>OY796881.1:44491690-45691690 GCA_963680785.1 Diplosoma virens | reverse complement strand
GGCAGCAATATCTTGGCATCTCCAGAAGCAGGTTGGGATAATTGCTTACCCTATGTATTAGCACCTCCGTTGCTTTCCTGCAAGTCAGGAGAATAAATATAGAGATGAAAATAAATAAAAAAATTCCATAAATAATTAAGTGATTAAATTGGTTAAATTTTTAATTTTTATAATGGTTTACATAATAAAAATAAAAAATTCCATTTAATGAATAAAATTGTCAAATTAGAAGTCAGAAAACAGAAAGATTGATAAAAAATAATATTTGGTACAAGTTTGTGAATTATTTGAGATTAAATCAGACTTTAGTTAGGTCTCCTAAGAAGTTACCAGAAGTATTTTTTGGCAAAACAACCCAAAATCTCCCCTAAAGCATTGGGATGGAACAAAAAAGAAACCAACAGGAAAATAATCACTTCAAGAAACAATATTAACCACAGGGAGGATTCGAGTTAGTTTTACAAACAAAAATTGCTTAAGATGACTTTCTCATAAGACCCTTTTTGTTTTCAACAATATTAAACATAAACCTATTTGAAAAACTATATGCCAAAATGTTAAAACAATTTTTAATTTTTGAAACCTTTGTAACTCAATTCAACTGGAACAAGATTTAAGCTTAACAAAATTTTGGATAATGTAACTTTCTTGCCACGATATTTTTTAAAACTCTTTTATTGCATTAAATGTGAGCAAAAAGTTACATGACACAAAATTTGTTTTTGTTCAAATTATTAATCATGATTTGTCAAACACTTTACATAAGGAAAGCTACTATCATTTACATTAAACTTTTTACTTTCAAAACAGAAAATGTAGATTAGTTATAATTATGTTCCTGTTCACAATTTACTATGTTTTGTTTCTTATGTTTTAAATGTTAAAAAATCCCCAAAGCCTGCAAAGTTAACAACAGCAAACACGAACAAAACCTTATAATTTTATAACTAAATTCATAATATCTGTGTTGTACAACAACAAACTCTACAAGGAGGATGTGCAACCTGTGGCCTGCAGGTAAAATGTGACCTGCAAACTGAAATTTTATGGCTTGCAAAAAGCTTTGGTCTTCACTAGTTTTTTACTTATAAAATAAAGCAGAAACAAGTGGTTACAGCCAAATGTCATGTAAATTTTATGTGAAGACTTTTTTATTTAATTTTTTAGTTTTCACAAGAGCAAAACCAAACATTTCTGCCTCTTTTTCTATTACAAAATCAGGTCAAGACAAAAAAAGATCTTCACATTAAATCTGTGTGACATTTGAGCTGGTGCGACCCAGAGTACAGCAACTCAGCTCTGTAGTTTAATTTTGTTGTGCACATTTGGCCCTGCAGCACTAAAGTAGCACACCCCTTAACCACAAGATAAAGTATCAAAGGAATACAAACTTTATAAAAATTCACCAGAATTTAAGAATCAATAAGTAATCAGTAGCAATTACAAATAAAGTTTAGATTATATTAATTACAGAATTTGATTGTCCTGCTAAACAGTACAATTTTTTAATTACTATTGATGGCAATAAAAAAATAAAAATGTGGTTATGATCAGTATGACAGTAAATCTACAATACCATATACTTTAAGCCGTGTAATGATTCAGTTTGATAAAAAGCGGCAGCCTACTTGTTGAAAAGAACAAATAAAATTAGATTTTAAAAAGAAACACTAAATTACAAACAAAGGTTGACAAAGAATCACATACTGAAACAAAACTAAAAAAAGTTAGGACATAGTTACTGATTAAGGTGATGAAATTATATTAAAAAAGTCCAAAAAATAATATAACTGCCCAATTATGATTACAAGTTAACAGAACATTCGATTACTATTGTCAGAGAATAACTACGCTCTTCCACTTTTAACACATTTCTTGGAATTTTTACATTCCGGAATTACCCTAAGAAGCAACGTAAATCAATCTTAATTTTTACATCTTTTTACTATTGTTAATTTTTAATTTGTTTTTAAATAACAGAAAAGATTAAATTCAGATATTAAAACAATTCTTGCTATAAGTATGTTTTTTTTCTGATTTTTATCAAAACAGTGAAGCTGTTGACCAGAATGTGGTGATAGTAATATAATAATAATTGACATGGCAGTGCTAATAATTGATATGATCTCGGTTCAAAACCCACTCGCGCCATTCTAATGTGTCCTTGGGAAAGACACTTTACAGCACTTTCCCCTGCTTGGGGGTCTTGGCAAGCAGTTCTAAATTAAAGTTCTATCTCTAATAAATTACAAGGTGACAGCAATATCTTGGCATCTCTTGAAAAAGGTTGGGATAATTGCTTACCCTATGTATAGCGCCTCCGTCGCTTTCCTGCGAGTTAGGAGGATAAATATAGAGATAAAATAATAAAAAAATAAGATGCAATTTGCTATGTCTTTTAGTATTATTCGAGCTTTTCGAAATTTATGTAGGCAGTAGCATAGCCGTACCTGCTGGGGGTGCAGGGGGGGCAATTGCCCCCCCAGGTTTTGAAGATTTGGGCAAAATTAAGATTTTTCGGGCAGTGAGAAGAAAATATTTGGGCAAAACCATAGTTTTTCGGGCAGCGATATGAAAAATTTGGGCAAAGTCAGGAAATTTAGAGAGGTGATGATGAGGAACTGCAAGAAATAATAATCCAAATTTAGGTGAAGACCTTTTTTTTTTTTTTAGAGAACACCTTGATTTTGGGACGAAAATCGAAAATTAGGAGACTGAATTTAAGTGAAGACCTTTTTTTTTTTTTTTTTAGAGATCACCATGATTTTAGGACAAAATTGGTTTTTGTCTGAGAAACTCAGACAATTTTTTTGTCATATCCGAAATGTACTCTAAAATCATGATTTGGGCAAACGTCACAAAATTTGGGCAAAACTTCATTGCCCCCCCAAAATTTTTTGGGCTGGTACGGCTATGGGCAGTAGCGTATTTTCGGAGGAATATTGTGCCAATTTCAATTATAAAAAAGCTATTTAAATTGAAGAAGCTATTGAATTAAAAAAGCTATCTAAAAATTATCTGAATTGAAGTTTTTTATTAATTTTTTTATTCTTTCTCTATATTTATCCCACTGACTTGCGGGAAAGCGTCGGAGGCGCTATATGGCGAGCAATTACCCTAACCTGCTTCCGAAGATGCCAAAATATAGCTGTCCGGTATGTCCAATAAAAAATTTTTAATTTGGTTTTTAGTTTTTATAGTGATATGACTAAAATTTAGAATGGCTTGCCAAGACACCGTAAAGTACCTCTCCAATGAGAACAATGAGATGACGCGAGTAGGTTTTAAATAGAGACCATATCAATCAGATTTATGGCGCTTTTAACCACTCGGCCACGCTGCCGACTTTAAATCTTAACTCATGTGAACAAATAATCACTTTGATGTTAGATAAAATACATAGCAATATAATATAAGTATAATAAAATAAGGTATTGTACAGCCAGGTGCACCGAAAAATTTTAGGCGGGGAGCAAAATTTTTTAAAAAGGCATTTTTTAGGTATCTTTTACAGAGTTGGCACTTGGTATTGCAACAGTTTTTAGGGAAAAAATATAGTGATGACTAAAAAAAGGAGTCATTACTTTCAATCAGTGTCAAAAAACCCTATTTAGATTATGTCCTAAATTTAAGATGAAGACTACAAAAAATTTATAAAAAAAAAGTCATCCAGTGTTATGTACCGTATACGTTATTGCCTTTCATTAGGCTTTTTAAAAGACTTAATTTAAGTATCTGTATACAAAACACCAAATAAAAATAATTAAACAAATTATAACAAACACTAGGCTGATCGTTTGCTAATTGAAACAACGAGAAAGAAACACGCAGAGCACATTAAGACGTCATAAATTACGAACAAAAAATGAAAGAAATGGCAACTACAGTAATAAAGTGATACATGAAAACAGCGACAGTTAAGAATTCACCAGAATCTCCCTTGTCAAGAAAAAATGTTTTTACTATATCTGTCGATAGGTAGGCGAATACGTGAAGAACGACGTAAATTAGATGTTTCGCAAAGTGCATCAGACGACAAGCCGTCAAAATTGTCTGGCTCCGCTTGATCGTCGCTAGTTATATCAAGTTGCGAAAACGAATTAGATTCATTATCAATTTGCGGTAAAATTGTATGTCCGGTATCGTCAAGGTGCGATGAAAGATTTGTATCATCCGCAGCATCAGCAGCATGATTTCGAGCCCGAAATCGCAGTGAAGCATTAATTTCTCTGCCATCGTTTAATCTTAAATGACCGAAATGCGGGTTGCTTTAATATGCTCATCTTCTTCAACTAGCCGGTCATTTTTGTTACAAACATAACATTTCACATAAACTGGCCCGGGCTTTACCCAGGATGGCACAGAATACACTGTTTAATGACTCTTGAGTGTGCGAAAACATACGCTCATGTGGAATGCAATTGGTAGGGGTACATAAAAGAGATGGCATAGAATGAAGTACTTACATCAGTCAAAATATATTCCCATTGAATCAGAGGAAATTTTTTTGAACGCAAAACTAATAGTACAGTTTGCCAAATAGTTGCCTCTACTTGCCCATTTCCTGTGGGGTTCTATCTATTTGTCCTGCTTGTCGGCAAACCCAATTTATGAAGTCACAGTTTTAGTTCAAACGACATAAAACTAGGCCCTTGATCGCAATGCACATAACCAGGAAAGCAAAAATGCTAAACAAGTGAGTGAGGTTTACGATACTGGTCGCTGATTTTATATCGGGGCACGCATACGCAAACGGAAAACGTGAAAATTTATCAACAATGACTAGCAGATAAAGCTAAAGGTGGTCTTTTCAAGTGGATAACAATTCGTTCAAAAGGCTGGGTTGCTTATATTAAATTTATTTAGTCTTCCAGTTTTTAAAAAGACACTTTTAGTTTGCTGCAATCTCAGCAAGTTTGATAACATTTTTATTGAATTGTATTAGCACTTGTCTTCATTGAAAGTAATTTTTTTTTTTTTGCAGCTTCCTTTAATGCATGTAAGTTTTTGTCGTGAGAGGCTTGATCCATGCTGCCAACTGTAATATTAATATTATCTAAATATACACAGATTCCTTCCAGCTTCTGACGGTCGATAAATTCATTCATAACTCGCTGGAAAGCAGGCACAGCATTCGTTAAACCAAATGGCCTGTTCTGGTCCACATTAAATTACATTGTAATGACGATTTTTAGAGTAATTTTTAATTTGGTGATAGGCCGATTTTAGATCTAAAGTGCTAATACGTTTCCATTTGGCAACTTCGTTAACAATAAATTTAACATTTGGTAGGGGATAAGCATCTAATTCATTAAACAGTTTAATTGTACGACTGTAGTCAATGCACATTCTTCGCATTCCTTTTCCATTATTTACCACAAGTGGTGGCGCTGGCCCAGGTGAATTACTTTTTTCAATTCGATTTTCGATCAGCAATCTATCTATTTCCGCTTTTATGAGCGCTTGATCGGATGTAGAGAATTTTCTTGTCTTTATCGCATTGGGTTTACAGTTTCGAGTAATATTGCGAAATAATTCAGGATATGGTATGCGGGCAGTCGGCATAATTGTTGAAATGTAAAGTTCTTTTTTCTTTCCGCGAAATTTGAAAGTTACATTTTTATGCTGTTATAACAAGCCATCTCGTATAATTGAATCGGCAATTAGATTTGACATGACGTAAAAATTAAAATTTTTATAGTTATGTTCCAGAAAAGTTAGATCTAAATAAGAAACGCCGCAAATTTCGGTTTTAAGAGACACATCAGCCATATTTGCAAAGTACTTTATATAGTTTTATAGAAAAGTGTATTTCTCTTTACAAATTCTTTACTTCGATAGTTGTTGGTACTGCCACTGTCCACTAAAGCTTGAGCAGTTATATTATTTACAGCAATTTCAGCTAAGACATGCTCTGAAAATTTAGATCGCAAAGCAGTAGTCGGAGCTAGCCAAGGTTAATAGGCAGTTTAAACAATTTTTGCGTTTTAAACAGCATTTCGCATTAATGGCTTACCTTTTCGCAAATATCACAAATTTCATTAGACTCTCCATAAAAATAATATGTAAAGTTTCCAAATTGCTTCTTTAAAGTTATTATGCTAACATTGCTTTCCTTAGATTTGCTTGAGCCCAAATTAGCAGAATCAAGTAAAACTTTATATTTTTGGAGAACGCACATCCGTCGAGATGACATATCTTAGCAGGTATACGTTTCGCAATTTAACTTTGCCAGTTCGATTGAACGAGCTTTTTCATGGGCTTCTGTTAACGTTAAAGTCCTGTTTTCAAGTAACCTCTGTGTAATAAAGTTTGAAGAAAGTCCGTTTATAAAAGAGTCTCTTTTCACATGATCTTTATACTCTTGATTATTAACAGTGGTGAAGTCAGAATTTTGACTAAGTTTGTTAATACGCCATGTAAACTCATCAACTGATTCGCCAGTGTCTTGTTTGGCTGTCGCAAGCGTATGCCTTGCGTAGATTTCGTTCTTTGACTTTACAAATAAATTTTGTAATGCAGCAATAGCGCTTTTTTCATACATGGTTTCTTCACTTATAAGTTTATAAATAGGAGCTGATAAATAAGCTGTCAGTAGCTTTAGTTTATCTGCAGTATTTTCTCCTTGAGGCAAAGCTTCGACAAAGTTAGAAAAAAGTTGTAAGCCAAAATTTCCACTCATCTTCAGCTAAATATGAATTGGGATCTATTAAGCTTTTCTGGCTGTAAGTACTTCTATTCAGTATTCGCCTTTTTAGTCTTTTAAATTGTAATGTACCATATACTTTATTACTTTTTATTAGGCTATAAAAGACCAAATTTAAGTATCTGCAAACAAAACACCAAATAAGAACAATGAAACAAATTATAACAAACACCAGGCTGATCGTTCGCTGACCGAAACAACGAGAAAGAAACACGCAGAGCAAACTAATGACGTCATAAATTACGAACACGAAATGAAAGAAAAGGCAACTAATAAAGTGATACGTGAAACTGAGACGGTGACGGTTCAGAACTCACTACATCTAGTCCTTGATTGGCGGCAGCGCGGTCGAGTGGTTAGAGGGCCGCGATTGTGATCGATCGACATGGTCTCGGTTCAAAATCTACTCCGTCATTCTGTTGTGTCCTTGGGAGAGACTTTATGGCACTTTCCCCTGCTTGGTGGTCTTGGCAAGTAGTTTTAAATTTCAATCATATCTCTAATGAATTTCAAACGGACCGCAATATCTTGGCATTTCCGAAAGCATTTCGAGGTAATTGCTTACCCTATGCATTTGTGCCTCAGTCGCTTTCCGGCAAGTCAGAAGAATAATAAATATAGAATTAAAATAAAATAAAAAATGATTCATATTTTTATCCTAAGTTTAAGGTGAAGACGAAATCCAAACTAAAAGCCTTCACCTTCATTCGATCTGATGTTTAGGTCGAGTTTTTATAATTGTATGGGTAAATCTAACTCAATGCTTCTGTATATGCCCACCTGTACTCTCCCTTTTTAAAAACGGCAGGGGGCAAAAGGGCAGAGGGAAATTTTTTCTCTGCTTTCGGCGCCCATGTATACAGCTCAAAGAATTGAGTATTCTAATGGTTGGCCTAAACCTTTTTGGTTCTTAACTTTTTTGAGCTCATTCACCCCTTATAAACACTTTAAAAACTTTTTTATCCGTTAAAAAACTCTTAAAAGCTTATTTACCCCTTGAAACGTTTCGCCCCAAAAATATAGTAGTTTTTTAAAAAATCTTCACTTTAAAATTTGACTCGGATTTTTCGATTTTCGCCTCAAAAACGTAGTGATCTCTAAAAAAGGTCTTCACTTTGAATTTGACTCTGATTTCTCGATTTTTGTCTCAAAAACATAGTAGTTTTTAAAAAAAAATTTACCTCTAAGTCAAGTCAAATTTACAACAGTTGAGATCCCTGGCCTAAACGAAGAAGGTATACCAGTAAAAACAGTTTTTGCATTTATGATGTAATTTATGGGTCTACCGTATATGGGAATTTTTAACTTGACTACTTTATTGCTTCGAACATGGTTTGACAAAGCAAAGCACGCTGAAAGTGAATAATTTTTGGTTGAAGCTGCTTCTGTTGGCAATTACGTATGTAACAAGTATTTTAAGCTTGATTTATAATGAAAAATTTATACACGGTAATATTGTCAAAGTTTAGTATTTGTAAATGTTTGGTGCCAATTTTTTAGTTGTTTGAACCATAGTGCATGGGCAAAAAAAGCAATAAGATATTTTTACTTAATTTAAGTAATGACTTACGATTAGGTATTATTTTTTTAAACGCTTAGTTCATTACTTCTTAATCTTTCTTATGCCTCGCACCTTTTTAAAACTTTTGCTATGTTCTTGCACCCTTTATAAAACAAAGTTTGTCAGTACCGGCAATATTAATTTCGGAATGCCATAAAAAACAATAGCAAATAGAAAAAGAACAAACAGTTGACTACACAAGCAAACTAGTCAACAGAAATACTTTACAAAAAAATTTTTGAACAGTTGCGTGATATTTATTAATTCTAATAATTCAGAATTCACACATTGTCGCACCCCCTAGGAAAAGAACTTGCATCCCCAAGAAGCGTGAGCACCCCAGTTAAAAAACCATTGGCTTAGTTCTATTTGGTGCATTCATGTTATTCTTGGTTTTTTTAAATAGTTTTTTTAATAAAAAAAAGTTTCTTTGCTCTAAATTTTTTTCTTGCTGACTGATCGTTATTAGTTGTGTGATTTTTTTCAATAAAAGTTTGGTGACCCCATATCTAAATGAATATTTTACAAAGTTTGTTTGATTTAATTTACGTCGAAAGTAATCAGAAAGTAAGTCAAAAGTTTGACTTGAATTAAGTCGAATTGTATAATTGTAGAAGCAAATGCTTCTGTCTTGCGAATTTTAAATGGCACTTTCTTCCCCCTATGTGCGTTTTAAAATATGGCAACTGCCTCCTTGCTCCTCCTCCTCCGCTTTCAGTTACCCTGGCTTGATAAGATGCTAATTGAATTTACACTTAAAGAATAAAACAGCAATGATACCCGAAGCATAAAACTGAAGCCCTTAAATAATTAGAATGAAAAGTAAAACCAACATACTGCAAAGCATAGTTTATTAGATTTATCTCCAGTATACAAAATAATGTGACCTAAAAATTGAATTGATACAACGCAATTTTGCCGTGTACAAAATAATGTGACTTAATAAATTTGAATTAACACAAGAGCAATTTTAAGCATTTACTCTGCAGTAGTATTGTTAAAGTAAAATAAAAAGATCACTAGGTTTTATACCAGGGATGGGGAAACTGCCGCCCGTAAGGAATTTTTTTGCGGCTCGCGAAACTCTCAAACAAATGATTAACAAAATTAACAAGAATTTTTTTGTCTCCAACCAAATTTCAGGTAACTATTTTAAGCTTTAAGGTGAAGACT
This sequence comes from Diplosoma virens, assembly GCA_963680785.1. NCBI lineage: Eukaryota > Metazoa > Chordata > Ascidiacea > Aplousobranchia > Didemnidae > Diplosoma > Diplosoma virens. The sequence continues at coordinate 45,682,250 of OY796881.1, read as the reverse complement.
ATTTTTTTATTTTTGATGACATTTTAGGGACAAAAACCAAGAAATCCGGGACAGATTCAAAGTAAAGATCTTTCTTTTTTTTAGATATCACTAAATTTTAGGGACGAATGGTACTTTATAATAACCCATAATTGTTAAAATCTATCAATGTTGGTTTATATGCGGCCCGCGAATCATTCCAGAAGCTTCAACAAGGGCCGAGGTTGAAAATTATTGCCCAACCCTTTGTTAAATAGTGTAGTCGAGTAGTTAACAGCGCTGTGATTGTGATCAACATAATCTCAGTTCAAAACCAACTCGCATTATTCTGTTCTGTTTTTGAGAAAAACACTCTACGGCCCTTTTTTCTGCTTATGGCGGTCTTGGCGAGCAGTTTTAAACTTCCGCCCAATCTCTATAAAAACTAAAAAAAACAAATTAAAAAATTTCAAACGAACAACAATATTTTGACATCTCCGAAAGCAGATCGGGTTAATTGGTCGACATTTGAACTATGTATAATGCCTCCGACCAGAGATGGCTTTAATACAGAGCAAACGGAGCCTCCTAAAAAACGTCAAAAAGTGGTCCGCCCCCTAAGCAAATCATTGCTCTATTTCTTTATAGTAGCACCATGACGGTGTCCCTTCTGTCTGCATTTTAACTTTAGGAAGAAAGTAGGGTTATTGCACTTGATTGAAAGTGAAGACTTTTTTTTCAGAATACTGCGGTTTTGAGACAAAAATAGAGTTTTGGACATAATTTGAAAGTAATGACTTTTTTTATTTTGGAACGAAAAAAACTTGGTACATTAAAAAGTGGCCCTTTCCTATTTTTCTTGCATCGGGCCCCCATTCGTAAGGCGATAACTGCCTTCGACGCTTTCCTGCGAATCAGGAGGATAAAGATAGAGATGAAATATAAAAATAAAAACTGAAGTAAATACAGTGAAATTGATTGTTTGTCGATGTTCATTAATGGATCAAACTTTTGGATATACAAAGATTTTTTTATCAACCGTTTTGGCCAATAATTTAAAAAAGCTAAAATTGTACAATCTTCAATCTTGATTTTATACGTTGAATTTTCAACTTTGTTTTTTGTTGAATCAGTTTCTTGTTGGAGTGATGAATCAATGTTGCGGATTTTGAGTCTTGTAATTAGTGAGTTGTTTGTATTTTTCGAGACTCTGTTTACGTTCAATTAGACTTTCACGATTTGCAGTCGTAGTCGCCGGAGTCGCATGTTTTAGGATGGAGTCGGAGTCGTGTTTTAGATGTTCTGAAGTCAGAGTTGGATCCGGAAAGTTTTAAATAGCTGGAGACGGAATAGAGTCTAAAAAAATTCCTCCGATTTCACACCCTGTTGTCAAGTTTTATTTTACAGGTGTCACGGCTCAGGCTTTTTTAAAAAGTGTTTTAATCTCTATTTGAAACCGCCTAGGGTTGCTCCTCGTTCATAACATTTTTTTTTTAACACTTAAAGCTTTTTATTTTATTCGTGATTTATAATTTTACTGCCCCTCTGATGCAGCCACACCTTTGATGTACTTATAGTTGCCGAAGCCGAATAAAAGTTGGTTTTCATAACCGTACCAGTCTAAAAAATTTTGGGGGCAATACAATGTTGCTCAAATTTTATTGACGTTTTCATGAATCACGATCTTGTAGTTTTTCCAAAATTTGAGACAAAATGTCATACATTTTCGTCCCAAAATATTAGTAATGGCTAAAAAAAAAGTTTTCAGCAATTTCGAAACTTTGTGTTGCGCAAGTACTTCGTTACCGGTCCCAAAAAAATTTTTTTACCCAAACAATTCTTTGTCGCTGCCAAAAAATTCTGATTTCCCGCCCAAATTTTTGAAACTTGTGGAGACAATTGACTCCTTTGCTTAATCAATTGTAATTATTACACTGCCTCTGAACCAAACTACTGCCGCAAAAAAGCTCAGAAACTAATAAGTTTTGGCCCACTGAGAGTTTTTTTGCTTTTTTTTTATCTTCAACTAAATAATAGATCGAATTACGATTATTAAGAAGTTTAATTTAAACATTTTATGGAAAACTAAAGTGAAACCAAGAAAAAAAGTCAAGACATTAATTCACCAATTGTGGCGGAAATATCACGTAGGATCAATTTCGGTGACCTTTTTTTGGTCTACAATTTAATTTTAATATGTAATATTTGTAATAACCTTCTTGATGATTGTAATTTGAACCATAAATTTAATTGAAGACGAAAAACAAAATCATCATCTCCCTTACAGCCAAAATTCTGGCTTGCGATAAAAAAGCAGACAAAAACTTAGCTTGCCATGGGTAAAAAATTGGGCAACCCTGCTGTAGACCGATGTTTTCTTTTCAGGATATGACAAGTTTTAAAAAAGCACTGTCACAAGCATTCCATTTTATTTCGTTTCTTTCTTTTAAAAAAACATCAGTATTTCATAAGAAGATCTTGCACACGTAATATTTCAAAAACTAAGCCCATGGTAAAAAAAGTTTCCGCATTTTTAAAAATTTTTAAATGCATTACATGTTGGACTAATAAGTCAATGGAAGAACCTGAGGTTTTGTTTTGAGCTAGCAGAACTCACTTGATCATACTATGAACTCTAGTCAGATGAAACTCCAATCAAATTTCTCAAGGGAGAACAAAATAGCGAACTACATCATAATCACCAAGCAATCGTATTATTACGACCGTCATTGTGTGAGCTGACACATTCTCGTCCTTTCCTGAAGTACAGACAGGGCAAAGACGGCCTAAAGATTTTAATGAAGTCTGTTCTCGATTTTAACAATATATGTTTAGAATTAAGAATGAAGATGATCAGCAAACGCGAAATCAGAGTATTAAGTATTATAATTTGTTACGCATCTATTTATTGTTCACGTAATTAGGACCATTTTTTTACTGTATTTTTCTTAAATTACAGCTTTATTTTGATTCAACAATTTTGGCCTGTTAGAAAAGCTTTTACGGAGAAATTTTGGTTAAATTGTTGCAAGAACTCTAATTTACATCAATTCAGAAAGAATAACTCTATTTTTTCGTCAATAGTGAGAAAAAAATTTAGTTTATCTAGTACAGGGACAGCAAATTTTTTTCATGGAAAGGGTCAAGAATTGACAATTTTATCAAAATTACCATTAAGTGAGCCATTGGCTCCAATTTCGGGCAAAATTCAAGGTGAAGACCAAAAACAAAAGTCTGCACTTTTGATCAGCATTTAAAATCTCTATTTTTGGCGAAAGTTTAAGGTGAAGACTAAAAAACAAAGCAAAACGTCTTCACGTCCAATACGTTCTAAATTGCCAGAATTTTTTTGAAAATGTTTCAAATATGTCAGAAATTTTGGAACATAAGATAGTTCAATTTAGTGGGTCACATTGTGACCCGCGGGTCAATGGTTCGCCTCCCTGATCTAGTAGATTAATGATTCACGATTAAGAACACTACTAAAACGTGTTTTTCCACATAACAATTAATTTATACAAAAACTACAACATGGATTAAAAAATTTTTTTCAGGCGTTAGCAATTGTGAAGTTGTTGTAAATGTTTTTTTTATTTTCGTTGTCATTTCTATTTATCCTGCTCACTGGCAGGAAAGCTTAGGACTGCTATACTTCGGCAACAGTCAAGCGATTGCCCCAACATTTTTTAGATGTTTCGTGTTATTTTAGATACATGACTAAAATTCAGAACTTTTTGCTAAGATTGCCAAGCAGAAAAAATTGACTTAAAATGTCTTCACCATCGACACAACGAAATGACATGTGTAGGTTTTCAACCACAACCGTATTAATAACGTTCGCCATCAATACAGCGCTCTGGACCCCTCGGCTATGCTGCCAACTTTTTATAATAAACATGCATTTAGAGACACATTTTTGGGTCGGTTTAAGAGATCACCGTATGCGATTTTTTTCGGTGTAACTAACCCGGAATCCCTCTTTCAGCAACAGAATGGAATAAAGGAGAAACTAGAGAAAAAGAATCTTTCAACAAGCGATAGTAATTGCAGGAGGATTCGGGTTAGTTTTACGAACGAAAATTGCTTACGGTGACTTCTTGAAAAGACCCACGTTTTTTTTCACCTACACAAAGATAATGCATTATTTTTACAGAATTTTAAAACTTAATCATTTTTACCATATAGATTAAGAATTTTTAAATTGAAGTTTTCCCAAGTTTGGTTGCGGGACGGTAAAAGTCTCCAGAAGAAGCGCAAAGTTGGTGAAATATTATAAAACATGTAAAATTTATATAGCTGCCTCAGAACTTATAAAAAAACGGCGAAAAGTTATAAGATTGAAGTTAAGGGGGCTTAGCCCCAAAAGTTCCAGAATACCTGTATAAAGTACAGAAACAAAATATTAAAAGTATTTATAGCTACTCGAAAAATTGCAAAAATAAGCAAGAGATGAGCTTCGTAAGTAAAATATCATGGAGTAAAATTTTGACAAATTTTTATTTTGTTTTGACCTATATAGAAAGACTCACGAGCAACCAAAACTAAAATTGTGTAAATTCTATGATATAACAAAACACTGAAAAAGTTTCGACTTTTTTGATTTTAGCGAGTTCTAAATATAGTATAAAATGTGTATCAAACGTAGATTTCAAATTCAATTTAAAATAAAATGGGTTGCGTTTTTGCCAATTTTGGCTAACTGATTTTAGATTTAGGCTTAAGTTGCTCAACGATGACAAATGCAGTTCACCGTTTTATTGATATCATATATAAATATAAAATAATTTTTGTAATCTATTGTATATCTTAATAAATCTTTAAACCTATATGACGCTTGTTCAAAAAAGATTACCATGTGTGTAGAAGAGTTTTAAATGTAACTTGAGATTTTAAAACAATTTTTAACTCCTAAACAAAGAAAATAGTTGGTTTTTTAATTGCTTATTCGAAACAAACGTTTTAAGTGTTAAAAAGTTTGAATTAAACTTTTCATGCTGTCTCAAGAATTTAAAAGGTTCTGAAAACTCTAACTCAACAATAAGCATCAACCTTCTAAATGATGATAAACGAGTTGTGTCAGATGACAAGAGGCGGTTTAGAAGGCTATCATCAAAAATTTTATTATTTTTTTTCCCTGGGCAAAACTTAAATACTTTTCATCGAGTAAATAACAATTCAATCATTCTAATATACGTGTAAAAAAGTAATATTTTAATGTTAAAACTCACTCTGTAAATGATTCAATTTTTTAATTCTGCCTAATACAGGGTAAGAGCATGAATAAACATTTCCTGAAATTTCAGCTGTAGACCACTCAATTTCATAATTTTACATGCTTGTAGTGTAAGTAATACTACCAATTTGTAATTGGTCATTTTTTCTATCGCTATGAGTGAATTCTACATATAACTGCGTACTTTTGTTCCGGTTAAGTTGATTCCGGTTAATTTAAATAATAGGATGACGATGATGTGTTAATGTTGGAAAAATTGTTTGAAAAGAGTTTTTGGTTTAGGATGATGATGATGATGATGATGTTAAAGTTGATTAAATGTTTAAAAAATTGTTTGAAAAGAGTTTTCGGTTTAATCACGAACACCTTAGTTTTTTAGAAGAAATAGATTCATTTGAGTTTTTTTCACTTATTAGTATTTTTGCCTTAGTTTGCCTCTTTTTATCTGGTATTTGGTTGAGTAACTTGAAGTCCGTGGTTTGAACACATTGCAATATCGACAGATATTAATCGAGTGAAGAGTAAAACTCATCGCTTGGCACCGACCAAAATACGATTGATTACCATCATGGCACCATCACAACTTGAACCGACATAACCTTTTGACAATGCTTTTTTCAACCGGCGATAGAACATGAAGGCCAAAGACCACGACAAGCTTTTGAAAAATCCCTTCAAATTTAAGTGTGCCCATCAAAGTAAAGTATCCTAAGCTTAAAAAAATAACGTTTCTGCTAAATCAGTTTTTTCAGTTGGTAAAATTCTCGCCGTAGACTATAGCAGTTGTAATTAGCTAGAGGTGGAACAGAAAGAGAGGAAACAAAAAGAAATTTATAAATGTAAGTATATTAGACACGCTTATAGAGGGTGTGAGAATAAAGGATGTAGAAGACAAAGATAAGTAGGGAAGATGGCTTGTTGAAAGTACGGTTAAAAAAAGTAGTCCAAAAAGTAGGCTTAAAGAAGATTAAAAAATCACTAAAATATCATTTAAATAAGGGTCCCAACTTAAATTTTGTTCGGTCTTTCAATAAAATTTTAAAAAATTTTGGTCAACCTTAAATCTCTTTCAACTAGTTGTTGACAATCTTTCGATAATCATGGATTATTAGCTGTATGATTTTTAAGTTTCGTAGACCATTAAAATCTTTTTTTGGTATTTTTTCTATCATTTTTGTTACTAATTATACGTTGCCAAAATCGAAGTGGCAAGCGCACCACCGAACATTTTTTATCGGCGTAAATTTTCAGCATTATTGGAAGAAACTTCTTTTTATTTATATATTATTATTCATTTCAACAATCATTATTGAGGCCCTAGTGTTTATTTGAACACAACTCTCCTATTTACTAAACAGTCGAAAAGTATTTATTTTTTTGAAATTGACTCTAACTAGATTCACTAAAGACTTACAAGTAAGTATTTTTAATTAGGCAGCTTTTATGATCTAATAGACCAACTTGACTCAGTCGATTATGAACTTTTGGCTACTACTTCAGTTTTTAGAATAGAAAGTTAAGCTATGAAGCTAAATTTAGCTTTCTTAAATTTCAAAGTTCAGTAATTGTTATGAAGTATTTGTAACCAATTTTGTTTCGTTTTGGAGAAATCTGGGCAATTAGGTATATTATGTAGAAGGTAGCAGAAACATTACATAAAAAATAAATTTCTTAAAAAATTTTGAAAATAAGGTTTGAAAGCAATTAAGGTGAGTGATAGCTTACTAGGGAGCGAACCAAGCGGTTGCACCAGGTTCCCTTAAAAAACGTAGTAAAAGTGTTACCCCTAGCAAAAATTGGCCCCCTTCATAATAGCACAGTTACACCTTTAAAAAGTTCTTAAATAATTTATGTGTAAAAATTTTTGGGTCTTGACTTCCTTGCAATCTTGATTCTTCGGTAAAATTAATGTTGATCTAGCAACCCGCCAATTTAAGGAAAGGTAATCCAAACTTTATCTTAGTAAGTAGCCCCTTTTTCTAATAACTAATTTGTGATGAAAGTTTCGAAAAATTTATTATTAAAAAAACTTATTTTAAAAATTAGGGTTTTTAAAAACTCTACTCTTAAATGCATAACTGTTGATTGAAATAAGCATTTTTTTTTTTGTTAAAAGGAGCAAAAATTTACTGTACATTTGAAGCTATAGAATTTGATAAAGTTTTGTCTCGATCAAAAAGGTTTCTAACTAAAATTGAATCAAAACGTCGGAAGTATCAGCACCTTATCGCTTGCAAAAACAATAGTTCAAATTTGGGAGTTTTTTAAAACATTTTCGATGAAGTCATTTTCGATGGTTTTATTTTGAAGGTTTACGAACAGATCAAGAGTTTACATAAATTACAGTACACATTACTATTTCTATTTTTCTTTGTGTTTACGGCATCTTGCATGAAAGCAAATTTTTCGTTCACCAAAGCTGCAAGCAAGTACGGTACAAGCAGATTGTAGAATAAAAAGAAAAAAGAGCATTGTTCATGTTATAATTACTAACTGTTTGATGCGTTCTTTTTGTACCAACTGCGAAGGAGTAACAAGGGTTTAGACTGGTCATTTGAGAAAAAGAGAAGTCTTGTGCGAGGTAAAGGTTTGTACAGAAAATTAATAAATCGTTATATTTGCCTTATTGTATCTAGAACTTTTAAAAGTACAACTTGGCGGATTTAAACATTGGTTTATAAGAAAAATACATTATGTTTTTTCAGTTAATACTTGCACTTACTTTAAAAGGTTAAAAACTTATTCTTTTAAAATTGTAGCAATGGTTTCTTGTCGAGTTACTATTAACTTAATTCGAACTTGAAGCTCCAAAGTTTTGTTTTTTTGCTTGTGATAAGTAGATTCAAATTCTGCAGCATCAGTAAGTAGGCCATAAGTTTTAGAAATTAAGTTCGATCGTTTTCAGCGATTTTCCACAAAATTGTTATTATAAACAAGGTCTGTATTTTTAAGCTCGTAGTGAATAAGATAAACGTAGTGATGCTATTTCAAATTTCATTAGTTATACAACAAAGTCCTTTAAAATTTTTACTAATATTGATAAGTAAAAATAGTAAAGTAAAAACTGATAATTCGTCACATGTGATAAAATGTTTCACTCTCAAATGCTTTAAAAATGCAATTGCTTTCAGTCCACTGCAATAATATCCTCGGAGATGTAACAACCATAGACAACACAAACTCAAAATGTAATTTAAAGTTGGATTGCTTATGAAGTATGAATACGCGTAAACTATGTTACTTTTAAGCACTTTAACTGTTTTAACTGAATTCCATTCATATTTAATGAATGCAATTTTTATTGTTTAGGATAATTTTATTCGTTATTTTGAATTTTCGGCCAACAAAATAAAATGTGGCATATGTTGGAGAAGATCACCGAACAGGTTTGTAACTTTGTAGCTAGAAAAAATAATTGTGGATCTTCATAAATATTTTATCTTATCAACATTCAAGTTATTTTACTGTGGTCTTAGTACTTTACCGATTTAATTGGAGTTATTTATGCCTAATGTATTTTCGTTATTAGACATCTTTTTATATTTTAAAGTTTGATAGTAATATGCCTTGCTCATAACCTTTACGGTATGTGGAATATGCAACAATTTTAATTTCCTGTTCTATTCCACTGATCGTTTGTTTGTTGCACCTTATCTCTTCGCGACAAGCATTTATACGAGCTTTTAACTTAATAAATTGGTAAATTTTGTTGCAGCTCTTTCTTTAATTGTGCTTGACGTGTTTACTGTTGATATATGTTATACAGTAATTAAAATAGCAATAACGTATTTTCGGTGATGTTTTTCAAAAAGTGAGCATCGCTTGCTTAGTTTGAAACTTGAAACAAAAACAGCAAGAAGATTATTTTTAATTGCTTTTGTCTTTTCGTGTGCTCATTGAACTCGATGCTGTCAAGAGTGAATACACACCACCATGCTATTAACAGGCATTGTAAATTGTGACGGCCGGCGCGTTTTGACACAAAGAAAATCTTCATTTTTTCGCAACTGTTTCCTCACTGCTGATTGAAAAATCCTCAAATGCGGACAGTTATTTCTTATTTAACGAAATATTTTGTATTAGAGCCCCCTAGTGTGGTTACTTGGCTTAATAGTAGATTTCGACTTGAATAAACGAGCGATAACATATTGCACAGACACGTTACAGTATCTGCTGCATGCCTACTAAGAATGAATAGTCTTGGAAAAGACTTGCTTGGTATCAATTTATTTGCACCAATTCGTTTCTCGTGACGACTTCGAATCAACACGTTTCCAATGTAACTTCTGCCCTTTTCATTTTGTCTTCCTCTTTGCAACATACGGAAAGAAATTACTTTTGACCCTGTGACTAGTCATCGACGTCACAGCGTTTTTTTTTTTGCTTATTTTAAACAAAGCGGTTAGTTGAAAATTTTTTGCTTCACATGTTTTTCGACAAACTGTAAATAGTGTTGTACAATTATCTTCAAAAGCATTCATCGTGTTGCACAACCTTGGCATTACCAAAAACTTGTTGTGATCACATGATTGGTTTTCCTAGTTCAGCGCTCCCACCGTCATTATACGAGTTAAAAAGATGAAAAGAAGTTCCTGTGTACAAAATACCATAGAAAAATAATGCATTATTTTGAAGTCGAGTTAGTATTTCGTCAACAATAAATACCTGATTGACTAATCTACACATGTCGTATACACATTTGCAGAGATGTTGACTAAACAATAAACTTTTGCCTTTTGTGAGTTTGTTGGACACTTGTATCGTGCCACGAAGAAATATTTTGGTAATCCCAACATTACTACGATTATGTGGGCAAAAGCCATAAAACATGCCCATAAGTGCTGTTTACTTGGTTCAGATTTTTTTATCAATTGTATTAAGTCGAAATTTCCACAGTTGTTTTGTTGATTTTATTATTGCGTTTTTAAGCTATTTTTTTGTAAAGTGTGGAACCTCAAGCGAAAGATTTCATTTAAAATTTGTAATAGTCTCGAGCTAAAATTTGAAAATAGACAGAAACATGAAAATTATGGTAACGGTTGACTTGTCCCGAAATCGACTTGAATTAAGATTGTGGTTTTATTAGTTGTTGTTAAGACTTTCTTTTTCAGTTTTAAGATTATATTTTATGCTTTGCTGCAATGTATTTCATAAAATGTCGGACCAATGACCAATGTTTGCATGTAAATGTAGTTAGAAAAGTTTAGTAGAAAGCTAATTGGATTTATAACAAAAAGTAGTTTATCCACCTCAGGGGCACAGAACTTTTATTTTGTTGGTGATTTGAAAAGAATTTTACCAAATTATTAAAATCATTTTGTTTTTATACAGGTGACAAAATATAGCACTTTTCTAGGCCAGCTATGGTACATTTTGGTTTTCGTATTTCGTTTGATTGTTGTTGTGACAATCGGAGGTTCAGGTAAGTAATTAATTATTGGTAATGTTTTTGCTTTCTTTCTCGATTTTTAAATTTCAACATCTTCTTGTTTATTTTAATGTTTTCACATTGTTTTTGACGTGTTTATGTTGTTGGGTATTGTAGGGTTAATTGCTCTCACGTAAAACGCCTTGGAATGTTAATTTAGCAAGTCAGGAGGATAAACAGGCTGCCCTGAAACTCGCATTTAACTAGGAAGTACAGCATCAAATTTTATGCCATTAATTTTGAGTGAATGTAAATCGATTTTTTGACGTAATTACTTAACAAGTTTTATTTTTAATTTGTATCTAAATTTCATTTTTTATTAATGTTTCTTTGATGTTATTCTCTGATTGCATTGCTGATATCGAATTTCAGAACTAGTCAAGGCTGCTTTTCCAAAAAAAATGTGTTTACTATTAATACATAACAGTAGTTAGTTCGATTCAAGTAGCACCCAAAATTAAAAACACAAATGCAATAGCGATCATTTGTTACAGGTACCCTCCTTATCCAATCAGAACGTGTTTTTTGCATTTTAAGCGAAATTACCACGTTAACGTCTGGCCGTTTAACTATAATACTATGCTCAGGAACGCGGACCGTGATCGCATTCACCATTGGCCTCGGCCCTTCTTTTACATTTCTCAGGGTAGCTTAGTCACGAATGATTAATAGTTGTGTGTCATGAGCTTTTGACTCACCATCTGTTTTTGAATATCCACAGATAGTTTTGAAATCCACTTCCTGTTAAAAGCTTTTTGGAAAAAAAACTTTGCAGTATTGCTTTTGAGCATAATGCCGAATTATTTGCTTTTTTAGTAGTAAGAATGTTGTTTGACATATTTCACGTAAGCTTGTTGCTAAACTCCCGATTATTATATTTTCGTTTCATAAAGACAAAGTAATATTACGTGTAATGTAGACTGCATATCGCAAAAATATGATTTTTTGTGCGTGTTGCCGTTTATTTTGTCCTCTGTTATATTTATGTACTAAATTCTGACCGCATGTAAAATTCGCGTAAAAACGCAATTCACAACTTGTTGGGCCACAGCACATTAGCTTATAAATTCAAATATGTCTGGTCACCTTATCAATCGTCATTCAGTTTATTAACGTATGGTTGCTGTTTCTTTCCTCCTTTTATGTCAACCATGCAATAAAAAACCGATATAAATCACTGCGTTGCTGCTAGTTTTTATCCAACAAAAACGTATTTGTTCGTGATGTCAGTACTAGCAAATAAAGTTATTTTTTTAACAAATTAACATGTGACACGTAATGATCTAGTCTTAGCACACTCTGTTTACGTTTGTCGTCCTGTTAAATTGCTTCAAAATCGCGTTTACGAAGCTTGGTCAAGTGTTTTCGTCCAGTTCGGCCAAACTCCGATTAGCCGTTTAACTGTGCTACTTGCCCCAAATGACGCATCTGTGAAACAGGCTGAACGTGTCCACTTCACAGGACGCGGTTTCCTGTTACGAAAACTTAGGAAACAATGATTTGACCACTGGTAGCTTATCGCTGCTGTTTGCTCTCGCTTTCTCAATGAACCGCAGGAAAATCGCTCATCACGTGATCCCTGATGGATTGCTTGCAATTCATTTTCAAAACAGCTTTATTACGTGGAAATGAGATTAGTTATCTTAAACTTTTGACTGAATATCCATTGCTTGCAATTCATTTTCAAAACAGCTTTATTACGTGGAAATGAGATTAGTTATCTTAAACTTTTGACTAAATATCCATCTTTTGCCTTGTGTAATGTTAATGCATCATTGTTTTATCAAGTTATACAAATAAGTCCCGTCTTTTGGTTGAATGTAATATTCAACTCCATCTTGTATCAAGCTACTAAAAACTTTGATGTTGGTTTTTAATTCGTTTTTATTTGTATTTAAATTTCATTATATAATATGGTTGGTTTCTAGGCGACATAACTTAGCATGAAAGTTTTTTACTTATTGAGCATATTGTGTTAATATTTGATTGCTGTTTTGTTCCTGTTTTAAAAATCCCGTGAAGCGGTTACGTTTTGTCCGGATAAAAAAGAATTGGCATTATTTCAAGAAGTGGTAATTTTTCAATGGCTATCAACTCTTGTTTCAAAATTTGCGTAGGTTTACAATGAAAAGCTCACTCGTTTTAATCAAAACTTACTGTCATATTTGTCCCTTCTCACAAGTCATAACTTTTATTAGTAACATTTTCGAGCAAGGGTGGGCAAACTTATCTCGCGGGCCGTATTCAGAAGTTGATTTCGTTCGAACATACACGAGCATTCATGTCGTGAATTCGTGCCGCGAACTTATTCGAGGGCAAAAAAAGTCTTCACTTTGATTGTGAAATGACCAAAAAATAAACAGCCGCATTGCCAGACATTACATTGAATACTTGGCTGGCCGCATTTGGCTCGCGGGCCGTAGTTTGCCCACCGCTAGAGTGCAGTTTTTTTATTTTGTTTCTTGATTGAGTATCGCCAAATTAAAAAAATAAAACCTGATTTATCAAAATTATAAAAAGACAATCTCAAATCTCTAAAACAAAGATTTTAACTTTAGTTATTGATTTTGGTTATAAACAACTGCTTTAAAAAGTTTCGTCTATGTTAAAAACAGCCAAGAAGTTTATTACAGACGAAACCAAAACTCCTTGACTAATCTTAATTGTTTCGAAATCGCACATTCAGCAAATGCTTAGTGTTGTATAGATAAGAGTTACGTTTAAGATTTTTTCGCAGAACGTTATCTGCTAAGTCACAACCCGAATAAAAACAACTTTTTTTTTGATATTTGTATGATAACAAGCTTATTTTTTTGCCTGCGTCCTTTTCATCGTATGGCCAGATGTTAATACTTATTTTGCCCACATAGAGGAACTAAAGGCTCGTTTCCAGTACGAGCGTGGAATGGAGTATTTTTTGTTTGCTTTATTGAATTTTTTTGCTTCGCTTAGCGCTCGCTTAAATTTTAAGCCCGGAAAGATTAATAAAAGAAGCAAAGAATGCTCCAGTCTACGCTCGTAGTGGAAACGAGCCTTAATTGCTTAAACTTAAATGCGTACCACCGAGTTCAAAGGGCATACACACAGTACAACAAAATTCATTTAGTTTTAGAATTTTGTTTAATATTTTGCAGTCAAAAATTGAGAACCCAATATAGCCAAATTTTTTAGAAACCAAAAATGGCTGACAGGTATAAAATCAATCTTTAATAAATAGCCTCTGAATCATTTCTTACAGTTAGGTCTGTACATTTTTTTCGCCAATGTTTATTCTTATTTCCGATTTTTGTCCTTATTCTCAAACGATGATAAAAGAGTTTAAAGTATTTTAATTTACCTGTTTGTTAGAGTTGAACAGCAACTGTAATCACCCAAAAGATTCAACAAGCGATTTTTCTGTTCAAAAGTGATCGCTGCTTATTGGTCGTGGAGTCTCTTCCCGTTTGTAAATTCTTAATCGTTAAATTTGTATTTTATTCATATACTGCTACATAATCAGTAGATTTGTTTCTATCTCTCGTTTTTTATTGTATAAGAATTAAACATATTGTTAGCCACAAAAATAAGCATCAGCTTTAGTAAACAACATATCAGATTTTTTTTTTGGTCGCAGCGTTGATAAAAAATCTTCAGCGTTAATTGTATGTTGACCTTTACAAAAACTAATCTCACAAGTCTTACTTTGTTACAATGCTTTTTAGTTTACGGCGATGAACAGGCTGCTTTTAAATGCAGCACAGATGTTGTCGGATGTCAGAACATATGCTACAATGAATTTGCCAAAATTTCTCACATCAGATTTTGGGCATTTCAGGTAAAGAATCTTTGGCATTAACTTTCTTTTCGTGGCATCTAAATTACGACGAAAACTAGTGAGAAAACTAAAATGTTTTTGTAATTTGAAAGCGAATATGAAATGCTTCAGTGCAAATTAAAAGTCTACGTAGCTCTTTACAGTAATAGCCATAGTTTCTGCTTATCATTTTAAAGAATTGCCGTATGAATGTAGTATTGATGTTGAATTTTTCGCAGCAATAGTTTTGGTCTTGAAATGCTTGCATTGTCAAACACTTAAGATGTGTAAGATTTAAGATGCAAAGCAAAACAGCTTAAAAAAGGTTTTTAATTGCGCGCACAACTCGCTACGTTTCTTTTTTGCTGCTGTTACTTAACAAAATTGACAAAGCTTTAGCAAACTTTGACTCGAAACAATTAAACAGCTGCGATGGCATTTGGCATAATTGCATTGATGAAAACAACAATAGATACCTTGCAATATTACTCTAATGACTTGAAAATGTGCGCTTTTGACCGTTACGCTACGTAAGTAATTTATAATAATAAAAAGAGCTAAACAAATGGACGTTGGATTTATGAGGTTTTCATTTAGTTTGCCACTTAAAAGCCTTTTGTGCTAAGTTGGTGATTTTTGCTCCGGCTTTTTGAAAGCAAACCGTTATTATCTGTTTCTCAGCATTTAATTGACCAAAGTCCAATTTTGTTTGGTTTCATAAAAAGACAAAATTATTTCAAAAAAAAAGTGCAAACTGGTCCTTACGTTGACCAGTATTCTTACGCTCATGCACCAGAGATAGTTATTGACACCAGAATTTTTCGTTAGAAATCTTCCACGTCATAATTCACGTATCAATTGTGATTTACAGAACTCTCTAAGGTTTTACGTGGTTTGTCGTCATTTTTCGCCCGTCATAGAGGATTTTTCTAATTGCTAGTTTGGTTTCTTTTCCTTTCTACACTATTGCTAACATAAATCATTTGGCTTCATAACGAAATAAGTTATCCAAACTCAATTGTGAAAAGATTGTATGTTTTAATTTTTCTATTGTGAAGTGACCTGATTTTAGAAAATGGTGGCGGCTGCTCAGTAAGTGGCAACAAATGTAATATTCAATGGAAATTGCTAAGAACTTTTAATGTTCTACCGGTGATAATACTTACTTAATGGTAATGATAGTTCAATGGAAACTTAAATTTTTGAAAGGTAATGCGGCGAAGTTCTAAATTATTGCATTTTTTTTAGCTTCTTGCCGTAACCACTCCGACTGTTTTTTTCCACTTCTATACACTTTATATCAACGGTGAAATTGAAAAGTTGAAAAACGCCGAAGCGAGACTCAAAGCAGTGGAAGAAGGTGACGCCCCGAGTTTGCTATCTGTAAGTATTAATCAAAGTTGATTGGTTCTCATCAGATCACGTGCTGGCGGATTTCAAGACAAAAGTGCTTATAATTTAGAAGCACTGTCTTGTGTGCTTAATCCAGGAAATCCTTTGTGGGATAACCGCGCTAATGTCAGCTAGTCGAAGTTGTAGTTAGTTGAAATATCAGTGCTTTCCAAACTGTGTGTCTTTTAGTACAGTGGTGTGTCGCCAACTGGACTTGAAGCAATATTTGACACTAGCTATTTACAGTTCAACAAATTATGTTATAGGGGCTGAAAGCAACAATATATAATAAAAATTTTTTCCCTTATTATTTTTAAGTTTTTTGCAAGCAAGCTCATATACCTCATTAAAATTGTAAGTTGAGAATTTGCTGTAAAAGCTTTAAAGCTGAAATTAAATGAAGAGGTGTCGCCAACAACGTTCCCTCTAAGAGCTTGATTAGTGTGCGAGGAATGAAAGGCCGTGTGAGCAGCGGCGGTTATTCAAATTTAGGGATCCGAAGCAAGGATTTCATCTCTGATTTGCCTAGTTTGTTCCCGAAATCGAGGTATTATTAAAAAAAAAAAAAAGTCTTCACCTAGAATCAATCTTTGTATTTCCCATGTTTTGTCCCGACTTTTCGAAGTTTCGTTCTATTATTGAGATGAAGACCTTTTTTTAGAGAACACCTTGATTTTGGGAAAAATATAGGGATATCAGAGATGAAATCGAAGTTAAGACCTTTTTTTAGCGATCACCATAATTTTTGGACTGAAAACTGAGATGAGATGAAATCTATTTGAATATCCACCACTCTGTGGAGCTTGCTTCTGATTGAAAGCACGTATTTAGCTTGTCTTGCCAATATTTATGCAGTGCGCGACAAAACGAAAGTTCTGCGCGGCTCTAATAAATTCATAGAACAAAAGTACTGCGCGGTCGCGCAGCCGCGCAGCTTAGAGGGGACGTTGGTCGCCAATTTATTTCTGGTTTAAAAGTGTGTCACTTACACAAAAAGTTTGGAAAGCACTGGCCTAAATAATAAGTGCATTACCAATAAAATACCAGATTAATATAAAAATGCTTGTTTATTTCGTTATTTTCTCTCTTGATTAATTTTACGACAACTTGTAACCAAGCCGAATTAACAATAAAAAAAAAAGAACGAAACTTAAATCAGTATACTCATCTAGTTTTCAAGAGTTCACGGCGCCATTTCTACCCATTACTGCGCTTGGACTGGAATTGTCACAATATAACAAATGTGTATTAAAGCTGACAGACCACATAAAAACCTTTAAACGCTAATGTTTTTACTAGAGTAGACTGTTTCGCTAATGAAGGCACGTCGTCGTTTGAAAAGATATCCATTCCAGTTCGGACACAAACAGGACTGGGGCCGAGGGTTTATCCTTTTACTATTCCAGGCTGCTGCACTGCCTGAACCAGATGCTGACAGTGATATTGTTAAGCCAGCATCGGGTTTCGTCATCCAAAACCGTCAGACCTCGTGCTCCATGTGGTACCCGATGTATAGGGCACGCTGTTAGAACATTGTCTGCGGTTTGTTCAGAGGCGCCACACTGGCAATTCGGTGAAGGAGCGAGACCCTATCTGTGCATGGACGAATGGAATCGCCCAACACCAGTCCGCAGGCGGTTGAGCTTAACCCAAGCTGCTCGGGGTAAGCCCATCCCAACAGGCCTGGCACCGGTCCCGGGCACAAAAGCACGGAGCTTGGAAGAATTTTCAAAGTACTCCGCTTTCCATTTGTGATTTGTCCATTTAGAAGCGTCAAGTAGTGTTCCAACTCCTCTGATTTGATTGTCATTTAAAACTTGTCTAATGACCTCCGACCGGTATAATCTATACTGCATAGTGCATTATATACACCACTTTCGGCAGTGCTTTCGTAATGCAAAGAATATAATTCGATAAGACCTCTAATAATTTCTCAAGTCCTGATTTTATCACGATTACTTTTTTCTACTAAAAATCCTGAATAATTTCATATAAACTGTAGATTCCTAGTGAGCACTCGACAAAACACTTGCTTTCCGATTCATGTGGACAGACTATGAAAAACTGTTCAAAGCAATAATCAATAGTTATTTTTTTAATTTCTAATTTATTTGTCAAACATATTTGTAATAGATTTTTTTTTATATCAATATATCCTTATTTCCAAACAAAAGCATATGCGGTGTAAGAAACTTTACTTTAACCAGTTTATGATGTAATTTTAATTGATATCGTATTTTTCCAGGTGCCTCAATATTTATGTTATTGTATTTTTCATTCATAATCTCTTTTTATACCGGTGGTTTTTGATCTTTTGCAAACACTAATCTTTATGATTTTTGCCCTATTGATCCCAGTAAAAACAGCATACCTGTATCATTTCTCTCTTTTAATCCAACAACTTAATAAAAAAAATTATGTTAAGTCAACAAAAAGCAAAACTTGGCATTGCATTTTACCATATCTGTTTCGTGAAAGGGAGCTGAAGACCATAAAAATTTTTGACTGTGTCCAGCTTGATGTCAACTAAAAATTAAATAAGCGAAATCGGACATTTTTAAATCGACAAACTTAAAATTACGGGACGACCAAAATTTTAAACAAAGGACTCACGGAGCAAAGCCGTTGTATTCATTGACCCTTAACAATTTCACGAACGGCTGTAATATTGCGTGTTTCATCATTCGCTGCTGTTTTACATAAATATATTTTGTATTTTGAGGCCAATGAAAAAACCGACAAAGATTTTCGAGCCATGTCTAGAAGGCGTAAAAGCATTGGAAACATTAAAACACGCCAAATCTACTCTGGTAACGAGCTGAAAGACGTGAGTTGTTATTTATCATAGGAACATGTACAATAAAAGTTGGGTTCCGGCTGTTTATATACACTTGGTTAATATAAGCGTCGAACTATCATCTGTTCATTACTGTTTCTTTAACCGCTAGTCGCATGTCAAAAGAGTAATGCGAAGTAGGCAAATGTAATTATTCAAGAGTATGCAAAACATGCCAATTCAGAGTTTTTTATATCGTGTCGAACCAAATTCTGTTGCTCCCAAGTGTTCTCCAATGTTGTTCCTCTGTAATTTTTGTTAAAAAACTTTTTAATAGCCAACTTTAATAGCCAAGAAGCGTAAAAACAGCAAAATAGACTAGCAAATTGGGTCTTTATTCTTGTTGTTTATATGCTAAAAAAACAATCTACCTTATTATTTTTGTGTTGGTGGTCGTAGTGGGTTTACCCGACCCATTCTTAGAGATGGAGGCTCGGATCAACTCCGCGAAGTCCCAATAATTGGGAAACTCGAAAAAAGGACGAAACCGGAGGTCCAGAATAAAGAGGGAGTAGCGAAAGATGCTTAGACGCTGAGTGTCAAGAGCCCAGCAGTATAGCACAAGATGAAAATTGTACTGCGATTCAGATCCATAGTTGTTGCTCGAAGAAGTCTCGGCTCAACCAAACGTGTGAAGGTATGCAGCAAGAAAGGTGCTGTGCCCGTTGTATCGTAAATAAAAGAGGGCACATCGAGCGGAGCAAGGAGGAGTAAACTTAGAAGATACAGTAGAGATTTAATGATGAAAAAAACAGGTTGGATACCGCGTTTCCAATTGGTGTGAAGGGATAGGCTTTGGGAGGAATATAGAGACGATAGGAGAGTGGTATGGTGGAGGGGACATATATAGCATCGACTTTAGCGAGAGCATCTGCTAAGCCATTGCTACCAAGAGAGGAGTGGTCAGGTTTTTAATGAAGATAGACTACCTTTGAATCTGATAGAGATTTAAGGAGAGATCGGATGTCAGTGGAAGATTTGGGCAGTAGGTAGGAGAGGGTTGCAGAGAGACTGACAAAATAGATTCGGAATCGGAGTATAAAGTAACAGTTTGGTATTGTCACAGGACGGGAAATCGTAGATGCACCGTTTAGAACAAAAAGATTGGCTTAAGTTTCAACACTATAACTGGTAGTCCAGAGTCCGGTTGAGAAAGAGGGAGGCAACAGTGAGACATTTAATACCGTTGACATGAGTCCCGGATTCTTCCTTTCCCAGCCAACCAGAAACTGGGCCATTAGTCCAAACAGTGATGTCGCTGTGTGGGAGAGTAGAAAGATGGGATAAATTGGGTTCATTGCGAAGTTGAGAGGAGTCGTTATGAGAACATGAAAAAGCGAGATGATATGATATTAGAAAGGGGAAGCCAGAGGGGTTAAGGAGGGCATAAAATCAAAGGTTCGCACATGATTGGGGGCGAGGTTATGGGTCTGGAAAAATATCTTCATGATCCCTTTTTCAGGCAGTTACGACGATTGAGATGGGCAAGAGCGGATAGAAAGGATGGAGGTCGTTTCAAGTAAGAGAAAGGTTGATTGGCAAAGGCGACTGACACAAGCGCTTCTAATTGCAAGAGAGGAATTAGAGTTAATGACGGACAACCTGTGATGGTTCTACAGTTAATCAGTCCAATCTCTCCATGGAAGTAATGTGGGTGCTAGAGGAGAAAGTGAACCAGCCTGCAGAACATCGGTTAGAATGAGGCATGCAAAGGCTTTGTATAAAGTACGAAAGATTCTTTAGGGGAACTCCAGGAATCTGAGGCAGTAGAGCGGAAAGCACCGAAATGTGTTATGAAAATTTTTCCGTAAAGATAGAACATGATGTTCAAAAGAGAGGCTTCGGTCGAAGGTTACGCCGAGAAAGATCAGAGTTGGATTAAAGCACAGTGGGGTGTTGAGAATTGGAAAGTGTGTTTAAGACGGAATCGGTAGGGATCAAGGTCAAAGAAGGATGATTCCCCTTAGAGTTAAAGGGTAAAAGCCACTAGCCACTTTAAGGGCCACTTAAATTTCAGTAGTTGAGAGCAGACTGGACAGCGCAGTTGTTCGCTCAAGTTTTTCGGAAGAGTCCCATATCGCTCTCAACATCATTTGCATAGAAGAGGTTTTACAGATGAAAGGTGAGAGGTAGGATTATCGCTAATAAAAAGAGAGAAAAGGTCTGGGCCAACGACAGCCTTGAACGGTTAAGAAATTTGAAACAGCAATTTGAGAGATAAGATTCGTATCTATTCGATAAAACAAAGTAAAAGACCAATAGAGAAAAGCTTAAAAAGAAGGGCACGATGCCTGATTCAATCAAACGCCTTTCCATAATCAACAGTGGCAAGGGCAAGTAAGTGCGCCCGGTTTAGTGTGATGGGAGGAGTCTGCAATTGACTGTGAAAAAAGAGAACCTAGTCTACATTCGATATACCAGGTCTGGAACTGGCTTGCACGGGTGTGGGAATATTATTAGATTCAAGAAAAAGCGTGAGTTGTCCCAGGATCATTAGTTTGAAGAGTTTTGAAGTGCAAAATATGAGAAAGATAGGACGTAGAAGCAAAGTTAAATACAGGGTTTGCCAGATTTTAGCACAAGGATGATGATAGATCGTTTTCATGCTGATGGAGAAGTGTCGGAGGACCATGATAGGTTAATAGGCATAGTAGACAAGATTCAGGTAGGTGATTTAGAAGCCAGTAGATTATTTGATCGGGGCCAGAGGAAGTTCAGTTGAAGAGTTTCGAAAGAATTGGGAAAAGTTCTAGAGTGGTAAAAGGTGAACAGAAAGTGTTGTGAATGAGATTGCAATACCCCGGCCTGATTTCGTTAACACAGCGGTTCCCAACTGGTGCGTCGTTTTGAAATTTCAGCTTTTCAGCTCTGAAAGCACTGGGATTGTTATGAGTGTCCGTGTGATGTCGCAACTGGTACTATGACATCATAAACATGGAGAGATTGTTTTTTTCTTATGGCCACAACTGAGTGGTGTAACACTGTATAAGTGTAGGCTGTAAACTAAATCAAGGTGTCTAAATTGTACAAGGAAATTAATTTAAAGCCAGGCATGTTACATTTCTAATTTTACTGCTGTTTTTTTAGCGATATAATCATTTGTTAAAGCAGTATTAGTTGAGGTGAAATTCGTTATTAGACAATGCAGTTAAATAGGCCTATAGAAATACTAAACAAAAGAAAAGCCAAAGAAGAAAATGACAGTCATCGAAAGAAATGTGGAAAACACAATGCTATTTACATAAAATTGGGGTTTACGAGCCAGTATCGTAATGGCAAAGAATGTCCACAATGCGTAATCTGCAATAAACTTTTGGCAAATGAAAGCATGCTCTCAAACAAACTAAAACGACATTTGAGTTCAGTGCATCCAAGCTTAGTAGAAAAGCCGAAAGAATATTTTTTGCACAAACTTGAAAAGTTGACAAATCAGAAAGCCTCAATCAGTAGTTTTTCCCATACTTGACAAAACGCTCTTATGGCGTCTTACAAAGTTGCATACTGTGTGGGTCGTTGTGAAGAATTAATTCTTCCAGCTGCTACTGACCTAGGAGGTATCATAATTGAAGATAATGCAGCCAAAAAACTAAAAGATGTTCTTTTATCAAACAATGCTATATGTCGACGAATCGAAGACATGGGAGTAGATATTACTGACCAGCTAATTAGTAGATTGAAAGATAACGAATTTGCTATTCAACTTGATGAAGCAACCTTTAAGCGTTCATGACGCCTATTTGATATGCTACGTGAGGTATCTATTCCTGGCTGAATAACGAATGGTTGAGGAT
The DNA here is from genome assembly GCA_963680785.1 of Diplosoma virens. NCBI lineage: Eukaryota > Metazoa > Chordata > Ascidiacea > Aplousobranchia > Didemnidae > Diplosoma > Diplosoma virens. The sequence goes on along the minus strand of OY796881.1, from coordinate 45,659,819 downwards.
GTGCTTTTTCGCAAATCACTTGAGTTACGTTGCCGTGGCGTGGATATGTTTCACATTATAGACGCTTTTTTTTCGGAGAATAATTTGCAATGGAAAAATGTCATTAAAATTTGCACTGATGGAGCAAGGTCTATGTCCGGCGAGTACAATGGTCTTCAAAGCTTAATTCGTGAATGTGCGCCTCTGGCTAAATGGACCCACTGTATGCTTCATCGGGAAGCACTAGTAGTGTATTAAAATTGTGTTAACCCAGGTTGTTGAAGAGATTGTAAAAGTGATCAACTATGTAAAAACAAGCGGGGTCAGAAGTCGTATTTTTAGCAAGCTGTGTGACGATTTAGATACGCCACACAAACATGTACTTTTTTATGCGACTACTCGATGGCTGTCGTTGGGAAATGCCTTCGCAAGAGTTTTTGAATTTGGGCAAGAGCTCTTCACAATTCTTCAATTAGAGAAACACACAAATGCTGAAAGTTTTCACAACAGACAGACTTTTTATTGAAGTTTAGTTATCTTTGTGACATCTTTAAAAAATTGAACAAATTAAATGTCAGTATGCAAGGAAATGATGCTAATATTTTAGAATTGTCTGACAAAATAAAAGCTTTTGTAAGAAAAATTTCCCTGTGGCGTTTTGATGTTCCTAATAATTCTGGACATGAATATTTTCCTTTCCTCAATCGCATGCTAACTAATCTTCCATTACTTTTTTACCATTAGTGGTCTGAAACAAATCTTCTGAACATTTGAGTACACTTGAGGCGAATTTTAAGCAGTATTTTACAAGCGATTTTTCTTCGTATGCCTGGGTAAGAAATCCATTTTCAGTGAATGTTGTTCCGTCAATGTTTTGTGGATCGCAGAAAGAGGAATTTATTGACCTCACTTGCAACAGTACCCTGAAATGCAAAATGTATCAATTTTGTACAGATTTTTGGATTGAGGCTTGCACAGAGTGTCCTGCTATAACGAAAGCAGCTCTCCGAGTTTTGATTCCTTTTGCTACTCCTTCTACATCTGCGAAGCTAGTTTTTCTGCTGTGGCAGTTATAAAAATAAAATATCGCTCGAAGTTGGATGTTAAAAGGGAAATGCGTGTAGCGGTTTCAAACGTTACACCGCGATTTGAGGCGCTATGCCAAAGCAGAAGAGCTAATGTGTCACATTAAGTAGAAATAAATAACAATGTGTGAAACTTTTGTGAAGCTGTGAGTCTGCGTTAATATAAAAACGTTCAAATCCGCGGTCAGGTTTTGAGTTTGTTTATAGAGAAGTGAGATCGTAGATGCGCGGTTTCTCAAGGGGATCGCGCAATCTAATGGGTATGAGTTTTTGGAAAATTGAGAAGGTCTACTGGGAGTGAAGAAGAACCTGATATAGGCAGAATGCAGGAACGGGTTTTTAAAGACGAGCTAGGGCAGGTTTTTTGCCATGACTCAGCTTTAGTTTTGTTGAAATTTATGCTGTCTTCAAAAAATATCAGCGAGATCTTGCATTTCTTTATTTGGCTGTCATGCAAAGAACTTTTTTTCCTGTGGTTGATCTTTGTTTGTTTTGTACTCATAAGTAACTTTAAAATTTGGAAATTGTAATCTTGTTTTCATTAAGCCTGGTTCTATACCTCGCGTGCAGGCCAGATGATGTGTTGATAGCTTTTTTTTAAAGATTCTTTAAATGATTTCATTAAAAATTTTAACAAATGTATTACGGTTATTCACACTTTTTTTTTAGGTGGTTTACACCAATAAAATTCATTATGCTTATTACGTAAGCATAATGTTGAGAATGACCGTAGAAGCAATTTTTATTTATCTTGGATACAAGCTTTTTATAAACATGGTTAGTATCGTTGTTGTCGATTCTTTTAAGTAAAATCCCTTTGCGATTTTCGTGACATAAATTGTTCCAGTATAGCTAAAACTTGTATTTAGTTTTAAGGTAAAAGTACGAATCAACCACGCCTAACAGTTTCACGCACAAATTATTCGTATTTGTATGCGAGTCGATTGTAATTAAATTGACAAAATTTGTTGATTTCTTATAACATTGCCCAATTTGCGACCGAAGCGTTGTTTTTATTTTTGTAACATTTTAAATATTTTCCAAACTGCATAGAACAATCTTGTGAATCTTTAAATTGACATGTTGCTTATTCGATTGATGTTCAAAAATATTAGTTTTCCACTAATACTTTTCAACCGGTTTCATTTAATTTTCTTTGTTTTGATTTAATTGTCATGTGTTGTTCTTGTCACAGTTTTGTTTTTAGGATTCTGTTTGCAAATACAATTCAGATGATCACTTTTGCCCTCAGAATGGAAACCCCTTTTATTTTCTCTGGATGAAGGTTCCAGCATATTACAGATGTATGGGTTCTGAAGGGTCTGACGTTTATTCGGCCTGTATGATGCATGTCGGAGATAACGGCTATGTGCCTTGCTTTGTGTCTCGTCCTTACGTTAGTAGTTTAAAATCTTTGTTTTGTTTTCCTCTATAAAAAAACAATTTTTTTTATTCTTAAGTTTCAGTTGTGTAAAAGTTACTTGCATTTGTCTGGAATTCTAATTTGGTAAAGTAATCCTCTCAACTGTTTAAATATATCACGTGACTCTTTCAAACGTTCCTTAAAATGTGTTGAAATAATTTTAACAAAGTCTTATTGTGTCAGTAAATCACTAATCTTTTCTTTTGTCTGTTTTTGTTCAGTGACAATTTGGTGCGAAATTTTCGAAACTAGGTCAAGCTGAGTAGTTCGCAAACAAGGCTTCATTTATTTTAAGCTTTGCACTTGTCCTAGACGTTAGTAGAAGCAACAATTGCGTGTTTCTTACAGTTTTACTATTTAAATTTTTAACAGCGCATTTACCTCGTTTAACTTTAATAAAATTACAGGAGAAAACTGTCTTCCTCTGCTACATGAACATTCTCAGTGGATTATGTTTTCTTGTTTCGGCTTTGGAATTAGTTTTGGTGACCCTCCGCAAAGTGTGGAAAAAAAACAAACTAAATCACAGGTGATTTTTGGATTGGAATGCTGAGTATGCATCAAATTATTCCTAATTTGTTTGATGATCTATGGAAGTTTTTATAGTCATACTGATATATAAAAATTTAAATCGAATGAAACACTTTCGGCCGAACAGCAATACCTTGGTATCTTCAAAAGCAGGTGGAGTAATCACTTCTTCGTCGTCGTTTGAAGGGCATCCACTCCAGGTCAGACACAAACAGGACTGGGGACGAGGGTTTATCCTTTTACTACCCCAGACTGCTATACTGCCTGAATCAGATGCTGGAAATGATGTTATTAAGCCAGCATCGAGTTTCGTCATCCAAAACCGTCAGACCTCGTGCACCATATGGTGCCCGATGTATAGGGCACGCTGTTAGAACATGGTCTGCGGTTTGCTCAGAGGCTCCACACTCGCAATTCGGTGAAGGAGCGAGACCTCATTTGTGCATGGACGAATGGAATCGCCCAACACCAGTCCGCAGGCGGTTGAGCTTAACCCAAGCTGCTCGGGGTAAGCCCATCCCAACAAGCCTGGCACCGGTCCTAGGCACAAATGCGCGGAGCCTGGAAGCATTTTCACAATACTCCGCTTTCCATTTGTAATTTGTCCATTCAGAAGCCCGGATGTCAAGTCCGGCAAGGTTGTTCAAAAGATTCCGCGCAGCTGGCACAAACGGGTGTCTGGGTCTTAGTCTCACTTGGCGAGTATCTGAGTACCCACTTAAAATACCATACAAGATATGATGGGGGTCCACGAAGCTCAGCTGGCTGGATGCCTTAAGAGTACAGGTAGATGGTCCGTTGGAGTGGGACGCAGGCATCCAGTGACTATGCGCAAGGCGTCGTTCAAGACACTGTCAATGAGACGAGTGTGAGCACTGCGACACCAGACTGGCGCACAGTACCCAGATGTTGAGTAGACTAGAGATAAGGTGGCTATGCGTAGTGTTTTAGCACCAGCATCCCATCCCGAGCCCACGAGTCGCCTCAGCAGTGTGACGCGCGAGGATAGTTTTTTGCACAATGCCACTAAATGGTGACGAAACGTGAGCGATCTGTCCAGTTTTACCCCAAGATAAGTAGGGGTTGGACAGAATGATTAAAGTCTGTCGTTCTTATAGACCTTTAGCTCACGTTTGGCCTCGGTTATTTAAGTGAAAGGCTGCCGTCACCGTCTTAGTGTGACTGAGCTTCAACCTCCAAGTCTGGAGATACGCTGAAAGTGTAGACATGTCTTGGCTTAAAGTCCCCTCCAAGTCCTTCTGGTTTCCAGAAGATTGCAACAATGCTAAATGATCACCATAAGCAAACTTTCTGGAAGTCATGGAAGGAAAATCGTATGTATAGATGTTAAATAGGAGGGGAGCCAATATCGATCCCTGAGACGGCGTAGCCTGCTTTGCTTGCTGTCACCAGTGGTAAGGGTGAAACTTCGACTTCGGACAAGCTCCATGATCATTCTGACTATGTGCCTATCCGGAAGTGGTCTCAGCTGCTTGCAGGTATGATTGCTGCTGCTTGCAGCCAGACAGTATCATAAGCAGCTGTCAGATCGACAAATACGACACCGACTGCTCCGAACTGCCTCGGACCATCGATCCCTCCGCTTTCTGTCAAGCTTGGCAAGCAGAGCTGTAGCAGCCAAACTTGAGTCAAGTCTCCCTGAGGAGACTGCAGGAAAGTTTTATAGAGGGATTCACAGTCTGCATCCCAACACGGAATATAGTTATTTCGATATCCGCGTGGGATAGTCTTTTTGGCTACTTATTGGTGTTACAGAAGTCCTGGTAAACCGCATCTACATCCAAGTGAATCAGGCGGCAACAAAGTCTTTGCGAATTTATTCGTCAAAGCAATGTAGTGACTCCATTTGGCCTTGCGGAAGTTCCATTGCTTAACAGGCATACTTGTCACTGCCATAGCAAACCTTGGTGGTGTAATAAGCGAAGGTCAATGTTGTGACCTGTGAAACTTTTCAAGGATACGTCTATCCGGTAAGCGACTGTTTGGACCTGCGCTAGCGAAAGTTAGATCCGGATTGGTGTCAGTGTTTCATCGGCCGGAATAAAAACTGGCAGCGTCCTTGGCATTATATAGGAAGGTAAGACAATTAATACTTGCCCAGCCAGCCAAGCCCTCACCGTCCAGACTGTTTTCGTCATAACCTTAGTCAGCATGACGACAGTTAAAATTGCCAGGGTAAAGACAGGGGTGAGGAAACACTGGGATATTCAGGGTTCGCAATCGCGTTGTTGGAGGTTTGTAGACGTTGACTATTTTATAGCCATCAACGTCCACACACAACCACTCGATCTCCGATGTCAGTGGAGATTGGTCCAAAAGCGTGTATATCAGTCGCTCGTGGACAAACGTGGCAAGGCCATGCTTCCTGCTTAAAGAAGACCCAGCTAGTTGGTAGTTTGGAAATACCAACTTCTCTGCATCAGTGCAGTGGGTCTCCTGTAGTAGGATGACGAGTGCCTCAAGACTGCATAGCGAGGTGATGAAGAACGTTAATCTTGCTTGCAGTTAGGCCTTCGATGTTCAGCTGAAGAATAGTGGGTCTTCGGAACTTGTTGGCAATGTGCCCTGAAAAGGGCAGTTTTATCCTGGCATTGCCCCGTCCTGAAAAGGACGTTTTCCGATCAGCAGACCCACACTGAACATAGGAATGGGTGAATACCCTTTCGTTTTGGTAGGTTTGGTTTCGGTCTGTCATTTTTAACAGCAATGAACAGACTTACTCACGGCCCAGGCTGCGAGAAAGCACCTACCATCTGGGCAAGTAATCACTTGAGGGTTGCATTTAGTTTAACTATTACTGTCTTAATCAAAAAGTTCTATAAAGTTGACTGATCGCACAAGCTTTCATAAATTATTACTTACTTCGTAACGGAATCAGATTTTATTCAGAATCAATTTTTATTTGGATCTTGTCGGGCGAGTCAGGAGGATGAATAGGAATTTGATCATGATGACCAGTTACCGTAATTGACACCTAGGAACTTTGTTTGGTCGTGGCATTCCGAATATCTGTCATTTAAGTTTTAGCCCACTAAACCGTTTTACATTTAAATGCTGTTTGGACAGTCAACGCCAGAGCAGTTGCTTTCACTCCTCTGCTTCTCATAAAAATAAACCCAAATCACCAACATTCATCGATACTTTAATCTAAAATTAGTCTTTTGAATGTAGCAAAACACTAAGTTGTAGAGTCGCTTCTTCTACTTTTTAACTGCTCATACTAGATTTACAAACCGATTTTTATTAGCACTGGCTTCTAAACCAGCTTTGCCTTTCGTTTTATGCAACGATGGAAGGGTCGTTGACTTAAACTACAGTTCGATAACCTATAGTAAACCACTTGCAACAACTACATGTACAAAAACTACTCTCCCTAAGTACTTCTTTCTGATTTGCCTAGACTGAACAGTTTCCAAAATTTAGCAATGGCAACCCCAGCTGTTATTTTAACAGTAGAGGTGTGCATCGGAATTGAATTCGAAATCCAAAAACCGGACCAGTTGTGGTTAAAACAACCTTTTTGAGGCAAGGGCCAAGTTGGTTTACCAAAAATATTCGACGGCCAAAATTGATGATCGGAGTAAAAATGCGATTAAAAAATCAAAGTAAATAAATCGGTTTAGGTTAGCTTTGCCAGTAAAGAAACCTTTTTTATCTTCACTTGTCAAACAAAATTTTACAGTATAATTAGTATGAATTGCCGTCTTCGGTTACATGTTCTGATTGTTTAGTTAAGTCACTTCCGAAAATACCCTGTGGGCCACGGGGTAGGACGCCCCAAGGTAAAGATAAACTTTCTGTAGAAATTAGCTTTTATAAATTTCCTTAGTTAACATGATTGTTTTGCACAACGCTTAAATAATGCCACCAATACTGATTGGTGGCATTATTATCTTCTATGTTTAATTCAGATTTTTTTTATCGATACTGCGGCTATCGCTTAATAGCTAAACTAACTTCTTGATCGAAATATAATTTTTTTCAGAAACTTTCTGCGTAACTCGTCTGGTCGGGGCCCCAGACACGAGTCTGTGTTTTTCGGACCTTCACCCACAGCCCCAACCAAGAATTTTTACGACCAAGATCATTATTACCCCAGCTTGGGAGTTCCTATAAGGATGAACCGTGAGTGAAAACAAAAGTTGTTGCTATCATCTTTAAATAAATAGGAACTGTAATTTTCACGAATACGGAAGGTTTACCGTACAGCAAAAATAGATATATCGATCAAAGAGTTTTTGATAAATAACTTTAGTTTAAACCAGAGTTGTAAATCGGGTGGGGCTTTTCGGTTTGTGGCCTAATTTTAAAAAAAATTTCGGACCTAATTCGCGCTCAGTGCGAAGCTTACAGATAAACTTTGAAGCTTTTCCGGTCGGGTTCGGGCCTAAGTTTGAAAAAATTTTCGGGTCTGATTTGGGCCCAGCTTCGGAGCTTACAGATAAATAAACTTTTTTCAACGCCAGTGTTTTAGACCAAACTTGGCTTTCGGCCTTTTTCGGACCTATTTAGAGCTTCACATTAAATTCGGGTTCGGGCCTGAACTAGTCGACCCTTTTACAAATCTGGTTTAAATTGTATCTTGATGTAGAGATTTATAAAGAGATAAAACTTGGTCAAAATTTTCGTGCAGTAAAGGAGTTTTTTTTGTCTAACTCAGGGAAGTCCAACCCTTTTTCATAATGGGCAAATTATAGATTTAAGTATATTCGGCTGGCCGCAAAATTACATGTATATAAAATTTTTTCTAATTAGTATTTGATGACCTGGCCAAATGATGGGTGTTAAAATATAAATTTAATTAGGAATGTAAGTGAAATGCAAAATTATTAAAATCATTACGTTATTGTTATTAAAAATATCCATGCTGGAGCATTGAAGTCCCAGTTACATGAGTTCTTTTCCTGCTGGCACCGACTCAAAATTTTCAAGATCCGGGGAAGAGCGCTTGTAGTCGCGATCCCAAAGCTTGATGCCGTAGGGCAGGGGTTCTCAAACTTTTATTGTTATGGAGCTCATGGAGGTTGACCATTATTTACGGAGCCCCACAATAAATTTATAAAAATATAAACAAAAAAAAACACATTATTACTTACCATAGCCGTACAAGCCCAAAAAAATTTGGTGGGCAATGAAGTTTTGCCCAAATCATGATTTTATAGTACATTTCGGATATGAAAAAAAAATTGTCGAGATTCTCAGATGAAAAACCAATTTTGTCCTAAAATCATGGTGATCTCTAAAAAAAAAAAAGGTCTTCACTTAAATTAATCAAATTGTGGATTAATTGAAGTTACTTGTAGGTTGTTATTACTTCTTTGGACAGTTGCAATTAGCCAAGTCAGTATTTTAATAAGTAAACGAATAGCTCGTGGAGCCCTGGGGCTCTGTACGGAGCACTTTGAGAACCAATACCGTAGGGGACCCAAAGAGTTTTTGACCGATATCTCTGCTCTGTGTCTCTTACAAGATTTTCGAGAGGCTTATCTACGGTCGTGTCGAACTATTTATTGATTTATTGCTACCTAGAGGGCAGGCTGCTTTCTACGCGGAAAATCAACCGTGGATCAAGTCATTTTATTGACGGAAAACATCGGGATGTTTTTTGTCGATCAGACAGCGGCATGTGACTTGTCTTACACCGTGGCCTTACCTGCAAACTGCTGAGACTTTTGTCGGATAAGCACATGGTAAGAATGATTATGGAGCTTGTCCAAAACCAAAGTTTCACTCTTACTACCTGTGAGAACAAGCACAGCAGCGCATAGTCACTGGATGTCTGCGCTCCACTCCAACGGACCACCTACCCATACATTCAGGCATCCAGCCTGCGAAGCTTCGCGGACTAGGACCGACACTCTCTTTGGATCCCTGGACCCTGACCATACGTTAAATTCCTAGATTGGATTTAAATCTCTAAAGATGTCTGATCCTTTTACCACCCTCCTAATAAATCAACGCGTTTCCTTTTTTACCACCAGCAGCATCGCTGGTGTTACTGTAATCTCATTTCAAATCACTACGCATTGGTTCAAAGTTACTATCTTTACTACCACCAAAGTCATTAATTGACAATCTCTTGATATTGTAAAAAATGTTTGGAAATAATACAGTCAATATTGATTTGATCGCAAAGTGAATACTAATTGAACGTCACTGGACGCAGAAATCAACTGACATATTTACTTTGATTTCTTATACGTTTTTAGGACCGCAGTGACATCGAATTTTATACAGTTATGAAAACATAACTAAAAAATTTGAGTAAGCGGTGGGCCGCAGGTTGGACATACCTGGCCTAATTAAACGAAACGTCGAATAGATGGGCTTGTAATTCGTACGTTAAAGATGATACACAGTTAGTAGCTTGTTCAGTGGCTAATGACTGTCCGTGCTTTTTGTAAATAAAATAATTTTTTTGAGATTTTAATTGCTTACATAGTATCTATAACTGATAACATTTTGATTAAATATTACAATTATTAAACTCTTTTTAAACTCCCGGCATTGTCAATATTTTGAAAAAAACTGGCTTGTAAGATAGCATGAAGACAGTTTGATGAAAAAAATCAAGATCATTTCGCCTTTTAACTCGACAATGCGACGACTTAATGCCAGCGTGGCATTGCTGGAAAAAAATAAAGCTGGGTTAGATCGTGTAACGTCCACTCAAAATCAATAAAACATTACTTACGCGAAGTTAGACAAACAAATAAACCCTGGAATTCAAACGCTACAATCCCTGCTACGCCTGACAGTTCGACACACGTCTCGCCGATATCTTTCAACTAAAAAAAAATAACAGCAAAACATCACACCGTTTGTCTCTGAAAGAATCCTTAGCAAGCGTAGATTATACGGATATCTGAGTCTAATGGGTTAAGGCGGTGTGGTCAAAGTTTTTCATTTCTGCGGGTCACTTTTTTAAGAACTTCCGGGCCGGAGTCTATTTGAAATTGTTCGTATTAAGTGAGATGGCTAAAATGAGAGAGAGAAATTTTTAAGTTTCTACGTTTTTGACAAGTGAAAACCTTTTTTTGGTCTTTGCTTAATCTCGATTGCTTTTTATCTAATTATCTTGAATGTTCAACCAAAAAACAAAAAAAATCTCGACTTGTCGAAAAAACTCAGATTTTTAGCCACTATATCCCACTTAATTCATACATTTTCAAACCGAATCCTGTTTGCAAGGTCGCCATCTTTGTTATGAAACAGGGTTCAGGAACCTTTTTGGCTGAGAGAGCAAGAAAAGCTACTTATTTTTTAATGTGTTTCCGTGAAACCCATATATTATTTTTTAACACTTAAGACATTTGGGTTTTTACCAGAAAAGAATTTCTTTAAATGTACATTATTTTGGCCAGAGGTAGGCAAACGTTTTAGTTTGGGGGCCCGCATTTACAAGTTGATTTTGTTTGAGGGCCGCACGAAGTATAATTATGCCAAATTATAAAATCACCCCGTTTTTTTGATTTTCGTCCTCAAAAAATAGTGATCTTAAAAAAATGTCATTTTCGAACATCAACCCAAGTTCTGGACATTGATTCAAAGTTAGTGATCTTTTTGAGAAATCACCACGACTGAAAATGAAGAGAGAGTAAAGTTATTTGCTCTTTCGCGGACCGTAGTTTTGCTCACGTCTGGTTTAGGCATTAAGTAAGTCTATAAAATCTTCAAATTTAGAAAGCCCAATAAAATGTTAACAATCTATACCTTAAACAAGTATAAGCTAAGTTAGTTTTTTCTAACAAACTTTCTGCAAATTTAAGAAACCTGCCGCAAATTATTCAAAAGAATAGTGCCAGATTATCTTTCGACTAAATTGAGGCAGTCATCGGAAAAGATTAGGTGGCGAAATATAAAAATTCCTTGAAGCTAACTCTTAAAAAATTTGGTATTCTAACCAAAATAACAATAAAAAGATTAAATATAGCTGTTTTAATTTTTGATGCGGAATTTAAAAGCTTTTTTACCTAATGCAAATATAATTGCAACAAGAAAATTGTTTTAAAATAAAAAGTTTTTTTGGAAAAAGATTTTAGGTGGTCTTTTTAAAAGTGAAATTACACGACTAAAGAACTCGAATAAAGAAAAACTGGTTATATACATAAAATCCTGATAAAAGTTGTTAACTTTTGAAACTAAAAAATGTTTTTGATAAAAAATTATTTTCACTTAAAAGTGAACCCTTAAGAAATGTCAGCTTTATCTGCGAGCCAGATGCCGTCATCAAAAAAAAAAAAAACACATTTGGCTCCCGAGCCATACGTTCCCGAGCCCTGTTACAGAAACTGCCGCTGCCCCTAATCGGCAAGATTTAAATTGTGTCGTGGGCCGCAGTCTGGGCCAAACTGGGTTAGGGAATGGCTCTCCCGAAACCAGCTTAAAGGAACATCAACAATAAGACAACATAACGCATCATGATAACAATTATATTTTTAGGATTCGAAAGACCAAATCACGTCATTAACAAAGGGCGCGAAGTTCTTGCCGATGAAGAAACTAAGGATGAGAAAGAAAACTTTTCTGACGAATAAATGAAATGTTAAGAATTAAAGATCAATTGATAAACCGGATCAGGACATTTCCCTCTGCGAACTTATGTCGATAATTGATTAGAACTGTATATTGTGCTGTGTAAATAACCGAGCTATTTTTAGGAAACGATGCAACTTGCAAGTGCTAGAATGTCGATTTTAATTCTGCTGCTCGATTTCTTAAGTGTTACTTGTTTAGCCGAGACAATTGTCGATTAACTTTTTTGGTGCTTTACTTCGAATGGCTGCTAGTTTTAAATCATGCCTTCCTTTTCGAATCGTACTTTTTTTTAAATGTAAAAGAATTGCAATCATTGTAAAATATTTAAGCAAAAATCTGCAATCTTGCCTGCTTTCAACTGCTACTGTTTTGAAGAGTGATATAGCAGTAAGTAAACATTTGTTGTGTTTTCAATATAATTTGGGAGTTGCTTCAACTTAATTCAAGTTTTCAATATGGATGCGTCATGCTTCATTATTTATACAGTAGAATCCTGTTATTCAAGCCTTGTCGAGAGGGCATTATTTGGTACCATTAAAGTCGCCGCATCATTGCTTTTTTCGGATCTTTGACGGCACGACGAGTCCTAAAGGTTGTTGTTTCATCAGGGTTGTTAAACCGATCTTTATAACACTCTTCTGACAGACATTAAATTTCTCTTTCAGCCTTTTCGTGTTTATTTCTGCTATTTTTCGCAAACCTCAAAAAAGTTTTCTGATTGCTTTAATCACCGAGGCTTTTCACAAAATGCCTCGCACATAATAACATTAAAATAACTGAACCGTTACTTGCATATAAAATAAACTGCAATTTAGAAAACAAAATTTTCCGCTCGCAGTTTGTGTGCTGGTTACTTTCCTTTCGGGTGGATTTTTTTCTTAATTTAGTAGGGTTAAGTCGTGCTACGCAACGGGATTTTAGGCCAATGTGATTTGAAAAATTGATGTAAACTCTTAAAGTCGTTTTAACTCAAACAAAAATTAGAAAATCAGTTTGGCTTTTATTTTTTAATCTTTAAACTTCATTTTATGGTGTAGCCAACTTTGCTTAGTTTAAAACCATTGCCCATTAAGCTTTTGTTATTGGGTCGAGATTTGTTGTATACAGTTTGCACCAGTCCAAATCAATAGGTAACCAATTGCGAAGGTGCTTTTTAGTTTGCAAGTGTACGAGACAAAATCAAGTGCTCAGTTGACTTCGGCTAGTTTTATACACATAAAAGATAAAAATTTATTTATGCCTTACAATTAATTACTTGATGCCTTTACGGTTTTTTTTTTTAATTATTGTCATTTTAGTTTATTTTTATTGGCTCATTCCTGTTTTGCAGAATTTCCACTGTTAAATTGAATTTGTATGTTGCTTGTTGCAGTAGCATTGTGCGTAGCTTTGTTTTTCATTAAGCAAACTGAATTGGCTGTAAATATGAATGTAATTGCCTAATCATGTACAAATGTTGTGGTTATGTCTCCATGTAGTTTTGTGTTGTGCTTGTGTGTTGTTTTCAAATAAAAGCAAAATTGATGAAATATTTTTAGAAATTCTTATTTGTTTCGTTGTTTCGTGCGGTTGAAAAGGATTTTTTTGATTGCCGAATACCGTATGAAAAACTGAATTTTGATTACAACTAGCTACTTGCTAGTTGAAACTTAAAATGAAAGATGTATTTCTTATAAAAAGAAACATATTTTTGTGGAAAAAAATTGGGCATATTTCATTGATGATTGATGAATTTGGCAGTGAGGCCGAATGGTTAGGAGCAACGTAAAGATGGCGAGTGTATTCAACGCGGCGTGTCAAATCTATCTCTGGTTAAAAACCTATTCGCATCATTTTGTGTCCTTGGAAAAGACACTTTCTTCTGCTTGGCGTCATGGCAAGCAGCTCTAAATCTTAGTCATATCTTTAAATAAATTAAAAAAGAAACCGGATAACAATAACTTGCCATCTCCGAAAACAAGTCTAGATAATCGCGTGACAGTTGTCCCAAGTATAACGGCGCCAAACGTTTTCCTGCAAGTCGGAAGGATAACAATTGCTCAGCTTTGACGTTAAAAACTTTTACAGAAAACTACGTTGCTGCACTTGTTAGCAGCAATTTACAGTAGTTAGCTTTCTAATTTCAAAGGTTTACTTTTACATAATTAAGATTTTTTTAAAATTATGGTTAACAGTGAAGCTGGGTAATACAAACAAAAAAAGTAAATATTTTCTGAGCAAATCTTTTAAAGAAGTTGCAAATGTGCAAACCATAAAAATCAATTTAATTCCTGACTACCACAACCGCTTTGAAAGACAAAAAGTTCATCCCTGCTGGGACTCGAACCCAGAACCTCTGGGTTAGAAGTCCAGCGCGCTAGTCCATTGCGCCACACAGACATGTTTCTGCAATATGAAGATCTCTTCGAAATTCCATGCAATGTTATTCCAATGTGTTGTTTGTTAAATAGTTTGCTGTTGAACCTACGTAACCGTAAACTGAAGCACCATTTCAGCATGGTGCAGGAGAGTTGGCGGTTTAATATACAGACGTTTAGCAACGTTACCTATTATTTTATTACAAGACAAGAAAAGTAAAGGTCTTTTATGAATCAATAATAAATAGAGCTTAAAATTGATTACAAGTGAAAATTAATTTAGTAAGTGAAAAAAAAACTCTCACCGGATTACGTGTGCGGCGCCACCTAACGGCACATGGCGTACACACCACATGGAGCACAAAATTTGACCCTTCGAGGTCACCAGTGCTTGCACTCCCACCTTTGATTACGCAATGCACTCTTGAGTTGTGACCTGTAGAAGTATATTGCAACTTTCAAAGATTTTTTTGTGAATGTGCTTTTCGAATCTTTAAAATTAACGCACGGGTGTGGTGACCATGCACAACTTTTTTGTGCATGTTATAACCCATATCGTTTAGTTGCCTTATTTGCAAACTTTCCTCTATTTTGCTTTCAATTATTATCATTTGTTTTTTGGATGCAAATAAAAAGTAACTACTACTATTATTACCAGTGACGTGCCGTGAAGCTCGTGGTTGGTGAGGCACAAGTTTTTTGAAGTAATGTTAGTAATAATTTTATTTAATAACAAACAAAATAGCGCTCTACTTAAATTTAAAAAAAGCAATTTGAAGCATTCTCTCATATTTAGCTAACTCTTTCTGAGTTAAAAAATTTTTTTTATATTTTATCTCTATATTTATCCTACTGACTCCCAGGACAGTGTTGGAGGCGCTTTACATAGGTAGACTTATCATACGTCCCGATTTTGGCAAGACAGTTCCAAATTTTAGGGCTTTGTCCCGGTCGGTTTGACAGAAATCCATGACAGATTCGAAGTGAATACCTTCTTCATTTAGAGAACACTACGTTTTAGGGACGAAAACCATAAAATCCGAGACAGATTCAAAATAAAGAACTTTTATTTTTAAAGAACACTACTTTTAAGGGACAAAAGTCAAGAAATTGGAGGCTGATTCCAAATGAAGACCTTTTTAGGGACAAATTTTTTTCTATTAACGAGCTCTCTGTTTTCCCCTCCGTAAGCATGATATGCCTACACATGGGGCAAGCAATTACCCCACCTGCTTCCGAAGATGCCAAGATACTGCTGTGCAGTTGAAATTTATTAGTTTGTTTTTTTAGTTTTATAGAGATAAGACTAAAATTTAGAAATGGTTGCCAAGACGAAGAAGCAGGCGTAGTGCCGTAAAGTGTCTTTTTCAAAAACACAACACAATGGTGCGAGTAGGTTTTGAACCGAGACCATGTTGATCACAATCCCGGCGCTTTAACCACTTTACAACGCTGCCGACGAAAAAATGTTTTGTTTATGAAAAACTTGCAAAATTGTTGGTTTCCTTTAACATTAAAATTGTGAAATCCATTTATTTAGAGACAGATCAGTTGTCGTCGCTTGAAAAGATATCCACTCCAGGTCAGACACAAGCAGGACTGGGGCCGAGGGTTTATCCTTTTACTACCCCAGACTGCTGTACTGCCCGGATCAGATGCTGGCAGTGAAGTTGTTAAGCCAGCATCGAGTTTCGTTATCCAAAACCGTCAGACCTCGTGCTCCATGTGGTGCCCGATGTATAGGGCACACTGTTAGAACATGGTCTGCGGTTTGCTCAAAGGCGCTACACTTGCAATTCGGTGAAGGAGCGAGACATCATTTGTGCATGGACGAATGGAATCGCCCAACACCAGTCGGCAGGCGGTTGAGCTTAACCCAAGCTGCTCGGGGTAAGCCCATCCCAACAAGCCTGGCACCGCTCCCGGGCACAAAAGCACGGAGCCTGGAAGCACCTTCACAGTACTCCGCTTTCCATTTGTAATTTGTCCATTCAGAAGCGCGGATGCCAAGTCCGGCAAGGTTGTTCAAAAGATTCCGCGCAGCTGGCACAAACGGGTGTTCGGATCTTAGTCTCGCTTGGCGAGTATCTGAGTACCCACTGTTCCGTTCCTAAAAATTGCCCAAATTATGTAGATTCACAATCTCATAAAAAATATCTTTGATTTCGCGTTGGTCCGGCTCAAATAGCCGAAGAAATAACAGTTTTATGAGCAATTTAAATAATTTATTTTTATTTACAAGAAAAAATGGCAACACTGCTTAATTTCACGAAATTTAAAGTAATTTCCAGAACTATCCGATTGACCTGTTTTGATTATGACGTAATAGTTGTTTGCTTTGGAGAATGTCAGAACATTCGAGTAACCTTACTGAATGGTATAAATACGATTCGCTGAAAAGCAGTATTATTAATTCGATGTTTCGTTGTGGTAACTTAAAATTGGAAAATTGTTAACTGTGTGAAGTCATAGTTTTTTAGTCGCAAGTCTTTGGTTGTCTACGTGATTGTGAAGAATTAAGCTATTGAGCTTTAACCTGTTGCTTTGATTTATACTATTCGGGCTCCCAAGTGGATTGGAGCATATTTCTTAATAAAGAAGATATTGTGGTAGTCTGAGCTGTGATTTAGCTAGACTATATTTTTACTGTCGCTGGTTCGAAGGTCAGATCCAGCAAGAAGATTAAGAATTTACCATTAGTAGACACCTAGATTGCGTTATCGGTGAGAGCCTTTCTTTACAGGCGCCGAAAAGGTAGACGATTAAATACGTGATAAGTTACCAAATAAATTCGCTACAAAATTTCAAAAAACTTTCCAAAATTTAGAAAACTAAAATTTGTGGAAGTAACAAAATTTCAAAAAACCTTTTAACATCGGAACACCCACTTAAAATACCATACAAGATATGATCGGGGTCCAGAGATCCATGATGAGCCAAGGAAAGTGTCGCTCCCATTTGGCAAAGTTCAGCTGGTTGGACACCTGAGAGTATAGGTAGGTGGTCCGTTGGAGTGGAACGCAGGCATCCAGTGACTATGCGCAAGGTGTCGTTCAAGACACTGGCGATGAGGCGAGGGTGAGCACTGCCATACCAAACTGGAGCACAGTACTCAGCTGCTGAGTAGACTAGAGATAAGGTGGCTATGCGTAGTGTTTTAGCATAAGCACCCCATCGTGAGCCCACGAGTCGCCTCAGCAGTGTGACGCGCGAGGATAGTTTTTTGCACAATGCCACTAAATGGTGACGAAACGTGAGCGATCTGTCCAGTTTTACCCCAAGATAAGTAGGGGTTGGACAAAATGATTAAAGTCTATCGTTGTTGTAGACTTTTTACTCACGTTTGGTCTCTCGGTTATTTAAGTGAAAGGCTTCCGTCACCGTTTTAGTGTGACTGAGCTTCAACCTCCAAGTCTGGAGATACGCTGACAGTGTGGACATGTCTTGGCTTAAGGTCCCCTCCAAGTTCTTCTAGTTTCCGGAAGAGTGCAACAATGCTAAATGATCAGCATAAGCAAGCTTTCTGGAAGTCATGGAAGGAAGATCATATGTATAGATGTTAAATAGGAGGGGAGCCAATATCGATCCCTGAGCAACGTCGTTTTTAAGACGGCCTGTTTTGCGTGCTGTCACCGGTAGTAAGGGTGAAACTTCGATTTCGGACAAGCGCCATGATCATTCTGACCATGTGCTTATATGGAAGGAGTTTCAGCGGCTTGCAGGTAAGGCCACGGTGCCAGACAGTGTCATAAGCAGCTGTCAGATTGACAAATACGACACCGGCCTTCTTTTTCGTCGCCGGCCAAGTTGGCAGCGTGGTCGAGTGGTTAAAGCACCGGGCTTATGATCAACATCGTCTCCGTTCAAAATCCACTCGCGTAATTCTGTTGTGTCCTTGGGAAAGACACTTTACGGCACTTTCCCCTGCTTGGTGGTCTTGGCAAGCAGTTCTAAATTAAAGTCATATCTCTATTTAATTACAAGCGGACAGCAATATCTTGGCATCTCCGGAAGCAGGTCGGGGTAATTGCTTACCCTATGTATTAGCGCCTCCGTCGCTTTCCTGCGAGTCAGGAGGATAAATATAAAGATAAAAATAAAAAATAAAATTTTTAGCCTCAAAAGAATCCTCGATGTTCTGGGTTAGCAGAACAACTTGATTTACGGTTGACTTTCCGCGTCGGAGCCCAGCCTGCTCTTTAGGCAGCATGGATCAATTAATGGTTCAACGCGGACGTAGATAAGCCTCTTTAGGATCTTGTAAGGCACACAGAGAAGAGATATCGGTCGATAACTCTTTGGGTCCTCCACGGGCTTTGCTGGTTTTGGGATCCCGACCACAAGCGCTCTTCTCCAGATCTTGGGAATTTGGAGTCGGTGCAAACAGAAAGAAAGTTACGTAACCAGGACTTCAAAGCAGCCCCAGCATGGAGTATAAGGTTTGGGCAGATGAAATCAGGTCCTGGAGCTTTACCTGGTTTTAAACGTTGGAGGGCAGCAGTAAATTCTCTCTGTGAAAAATTGTCAGAGATATTTACTGCGTCTGGTGTTGTGGCCCTCCAAAGGTCAGACACTTCTTGAGAGACAAGTCAAGATGACTTGCGGTCCACAGCCTCGTATTTCTCATTTCTAACCAGCTGAGATGCAATGGCATCGGGTGAAACGGGACAGTGATGAGGAGAGTGTCGTAATCTATTAGAAAGGTTGTTCAAAATACTCCATGCTTTTCGACTAGACTGTGAGAAGTCAATGCTCCGAATTGCTTCGGACCATCAATCCCTCCGCTTTCTGTCAAGCTTGGCAAGCAGAGCTGTAGCAGCCAAACTTGAGTCAAGTCTCCCTGAGGAGACTGCAGGAAAGTTTTATAGAGGGATTCACAGTCTGCATCCCAACACGGAATATAGTTATTTCGATATCCGCGTGGGATAATCTTTTTGGCTGCTTTCTTAATGGTGTTACAGAAGTCCTGGTAAGCCGCATCTACATCCAAGTGAATCAGGCGGCAACAAAGTCTTTGCGAATTTATTCGTCAAAGCAATGTAGTGACTCCATTTGGCCTTGCGGAAGTTCTATCGCTTAACAGGCATGCTTGGCACTGTCATAGCCAACCTTGGTGATGTAATAAGCGAAGGTCAATGTTGTGACCTGGGGAACTTGTCAAGGACACATCTATCCGGTAAGCGACTGTTTGGACCTGCGCTAGCGAAAGCTAGATCCGGATTGGTGTCAGTGTTCCAGCGGCCGGAGTAAAAACTGGCAGCGTCCTTGGCATTATATAGGAAGGTAAGACAATTAATACTTGCCCAGCCAGCCAAGCACTCACCGTCCAGACTGTTGTCATCGTAACCCCAGTCAGCATGACGACAGTTAAAATTGCCAGAATAAAGATAGGGGTGAGGAAACACTGGGAGATCCAGGGTTCGCAATCGCGTTGTTGGAGGTTTGTAGACGTTGACTATTATATAGCTATTATATAGCCATCAACGTCCTGCAGTATATTCAATTGATCGAGAAAATGCACTTTGCTTCCCAATAGTATCTGCTAAGCTATACCTTTAATTTAATCTATTTTTCTAATGTTTTATGACAAGATTACCTTTTCTTTTTTTACAATTTAAGCCCCCAAACTATGCTTTCAATTTTCTAATGTTTTATGTCTAGATAAACAAAAAAAAAAAAAATTTTTTTTTTCAAATTAGCTAGCTTGATTATTGTTTGCACATTACCAAGTCAATTTTCACCAGTAATTGTCCTGGCTGTTGAAAATTAGCGCAATGCGGTCGTAAACAGCGAAGTACCAATGTGATATTGGTTGAAATCGAATGAGTCTTTGTACTTTTGCACAGTAATGTGTCATTTGCCTCGATCGTAAGAGGTCAAATTACCCCTGTGTGTACATTTTCTCGATCTATTGAATATACTGCAGGCCAAAAGTGATTTTGGTCATATTCGTTAAAGCAGTGGCAAAGTTAGGAGTGATTCCCTATACTCATCTTTTTATAGTAATCAAATTTTTCTTTGCTAAATCATTTACTTTTCGCAAGACTACGCAGACTACTTTTGCTATTGTTTAGTTTTTAAAACTATTATAAAATCTAGGAACAAAACGGTCGGAATTTCTGCTTAATTTAAGAACAAAAACAATTTCCAAAATAGAGCCAAGCATCTCCTACGCATTTCGCTTTACTCAATGACAATTGCCACCCGTTGCGGTCAGGTGGCCACAGCTCTACGTAAGAAACTGACACATGCGCAATATCAAAACGCTAACGGCAATAAGGGAGCGAATAAACACAGCGGAAAAGCGACAGGGAGCGAATAAACACAGCGGAAAAGCGACAGGCAATTTATTCTGCTTCCTGCTCCCTTTCTGCGCAATGGACTAGCGCGCTGGACTTCTATTACGAGTGAAAGCCCAAAAAAAATTTGGTTGAAAAGGGATAGCGAATACACGGAAGTTTGCCTTTGGAGTTAATTTGTAATGTGATTTTAAGCGATGCTTCAAAAAGTGCTAAACTGAAATACGGAGAAAAAACAACAGTATGTTGACCGACTGCTATCAAGAAACGGTATGGCGTCACACAAAACAGCTGTCTTATAATGTTTAATTTATTTATTGCTCCGCGAGCGGAATATCATTCGTTTGTTAGACTGCTGTCTTACAGCATGCTGAAATGGTGCTTGAGAGTTTGCAGTGACATTGGTTTAATAGCATCCTACTCAACAGGCAACATGATAACATTGCATGCAATTTGAATGGGTTATTAACCACTTGCACCCAGGTCTCTGTGGCGCAATGGACTAGCGCGCTGGACTTCTAATCCAGAGGTTCTGGGTTCGAGTCCCAGCAGGGATGAGTTTTTACTTTTAATGTAAAACTTATTACATGTTATGTACATTTGGAACTTTTCTTAAAGGTTCCAACAGTATTTTTGCTTTAAATTTTTTCGTTTGCGACATTTAACAGTTAAATGGGGAATTATTTTAAAGCTAGAAAAAAATTGGCCTACCAAGTACCAATACGAGAAAGGTAAATATTTTTTGTAATGTGATTTTAAGCGATGCTTCTAAAAATGCTAAACTGAAATACGGAGAAAAAACAACAGTATGTTGACCGACTGCTATCAAGAAACGGTGTGGCGTCACACAAAACAGCTGTCTTATAATGTTTAATTTATTTATTGCTCCGCGAGCGGAATATCATTCGTTTGTTAGACTGCTGTCTTACAGCATGCTGAAATGGTGCTTGAGAGTTTGCAGTGACATTGGTTTAATAGCATCCTACTCAACAGGCAACATGATAACATTGCATGCAATTTGAATGGGTTATTAACCACTTGCACCCAGGTCTCTGTGGCGCAATGGACTAGCGCGCTGGACTTCTAATCCAGAGGTTCCGGGTTCGAGTCCCAGCAGGGATGAGTTTTTACTTTTAATGTAAAACTTATTACATGTTATGTACATTTGGAACTTTTCTTAAAGGTTCCAACAGTATTTTTGCTTTAAATTTTTTCGTTTGCGACATTTAACAGTTAAATGGGGAATTATTTTAAAGCTAGAAAAAAATTGGCCTACCAAGTACCAATACGAGAAAGGTAAATATTTTTTGTAATGTGATTTTAAGCGATGCTTCTAAAAATGCTAAACTGAAATACGGAGAAAAAAGCAACAGTATGTTGACCGACTGCTATCAAAAAACGGTGTGGCGTCACACAAAACAGCTGTCTTATGATAATTTATTTATTTAATCAGTCGGCAGCGTGGTCGAGTGGTTAAAGCGCCGGAATCGTGATCCACACGATGTCGTTTCAAAACTTAGGCGCGTCAATCTGCGGTATCCTTGAGAAAGACACTTGACGGCACTCTTCCCTGCTTGGTGGTCTTGGCAAGCAATTCTAAATTAAAGTCATGTCTCTATTAATGTTTCAAGAGGACTGCAATATCTTGGCATCTCCGGAAGCAGGTCCGGGTAATTGCTTGCCCTATGTATAGCGCCTCCGGTACTTTCCTGCGAGTTAGGAGGATATATATAGAGATGATAAAAAAAATTTTCCTTTAAATACTATAATTTTGAGGTTGCGCGGCAGCAATTAAACATTATTCATTTCATTTCACTCTTTTCGTTTCGTAGAGATCTTTGTAAAACCATGTTTTATACCCTACAATCAAGTAGCCTAAGTGTTTTGGCCTGCACACTATTTTCAGTAGAATAAAAAACTGATTGTTTTAAAGTAGCCTATCCAGGGGAAGTATGATACCTACGGAACACTTCTTATAGAAGTAATACCAATGACACAAAAAAATGAAACAGAATGGTGACAGACTATAGAACCAATGAATACCGCGCATTCTGTATTTGCTAAAACGCGCTTTATAGTTTTGAAAATTTTCTTTTTTATTTAGTAGCAAAGAGGCAATAACTCTTAAAATATCTTTAATTTTTTTATTTTAATGGATATGAGCGGTGAGCAGGGAGGCAATTGTCTCTACCTTTTTGCTTCCTTCAAATTGTCCCCTGCTGTTTGTCTACACTTTAAATTTAGGACAAAAGTAGGTACCATGGACTCAATGGAAAGCGATGACCTTTTTTTGAGATTACTACGTTTTGAGGACAAAAATAGCAAATTTATATATGGAATAAAGTGATGAACATTTTTTAGTCAGCAATAAATTTTTGCACTGAAAACGTCGTGATACGAAGTACCAATGTTTAGCCTTCTTCGTTTGAAAATATACATAACTTTTTTAAATTTTTCCCCCACCAGCAAAAAAACTCCAGCACCCTAGATGTAAGGCCATTTAAAACATTTGTTTGTGTTCAACCTTTGTATCATGGCTTCGACACTGTTTTATTTTAAATAAAAGAAATGTCCTCGGTTTGGTTAGAGATAGAGTTAAATTTACTTTTTCTCTTTTAAAAATCATGCAAATAGGTTTCTGACAGATGGGACAAATACACAGTAAATTTAACAATATTACACAACCTTTTTGTCGGAAAAACTGGACGTGGGGGTGAAAAAATTTTAGCTCATATTTAGGATTAAAGACATTTTTTTATCTTAGGAAAAATAAATTTGTTTTTAATAATTTTTTGAACGCTAAAAGTAAGTTATCTTGAAATCTTGAACTTTATCTTAACGACTCTATTGAAGCAACTTGACTCGATTTGAAAACCCTCCTCAAAGTCTCCGTTTTAAAGGCACAACAGAAGTTAATACGGCACACTGAGCATCGAACTATGGTCCTATTGATCGGAACTGAGAGTCTTGTCACACCGAGTTTTTCGGTCGACTTTTGAAAAATGCTTTTCATAGGAATAATTACTAAATTAGATACTTGAAAACCTTTACTTATTACTTGTTTTGTGACGACATGGTCTCGGTTAAAAACCTACTCGCGTCATTCTGTTGTGTCCTTGTGAAAGACACTTTACGGCACTTTCTTCTGCTTGGTGGTCTTGGCAAGCAGTTCTAAATTACATTCATGTGTTTATAAAACTAAAAAACCATAATAAAAACTTTTAAGCAATATCTGCAATATCTTGATGTTTCCGGTAATGCTTGCCCCATGTATTAGCGCCTCCGTCGCTTTCCTGCGAGTCAAGAGGATAAATATAGAGATGAAATGAAATAAAATGCTTTAAAATTTAAACGTCAGTTTTTCTGATTTGCTTGAATTACTCAAGCTACTTAAGCAATCTGTTCGAAATTATTTATTACTTAAACAAAAATTTTTGTTATTTGAACCTAGCCTTAGTGGTCGGATGTACAGGCTGTTCTAATACAGAATAAAAATGTTTTAAAATGAGTTATTATAAATTTATTGATGGTACAATAAAAAAAAATTTTTTTTTCACAAAATGACAGCAAATAAAATACATACTCCGTGAAATTTATGTTTATTTTGTTAAACGGTTTGAAATTTCCGTTCAATCATTTTAATCAAAACTGAGTTGTCACGTCAAATTTTTTTCGTAGTTTTTTCTAAAATTTGAAAGGAGGCAGTGTTTCATTAATCGTATATTTTCCTACTTGTCTTGTAGTGAATAGATTTGTAAATGTTAGTATGTCGGACAGCAAATTTTGAAGTACCGCGCAGAAATGATGCTTGAGAATTTGTAGTGTTATTGGTCTACTAACAAGCCATTCAGTACAAGATTAACATTGCATGGAATTTGAATGGGAGATTTCTTTTATAACAGTATGTCTCTGTGGCGCAATGGACTAGCGCGCTGGACTTCTAATCCAGAGGTTCTGGGTTCGAGTCCCAGCAGGGATGGATTTTTGTTCTTGATACCTGTAAAAAACATTGAATCAATAATGTAAGAGCATTCAATGAGAATTGAAGTTACGTAACATAACAGTTTTACATTTTGAAGAGTAAATTGGAGGTACAAAACTTTAAGATTGCTTTGAAAAGCGTGTTTATTCCTCGAAGACTTTTCATCTGACACTCATTGAGAGGAATCGTCAGAATAAACTGAGAACAATCCGGTCGTGCTCATATAGGCAATGAGAGTGAGTCTGATTGGTTAAAAAAAGCAGCCAATCACAAATAGAAAAGAAAAGGAAAGAAAATGAAAGTGCGTTTGATTGATCAAGAGAGACAACCAATTAGAAGTGAAAGTAAAAGAGCGTTAATGAATGGGTTTTAAACTATAAAGAAATTTCTTGTGCCGACAAAGATTGGGTTGAAAAGATTTGATAAACGTAGATTCAAGAGCAGAGAGGTGGAAAGAAGTACGTCCTCAGGTACAAACAAATTCGAAAACCTTTTTCGCTGCTGAATTCAACTGATGTGAAAATGACTTACCAGGATTTTTTTAGCGCCATCAGAAAGGAGCGAAAAAGACTATTTCACGCGGTCACTAAAACAACCGTAAGCCGTATTGGTATGCAGAGTGTGAAACTTTTTATAGAACTTTACAGCAGTGCCCCAAAATGAGACACGACTCGATTTGGAGTGTTATGGCTTCATTGACCAGACTTATTGGAAAATTGAGAGATCAATGGTTTCGATCAGAGCATCTACTTTCACACTCTCGTCAAAAAGTATGGAGCATGTTAAAATAATCTTATAGGTTGGACACAACATTCTCCTCGTCGGGACAACACTCTCCTTGTCGTTTAGAAACGGGAGATATGAGGCTGTTGACTGCAAGTCAATTCAACTTCTTTTCCAAAAGGTGTGTGACTTTTAGAAAGTATGAACACTAAAATCAGTAACTATCTCGAAGAACTCACGTTTTGTCACAACCTTGTGGCATTGCTCAAAAAATATTTCCCCCCATCACGCCGTTTCCCTGTATTCGGTTTACTCGACAGCTGAGTACTTTGCAGCGCACTTGCTTGCCTCATAAATAGTGTCTTGAATGACGCCTTAAACATTTGGATGCCTGCGTCCCACTCCAACAGACCAGTTATTGATTTTTTCAGGTATCATGCTGTTATGAGTTCCACTAGTATCTGCAGTTAGCTCTTTTATTTATACGGAGTTACACGATAGTTATACGACTGAATCTGTAAGTTATACTAATAGTTTATCACGCGGTTAACCACACTTATCAAACCAGAGAGAAGAAGGCAGTAGAGCCGTGCGCTATGACGTCACATACTATAACAACCCCCTATTAAGAAGCTTTTTAGCGAAAAGGTTGTCTAAGAAAAATATTAGTACGTTGTACGAGCCCGATTAATAAACATGCAACAAACTATATACAATACGGCACAAGCGCTATGAGTTTTACGCTACTTCATACAAAATCCCTTAAATGATTAGGAAAGCGTTTTTGTCTCACGCTTCGCCGCGAGGTTGGAGATGGTGGAAAGACTTCATCTTCAAAATGAACGTGACGTTCGTCTGATGTCATCATTTCCTCTTTGGGGTCTCCCCCTTCGGTGGGGAGAGGGTGAATAAAACGTCTATTGCGCCAACAGACTCGACCGCTCGGTAGTTTTATGTGGTAGTCGCGGTTTCTCCCGACGCCGATGATGAGTCCCGATCGCAACCATTTTTTTGTAATATGGTCTTGAATTCGAACATGTTGTCCGATTTTTAGTGGATTGAGGTGTTTTGCGCGTTTATTGTATTCGGTTTCTGCAGCCGCTTGTAGATTTGATAAAGCTGCGTCCCACTTGTCGAATTTGTTTTGCCAATCTTCCTTGAAATATTTCAGTTTAGCTGGGACGATTGAACGTAGCGGGGCGCCGTATAAAATTTCGGCTGGTGATAATCCATGGGCCTTGGGTGTGTTAACCCATTCGATTAGGCCGCTGCTAAATTCATCGCAGTCGAGACTACCATGTTCAGCGGTTTTGGCAACAAGGTGCTTCATGGCTTTCACTGCTGCTTCTGCGTGTCCGTTTGACTGTGGGTAATGTGGAGTACTTATGGTGGAAGTTACTCCCCATTTCTTGAGAAACTGTTGAAACTTGCTTGATGTGAATTGCGGTCCTCCGTCAGTTCTGATTCGTACTGGTACCCCTGTGTCCACGAAAAATTTTCTTATAGTGCTGATTATCTGATGTGAACTAGGGTCATGAGAGAACTCGCTGAGCTTAATCCATCCCGACAGACGGTCTACATAAACCAGGTAAGTCTTACCGGCATAATAAAATAAATCTGCAGATACGTCTTCAAAGGGTCTTGATGGGAGGGGATCGCGTTGTAATGGTTCCTGTTGCAAGCTTGGTTGGTGCTCTTGGCATTTCGTGCAGGCTTCAACGGTATTTTTGATGTCGCTATTGATTCCTGGCCAGTACACTATTTGACGCGCTCTTTGTTTTGTTCTTTCGATGCCTTGATGTGAGGCATGTAGCTTTGTCAGTATTTCTTTTCTTTTCTGTACCGGCACCACAATGCGATGGCTGTTCAGGAGAATTAATCCATCTTCGAAAGTAAGCTGATCTTTTAGCTTTTTGAAAGGTTGAGCTAATGGATATTCGTTTCCTTTTGAAAAGTTGCTTTTAATAGCAGTGATTAATTGTTGTGCTGCTTCGTCCTGCCGAGTACTTTCTTTTAAGTCTTTCAGCATTGGATCGATAAATGTTTCTTTTGTGACTTCTGGGTCTTTTCCTCTCAGAATTGTAGAAACGTTTTTGCAAATCATTCTGGTTGTGTCTACGTTTATGATATCTTCTGGTTCTGGGTCGCGGCACGGTGCTCGTGACAACGCGTCGGGGATCACATGGTCTTTGCCTTTTCTCCAGGTGGTGTGGAATATAAAAGCGCTGAGTTTTTCTTTAAGTCTCTGAATCCTGGGATTATCCACCATATCGAGTGTCTGGGTATTCAGGATTGACTCTAATGGCTTGTGATCTACTATCAGCTCGAAATTGGGTAAGCCTTGCAGATATATGCGGCATTTACGCATAGCCCAAACAACAGCGAGCAATTCCAGTTCAACCATAGCGTAGTTGGCCTCAGTCTCAGTTATAAAACGTGATCCTGCTTGAACCAATTTCCACGTTTCTTGATGTTTTTGCAAAAGTGCAAAACCTAGACCTTTCAACCGAGATGCATCTGTTTGCAGCATCGTTTCCAGATTGGGGTCGAATGCAACCAAAATATGGGGGCTACAAAGAATGTCTTTTGTCTTTGTAAATGCTTCTTCATGCTGGGGTGACCAGAGAAAAGCATTTTTTGGTTTGAGCAAGTCCCGAAGTGGGCCTGCTGCTTCACTGAATAGGTGAGTAAATCCGCCCAGCTGGTTTGCCATACCCATAAAAGATCGTAATTCAGTTATGTTTGTTGGAGCAGGGAATTCAGAGATTGCTTCAATTTTTGTGGGGTCTGCTTTAATACCGTCGCTGCTCACTATATATCCGACATATCTCACAGCACTTTGTAGTAACTGCACTTTCTTCGGATTAAGAGTAATACCGTGTTCTCGACATCTGTTTAGTACAGCCACTACGGTATTCAAGTGCTCCTGTGCGGTTTCGCCTTGAATAAGAATGTCATCTACCACTTTTTCGACTTTTTCAATGCCTTGCAGAGCTTCATCGCCTCTTGCGCAATATTCGTCTTGAGAAGAAGCTAGTCCCATCGGAGCTCGAAGGAATTTAAATCTTCCGAACGGCGTAATGAATGTGGTAAAGTCTTGACTTTTTTTTTCTAAAGGTACTTGCCAGTATCCTTTAGTGGCGTCTAATGTTGAGAAAAATTTAGACGAAGAAGAAATATTCGAAATAGCTTCAGCAGGTGATTTAGATGGATGATATGGACGGCGTACGTATTTGTTCAATTTCTGCAAATCAATACAGAGACGAATTCCACCATTGGGTTTTTGTACAACGACCATAGGGTGCACCCAATCAGTTGCTTCTGTTACTGGTGCAATGACTCCGGCTTGTACAAGTTGGTCAAGCTCTGTCTTCACCATCCTTCTGAAAGCTAAAGGTATTTGGCGTGGAACAGGTAAAGCAAATGGAACAGCATCATCTTTCAAGGAAATTTTCATGGGTTTACTGTTCATTTCCCGTAATGTTGTGTCTTCCGAAAACACATCGCTGTACGATTTTATCAACTTGTTCTCAATTTTACTAATTTCTGCTTCAGTTGGGTTCTCTGATATAATGAATCTTGTGTTCTCTGCTTTTAATATGCTTGCTAATTTTCGAGGTGTTTTTGATGAATTTATCGATTGAGGATACGTGTCAGGTAGAATGTTAACCTGTTGACATACGTACCAAGCAAGCAAAAAATCTTCTACCTCAGGACAGACGTAAATGGTTTCTTCCACGAATCGGCCGCAGTATTCGATGACGCATGGGAAAGTCCCTACGCATGTTACGGTCTGCCGGTTTACTGCACTAAGAGTGTCTTGATTTGGCGGCATTAGATTAGCAAGGTCTATTCCGAGCCGTTGAATGATGTTTACCCCAACAAGACTTGCTTCAGCACCTGTGTCTGGTGTAGCTTCTGTGGAACCTAACGGGTTACGATGTTTAAGAGAAAAAAGATTAACAGTTATTTTGGGCGCCGCGGAGTTATCGAAATTTGCGTTAGCATTGCATCTACGCTTTATTTGTCCCGTTAACTTTTTCTTCGTTTCTTCGCGTCTGTTAAACCCGGGTTTGTTGTGAAAGCACACTGATGTAAAGTGACCTTTTGTGCAACATATTAAGCACTCTGTATCCTTTGCGGGACAGTGGGTTTGACCTTTTGGTGGGCAGGTCTTTTTACCGCATTTTGTACAGGGCTTTTTATTGCGCTCTTTAGATTTAGAGAAATTTCGACGAAATTTGCTTTGGTACGCTCTTCTCTCATTCAGCTGTCGGCTTATTCGCGCGTCGTCTAGTTTTGCTGACTCTTCCGATCTGCATAAATCAGTG
Source organism: Diplosoma virens (assembly GCA_963680785.1). NCBI lineage: Eukaryota > Metazoa > Chordata > Ascidiacea > Aplousobranchia > Didemnidae > Diplosoma > Diplosoma virens. Next base: position 45,630,550 of record OY796881.1, on the reverse strand, counting down.
ACGGTCTGAAGATCAGGTAATGGGGACATGGATAGGAGCTTTGTTCGAGTCTCTTTGTCATATATTCCCGACATGATTTTTGTGACTAAACGACGATTTAAACATTCATTGCACAAGTCTGCGTCTCTTGCCAAAGTTTTAATCGCGATTAAAAACGAATCAAAGTTTTCGCCAGCCGCTTGCTTTCTCTCTTCAAACGCGACACAGTCTAACGCTATGTTTCTTTGACTCCGGATGTAATTTTTGATTTTATCTAACACTTCGTCTGGTTTAAGTGTAGTATCATCCGGGATAAGAAGTACATGTTCTACGGCTTCTCGCATTTCCATCGAAAAAAAACCGCGAAGCAATGCCAACTGACTGCTCAATGGCAGCTCTGTTGCAAGCGAGACCGTAGCATAATCGTTGTACGATTTACACCATTTCGCAAATTCAGCTAACGAAATTCCCACCTGCAGTGTCGAAGGCTTTTGTGCGTCCGCTTTGGTTCGCCTTGCCTCGTTGTTAGAATTGTTGACGTCAATGGTTTGCTCACGTGATTCGCTTCTCTCGCTGTTCGCGCTTTGGGCCAGCTGCTGTTGCGAAAATCGTTCGATTATTTGTTGCATTTGTCGCTGGCTTTCAGACTGTGCCTCTAAAAGAGTTTTTAACCAAGAAGGAGGTTCGTCATTATTAATATTACTATTCGCGTTTTGATTAGATTGAGATAATTCGGCTATACGTTTGTTTGCTGCTTCTAATTCTGCTTGCAGCTCTCGCTTGTTTTTTGCCATTTTGCTTTTATCTTCAATCTTTTACAAATCTCCGATCATAAACTTGCAGTATACTTTTATAATGGTTCGTAAGCTTATTTTCTTCAACAAATTTATAAGCTGACTGTCGACGACGCCATGTTATGAGTTCCACTAGTATCTGCAGTTAGCTTTTTTATTTATACGGAGTTACACGATAGTTATACGACTGAATCTGTAAGTTATACTAATAGTTTATCACGCGGTTAACCACACTTATTAAACCAGAGAGAAGAAGGCAGTAGAGCCGTGCGCTATGACGTCACATACTATAACACATGCCAGCTGAGTTTTGCCTACTAAAAGTGGAACAACTCTTCTTGTCCGACAGTGAAACTTTAAATCGTAACCATCTGCTACAAGTAATTTACCCAACTTGCTTCCACAAATGCCATGATTTTGCTGTCCGATTGAAATCTTTTATTATTTTTTTAAAAGATTCGTGGGATTCTACCAAATGCATTACTGCACTGATAGAAGCGGCATTGCGCATCACGCACACCAATGACCTGATGCTTGAAATATATCGAGTTGTGGACAGACAGCACTACAAATGCCATCTGTGGCTTTGTGCATCACGCACGCCAAACTCGACCTCACTGCCCGACCATGGTTTTGAATTTTAAATTCTCATCAAAGACGGTCTACTTAACCAGGTTTTGTCGCAGAGTTGGTCATATAGAAAGAAAAAAAGTTAAGATTTGTGGGCTTCTACCAGATGCATTGCTAAACTGATAGATGCGGCAAAACCTGAATAAGCAGACTGTCTCTGATGAAAGTTTAAAACTCAAAACGATGATCAGGCAGTGAGCTCGGGTTCAGCGTGCTTGATGCACAATGCCATATATGATAATCTTTAATGTCATCTGTCCTATAGCTTGATATATATTTTTTTAATTTTTATTTTGTAATATGACTGAAATTTAAAACAAAAAACAGTGCCATAAAGTATCTTTCCACACGCACACAACAGAACCAAGCGAGTAGGATTTGAACCGCAATCGCATCAATTGCTTAATGCTCACACATGCAACTTATCATAATATCATAGAGCAATATCCATTACAATTAAAAGCATCGTGGTATAGCCTCTTTTTGAGATACCAAATTTTGCTATTAAAAAACTAAAATGCAAGACGTTTAAATGTTAATAAAAACAGTTTTATAATTTCTCGAGCAACTTTACGGTGTCCAGGCGTTTCAATCGCCATGCATAAAAATCAGGGTTGCGGAGACGAAGTGGCATGGAGTTGGAGGTTTTAAGAAAGAGTCGGAGTCGGATTCTTAAGAGACAAAGAGTAGGAGTCGGAACATTTGATCCGAATCCGGCTCCTAATGTCCAATTTTTTTTAGAGAACACTACTTGTTAGGGACGGAAATCAAGAAATTCGAGACAGATTCCAATTAGGGACGAATTTTTTCTGTTAACGAACGTCCCAATTCATGACTTCAAAAATAGGGCCACTCTAATTTTAAGAAAATTGTATTTTGCATATTGCTATTGTCCTTATTGAAGAGTTGTAGTCGGAAATCGGAGTTCAAGTTGGAATCGGAATCCTTGAAATTCTAGAAGCTGGAGTTGGAGTTGGAGTCGGCATCTTAGAAATTCTAGGAGTCGGAGTCGGATCTTAAATCTTCCGACTCCGTAACCCTGATAAAGATTGCGTGGTTCAATTCTACTGTGGCTAATGCAAATTTAAAAAGGACCATGACGTCCGAATGGCTAAAAAAACGTACAAATAATCCATTTTTAATGAAAATCATGACATATTTACAAGACTTCTGAGCTTTGCCCACATCGCTGCAATGTATCAACCTGGATTCGAGACACAGTGGTCCGAAACCGAGACCGAGACGAGATTTTGAGGTTATGAGATCGAGACAAAACAGAGACTTCGAAAAACGTGTCTCAAGGCGTCTCGTATCGAGGTAGATACCTTAAGACATGTCTTGAGGTATTCACCTCTGATACAAATTTATGAAAGTAGGTCATGCTTTTTATAAGCTAATAAAAAAAAGCAGGATCGGATACCAGTGGGGTCAAAATGGCCCCAAATAGCTTTATAAACAAAAACTTTTGTTCATAATCGATAAAAAGAGATTTTAGACAGTTTTCAGTAAAATGTAATAGTTGTGACCCGTTGTTAATTTGTTCTACAACAAATCAAGAAGTGGCATTGAGACTTTAGATCTAATGTTTAGATCAGGGGGCGGGCAAACTCGGGCCCGCAAAGATTTCAAACAAACAATTACAAAAACTATATTGTTTTTTGTCTCCAACCAAACTCTTGGCCATTGCTGATAGCGATCACTAGTTTTTAGGTACGAAAATCAAGAAATCCAAGACAGATTCAAAACGAAGACCTTTTTTTAGAGATTACTATAGTGCGGCTCGCAAAAAATTTCAACTTTTGAATGCGGTCCGCGCGCTAAAAACTTCGCCTACTCCTGGTTTAGATAGCAAGTGTTTTCAAGATTTATTTAGTGTAACAGTTAACTTGCAAGTTTGTTTAAGAAGTTTTGTTTATCTGCAAGTGTTTTTAAAGTTTCCGTTTTTATTTTATTTATCTGCAAATAGGCTTAATTCGGAATTTGTAACGGTGACATTTATATCACGCTTGTGAGAACAGTAGGCAATGATGTAGGATAAATATTGCATAATATAATTTCATTTTACTTTACTCTTGATTTTGTTTGGAATGAAATAGTTGTTATTGAACATGATTATTTGAATCAACTTAGCTATATAGCTTACAGCGAAATCGTGATTGTTTGATATTGCAGCAAATTGTGGAAAACAATTGTAATTCAAAAATTTTTCGATTTTAACAGTTTATTATTCTTAAAATAATTATTTTTATTTATTATTTTATCCAAATAAGAAAAAAACTTTTTTAATTTAAAACTATAACTCGGGTCAATTTGGGTCTACTTGTACAAAATGCACATTTTTTCCTGGTAGACAGAGGGTTAAATCAAATATGAAAAAGTCGATTACGGTGTTTCTCAACCGCCAATTCGTGGACTAATGACGGTTCCCGTTAATTTGCGGGTCCGCCACTCAATATAGCATTTTGCCGCAAGATTTTGAGGTAACTTTAGTTTAGGTTTAGAACAGCAATTTAACTTACATTTAATGGAAAACGTAAACATTTATCAGTTTAAAAAACAAACATTACATTTAACGTTTAGATCTGGAACCCCTAAATCTTTTGGGGCAAGAGCTATCTATGTCTAACGAAAATTTAGATAAGTATGAATGAAGACTTCTTTGTCTGTACTTGACGTCAAAGGCGACCAAAAAAGTTTTCATTTTATCCTAACTAAATTTTTAAAACGCAAAAACCTTCAAGCGATGATTCAAAGATAAAACCAAGTTAGTTTCAGCAAGAAGCAAAGGAAACAGCGGCACCAGGTACCCCCTGAAAAAAACGCTTAAATCAAATACCATATCTGAAAAGTGTAATTATTTATTCCACACGTATTATTGGTTTGTAACAGCTTTTTTTATTCGCACTTGAATCGGGCAGCAAAAATTGTTTTGCAATGTTATCGGTCCACAATCTTATAAAGGTTGAGAGACACTGGCCTATAATTCAGTTGAGACATTATAGCCTAAGGTTTACGTGACTATTATCTATTTAACTTTTTGACTCAAAAACCCTTTTAAAATCGGCCAGTGAGACTTTAAATGAATGAATAAAAACCATTTGAATAACTATAATAGTCATAAATTAAAATAGTCTAATTGTAAATTTTATCAAAAACATTAAATAAGCTATGCATATTTTTTGATATACTGTAAAGCAAACAATCGCACACAGTTGCTTATTTTGTATTCATGTTCATAATAAAATTGAAAATTAAATATCATTAATTTCATACAATAATTAAATTAAAAATTCAATTAGTTCAAGATTTCAAAGCCTTATATCAATAACAAATTTTCCGGAGGCGGGCAATCTTTTGCACAAGGTTTACTTACAAAAATACGATGCTGCTAGGTGACGCAAAAGATTTTCATTTCCAATCAGAACTCTAGCAAAAAATTCTTCACTAGGACAAGTTTGTCTAAAAAATTAAATAAGGAAACATTCATTATTTTGAATCGAAAGCAAAGAATAACTTTTTTGTTTTTGAAAGTTAAATGACGACCAAAAATAAAGGTCTTTACTTTACTTTAGGATCTGATATGTTAACCGCTAAAAATACTTTTTGCTTTTTGTTTTCATAAAATTTTCAACATAGTAAACACTCACATAAAAATCGCTTGAAAAAAGGGAAAAGAAACACAAAAAGTGTCTCAGGACAATAAATTTTCCGCTTCTGGTCTGAATAAAAATATGAGCCATAACCGCAAAAGAAGCAAATTGAAACAATTTAGAGGACTTCGAAACAAAATCAATTTTTATTCACAAAGGCTTCTTGAAAAAGAAAACTTGTCCCCAGCTCAACCTTTTATAAATCTGCGGTTTTACAAAAGCAATAAATGATCAAAACTCGAGTCAATGATCATATTTGCAACTAGTAAAACAACAGGAATATTGATCAACACAGCTACGTTTGGTAAAACCGAATGTTTCTATATTTTAGTTGGCGTTGATCAGAAAGCTGCTTGACCAGCAAGATCGAAGTAAAAGCTGCTTGATTGTAAATTTGTAAAGATCTTTTTATCAATATGGATTGAAGCCTAATCCGAAAAGAAATAAAATTTTGTCACTCCCATTAAATTGTTAATGGAACAAATGTAGTACGATGACGTTTAGTTACACGAAAGTTTAAAGTTATGGCCCAAAAAAATTGTTTGCTTTCTACTACAGAGTTGAAAAGCATCGTTGAGAGAAATAAAAGTAGAGTATTAAAAATATACTACATTTTGGATAATATTCACCATTGTGTCCATCCCGAAAAGTACTGATTTTTAATTATACGACGGCACTCCGAATCGAAAGTGTACGATTAGTTACGTATTAGAACAAAAGTTCTTAAAGTGCTTTTATATCCCCAAAAGAATATTTAACAGTGTTACGAAATTTACTCCGAATCCGAATTATTCAAAATAAGAACTTAAATAATACTTCATCTTGGTCTCCACTAGATGTCCAGGGTAAAACTTTGTCTATTACGAGTGCAAGCTCAAAAAAATTTGGTTGAAAAGGGATAGCCAAATATACGCAAGTTTGCCTTTGGAGTTAATTTGTAATGTGATTTTAAGCGATGCTTTAAAAAGTGCCAAACTGAAATACGGAGAAAAAACAATAGTATGTTGACCGACTGCTATTAAGAAACGGTATGGCGTCACACAAAACAGCTGTCTTATGATAATTTATTTATTTAATCAGTCGGCAGCGTGGTCGAGTGGTTAAAGCGCCGGAATCGTGATCCACACGATGTCGTTTCAAAACTTAGGCGCGTCAATCTGCGGTATCCTTGAGAAAGACACTTGACGGCACTCTTCCCTGCTTGGTGGTCTTGGCAAGCAATTCTAAATTAAAGTCATGTCTCTATTAATGTTTCAAGAGGACTGCAATATCTTGGCATCTCCGGAAGCAGGTCCGGGTAATTGCTTGCCCTATGTATAGCGCCTCCGGTACTTTCCTTCGCTGGACTTCTAATCCAGAGGTTCTGGGTTCGAGTCCCAGCAGGGATGAATTATTACTTTTGATGTGAAACTTATTACATGTTATGTACATTTGGAACTTTTTTTAAAGGTTCCAACAGTATTTTTGCTTTAAATTTTTTCGTTTAACAGTTAAATTGGAAACTAACAGTTAACAGTTAAATTGGGAACTATTTTAAAGCTAGAAAAAAATTAATTTACCAAAGTACAAATACGAGAAAAGTTAATATTTTTTCTTCATCCACTATAATTTTGGGGTTGCGCGGCAGCAATTAAACATTACACTGGTCAACACACAAATTTTTGCCACTGATATTATATTGATTTTAGGGTGCGTAGATTTCGAAAATGACATTCATTTTTGCTAGTTGGCTCTAGTTTTTGAGATAATTGCATTTTTTTGTAAAAATATTACTTAGACTGTGTTATATGGCATTGTTGTTCATTTAATGCTATTTAATCAATACTGTACGCTTCGATCTTCTTTTGTAAACGCAGTAAAACAAAAATGCAAAGCATCCATGCAAACTACAATGCTAAAAAAGGATGCAACAGCAATATTTACCGTTAGTTTGCAAGAAACGTATTGGAACTAAAACCCAGTATTACAGCGTATAAATGTATGTTGCCGTTATTTATTTAAACAAACGAAGCTTGAAAATACTGAGCTTTAACAACTACCATTCTGTCAAATCTACGAAACCAATCGCTTCTTGTAAGACTTTCTAGCGTGAGGAGCAAATGGCTTATGTCGTTGAAGATTCCAACAATAGTCCGCCATCATGTGGGTGTCCCATCGTCCTTGATACCTTTCTTCCATTACTTTAATGTCCTGATGGAATCTTTCTCCTTGCTCTTCACTTAATTCCCCAAGATTTTCTGGAAATCTATCTAAATGACTAAAGAGGTAATGAATCTTGATGCTCATCTTTGCTCCCAAACTTTGAAATTTTGAAAGCATATCTTCAACTATCTGAATGTAATTGTTTGCTTTATTGTTTCCCAAAAAGTTTTTTACAACCACAGTAAAAGAAATCCAAGCAGCAAATTCCTTCTCAGTCATAGATGCAGTGAAGTTTGGATCGTTCATCAGCTTTCGAATTTGAGGACCATCAAATATTCCTGCTTTTAGTTTTTCATTGCTCATCCCTGGAAATACTCTGCAAATGTAATTAAAACAATTTCCGTGTACTGGCAAAGCTTTCACAAACTGCTTCATTATACCCAATTTGATGTGTAGAGGTGGCAAAATGATTTTTTCTCTTGGGACAAGGGGCTCATTGATGACATTACATTCATTAACTGTTAGTGTAATTCTTTCAGGCCATTCCTTCTTCACCCAGTGGTCACTGCGAGCACGGCTGTCCCACAAACAAATAAAGTACGGATATTTAGTATAACCACTCTGCTGACCAAGCAAAAAGTTGACCATTTTCAAATCAACACATATTAACCATTGGTGGTCACAGTAGTTCAATTTTTCTAGCACTCGTTTAATATTGTTGTATTTTTCTTTGAGCAATGTAGAGTGGCCAATGGGAATCGAGGCATACTTGTTTCCATTGTGCAGCAATACACACTTTAAACTTCTTTTTGAACTGTCTATAAATAAACGCCAATCTTGAGGTTTATATTCAGGTATTCCCATTTTTAAAAGAAGTCCTTCAACATCTGAGCAGAAAACAAGCCCTTCTTCTGAACGATAGTACGGAAGTAAGTCGCTCTCCCTTGTGCGGTAAAAGGTTACTTTCGTACCAACACTAAGGCATTTCTTGTCTTTAAGCCTGGATGCCAATACTTCAGAAGCTTCTTTAGATAGATTAAGATCTCTTATGAGATCGCTCAGTTCCTCCTGATTAAACTGCTTCGGACTGGTCGAACTTTCTTCAAAAATGCTTGAAACATCACTTTCACTACAGCTTTCTGAAGCTTGGTGGACAAAGTCCCATTCTGATGGTTTTTCTGGAAGATGACTAAATTGTGGCACGGGTATATCTTCACAGTGGGGTATAGGACGCCTAGCAGATTCTAAGTCCGGGTAAATCCATGATTTTTTCTTGTGACGATTAAAACCCTTCAAATCTATCATACAAAAATAACAATCATCAAAGTGGTTTTTCTGTTGTCGCCACACCATTGGCACACCAAATCTAAAGCTTTTAGTTTTTCCTTTTGTCCACATTCGTAAGTGCTCAACACATGATTTGCAGACAACATGTGGAGCCCATGGCTTGTCTTGGTCACCAAGTTTAACTCCAAAGTAAGCACGGTATACTTTGTGAACAAAATTTGTAATAGACCTTTTATACTCTTTAAGAATACATTCTCCACATATGTAACAGAAACTGTCAGGGTCATTACAACAACTTCTTCTTTTTGAACAACTCATAGCAGGCAACATAAAGCAATAATTAAAACTGAAAACATGAAAACCTAAATATAGTAAAAGTTACTGCATTTCAACTTTTCATTAGAATTTTTTTAGACTCCAAGATTGCTAATGGTCAGTTATTGACTTTTCTGCTTTGTTAACCTTTCTAAAGATGAGACAACTGGTCCTTTATTGCAAAACAAAATCTCCTTGTCAGCACAATTGCCTCTTACGTGTAGTTTATATGGCCGTTATCTGAGTTTTTATAGCCAGTTATTGTGTCTGCATTATCTCAAAAACTAGAGCCAATTCAGCAAAAGTAAAGTCATTTTTGGAATCAGCGCACCTGATATACTATAAAATCGTTGAAAGATCTATCGCAAAAAGAAAAAAATATTTTTTTGTTGAGCTGTGATTATTCACTTCATTTCACTCTTTTCGTTTCGTAGAGATCTTTGTAAAACCATGTTTTATACCCTACAATCAAGTAGCCTAAGTGTTTTGGCCTGCACACTATTTTCAGTAGAATAAAAAACTGATTGTTTTAAAGTAGCCTATCCAGGGGAAGTATGATACCTACGGAACACTTCTTATAGAAGTAATACCAATGACACAAAAAAATGAAACAGAATGGTGACAGACTATAGAACCAATGAATACCGCGCATTCTGTATTTGCTAAAACGCGCTTTATAGTTTTGAAAATTTTCTTTTTTATTTAGTAGCAAAGAGGCAATAACTCTTAAAATATCTTTAATTTTTTTATTTTAATGGATATGAGCGGTGAGCAGGGAGGCAATTGTCTCTACCTTTTTGCTTCCTTCAAATTGTCCCCTGCTGTTTGTCTACACTTTAAATTTAGGACAAAAGTAGGTACCATGGACTCAATGGAAAGCGATGACCTTTTTTTGAGATTACTACGTTTTGAGGACAAAAATAGCAAATTTATATATGGAATAAAGTGATGAACATTTTTTAGTCAGCAATAAATTTTTGCACTGAAAACGTCGTGATACGAAGTACCAATGTTTAGCCTTCTTCGTTTGAAAATATACATAACTTTTTTAAATTTTTCCCCCACCAGCAAAAAAACTCCAGCACCCTAGATGTAAGGCCATTTAAAACATTTGTTTGTGTTCAACCTTTGTATCATGGCTTCGACACTGTTTTATTTTAAATAAAAGAAATGTCCTCGGTTTGGTTAGAGATAGAGTTAAATTTACTTTTTCTCTTTTAAAAATCATGCAAATAGGTTTCTGACAGATGGGACAAATACACAGTAAATTTAACAATACTACACAACCTTTTTGTCGGAAAAACTGGACGTGGGGGTGAAAAAATCTTAGCTCATATTTAGGATTAAAGACATTTTTTTATCTTAGGAAAAATAAATTTGTTTTTAATAATTTTTTGAACGCTAAAAGTAAGTTATCTTGAAATCTTGAACTTTATCTTAACGACTCTATTGAAGCAACTTGACTCGATTTGAAAACCCTCCTCAAAGTCTCCGTTTTAAAGGCACAACAGAAGTTAATACGGCACACTGAGCATCGAACTATGGTCCTATTGATCGGAACTGAGAGTCTTGTCACACCGAGTTTTTCGGTCCACTTTTGAAAAATGCTTTTCATAGGAATAATTACTAAATTAGATACTTGAAAACCTTTACTTATTACTTGTTTTGTGACGACATGGTCTCGGTTAAAAACCTACTCGCGTCATTCTGTTGTGTCCTTGTAAAAGACACTTTACGGCACTTTCTTCTGCTTGGTGGTCTTGGCAAGCAGTTCTAAATTACATTCATATGTTTATAAAACTAAAAAAACCATAATAAAAACTTTTAAGCAATATCTGCAATATCTTGATGTTTCCGATAATGCTTGCCCCATATATTAGCGCCTCCGTCGCTTTCCTGCGAGTCAAGAGGATAAATATAGAGATGAAATGAAATAAAATGCTTTAAAATTTAAACGTCAGTTTTTCTGATTTGCTTGAATTACTCAAGCTACTTAAGCAATCTGTTCGAAATTATTTATTACTTAAACAAAAATTTTTGTTATTTGAACCTAGCCTTAGTGGTCGGATGTACAGGCTGTTCTAATACAGAATAAAAATGTTTTAAAATGAGTTATTATAAATTTATTGATGGTACAATAAAAAAAAATTTTTTTTCACAAAATGACAGCAAATAAAATACATACTCCATGAAATTTATGCTTATTTTGTTAAACGGTTTGAAATTTCCGTTCAATCATTTTAATCAAAACTGAGTTGTCACGTCAAATTTTTTTCGTAGTTTTTTCTAAAATTTGAAAGGAGGCAGTGTTTCATTAATCGTATATTTTCCTACATGTCTTGTAGTGAATAGATTTGTAAATGTTAGTATGTCGGACAGCAAATTTTGAAGTACCGCGCAGAAATGATGCTTGAGAATTTGTAGTGTTATTGGTCTACTAACAAGCCATTCAGTACAAGATTAACGTTGCATGGAATTTCAATGGGAGATTTCTTTCATAACAGTATGTCTCTGTGGCGCAATGGACTAGCGCGCTGGACTTCTAATCCAGAGGTTCTGGGTTCGAGTCCCAGCAGGGATGGATTTTTGTTCTTGATACCTGTAAAAAACATTGAATCAATAATATAAGAGCATTCAATGAGAATTGAAGTTACGTAACATAACAGTTTTTTTATTTTGTAATGCTTTTACTCTCTGACTACCATGGGATCAAATTGACCCCAAATGCATTTTTGAAAAACTTTTGTTGTTAAATAGCAGGCAGAATAATCATAAAATTTTTTGACTTCTATTTTATATCGAAAAAATTTTGTCATTTAAAAATTTATGGGGTTGTTTCACAATATTAACTGACCAACATATAAACTTTTGATATTATACAGATAGTGATAGTTTTAGTACGGAATAAACGGAGATGCCTCACCGGCCCTCCAGCTAAAAAATGCCAAAACGTGGCCCCTAAGCAAAATATTGCTCTATTTTTTCATAGTTGTACCATGACGGTGGCCCCCTTGTATGCATTTTAATTTTAGCAAGAAAGTGCGGATAATGTACTCGATTGAAAGAGATGATTTTTTTTTATTTCAGAGATTACTATACTTTTGGGACAAAAAAAAGTTGACCCACTAAAAGTGCCCCCTTTTTTTTCACCAGCTCCTTTTTGGTAAGACCATCACTGTATACAGAAAGTATCGAATGAGTTAAAACTGAAGGATTGAAGAAACAATCGTAAGCTTTCACTTCTCACGCTGCTTTCAAAAATACTCGAAATTTACAACGAACCAAAAAATGTATGCAGAGTCGAATAGTACCGTAAGAAATGAATGCACGAATATAGTAAAATACAATCACTACTGATAACACCAGCGAAAGTTAATTTCAATCAACTATAACGGTGTTTCTCAACCGCCAATTCGTGGACTAATGACGGTTCCCGTTAATTTGCGGTTCCGCCACTCAATATAGCATTTTGCCGCAAGATTTTGAGGTAACTTTAGTTTAGGTTTAGAACAGCAATTTAACTTACATTTAATGGAAAACGTAAACATTTATCAGTTTAAAAAACAAACATTACATTTAACGTTTAGATCTGGAACCCCTAAATCTTTTGGTGCAAGAGTTATCTATGTCTAACGAAAATTTAGATAAGTATAAATGAAGACTTCTTTGTCTGTACTTGACGTCAAAGGCGACCAAAAAAGTTTTCATTTTATCCTATCTAAATTTTTAAAACGCAAAAACCTTCAAGCGATGATTCAAAGATAAAACCAAGTTAGTTTCAGCAAGAAGCAAAGGAAACAGCGGCACCAAGTACCCCCTGAAAAAAACGCTTAAATCAAATACCATATCTGAAAAGTGTAATTATTTATTCCACACGTATTATTGGTTTGTAACAGCTTTTTTTATTCGCACTTGAATCGGGCAGCAAAAATTGTTTTGCAATGTTATCGGTCCACAATCTTATAAAGGTTGAGAGACACTGGCCTATAATTCAGTTGAGACATTATAGCCTAAGGTTTACGTGACTATTATCTATTTAACTTTTTGACTCAAAAACCCTTTTAAAATTGGCCTGTGAGACTTTAAATGAATGAATAAAAGCCATTTGAATAACTATAATAGTCATAAATTAAAATAGTCTAATTGTAAATTTTATCAAAAACATTAAATAAGCTATGCATATTTTTTGATATACTGTAAAGCAAACAATCGCACACAGTTGCTTATTTTGTATTCATGTTCATAATAAAATTGAAAATTAAATATCATTAATTTCATACAATAATTAAATTAAAAATTCAATTAGTTCAAGATTTCAAAGCCTTATATCAATAACAAATTTTCCGGAGGCGGGCAATCTTTTGCACAAGGTTTACTCACAAAAATACGATGCTGCTAGGTGACGCAAAAGATTTTCATTTCCAATCAGAACTCTGGCAAAAAATTCTTCACTAGGACAAGTTTGTCTAAAAAATTAAATAAGGAAACATTCATTATTTTGAATCGAAAGCAAAGAATAACTTTTTTGTTTTTGAAAGTTAAATGACGACCAAAAATAAAGGTCTTTACTTTAGGATCTGATATGTTAACCGCTAAAAATACTTTTTGCTTTTTGTTTTCATAAAATTTTCAACATAGTAAACACTCACATAAAAATCGCTTGAAAAAAGGGAAAAGAAACACAAAAAGTGTCTCAGGACAATAAATTTTCCGCTTCTGGTCTGAATAAAAATATGAGCCATAACCGCAAAAGAAGCAAATTGAAACAATTCAGAGGACTTCGAAACAAAATCAATTTTTATTCACAAAGGCTTCTTGAAAAAAAAAAAACTTGTCCCCAGCTCAACCTTTTATAAATCTGCGGTTTTACTAAAACAATAAACGATCAAAACTCGAGTCAATGATCATATTTGCAACCAGTAAAACAACAGGAATATTGATCAACACAGCTACGTTTGATAAAACCGGATGTTTCTATATTTTAGTCGGAAAGGTGATTCGGTCGGTTTAGCTCAGTGGTTCTCAAACTTTTTTTAAAAAACTACGCAACGGTCCCCTAGCAATTTTTTAAATGGCTCATGGTCCCCTTAAAAAATCAACACAAATAAACACAAAACAACACGTTGGTTCTTTCTTTTATGATATCAATGTGACGGGTGCACTTGCTGCTGTGCTATCAGTTCGGCTATGTTTGGTTCCGTTTTGGACAACGCAACCCTCATATCGTGAATCGCATCCAACCGGTTCCGAGCTTTTGGCTTGATGCCAAGTAGTGATGAAAATGCAGATTCACACTCATAAGTTGTTGGGAATGGAATTAGTACTTTCAAGGCCATCTTCGAAATGTCAGGGTAGGTTTTTGCCATTTCAATCCAAAAGTCACTGCAAGGCTTTTCACCAAATAAGCGTCTCGCATTTCCTTCATTCACCATATCAATAAACTGTTCTTGAAGTAAATTATCTTGTGAAGGCTGATGTCCAACACTCGTTCCAAAAGGTTGTTTACAAAACGACAATACTTTTGAAAATCTTCCAAGTCAGGGAAGTAGTGCCAAATTTCTTCATCAAGAATGGAAATGTGGCGTTTCATGACCTCGAGAACACCTTCGTTGACGTCAAGTTCATTTTCATCAAGAAAAGCATTGAAATGCGGAAATGGAGCAAAGTTTTTGTTTTGCAATTTGAAATGCCACAAGGTCAGCTTCATGTTGAATGCCGACAACTTTTCTCGACAATGAATCAAATTAGTCTCCTTTCCTTGTAGCGCCAGATTGAAAAAATTAACAGATTCGAAAATGTCCACCAAAAATGACAAACACATCAAAAAACAATCATCAGAAAATTTCTGGTGCAATTCTGGTTTTGGGCCTTTCGAAAAATCTTTCATTTCGTGCCGCAAAATGAAAACTCATTTGAGCACTTTACCCTTCGACAGCCATCTCACATGAGAGTGCAACAAGAGAGTTACTAATTTGTAATCACTTTCCTTGCACAATTCTGCAAATAGACGAGAATTGAGTGCATTTGCTTTGATGAGGTTCACTGCTTTAACCACATGCCTATATAAAGCCCACTTTTGCAAGCGTGACTGTTTGGTTCCGCAATAGAATTAGGCTACCATAGCTTCACATACTTTTGGATTTATTATTTACTAATTCAGCGTGGTCCAACTACGGGCCCGCAGATGGAATTTGTGCGGCCCGCGGAACAATTTTGCACAAGTCTTGTCGATCACAAGCAGCGGCAACCTTGTATAACAAGGCATGGCGAGCTGATGGAAGAGAGTCTAGGGTTAAGACCAATTCAAAGTGAAGACCTTTTTTTTTTGGAGAACGCTATAATTTTGCGACGAAAATAGGAATTTCGGAGACCGAATCTAAGTGAAGACCTTTTTTTTTTTTTTGGAGAACGCTATGGTTTTGGGACGAAAATACGAAAATAGGTGTTTTTAGCCGGCTGAGGCCCGCAAACTCGAATAATTTTGAAAAATGGCCCACAAGAGTGCAGAAGTTGGACCATCCTGTACCAATTTATAGATTCTGTAAACTTATTCAAAGAGAGTGAACAATTTACTGAAAATACACATTACAGTAACTTTCTCTGAAACCAACGCTGCTGCCGCCACCCACCAGGTTTTTACTTTTAAGCCATCTACAAAACAAATTTGATTCTTTTTGCTAAACATTCTCCTTCACTCGCAGACTTCACGCTATAAGAGCTATTGCATTAATGTGACGTCATACAGCTTCTTGTGTTATCATAGATGTGTATATAGCCTGTAAGGTTTCATGACAAATTGTGTTTGTTAAGTTTGGTTTGGAAAAATAAGAAGCCTGAAAATTTTATTTTACACAAAATTTTTTTCTTCTGGAGCGTCGTGTTGATTTTTTTGAAAGGTGCTTCGCGGTCCCAGAAAATTGTCTCGCGGACCCCAGTTTGAGAACTACTGGTTTAGCTGGTCAAAAAGCTGCTGACTGACGGTAGTGCCCGAGTTGTTCTACGTTGAGTTTTATTGCTGAAATGCATGGCAACATGCGCTTAGTTTGAGCACTGAAACGACGCCCTGCTGATCAAAATCAATCGCTCAACTTGCTGAGTCATATTGACAGCTCAACAGGAAATCTTTAATCACATTTCATTTCTCTTCATTCCCTGCATTAGATTCGCCATGACCCCTTTGATTTGAAAAAATCCTGATACTTTTGTTCATTCAAATAAATTTCCTAAATTAATTTCTTTTAGCATCAAATCAAAACACAATTATTCGACATAGCAAAGTCGATGTTAATTTGCTTTGATTGGAAATAATCTTCATACTAAACGAAGACTAACCGAAAATAGAGTAACGCTATTTCTTTGATGTAAATTATAAAGCGAGCTGTTCTTTTGTTGTTTTACTTTGTGCTTATCCATTACAACTTGATTAAAATCGACTTTACATTTGGACAAAACAAAGTTATTTCTTTGAAAAAGAAATCAAAAAACTGTGAAAACAGATAAAACAATAGTTATATGAATGCTGACGTACCAAATATAATGCTAAAAAGAATTCTATATGCAAGCCAGTTGCTTATTAGCAACTTTATATATTTAATAGATTAAAATTTTTTTATGAGTGGTTTGTTGAACACAAATTTTATATCAAGTTATTGCTAGCGCAGACGCAGGCTTTGGCAGCATCATACCTGAGTAATTTTTTTTATTTGTATGATCTGTTTGCGGAAAAAGCAATAAATTGTACATGTAAATGCAAAAAGAAGGATTGGCCAAACCTTGACAATTCTAGCGTGCCGAGAGCTACGAAATGTCTTTTCAATGGAAACTGTTATGTTATGTACACGATTAGAATTAAAATCAGATTTTTTTAAGGTTGTTCTTCTCTTTAAAAAATGTTTTAGCCTACTCGTGTTTCTTAAGCTTAATAATCTTATCAAAACCACTCTCTATTTGACGTTGAATTGATAATTTCTTTAAGGAGTTGAACTCATCGCCTTTGGAGTTTGAAAGGGATCCACTCCGGTCAGATACAGACGGAACTGGTATCCTTTTATTACTCAAGGATATTTCACTGCTAGATCAAATTCTGGTAGTGATGGTGTTGGGCCAACGTCAGGTTTTTGCTATCCGTCTGACCTCATATTTCTTGTGGTTCCCGATGTATGGATCACGCTAGCTGATGCAACGTGGTCTTCAGTTTGCTCATTCGTAATTTGATAAAAGAGTTAGATCTCATTAATGCATGGGCAAATAAAAGCGCTAAACACTAGTCCTTGGAAGATTGAACTTGACTCAAGCTGTTTCGAAAAACCTAGTTCAATGGGCCTAGCGCAGATCGTGAAAGTAAAATTTCGGAGCTTGCAAGTACTTCTACTGTATTTTGGGTTCCATTTACAATTCGCCCCCCTGAGCACCGCGGGTGCACAGTTAGGCGAGATTGTTGAATAGTTCTCGCGCAGCTGGCAGGTTGCTTCAAAACTTTGTTTTTTTCTTATCTGTGTATTTGAGCAAATGTAAGGCTTAAATTTGTTTTGCATTAGCAGTATAAAGTTGTAGTTTAACGCAAAACAATATTTTATAGAAATAAAGTGGTAGGTCAACTGTAGTTGATACCATGACGCAGAAAGCGAAAATTTTGTAGCATGACGGCAAAATATTGATAAAAATTTGAAACAATTTATA
This sequence comes from Diplosoma virens, assembly GCA_963680785.1. Lineage (NCBI taxonomy): Eukaryota > Metazoa > Chordata > Ascidiacea > Aplousobranchia > Didemnidae > Diplosoma > Diplosoma virens. Next base: position 45,613,074 of record OY796881.1, on the reverse strand, counting down.
AACATTTATCAAATAAGTTACTATCGTTTGCAGCTTTTCCTATTTTTGTGCAAAATTCAAAGCTAGTTAAGACCAAAAAAGTCTTTTCTTTAAACTGAACGTCTTGAGGCCTCTCACCGTGGCAAAAAAAATTACTATTTGTTTTTATGACAATAATTGAGCGAGAAGTTTGAAAAAAAAGCGACTCTTCAACTAAGTCAAGTTTGTGACAATACTCCGTCAGTTAAACGCCATAAGGTTTAAAAATACGTATTCTGCTACCTTGTTTCTTAGGTTGGAAAAATAAAGGACTAAAGCAGGCAGCTGCTGCCTTAAGTCTACTTTGCACAGTTCGTATGAAACATTCCGAACTGCACGAGTAAACTACAAAAAACTGACATCAAGTCTTTCAACCATATTCAAAAAAACTCCAAATGACGATATTCATTTTAATTTAAAAAACACTATGAGTATTATTGTGATAAACACTTAAGATTTAGATTTTTCTTCTATTTAATCAAAAAGATAGAATAAGCCGGTTTGGCATTCGGAATTATTAAAATATAATTTGTATTATAAACACTTTATAATGAAGCTTCTAAGTTAAATCTGAAGCTCGATTTTAAGATCTTTTGATGTGCAACATTTTTTTCTTTCCTATTTCTTGGTCGTAAGGCAAGGATTGACGTAAAAGCGCCAGTTAGAAATTGCCTTTTTCATCTTGAAGAAATTCCTGACAAACCTTTCGACAGCGTACGCGCACTTATTGTTGACGAATCTAGAAAAAGAAGTTTGAAAATCAGCCACTTCTCAATCAAGTTCTTTTTCTAAAGTTTATCGTGAATTAAATTGGTCTAAAATAAGAAATGCCAGAAAAAAGTTTTATAATTTTTTTACAATGGGCAAACTTGTAAATGAATAATGTTTAATTTAGGCTGTATGATTAAGGAACAAAAAAGGTAAATTTTTTTCAAATTAATTAGGGGAATGATTTTTTAAAAACTTGACTGGTATATTTTAGAGCAGGTAGTTGACGGTAATTAAATTGAAAGAATCTAAAATTGAATATTTCGATAAATTTGTAATTGTTGATATGAGTTGGGGACCGGCTATGACAGTTAATCCCTCGTCAGTACCCCATCATTTTGTCGGCGCAATCAACACACAGAATTCTATCAGTTTAACTCCGACTAGATCAGGTAAGACTACTAAAAAATAGTTGATAATTTTTTTCACATGCTAGACTGGCTTAATTACAGTCTGGCCAGAAAGACAGGCCAAAAAAAGCATTCTTTTTGCTTGCATTGACTTATCGGTGCCGGTATAGTAAGTGGCCTACCGGATTTATTCAATGATCAAACAACATTAAAAAAGCAAGCAAAAAAAACAAACCCTTACCCACCTACTATACCGGATCCAAAAACTAACTCTAACCCACCTACTACCCCACATAATATCGTAGACAGTGTTGAATTTGGAAGGCCACATACTATACCAGCACCGACTTATCTTATCAAAATTTCCTTAATTTTTAACCGTAAGTGAAACCAGGAGAAAGGTTAATACTTAGATTTTTGGTATTTAAAGACTAGAAATGAAAAGCATATAGTCGTGTACATTTTTCAGACAAATCAATCTTGCAAATTCCAGGTTTTTCCGCATTTGCTAAGCAGAATTTTACCGTGTAATTTTGAAACCATGTTAAACTTTAAATAAAGTGCCAGGTTTCTAATATTGTTAAAGCAAATGTGAAAAACTATCTATGCAAAATATTTTTGTGACACAAAAGAAAGAAAAAACATTTCAACATTATAAGTTTCTTTTTCAACTCTTTACTACCGATGCACAATTTTGATAATTTTAGAATATTCGCACAGATACAGTGTTTTTTTTGACTTTTTTCCTACTTTTTTAAAGTTATATTTAAAAAATATTAAGAAAAACAGCTGCTTATGCTTTTCATAAGACTAACATTCTAAACACTTTGTATTTACCTTGTGCCACAACGTTATGCAACTTTAAAGTAAAATGGTTTTGCAATACGGGCCATTGTGCAGGTTATTATTAGGCCTGGTTACACTTGCGTATACATGCTTGTACGATCGAGGCACGTTTGCTTATAAAATTGCTCCACTTGGCATACGAAATTTAATAAACAAACACATACACCGAGCGTAGACGAATATAGGCTAGCCTTAAGAATTGTATTGCTCCATGCTATCATCAAAATGAAACTACAACATCAACATCGAGTTTGAAGGAAACAAAAGAATCTTCTATATTTGTTTTATAAAGAATGTAGCAAAGTTTTTCTTTTACGTCGTAGATTTGCTTCAAGTTATTATTTGTCTAATAGAAAAGGTTAACATTTTTTTGAATTTTAAATTTTAGAGTTTAATTATCATGGCGAGCGGAAGCCGAATTGAACAGAATTTTTTTAAGTTGAAAAAACCGAAGTCTGATTGCTTTTTACCGCTTTATCGAAGTAACTAATGGTTTTTTTCATTGATGGCTCAATGGGGAACAATTTATAAGGTCGAAAGTGCACAGACACAAAAATGGTACTTACCAGTTTAAGCCGTGAATATTTGTTTCAAGGTTTTGTTATTTTTATAAGAATGGGCTAATAAGAATTGCAACGCAAAATTGGAATCAACCACTATACTATAGAACATTTAAATAAGCACTTATACTTGAAATAAAATTTAATTTAAAATCATTTTAACAGTAGCGTAAAACATTGTTGCTATCAATAACATATTAATATCGTTATATTATGACTTATGAGCTTAAATCAAGAAATTTTTTGTTATGAATTCTGTAACATTTCTTCAATTAAACGCCTATAATTAAATCTTTTTATACTTCTGACAATCGTAGAACTACAAGATTTTTTAGTTTTCCAGAAAAAAATCTTAAAGCTTTTAATCAAAGATTAGATAAAGCGAAGTACAATGGCATAATTTTTTTAGTTTTTTTTTTTTTTGTAAAGTGAAACGAAATAAAAAAAATTTGTTTTTTGAAGAGCAATTCGTTTTTATGACTACCAGGTAACCTTAAAGTTATCTTAAATTCTTTTTTTTATAATTTTGAAACCTATTAACATCATACACGTAATACTGTCATTTACAGATTTTATTCAAGTTCATTTCAAAAAACAAAAATTTTACGTAATGAATAAAAACTAATTAAATTTCGTTCAACAGTCAATGCCAATCAAAAGAGCTGTGACAATATTGATTGTTTGCGAAAATAATTTTATTATTACTAAAATATGCTCTGGGGATTGCTCCAAACCAAGGTTTTTTAACAAGAAACTCAGGTTCCCTTGGGGAACCTCAAAACGTTTTTAGGGGTCCCAAGTAGATTTTTGCTTACGCTTTATTTCTTTTAGACCACTGGTTCTTCAATTTTTCAGAGTTTTCAGGTCCGTGGCCCCTTTTCAGAGTCTCTGGAATACCCGTGGCCCCCTGCTTAGAACATTGTCCCAAAATTCAAGTAAAGAAAAAAAAAAAATTATCACTTTGAAACGGCCTCTGAGTTTTTTATTTTTGTCCCAAAGGACTTGAGAAGACTAAAAAAAGGTTTTTGCTCATGCCCCCCGGTAAATGAGTCATTGAGAACCCCTGTTTTAGCCGCTGATTGCTGCAAATTTTTTTGGATTCTCTTTACTCAGCAGTTTTATTTGAATAGCACCAGTTAGATATTCCATAGAATAGAAACTGGCCAATTTGATAAGTTTCAAATTCGACGAGATTGGCATGTACAAACAAGGTTACGAGCTTTTCTAGCTATCTCTGCACGACAAATATTCATCATTCCGCAAGAAAATCTCCGTAATGTTCATTCAATTTGCAACAACTTAGCTTTGTGAATCAGCATTTTTTATCTTTACCACTCCCAAAAATCGTTTAAATCTACCATAATATTTACTGTGTTTTGATCAAGGCGAAAGCAAATGTAAAAAGTCTTGTTAGACAAGTCTACAAGAAAGTTTCGCATTAATTGCATTAATAAATTATTTTGATGTTGTTTGGGTTGCTTTTGTTTTACTATCTAATGTGGTAAATAAAATAACAGACGTAATTATGTTAGGGTAAAAATTATTTTGTCAGAAATACATCAAAAGTAAATTTTGTACACAGTTCTTGCATACAGTTCATAGATTGTGTTAAGAATATATAGAGAAATTATCGAAATTTATGTTAACAATTACTTTTTTTTCCAATGTTTTTTGAAAAAGGTTGAATAATTAAAAAAAAGAATCCAAACCCGAAAAGAGTCCGAAAGGAAGATTTTACCTATATCACTAAAAAAAAAGCGTTAAACCAAAAGTTTTTTACCTGGCTCAGGATACCCATGATTTTATTAGCAAAAAACTTTTTGCTATCCCAACGTTAGCCAACCCAAAATTACTAGTAATTTCCAGTTTTAAAACATTTTTCGCTTTTTATTTGATCGTTGGTTGACTTTCAGAAGATGAACGCTGCCAAAAGCTTCAGTACTTTTCAGCCTCCGAATTAAAGACTGTTTTTTTTGGGTGATCGTATTTTATGCTAATAACAATAAGCTTTAAAGTTTTTTAGGTTGCATCGGTTGAGCAACATTGTCCTAAACAAACTAAAAAATGCTTACATTTCAGTTTTTGCTTAAAGAAATATTATTCCAAAACAATTCAATTTTTGCAAACCGATTTTTGGCATTAATTAATTGTTTATTAAAAGGAGAAGTCAAAATATTCAAGACAGATTAACCTTGCTAAACAGTTTTAAAATTCTTCTTTTTTTCAACTTTTTTTATTGTTGATGACAAAGCTCTTTTTATAATTTAAGAGCAACTTTTTGCAATTTCTGTGAGTAAAATGGTAGCGCATTTCTTAACTATATTAGCTTTCTATACTCAGTATTTTTGTTTTTAAATTTGATTAAATTTCGACTGACGAAAGCGTCGCGTCAGGATGCGTCCCGTCGAGTTTCGGAACTAGAAAGCGATCGGCAAAAATCAAACCATGGACTTCTAAATAATCAAACCTGCTCCTGCGACTGATCACGTGGCGATGAATGACGTCACCAAAACTTAGAGCAGTTGAAACATTTTTGTTTTATTGATTCTCTCTGGCAGGGCGAAAACAGGTTAACTGTGCGAAAAGTCTGATCATGTACTTTGAAACCTCAAAAATATTTTCAAAGAACTTTGTTAGTCTTTATGAAAAAAGAATAAAAGTTTTGTTTGAAGCGAAGTCTCACCCATGAATTTATAGCTGGAAAAAACTCGCACAGTGCCTGCAAGCACAATCGCTTTACAGTCCGATCGAACAAGTCGTTCTTACTCCCATGCAGGAGGCTTGGGTTCGATTATTGATTGGGTCGGCCAGACCTGATAACCATAAGCTTGTTAGCATTGAGACTGTATCAACCAAGCGTTGCAATATTGTGAGATGGATGTAACTCGTGATACGATTCGGCGTATGTAGCAAGCATCATGAAAGTTTGGCTTCGTTTTGGATGAAATGGCTTTAACTTGTTTTGCAGTAAAAAGTTTGCGAAGGAAAACTGGTTCGAGGAATAAAGCGTCATAGTTTTGCCGTAACATGACATAAATACAATAAGCAATTAAACAAGCGGTGTCAGTTCTAAAATTGCAAAACAGAAAACAAACTTCGGAGTAATTTAAATGCAATTTTCGTAAACTAATTTTACGAAGCAACGTAATTTGATTTTTAAAGACTCAAGAAACAGAAAATTAAAAGAAATTGCAACTCTGGGAACACTTTTTCTTGAATAAATTGCACTGAAAATGACCCTAGAACGAGAGAAAAAAAATTGGAATTAAGATATTTTATTACATTTTCCCTTACACCTGTCAAAAAAAAAGTTTAAATCTAAAACTTTGAACAATTGTCTGTACTTCGAGTAGAAGCAAATAATATTTTCTAAAACTGTTTTAAATTTTTGGGCGCGATTTCTTAGATTAGCAATGTTTCTCCTTGTGCGTGTGATAATCAGTTGCAAAATTCAACTGTCAAAGTCAAAGTCCAAAAAGACTTTTTTGTTTTTATATTTTTTGTTTTATACTTAAAAAGTAATGGACCCTAAATACCTTTTTTATAAATTTGCAAGTTGAAAACATTGGTTTTGTAAGAAAACAAAAACTAATATGAAATCACACTCTTAATTCGTAAACTAAGCAATTTGTTGAAACAAAACTAAGTAGTTAAATTAGAAGATCAATTCAAAAAAAATGTAAGAGCTTGTTTCTTTCAAATGAACTGTGATTGATTGTGTTAACCATATACTACAGTATTTGCTTTAGAAAAGATTTCTTCGCTATTTTTCCTGAAACAAAATATTGAAAGAGAACAGACGATTGGAGAGAAAAATAAACTCTCTCTTAATTAATCAATAAAATTGACTTCACTAAAATTGTACGGTGTTTTCAAAAGCTTTTTGAAATTTACTTTTACACAAGATAAGAATAATTTCTTAAATTTATCCTAATTGCTTGGCTTGCTGTTATTCATCTGTGGATATTCTAGTTTCAAAATTCTTCTATCTACCGACTACTTAAGACGAAAACGTTTCTAAAAAGAGCAATAAAAAAAAAATTAAATGCTTAGAATTTATCATAATCAAATAAAAACTAGAAATGACAATTTTTTTCTGAATTTTAATTCTTTGCAAAGAATAGACATTTAAATATGTGCCCAATATAAACCCACTATGTGGATTTTTAATTATTACGCCATTTCATTAAGCAGGTGTTTTGTTGTTTTTTCGTAATCAAAGAAGCTTTGATATTGCTCACTCGACGACATAATTGCTTTAGGACTATCAAAACTTCAACTCTTCTATTCCAAACCTCTTTGCGTAAACAAAGCAATAGATTTTTACTTCATTGAATTGTTTTCTTAAAAAAAAGACTTTAAGTTATTTTTCACGTGTTAACAAGCGAGCTTAACTGGCAATTCTAAATTTCACTCATATCACAATAAACAGTCATTCACAAAAATTTACAACTCAAATTGAACCCTTCAAAAAAAGCAAGAAAATATACAATATCACTATTTATTGACTCAAGCAATTATTATTTTAATAATATGTTATATATACAGTATATGCGTATGGACATTCCATGGTTTTAAAGTTTCAAGTCAGTGTTTGATAGCGTTTCTCTGAAAGGTTGGTTTTCTTTTGCAATGTTTCCTTTGATTCCGATTGCAGCGCATCTGAGCACATGGCTTGCAGTTCGATCTGCGCCACATTTGCATGAACCTGTTAATGATAGTTCAATTTTTTCCATAAAATTTTGATATCTTTCATGTCCAGATCGGAGTCGATTAAGTAATAGTAATGTGTTGTTGTGATATTATAATCTATCATGGCTACATATATGTATTAGTACTCGTTTCAATTTATCTGGGTGTTAGAGTGTAAAAATTGTCCAGTTTCTTGAAATATAGCTAAAAATAGCTACTCAATGCACTTAAATTCTTATTTTGTGGCAAAAATGTTTTTCAAACTCGTGATCGCGTCGAAACTGCATTGCAGCAAAGCAGGAATTTTCACAACAAAAGTAAATTTCATGAAATGTGGAAATTATTAAGACAAAAAAGGAAGCGGAAGCCTGCGTAATCGCTATCAGTGATAATAACATGATGAAGCGGGTAGTAGCTAATCCTCCCACCTGTTCTTGCCAAAAAGTTAAGGTTTGTTTGAGTCAAGTAGAAGTGGAGGTTTAAAGATTGCTCTTTGGGATAATATTTGGTTTGAAGTCGTATAAACCAGATCGCAAACTTCATTTGATTACCGAAATGAAATAAAACAAACGGCTTTTACCAAAAAGTATAAATCTTAGAGTGCTAAAGTCAAGAGATGTTCTTGGATAAATCAACTTTTCAACAATTGGAATGCAAAAAGGACATGCAGAAACCTAGCGTGCCTAAGTTAATCCAGAATCTCATAAAATGCATGGGGGCAAACAAAGCACTGATTTTTCAAACGCCTTTATCACTTGATGTTAAATATCACGTATTTGATTACTACATTTATGCATCTGGCACATTATATTGATTTATTGATAATTATTTTACCATTTTTTCATGATCATGTAAAAAATACAATCTTTCCAAAAAAAAGAAGAAAAGTAGCAAGGTGGTCGTAAACTTTTAAGAATGACTATATTTAACAAAGAAAAACTTTAATCTAGCGGTGAGATTTTGGCATCGTCAAAAACAAGTGGGAAATTTAACGCTTCCGAGTCCGACGTTGTTCCGCTTGTAAGAAAGATAAATAATTAACATGATGATGATGATGATGATGATGATGATGATAATGATTTCAAATTGATAATTTTCTCATTCGCAAGTGTATTAAATTTTAAATTTTGCGGCAATTGTTTAATTCAGGTGTTGAAACTTTTGAGCTCGAAGACCGCATTCACAAGTTGCTTTTGTTTAAGGGCCGCACTATTGTGATCTCTAAAAAAAAATCAATATTCAAATACGTATCTCCATTTTCGTTCGAAAAACGTAGTGATCCCAAATTTTTAACATTGATTGAAAGTGATTGAAAGAAATCACCTCGATTTAAAGTGAAAAGAGAGTAAAGTTATTTTCTTGAGGCCTTCACGGCCGCACAGAAAGTCATGGGGGCCGTATGCGAGCCGCGGGCTGTAGTTTTCCCAACCCCGATTTTAATTAATGTTATGACATGGATATAAAAAAGGATTATCGTTTTGTTAAAGTGATTGAAGGGAAACGCTTTAACGTTATAAAGGTTATGAAGTCTTCTATAAAAAAATGCTTTCTTTACTAGCTATTGCGTAAGTTTTACAAAGAATTCTTTAAATTGCTCTGCCGGTTTACTCATGGTTTACTTCGGTGTGTTTCTTAATCCTAGTTATCTAACTTGTCATTAACTTCTTTGTTGGTGATTTCAACACTGAAATCCAAGAATATAAACCACTTCTTCACTTAGTTACTGAAAAATTTGAAGCTAGAATTGAAACGCCGAGCGTAACCATACTCGTGGCTTTTTACAAAAAGACTACACGAAATACTTAAGCCAATCTTTTAAAAGAAAACCTAATTCATATTTTGATATATTTTTTTAATCCTGGTTTTCAAAATTTTACTGGAAAATGAATTAACTTGGTTTGTAAGGTTTTAACTGTAGAAAGGAATCTCATAATGTTGTTGATTCAAGATCTGTGTAACGCACTTTACGAATTCCCAATGTATTCTAGAAATAAGTTGTGATTTATTCGTGTTGTTTCGCAATGATTTCAAGTAACCTGCTAAGACAACAGAAACAGCTTTTTCTCTTCGGAATGTAGGCCTATTACATCTTTGGTCTTTTGTATAAAGTATGTTTACAATTTAAAAAAAGTTTTTTTTCTAATTTTTGCAAGTTTCAAGTTGAATTTACTGCTTTTAATGTTCCAAAAAAACTTCAGAATTTGATAATTTGCTTAAACGATAATTTCGCGAAAATGTTTGCGACAACAACCTGTATAACAACATTTACTGAGTTACCTAAAAAAAAGGTAAAGTTATCAGCTCGAAACTGCGGCTATAAATGACGCTAAATTTAACGCCACGCTAAATTTAACAAATTCTAATAATCGGTAAAAACTCTGACCGGTTCTTCTTCTAAGGTTTTAAACCTCAATGACCACTTTTGAACGAGCGATGACTTCGAGTTAGCCTCTTTATATGTCGAGAGTACCTTGCAGGTGGGGCAAAACTTCTTAGCGGCGCGCTTAAAATCAACATGTTGTGATAAGTCAGCACTCTTGATGGCCACTCCAAGTTTGACTGTCACTAGCCTGAAATAAAACTTGCATACTACGTCATATCTGTACTACTATTTATTCATTTTTATTGGGAACATAAATAAAAATACATAAAAATACAAAATGAACGCAAAGACACAGTTTTTTTTTTTTTTCGTTCAATTTTGGTTTTTAGTAATGGTGTATTGTGTGAAAAACTTGAATGAACTTTTATTTTTATCGTATAAGTTAGGAATGAAATGGTTTAAAGTATTATGCGAATGCAAAAATATAATCAAAAAAGAGTGACAGAGATAGCTACTAAATCGAACTATCATTTTCACATCAATATCTTCTTGGTACTATCAAAAATGATTGCTGCCCCAAAAATGAGTCAATTGTGCTTGAATGAGCTATTAGTTCTTACAACAAACTCTACTAAATATGCTAATTTTAAAAAGTTTTGACTTCTAACAAAACGTTGTCCGTTAGAAACATATTCGAGTTTAATCAAAAACAAAGGAAACTTCTACTCTATTAAATTAAATAAAAGTTACTCAAAACTCTTTAAAAAATTGCACCCTTTTATATTGAAGCTTGTTTAACTTGTAGTCCACTCAAGCGTGAGGCATTCGACATTAGCTTTCTTCTCTGATTTAAATTTTTTGATATAACGTAGCCTGCAGTGCCCTCTGTAACTGATGACGTAGTCATAAATGTTATCTGTGGTCGGAGCGGAATCGGTGAGTTCGTGAGGCAGCTTCTTGATGTTCAATGATCGTGAATAAGTAGAACCCATAACGACCAAATCGGAAATAATTAAGTGGCCATTGGTGTTTTGCTTTTCAAAACGTTAAAATTTTTATAAGTTTAACAACAACAACAAAGCGGCTTGGAAATAACCAATATTTACGAAAAGAAATAAATCTTGAAAGTCAATTTTTAAACTTTTTTCTAACAAATTTAAAGTTTAAAAACTACGCGTTTTCTTTTTTCAACCTCCCGAGTTTGCTGCGCGAAAATCATAATTTCGTAATTATACAGTAATGTAATAACATAATCAATACTGCAAAGTTTTCTTCAACAGTACATTTCTTGAAAGGTTTCTTTTTTTGACAGTGTCAACTCAATTCTTGTTGTTTAATGGAGATTTTAAAAAACTGCAGAATGTATCTCGAAAAACTATACACTTAGGAGAGTAGAGCGCGCTCTAGCGTTTGTGCTGCAGATGCTGTAAAGTGCTTTCGTTGATTTGATAAAATGAATAGACCTGGACTTGAAAAAAGCACCAAATAAAAGTTTAGATTTCTTGTTACCGTCAAAATCAATCAAAGCTAATTTAACGAAAAAATTTTTGAGATAGCCTATAGGTCAAAAAAATTTTCATTCTAGTAAAATCGTATTAAAAACTTTTTTGCTCTTATTTTTGTTAGTTGCTTATAAATTTGAACAAACCCTAGATAAAATATTTCAAGTTTTCATTTTTTTAAAATTTTTATTTAGAGAATTTGGTTTTTTAATACCTTATCTAAAAATACAACTTAAAGCAACCGAGTTAGATTCAACATATGCATTTGCGTCAATCAATAATAGATAAAACAATTACTTTTAACCAAGGCCAGACTAAATCGTTAAGTTTGATTATTTATACGAATCAACTGCCTTTATCGTGATAAACACCGGTTACTAATTAAAACAAGTAAAATTCCCATATATTTGTGAAATTTTTTGAAAGTCTGAAAACGTTCGAAAGAAAAACATTAATGCCTTTCCTATATTAGTGTATTAAAATAAATTTTTAGTATTTTTATTCATTTTATTGTGTTATTATTTTAACTTGAAAAGCAACAAAAATTTGCCGAAGCTCTTTATAAAAATCCAAAATTAAAAAAACCGAAATTAAATTGCTTATTAAATAATTAATACGTGAATGGTACAGCAGATTTACAATTAGCGTTGTTTATTGTTGTTAAGAGACACTGTATCTTGGTTGGTTATACGTCTAATATACAAAAATTGCTTTAAAAGTTAAAAAATATTGATGTATTATTTAAAACTTTTAAATGTTATTATTTTATTTAAAACGGGATGGTTTTGTACTATATCCATAGCTTTATTGTATGCTATTAATTAATTCAGAAGTTGGGTAAAAGTCTTCTGAATTTTTGACAAATTTAAATCAAACTTTCTATTTCGAGTCATTACATTTTTATCAGTGTAAGCTGTTTTTTCAAGAAACATATTTTAAAAAATCGAAAGAGCTGGATCAGTCGGGCATAAACAATTCCATAAATTTGCAACAATTACAACCACCACTTTTGTGGCAACGCCCTGCTTACGATTAAAATAAACTGCAAGGCGATGTTCTAAGGATAAGCTGCATTTTCGTTTTAGGATTTACTTTTGCTAATAAACCAAAAAGAACCTGTAAATTTGATAAATATTGAGGGTTTATTGATCGTAAAGATAACTTTATTTTTTTTGCAAAATACTGTAACACGAACAATCTTTAAGCTGGAGTTTTAAAATTTTATCTTAATTATTTTTTATTTTGACCCAAAACGTTAAGACAAAATTTACGGAAAAAAATCTAAGAAGCGCTACTCTTGGATTACCATTAAATGACAAGCGAGGGTCATTCAAAAGTTAAGAAGCCCTTTGAAACTAATTCATCAAGTCGTAAAGAAAAGTGTTAAATAAAGAGAAAGAAAGACTATTAAAAGACTTAATGATCTGATTGTTTTCAATTTTATTTTCATTAATTTGATTTTAAATTTTTAGAATCGAATTAAAACTGCTAATTGAATGAAAAAGGCAAATCAAAGGTTTGATACTTCTTATCAAGTTTAATATGCTTCACATTGCAACGTAAATTTGACCCAAATGCAACTCTCGCTAACGTTTGAAATCTTCTAGGGCCTGAAACAATAATTCCAAAACACATGATAGCATTGTGTTTTTTTCCGCAGTTTTGAACCATGTGAAAAAATGACCAAACTAGGAGATTAAAAACTTGTTTTTGAAAACCAAGTGTCGAGTGTCATTACTATATGTTGAATATTTTAGTTTTAGTCATATATTGCGTTTTAGTTTTTAATTTTCAAATAAAAGTTTAAATCATTTCAGAAAAACTTTAAGTAGGAACAAGTAGTATTTAAACGACATAATTGTATATTTATCACCCACTATTTTCACAAATTCTTTAAGCTAGCTCTTGTTGTGCATTTTCTTTTAAATTTTATTTCTTAAATTTGCAAAATTAAATCACAACGCGAATGTTTTCCTATTTATGTAATTTAACTTATCCCAATTGCGCGTTAATGAAAAACCGCAAATCTGGAATTGCTCTGTGGTTGGAGAAAAGACAAAAATAGATGCTACTCTAATCGCACGTTAGAGTAGCACCGAAAAATGTATGTGGCTCTAGCTTGCTGTGTGTGCGTGTTAGTCCATGAAAAACAGCTGTTAATATTTTTTTAAAGAAAGAACTTGTCAAAAAGAAACTGTTTTCACTTGAATGATGGTTAATTGAGCAAGGTTAACCGTCTGAATCAGATCGGAAATTATTATTTTGGATGCCGAGCGCAGTTTGCCGAACGGATTCTTTTTGGCGGATCTCAACTGTATAGTTTTATCCATTTTGTCACGGCGATGACTCGTGCCCCAAGTCAGGCGCTTCTACATCACGTACTTGACGGAGTGCACTCTACTAATCCGTTCCGCTTGTTGCCTCGGACAAGTCAGGAAAGAACTGTGATGAATGGACTGGTTGAGATGGCGCAAATCGGTTTTCCGTTTGTTCTCGAACGGGCGCTTTGACCAAGGTCAATTCAAACAAACGGTGTACAAAAACGCGAACAGATCCACAACTTATTTCGTTAGGTTGTTACTAGACCTACACATGTTCACGGTGGTGCGCTTTGACTTTCGGCAAGAGTGTTGAACTGTGTGCGTCAATGCACGCACAACTTTGTGGGCAAAAAAGCTTCATGTACGTATCGCTGATTTCATAGTCGTTAATAATTTTTCTCCAAATTTCAAAAGCTTATGTCATTTAAATTGATTAATGTATTTCTAGTTTTACAACTAAACATTTCCTAATTTAATATCGTTTGATATGAAGACGTTATTAAAAGTAAAGAGCTTTTAAAAAAAGAAAAAACTCGTTTAGGTTTGTTACTCTTTTGTAGTCAAAATATAAAAGTTATTTTTATATAAACTATAAGCTGAATAAAAAATAATTCAACCTTAAGTGTAAAATGGTTTAATGCCTAAAATCTTAAAAATAAATTTTTCCGCCATTTTGTTCAATTTTAGGTTTCGGTATTTTTGCCAAAGTTTTGTCGCCATCGCCTAAATCATTCAGCTTGTTTGAATTAAATTAAACTTTGGTTTAAAAAAGTTTAGATATTTTACCATATTTCTAAAAACTAAGTTTTGATATCCTAAAAACCAAAGTTTTTGTAATGAGACTTAATGCAGATTTTTTTTTTGCAAAATTTACTAAGCAGAAAATACCATGCATAAAATAAAACAAGAAAGTCACAAAATTTTAAGTGAGAAGAAAAACGCAGGCAGATACATTTGCAGAAAACAATTAAATAAAAGTAACAAATCAAACAAAGTTGTTATAAAGTTGTTTGTACGGTGACTATCCATTGTTTAAAAACTTTTCCAAAGCGTTTGTTTAATTTTTTCTGCAGGACATGGAGGGGTCAACCAACTCGGAGGAGTTTATGTGAACGGTCGTCCACTTCCCGATCAAATTCGTCAGCAAATAGTGGATCAAGCCCACCATGGGGTTCGCCCTTGCGATATTGCGCGCCAACTTCGCGTATCGCATGGCTGCGTCAGCAAGATCCTTGCGAGGTACCAGAGGAGATTCATTTCCATTGTTTGACTCCATTTTATTTGCAAACCATTTTCAAGTTTTAATGTAAAACGTCAGTTTGCCGCGAAGGTCTGTGTTTTACTTAAGACACACAAATATTAATCTTTTTGGCAAGTTGATACAAATTAAAGTTTACATTTCCGATGAATGTGCTGAAACGTGACAAAAAAAGGGTTGGAGCTAAACTTGTAAAATAATTTTGGGGCGGGTTTGTTAACCCTTTATATTAACTGCTCCTGATACAAATTAAGAAATCGCTGTTTATCAGTCATTTTGTTTTTTTGGGTACCAGGTGACTACTAAAATAAATTTCCTTTCAACCATTACGTTTGTGCTTTGAATAGTCGACGAGATGTATTTTAGTTTTTTTTTTTCTAATTTCTAAACGTATTTAGTCATGATTATTACGCAATTAAACTGTTTCACTGCTTTTAAAGATTTGTTGCTTTCAATGAGTTGCCAAGTTTTTATCTTAGATACTACGAAACTGGAAGCATAAGGCCCGGCGTAATTGGGGGGAGTAAACCCAAAGTGGCGACTCCAAGAGTGGTCGAGAAAATATGCGAGTACAAACGGCAAAACCCAACAATGTTTGCTTGGGAGATTCGCGACCGTCTATTAAGTGAAGGTGTTTGCGACCAGGACAATGTACCCAGCGTCAGTTCTATAAACAGGTGAACTACGTTTATTCTGCCAGTACTGCTTTTGTTTTAGTAAATTTTTGTATTTTAGAAAATCTAATTTCCAATTAAATCTTCGTTTTCATTTATGAATTTGTTTTTTTTAAATATAAAATATTTTATTTAGGCATAACAAAGGAAAACTTTGTTATAAGATGAACTAGTATTACATAGCACGTCGACCACCCATCACATAACAAATTCTTCGTTTGTTTTTAAACACTAAGCGAAGAAGATTTTCTTAAAAGCTTTATTTTTAAGTTTGGCGAAAAGTAAGATTCCCTAACGTAAGCAAGCCGCATTAAAATAAATACTTAGATTGCAAATTTTGCTCAATGGCTAAACCAAGAAATAGAAAGTGAAAGAAAAGGCAATTTTAAGCTCTAAGTACGAGGATTAAGGTGGCAATTTTCGGTTTATCTAAGTTTTGAAAAGAATCAAAATGCCTTGAATAAAACTTCTTTAAAACACGTTTGATGATTTTCAAAAAAGCTCGAGTGAGATCCAATAAGTTTAAAGTTTACAAAGCATTTTCAAGCGGGCTCTGCTCTTAATCGGTAATCGTCCAGAGAACTAATTGTCGCTTCTTGCTTACTGCAGAATTGTTCGAAACAAAGCGGCCGAAAATGCAAAGCATCATCACCACCAGTTGTCGCATGTAGTCGGAGTGTCTCCAACTACGCTCGGTAAAACAACTTAACTTTATTTTCTTTCTGACTGTGTGTTTGGGGTTGGCTTTCAAGTCAGTTTTTGAGTCTTTTGAAAAACCTTTCTTGTTTTAAATTTGCTATGTGTCTCTATCTGAACAACAGTAAAGTAAAATCAAACTGAATTTAAAAAACTGATTGCTCTTTGATTATCGCATTTCTCATCGGTATTTTTTGTACTAAACGGAAAATCTCAGAGCCTACAATATTGGAAAAAACCAAAAACACACTTTTGTTTAAAAATTCTTTATTTAATTTAAGCTATAAACTTTGATACTGCATCATCAATTACTTTGACAAATTTATAAAATAATTAACTTAGACTTTTAGCTACTAATATGATTTTAAAAAAATATTTGCCCAGTCAATTAATTTGTCGGTTGCAAATGAAATTGAGTAACATTTTTTTGAATTAGTAGCAAATTTTTTGCCATCGTTTAGTTTTGCAACATTTTTTGAATTATGTTAGTTAATAACCGTTGCCATCTTGTTTGTATAGCAATGCACAATTCCTGTGTGTCCACGATGGGAATCGAACCTGACATTCGTTCTTATTCAATCAACGGTCTTCTCGGTGTTCCGCCGACAGCAACGTCCCACTCTATTCCATCCCATCCCATGCAACACCATACTCCGATCGACGGTTCTGCGTTTAATCCCATGTACCCCTATTCGAAACCCCCTTATTTAACGACAAATTCTAATATGCCTGTATATTCGCAGCAAACAGGTCAAGGTAAACAATCATATGTATGACTGCTTGTTTAATTTTTTTCTTGATCAAACAATTTTTTGCTTTATTTTTTTTAGAAGAAAAAATAATTATTGTTCACGCAAAACCCAAATGTGAAGGGTAAATATAAGAAAAACTTATATAAAGAAAATAAGATAAAAATATAATAGTTTTTTTGCGATAGCCAAGAAAAAAATAGATATTCAGTCTTTAAAAATAAAGTGCAATCTTAAAAACTCTATCAAAGTCTTGGATGTTTGGCAAATAAGGCAAGAACAGAGAAAAGAGAGCACATCCAGCTGAAGACTCTGGGTCTTTTTGCTGTAGTTTTGTAAATCAACAGTTGTGAAGTATAATCCGTGTTCATATTTTCTGCATGCCAAGTGGTTTGTGAAAAAAAGTGACAACTCAGTTTTGTTGTTTTTTAAGACTGTAGCCTATTCGATTTTTGTTCTTTTATCGGAACTGTCTTTTTCTGAAAAAAAAAAAACTTGTTAAAGATTTTATACTCTATTCAGCCTTATGAACAAAAAGTACAAATACTTTACGTTTAATTTGAATTACTTGAAAACTATTTTAGCAATTCAATTGCTGCAAATTTTCGTACTGCACTTGTCTTTGACACGTGATGTGCACAACAAAGGAAATATTTAAAAATATTTGGGCCCAATGGAAAGAACTCAATAGTTTCTAGCAAGATATTAATTTACTTTTACGATACTCCCAATCTATATTTGGTTTTGTAATACCAAACTTTTAGAAGAATTGAAGTAATTTTTTCATTATTTTGCCGCCTATATGTCTACCTTTTTTAATTCTCTTCTCGCGTTTGGGTTATTTTCTCTCAACAAGACAACAAAAATGGCTTAAGAGGCAAATTAATAAATCTGGGACTCACCAATGAGATGTAATTGGCTGCATTTCACGTCAGCTGAGAAAATTGCCCATAGATAAAAGGCGAAAAAATCAAATTTCGGCCGCAGCCCGTCGACAGTTATGCTATCGTATGTCGTACATTCCCGACGACTCGCTGGTTTTGCGCTTCGGCGACCGAACGAAAATTCGAAAATCGTTCAGTTAGTTACGCTGCCGTTATCTGGTTGCGATTCGCGAATTAAACGGACGAAGAGCGAAACCTGTTCGCTGATTGTTTTGAGTACACAATTTTCTCATACAGCTTTGTTTACGATGAGGCTCGCAGCCGTAATTCTGTCTCCCTCTGTTTTTGTTCCCTTGTTTTGATATGCTCGATATTCGCCTTGTTTGACCACGTTTTTGCCTCCCTGATAACATTACGAGTTAAGTTGGATAAATAAGAGTATCCCGATAGTGGGTAATGCGATACCCCGCTGCTGCATCTTTATTAGGTTTATATGATAAACAACACATAAAGTGATTCATAAATTTGACATTTTTCTATTCGCTCATTGGCTTTCGATTTAAGAGTTTCGTAAAGTCATTTTCTTAAATTCTTTCCTACAGCTTGTTAGTTAGATAATTTCTTTATTTGATTAAAGGATCTGAGTCAAAGTTTACGTCTGCTATCGGGAAGCTGTGTTTCATGTGAAGCAAATTTGTTGTGGTTGGATAAGAATTTTTAGATTGTGTCCGACAATTTTCGTTTATAGCTTTTTTTGTTTGTAGAACTAAATGACGTGATTTCAGTTTATTTGGCTATTTTCTAATATGGCATTTATAAAGTTGGAAAAAAATTGATGCGGTTTGAGGAGTATAATATCGCAATTATTTCCATTAAAAAAAGTATGATATTTCATTAATTCAAGGCGAATTCGCTTTCACAATTTTTATTCTTTCACGTTTGAAATATAAAGCTTTTTATTATCCGGTAATTCAGGCGTCTGGGCTACTCTAGTCGTTTGATGATCCAAGATAATAATGAAATAACGAAAATGGATCACAATGCAGCGATTGTGCGCTAATAAAAGCTCGGCTTAAGTCACCACATTACGCATCTGAAAGCGGCGTCGGTATCTTATCTTCTCGTTTTTGAAATTTCTGGACCGGTCTTCAAGTTACAATAGCTGTATAATAACAGGGTAAGTTTGGGATCAAGAAAAGGAAATTATTCATCGTAATCTTCATTCTGGGTCATCACATATCATTCTATAAAATTTGAATTCAATATATCCATGACGAATAAAACATTCACCGACTTTTTTTGAGATGTGTTCAACCAGCAACTTCTTATTTTTAATGGTATTTCTGATAAAACAGATATCTAACCAGTTGTAAATTAAATTTTAATCAATGTGAAAAAAGTTTGCTTATGAGAAAACTTTCAATTATTCCGAAGGCGAAAATCAAAAAACTTAATTGTTGTATTATCTTGAACAAAATTTGTTTGAAACAAATCAAGAATATTCAGCAGAGCCATTCACTATTGATCATTCTGGTGATACAAAACCCTATAAAGACTTACGTTTAACAAAGACTGTAGCGTACTGCATCAAAGCCACATTAACCTAATTTCTATGACAATATTGCTGGTTGCTAATAGTGCGTATTTGCTTTTAAACTTACTTTTGATTTGGAAGTAACTCGCTAAATTAAATAAAAAGAACAAAAAAATTATCGCAGATGTTTAAAATGAAATTGATTATATTGATTTGGTTTACAAAAAAATACAGAAATCTTGGTACGCACAAAAAATTTAAACAAATTACTGTTTCCAAGTGGACAGCGATAACCGACAACCAATCAATTTTTTTACTTTCGACCTCTCCGTAAATTAGGTAACTACCGTCAAAAATTGCTTTAAGTTAAAGGCCGGGTTTATCTTGATCCTCAACAAAAAACAAAATACTATTAATTAGCTTACTTGTGCTTTTTTCTTGTATTTCTAAAATTTGTTTTAGGCTTGTTTAGATAGTTTATTAATATGGACGTTTCTACGTTAAAATTAACTCACTTCAAGCTACCGCAAAATCTAATGTCAAAACTTCGATTTCAAAAAATATTTCAGTAATGTTGGTAGTCATCTTATGTTAGTTTAACTACAAAGTCATTTTAAAAACTCAGTATCTATTTTTAACTGAAAATACAGATTTGAATATCAAGTCAAGCTATTTAACCGAAGAGTTAATGCCCTAAGGCAAAAACAATGAATGGCGTTCACAATTCCGTATCTCTTTATTTTCTTTCTGAAAAAAATTTTTTTTCCATTAAAAAATCTAAAATGAAGAAAGATAATAATAAAAAACCAGATATAAAAAATTAGATTGCATGTGATTATAGTGAAACCAATAAAAAAAATATCATCTTATAACGTTTAGGTATTTCAGGTGTTTGTCTACATTAGCTTAACAGCTTGGAGTCAGCAGTTCACAAATGCAGCAGAGCAACTAGCCCCAAAAAACTTTTTGCTGTTAAAACAATCAGCAAAGCCTAAAAGAGCAGATTTTTACACCTCCATTGTGATAAATAATTATATTGCATTATTGCATCACATTTCATTTTCATGACTTGTTGAAATCTTTATATTCAAAGCTAAAACTTCATAATGAAATTTAATATTCCACTACCTCATTAATTTTTAAATCAAAAAATCTAAAATTTAAAGCAAAAATTATTTTTTTTAATATAGGGTTGAAAGTTGTTCGTCATTAATCGTACCGAAAAACTCCGCAATTAAAATAAAATAACTCTGGTATCGATATTTTCTTAGGAAGTATGAATATTTTCTTCAGCTTTTGGGTGTAACAAATTTTATGTATAACAAATAAAAATGGTCTCATCAAAAAACATTCCAGTATCGACAGGCCTGCTTTTTCCTATTCGGGACT
This sequence comes from Diplosoma virens, assembly GCA_963680785.1. Classification (NCBI taxonomy): domain Eukaryota; kingdom Metazoa; phylum Chordata; class Ascidiacea; order Aplousobranchia; family Didemnidae; genus Diplosoma; species Diplosoma virens. The sequence goes on along the minus strand of OY796881.1, from coordinate 45,592,510 downwards.
CATACGTTTTTCCTATTCGGACCTATTCGGGATTTGTTTTTATTTCAGTTGATTTAATGGTTCGATTATTCGTTAGCCCAACGGCTCTCAAACTGTGCTTGGTTTCAAATTTTACAATAATCGCTTAGTAATTTGCTTTGAAGTTTAAAGAATTTTTGGAAAAACGTTCTTCTAGGTATAAAATAGAACAACCAGAGCTTCGGAGAAAACGTTTCAACAATTCAGGTTGTCCTTGCCCTCAACGTAAATAATAGAGCAACTCACATGGGACTGCTACAAGGGAGCAAGCTTCTAGCGACTGTGCGTACAACTTAATCTTTTCATAAATTGAAGAATTGCTTTACACGCCCAAATCAGAAATTATAGCAACTACATATAGACTAAGTTGTACGTCTTGTGTAATAGTGTCCTCAAAGCTAATAAGGTTAAAAAAATGGTCAGCAGATAGTGTTGTAGTCACGACAAGATATAGACGTCATAGTACGTCAAGACAAACAAAATCTCATTAGTGATTTTTTTCGTTTTCAGAAAACTGCTACCCTAATTTTCCTGTTGACATTGGTAATAGAGCGGCAGTATCTTATCAAAGCAGATACTCGACCTCAAACTCGCCTTGCCAACCCAATCCAATTATAGCCAAAGAAAATCAAGCAGATGGACATTCAAGATTTGACGATTGCACTGCAACTAACAGTCAAGAAAACAAGGTATCAATAAAAAATTATAAAGCTATAGCACTTCGAATGTTAATTAAGGTTTAAAAAGTTAATTCTTTAAATCTTATACGAAAGCCCTATGTTTGGCAGAGTTTGTGTTGCTATTTATGGCATAGCGTTTCAAGTTCACCTTCATCACCTTTGTATTAACGTATAACGACGCCTTGTCTTTTTGAAACACATCTGACGCATCTGCAAAGCCTTAAATTCAATTATCATAGTTTGCAAGAATATCACAACAAACTCTTAAGAATTCTTTTGATAGAGTTAAAACGAATCTTTTTTAAAAAAATTTGTTACCAAGTTTTTGTTTCGATGAAAATTAGATTAGGTGTTTTTTGTTAAAATCGAGCCAACAATTAACGCTTTTATAAAAAAACATTTTCGAATTATTTTTCTGTTGAATTATGTCTTTTAACATATCGTTTGTTATGCTCTAAAATTACTGTCCTTTCTGAAGCTGATTGATTAAAACAAAAATTAAAAATTACTTCGCTTTAGTTGATAGCCTAGTTTTTGATAATCATCACACTTGAGTCTTTATTTTTTATGCAACTACAACACCGAGCTCTTGCCACAAGAAACGACCATCATCCCGTTGATATTCAAGTGTTAAAAGGAAATATGCAATTACAGTTACGACTGTCATGTTTATACTGCTTGAAAATAGTAAAAAGTTTTGAAAGATCGTAACAAAATTTTAAACACTTGTTGAAAGCATAGTTTTAAGCAGGGGTGGCTAAAATACAAAAAAATTTACCAATCGTTCACCTCTTGATCAGAAGCAGCATCAAAGTTAAAAACAGTCCGGAAGATAGAAAAATGAAACAAAATCTAAAAATTTTCAACCAACTGCTGGCCGCAAATTCTGAAAAAAGTTGAAAAAGTAGCAACAAAGACGAGCGTAGAAACCCGCCTAAAGGCCCGTTTCCACTACGAGCGTGGAAAAGAGCATTCTTTGTTTGTTTATTGATTTTTTTTTACGCTCGCTTCAATTTTAACCGCTCGCTTCAATCGAAGATCAATAAACGAAACAAAGAATGGTCTTTTCCACGCTCGTAGTGGAAACGGGCCTTAAAGCTCAAAACAATTGCAGTATTTTTAGAGTGCGAACATATTCAAACGATTTAGGTGTTTTAATTAACAAAAATAAAAGACTGGAATAGAATTCAAGATACTTTAAAAAAGAATGGACCAAGAACGTACTGTAGATTTTATTATGCGAAGGAACTTTGCTGAAGAAGACCACCACAGTTAATTTTATTTTGAATTAAATATATTTGGTACTAGTTAAATATGCAGTCTACCTAACCGTAACCCTCTACCATCTGGTTGAGTATGCAGTCTACAATCTTTATGCGGTCGACTATCTGATTTAGTAGGTTAGGGTTAGGGTTAGGGTTAGGTAGACTGCATATTTAACCAATATCAAATATTTTTTGATTCACTTAAAAAAGATTTACGGTAGGTATTTTTTCTGTTTCATTTTGGCATTTGGAATAACTGCTGAGGAAAATGTTTTGAAAAAATTAAAGAAATCAATTCATTGTTTTATTAAGTATTTTAATAAATACGATTCTGTCTGTGAAATAATTTTTACATTATTTTAAAAATTTTGCGTTTTCAACTTTTTTTCTGAGTACGCCTGTATTCCCGCAAACAGCTCAATATTTTGTAATACTTTATAGTGTTACTACTTGTAAAGTATTTTTCATATACAAGTTTATCCAATTTTTCCTTTCAATTACATTATTTGAGTTACTTTTAAAAATTAAGCAACAACAGCAAAGTCAATGCATTCGTAATGATATACTTTTATTTTTCTCATAAAGTAAAGGACTTGTTCAGCTATAAATTTTATCGCTAGTGTTTATATCAGCACCATATATTTAAAAAAGTGTTTGTGAATCAGTTAGCATCTTAACCCTGACAAAATTAGGTATTAATTACTGCGCAGCAAAGCTTAATTTAAAAAATTACTTATATTTTTCAAAACATTTGATCCCAATTAATAATATTAATATCCCTTGAATCACTTGACAAAACATTTCAGTGACATTATTGTTATTATGTAATAAAACTATTGCTTGGTTTGTAGTTTAGCCTGGCAATCAAATTAATTTTTAGACGATTTTATTTGTTGATAAAACTATGAAAAAAATTGTTTTGGTTTATATCAAAATCGCACAATAATAAAAGACAATAGTTTTTCGTTTTAAAAGCTTTTCATCTAGTGATTTTTCACAATTTACCTGCTTATAAATAAATTGGAAGATTTTGAAGTAGGCAAATTCAGTTCTTCGCTATTCGAAGTCGAAAAAAGTAAAACGGCACAGCATGGTACATCGATACAAATTTTTTTTATGACTTTTTATTGATTTCTACTTAAACATTAATGCCTAAGTATATTATATTACGGTTCAAACACATTTTTTTGAAATAATTTTAAAAGATTATTTAATATATGATATTTCGTAAAAAAAATATATTACTGGTTTGCAACTTACTAGTTGTTCGTAAAAGCATTGAACCTTTTTGTGTGGTTTCATTTTTAAAGATTTAGTAATAGCAAAGGAACGATAAATTTTGTTGCGTTTGCTGGTAAAGCTATAAGTAAAAAAAGTAGCGACGTGTTATTTTAAAACCGAAAAGTCAAAACCTTTTTGTTGCATGCGATTGAAATAAAGAAAATTTTACATTGTAGAAATCTTCAGACGCGTTTTCCTTTGTTTTGTTGTTTTGGGTGTTTTCGATTACTGGTTTTGGCCTACGCTGGTTTTCTCTCTTTGTCAAGAACCTGTCATTAACTTTTTTATCAATCAAATCTTTTTTTATAAGCGTAACGCTAGAAAGTGCGTTTTACATAAAATAAAGCTTTTTGTATCGTCATAATTGTAGAGTGAAAGCGGAAAAGCTACAAAAAAAATTAAACTAATAAGTGCTTGATTGTCAAAATGATTTCATTTTTACAAGTATATTTTCAAAAAGAAAAAAAATCTATCACATTTTTTATCTAATAATATCTGTGGTGCTTTTTTGTGACTTATATTTTCTTGGTAGCAAACTAAAAAAATTCCGGATTACGCAAAAACTTTTTCATTCAAAGATATGTAACTTTAGTTTGATTAATTTCTAATACTCAATTCAATTCTTTACAAAAGAGTTTTTTTTCTCGAGTGTATTCTAAATCAAATATAAATAGCATAAGAATTCGTCCGTTGCATGCAGAATATTCCTGACGGAAAATATGTGACTCGCTGTGAACCGCCATCGAATTCGCCCCCCGCACCAGCGAGAGCACCAATGCCTGAGCAAAGAGCAAACCCCTCTGCTCCTGGTTTTTGTGGTAAATAAATTAATGGTGTTTAAAGTTTGAATTAGACGAAGGTTTTGCGTTTCTATTCAGCTTCGATGTTGAAACTTCCCAAGTATTTTTTATTGTGCTGCCTGATGACCTATTGTAAAGTTAAGTTAAAAACGTTTTTTTGCGATTAATTCTGAATACTGAATTTCTAATTTACTCGTTTGTCTATTCATCCCTTCTTTCACTTTTTGCTACGTTTTCTCTCTCTTTTTTGCTGTTTGTAAATAGAACTACGTGTAAAAGAAGAGACAGAGTTGATGCTAACATGCCCGACAAATGATCCAATGAACAACCTTAAAAAACCTGCAAAACAAAACAACAAAAAAAACCAGACGTCTAAGTCGCTTGATTTTCAAAGCAATTTGACACATGAGCCTCAATTGACTCCACTTGTTCCATTTCGCAACATGTTTACTGACGTAACAGGATATCCGGACGAAACAAGTCAAAGGTTTTCTGCTGGTTCAAATGAAACCAAGATTCTTGAAGTTGCGACGATTTCAAGTTCAACTTGTACTAACTCGATTACAACGTCCCTTTCCGTTGGTCCTTTCATATTAAGAGACGTTCAACTTTCTTCTTCAGCAATCAATTCTACTCTGAAAAATTCCCTCTCTCCTCATCATCATCATCATCTTCAATCTATGTTTTTGCAATCCCAATCCTCATTTATTCCTCCACTTCAATCAGGTCATCAGAGTCAAAATGCTTGCAGTGGAAACGCTAATGATGCTCAAATTTCATCAACGTCGACGTCATCATTATCATCGTCGTCATTGCATGGTTCATCACATCATTATCATCATCAAAGTCGTTATTTTGTTCCGTCGTCATCAAATAATAATTCTTCAGGTATTTCCTTCATCTTACAAACAACAAACTTTTAAAAGAACTCAAGCTTTTACATTGCATGACTACTTTCAGTTTCATCATTTTCTAATTGAGAAAATTGAAAGAGGCAAGTCTCAAAAATTTTTCGTACAATAAGCCTACTGTTTAAGTTACGTTTTTTAATGTAACCAATTATACGGTTTAAACTACCCGTAACATTAAGGTTCAAGTTAAATAGCAAGATTTTTTTTAATAACTGTACTTATAAAGTGCTCATACTAAACTAAAATGCAGATCGAAAATTGACCGATTTTCTGTGGCGACCCTTTAATCAGGGAAAAGCCAAGGAAAAGTAGATATAAATATTAAAATTTTCAGTTTTCCAATTCGATTTTATCTACAAAGTCGACTAATTTGTTAATTTCATAAGCAGAGCTACTATATAAACAACTACCTGATAAATATTTACTTTCACATTTTTTTTTATAAAGCAAAACCCCACACTTTAGGATGGAAAACTGAAACTTGTTAATTTAGATTAAGTCGATCGTTTAGCAACTTCAAAAAGAACTCTTTTTAGCGTCAAAACAATTCAATATTGTGTTTTCGCTTTACATATTATAAAAAGTTTAAATTAAATATGGAAGCTTTTTCTCCAGACTTTCACTTTATTTTTTCAACCAGTTAAATTTAGTTTTCTAAAAGTACAAAAAGTAGGACAAATGTTTACAATTTTTATTTGCAGCAAACTGTAACGCTTCCCATAGCGACAGCTGCAACACTCGCAAAAGCCCGGGCGCTCTTTCGTCGACCTCGACCGTGCAATGCTCAATTTCTTCGATCAGTCCTGGGCCATATCCTATTGGGAATAATATCGTGTTTACCAGTTCCCCAACTAATAAGCCTTCGTTATCGATTGGTCAACAGCTCCCTTTGGCGAATGGTGAAAGTCAGTTAAAATACAGAAGTTTAACCGGTAAGTGTCGCTTTGTAATAAGATTTTGATTAATCGCAGCATTGCTTAGAACAGTGGTTTTCAACCTTTTTGGTGGAGCGGAACCCCAATGAAACATTCCAGAGGCTTGAGGAGCCCCTGTGCGATAATTTGATTGTCTTATACCAGGGTGGTCCAACTTCTGCACTCTTGTGAGCCACTTTTCAAAATTATTCGAGTTTGCGGACCGTAACCGGCTAAAAACACCTATTTTTGTCCCAAAATCAGGGTGTTCTTTAAAAAAAAAAAAAAAGGTCTTTACTTGGAATCGGTCTCCGAAATTCCTATTTTTGTCCCAAAATCAGGGTGTTCTCTAAAAAAAGGTCTTCACTCGGAATCGGTCTCTGAAATTATTAATACAAACTGTAAAAAATTACATTTATTCTCGTAAAAAATTCAATGAAAAACTTGAGCGTAATGTTTCTTGCAAAACTCTTTAAAATTGGGTCGTGTTTTTGATAGACACACACGAAGTTCATCTTCCACAGACAACTTGCGGAACCCCTGAACTGTTCTGACGGAACCCTAGGGTTCCGCGGAACCCCGGTTGAAAATCACTGGCTTAGAGTGAGCAACTGCCTTTCTGCCTTGTCTTTGAAGGCAAATCAGATCAGTGCATTGAACGACCGATTTGTGGCGAGAAGGACACAACTTCACGCTCAGGGTGGTTTCTCTGTCTAAAAAATTCTCTTCAAATGTACATCGTATTTCGTTTTATGTTAAACCATTATCTTTTTATTTTTTCCGGTTTAAAACAAATTATATTACTAAATACGCGTTGTGACTTTAAAATAGTACGAGATATATCTTCGACATGGTTTATTGCCAAAAACAAGCTCACTGCCTGGTCATAGTTTTGGGGCTAAACTCTTATCAGAGACTTTAGATCATCTATTTGCTCCATGCCTTGATAGCAGAGCTGGTTCTATAAGATGAGAAAAATCTAGTTTATGACTCCTATCATTACATTGCTGCAAAAAAAAGAAGTGCATTGATAGGAACCAGAAATCTTAAAAACGTTGTAGAATACACTTACAGTATACAAAATCTTTCGGTATTTTTAAAGAAATCAAGTACTAGCTAAAATCATTGGGACAATAATAATTATGCTTCTTTAACTAAATTGTGTAATCACTTGGCATATTTTCAATGTTTAAGTGCAAACAGAAAGAATAAAAAGAAGTAAACTAAAGCCTTCTATCTCCATTTAAAAAATCTAAATAAAAAGACATTTGCTTGGTAAAAAAATTATTGAAAAAGTTTAATACACACTTGATTGACGCTTCGTTAAGCACGAAGCAAGCCAACCATATCACTGCAGTAAATTTACTTTTTTCACACGCAGAGTCTACAATCGGAAATCCAATTTCTTATCATCAACATGCTTCCTACTCCGATGCTTGGAAACCTACTCAACCGCCTGTTTACGGTTGGTAAATCAGCAGTCCATTCACTAATCTCCCATAGATTAAAACGACAAATGCCTGACCTTTTGTTATAAGTTATCGGCCAGTTATCAGTTTGATGAATATTAGAATTTTTATTGTATAATTAATTGAACGCAGGTATACCATCGATTTGAAGTAAAAATAAGGACGACTGAAAAACAACATTTTTTGGCACGAAAAGGTTTTTGTTTTAAGTTCCAAAAATAATTTTTAGTTATACGTCAACTTGTCAAGTCAAGACCTTGTCAGTTCGATTGGTAGCTTTGTTTTTAACTTGATGTTTGTAAGTGCTGCTCAAAATAAGATAAAATAAGGATGTAAATCAAAAATAAATAGGCTACATTTCTTTAGATAGGTGCAGCGAAGTTTTCCAAGACACTGCCCTTCAAAATAAGCACACATTTAAATAAGGACGGTAAGGTAGCCCTGATTAAACAATGAAAAATTGATTTTAGTTTCTGTTGTCAGGCTATTAAAATAAGGTGTTTTAAAAAATTATTGTTTTGCATTTGATGGAGATGTAGTTATTTCAAATTAATTTGCTGTTTTTTTGAATTTTCCAAATTTGCACTTTGTTGATTGTCTGTTATTCGCGTTAACCACTACGTGCACTTTCAGAGCCACCAATAGCTGTTGCACAGCAGCCGCAAGATTCAACAGTCGATCCAAACTCAAGCCTGGCAAATTTACGCATGAGAGCTAAAGAACACTCCGCCTCTGTTGGGTTGATAAGCGCTCAGTGAAAACAGAGTTGTGCAACAGAATTTCTTCAATTGATGATTTTACGGCTGACAGTGAAACGCATTAAAAATGGCCTACGTTGTTTGCATCTGACGTAAAATGATTTGCAGTTTTCCAACAAGCACCTCAGACGATAAACGTCAGACCCTTAACATTTTATCTTTTTACGTTGCTGTAGTAGTTTTAAAACTAATGTGTATTTGAGTTTATTTTGTTGTTTGAAAAAGTTGTCTAAACTTTTATGAAACGACTTTAGATTCCGATTTCAGGCAAAACTGAAAAATCTGGTTTTGTCTACTTAAATTTGTTTGTTGTGTACGTACAGTGCCCTACGGAAATATTGTTTACCGCGAAAATTTTTTTAGTTTAGAAAAAAAAAGAACTTTATGCCAGTATTCTTTACAAAAAAAATATTTGCTGCGAACCCCACAAGACAAAAATCGGAATTTTATTTGTATTAATCAGATTTTATAGTTTTTTTCAAATTCGTAATGTAAGTGTAAAAGCTGTTTTCTTCCACTTATAAAAGCTATAAAACCTTCCAAAACCTAACTTAATTACTATGCAAAGCATCTGTATTTCCTATTTTAGCTTTTTTGATGGATGTACGTTTTGTTATACTAAGCAAGGAAAAAATTGTGGAAATTGTTAATAGTTTACCAAGCAAAATTGACTTAAAACACGTAAAAGTCAAATGCGTACTGCCAAGTTGTACCGTTTGAAGCCAGTAAATATCATTGCAGATAGCCATAACTTGTTCGCAAATTATTTCTTTGCTGAATAATGTGCAAGTCCTTTGACTGAATTTCATAACGCACTGCAATTCTATGCCCAATCAATGCTGCTATAAACCTCTTGATTATTTTTGCTTTTACTTAAGTCATAAAACATCAGTGGATAGTTTAGAATTCTTATCATTTTGGTGGGTTTGAGTTTTTGTAAAGAAACTTATTCTATTTGCTTGTAATTGAACATGATCAAAATTTCTTCAATTTTTGGACTCACTGTTCTTCAATTTGTTTTCATAACCTGCGAACTGTTTAACGAGCGATGTTTTAAGATTGTTATTTTGCATTCATTGTTATCGATGTGCATTCAATTAAGTTTTAAATGCCATGCAAAACTTTTAAAACAACACTTTTGCAGTTAAAGATTGTCAAGTAATAGCAGTGCTACCTGCTCGGATTGAAACGTTTGCTTTGTATCGATGAGATGATTTAAGTATAACAGACAATTACAGTCGTAAACACGCGAAACCCTGGAGGCTACAAAGACATTGTTTCTATTACAATGCCTAGCATAGAACATTTTTTATTTATAAATTACCTTTAAACTTTTTTAATTACAATGTTAAATTTAAACAATGAGAGCACATAAAATAGTTTAACCTCAATTTTTTAAATTAATGAAAAATTTATTTTTTTGATTAAAAAGATTAATATAGGAATGTATTTTCATGAGTCTTTCGATTGATAATTTCTACAGTTTACTTTCATTTACTCGTAATGATATAAATTATTACTTTCTGTTGATTAGTATCACAATTTCTACAATAAAATTACAAATTTATAAATAGCTTTGTTTATTGAAAAATAATACAAAAATAACGTCAAATATAAAACAGCTTAACAGCAACAACAATAATTCGTCGTGGACTACTAGAAGTTATTTCTACAGTAGTTAATTCTTTGATGACATTTTCTATGACGCTGGGTTTGTTTTGTTTTGTCACAAACAGCAAACGACGATATAAGTTAATTGCATTAAGATCATTGAAAAGCATAAATGTTACTCTAATTTGCAAGAGTTTAAAAGATTTTAAAATCAATTACAACCTATGACTTACTGTTTAGGAAAAAACTATGGGGATAAGGGGCTGAAGTAAAAAGCAAGGCAAGCAAGCGTGGTCAATTAAAAGAAGTGAGAAATTTGGCACCCTCACTTCCCGCTAGACCGTGACTGAGTACCCCTGTGCTTTTGATTATACACAATGCATTAGCCGACGGGAAAAACAACGATTTGGTTGCATTGGCACAGCCAGCAAAAGAATTTATACATTTATATGCTAGTTTAAAGTTTAACAACTTTGAGGTCAAATTCGCGGTTTTCAGCTGTCAAGCAAAAAGTCGTTACTTAAAATACGTTTCGTTTTCTATAGACTTTATTTATACTTGATTCGTCACCCTAGTATACAATAACTTGAACGTGGTTAACTTAATGTAGACTGCCAGAAATAGCACGTTGCAGGCAACCCAGCTTAATGTTCAGAAAGTATTTTAATAATAGGTGGCTAGAAGAAAAATCTTGAAAAAAGCTTTTGTAAACCAACTTCTCAGACCGGATTCGTTGAAATAGTTTCGACCTATTAAGATGTTGCTTTTGGTCGATTTCAAAGTAACTTTTCACCAAAAATTTTTGTAGTCCACATATGCCAAAAACATAGCATAAAGATATAGCACGTAGGTGAGCAAAGAAGGAGATAAGGTTTAGAAGTCTGCAAGATCGATAAATTTTGACATTGTGTTTGTTCAATTGATAAAATCACAACTATATCCTAAAAACAATCGGCAAGCCCTATACTACAAATAACGTGACGTTAACGACTCCGCGCAGTTTTACAAGATCTTACAGCGATTAAATTCTCTTGGTTGCCGGTTCGATGCTCTTCCATTGACAGGAAGTCTTTGCGGTTTGTAACCAGGTTCTGAAACATGTTCCTTAGCTTCATAAGAAGCAGCATTAAAACATTTTTTTAAATAGAAATTGAAGTAAAAAATGATATACTCAGCCAACTATAACATATCTTTTGGCATCTCTAAATGTAAGTTTTGGTAATCGTCTGAAACAGTTTCTTTTCTGGCTTACTCCTTGTTTTGCGAGTCTTAGAATACACAAAATATTCATTTAAATAAGAAACCTATTCAAAAAATTCGCATTCAACTAAACTATTCAAAACCATTCATATTCTATTTATTTATTCAATTTCCACATATCCACATTCCAATTTAAAAACAGAACATAAATAAAAATGACAAGGCTGGGTGGTAATAAAATGCATTCGCACCAGCTGTGCCTTGAGTTGTGCCCCGATAAAACGAACAGACAAAAATGCCATCTGTCGTCACGATCACGCGTCGATGATTTGATCGTGTTCGTAGCCTGAACAACGCGTGAAAAGCGAATTCACTTTCGTGCTCTGCAAACGAAATATATCCAACTTGTCGTAAACAAGCGAAAACTTCGTTGTTGACAAACTTGCAAAAAATAATTTTTGCTTAACTATGATCGATTTTCAGATAAGTTTCGGGGACCTTACGATTATGATCAAAAATTTTCGAACAAACAATCTTCCAGTAGCCCGCCATTTCAAAGAGATTTGATCAATCGATCAAATAATGAATTTTGAAAACTTTCCAAAATAAAAAATAAACCTTATACTGAATTAGACAGTATTTTTTAATTAGTTAAAACAGAGAAAGAAACCTATGAACTTGTCAAATTATTTAAAACTTTTAACTGCTAATCGGAAGTCATAAGGATTTATCAACCAATTAATTTAAAAATTAAAATATATAATTTGGGCAAAAAAATACATTTTTTAAACTTAACATTATGATTCACAGCACATAAAAATATTCATTAACTGCATATATATTTTTTAAAGATTTTCGCCTTCCTTTTAGCCTTTTTTAAAAAATTTTTCCACTCATTGTCGTTTTTATGTACGAGGTATTTTAAGTTGATCTGTATTTTTCTTAAAAAGGTCTTGAAAGGTGCCCTGAATTGTTTGAAAAATATAAAATTATAAAGCAATATAGTGCTATTGTTGTCTACAATAACCTTTGAATTGATATGCAACAAAATAAGCCTTAAAATTTGCTTACCATGTATTTAGTAAAAAACAAAAATATTTATCGAAGAACTTCGTTCAAAGACAAGTTTAAACTTTTTTTAAATAATTTAATTGCTTTATATTTACTTCACTGCAATTTTATCAGATCTGCGTCACCATAACAGGAAAATGAACTACAGTAATTTACGTTTTATCAATATTGATTTTTTACTTTGTTAAATGTTTAAATTAAACAATATTTTATCAAATTTTGAAAAGATTACGCTTTTTGTTTATTATCATATAAGGTTCACAATTGAATGCACTGATTTACGATAGGCAAAATATAATACGATTTTGACGCAATGAATTGTTTTGTTTTGACAATTCATACATGTTTTAAAAGATAATAAAATTATTAGCCAAATTACACCGCAGATTTAAAATCAAAACTGCTAACATATTTTTTTGTGTTGTTGTTGCAGAGAATTTTTATACAGTATTTGCAAGTCATCAAAAAGCATAAAGAGTATGAATCCAACAGTAAAGATGCAGATTCGCCGCAAACAAGCACCAAAAAAACAAGTACATTTATTTCTCTGTATAAAAACCTTATACTTTAAAAACACTTAACGAGCTACAAATTTTGTAGATGCGTTTCAAGTTTGAGTTAGATTTACAATCGTTGCATGCTTTCACGGTTTTATGTTATTTTGATCAGTTAAGCAAAACTGCAAAGTATAAAAGCGTCATCAGTGTCTGCTGTTGCAATGAAGCAATGCGGAATTGAACAGATGCTTTACGTTATTTGAAAGTAGTAGTCTACAGCCCGGCGACCTCGCTTGATTTTATTCGATTTGACAATTTTTTTCTATTTTTGGTGAAGCAAATATTGCCGGCAGCCGATATCTAAAAAAAGCTTGACATGCAGAAAAAAGATAGATTGCCTTTGATTTCACAAGAAATAAAATGAACTGCAAGCTCGCTTTTCGAATTAGAGTTCGTAAAGTCTCGGCAAAAACAGGTGGAGACTAGCAAAGTTCGAGGTTCAATTTATATCTTGGTTTTGGGAAATCCTTGAACCGCATTTTTTTCATTTAACTTTTCGATTTAATTTTGGCAACTGACATATTTATTACTCTTGCATAGATTTTTCGATTTCTACTTTTTCAGAAATAACGTAACTAAAAAAATCAAACTTGTTTGAGTTCATTTGAGTTTGAGTTGAGCGAAAAGACAGAGTTTCTTAAATCGAAATTTAAGTTACCGTATGTAGTCATTTTATTGCACAGTATAAACATATCGACCTAGAGATATCTAAAACTAGTGGCACTATTCACTACTAGAATTAAAATTTAATAGCGGATACCGTGGTTTTAAATATTTCTGATACCAAATGCGTGTTCCTTCTTAGTTCTTATATTTTATTGTTTTACTTGTTTTTATAGTGTTCTTTTGAAAAATATCTAATTTAGGATTAAGATTTTAATAATATTATAAAGTTATTTATACAATATCATTTAAATTCATTTTAACTATAGGCTAGTTGTGTGTTTTACAGGCTTTTTTTTAACATTAAGACAAATCGTTTTTTACCTAATTTTTCTAAATGCTTTCCGCAGCGAAAAAAAACATGGTGTTTAATGGTATGTTGTCGTTCACTTTTGCCTTTCTTCATCTGTCGTCATTTTTAGTAACAAAAGCAAGTACGTTGAAATAGTTTTACTTTAATTATCAAAAATCTCAAAAGTTCTTGGCTGCTAGAAATGAGTGTCTTTTAATTATTTTACGCCGCTCCTGAAATAACTTACTTCATATAACGCTGTCTTTCACTCGAATTCCAATAATAGAGTTTCTCTTTCTTATAACAAAGTTAATGAAAAGGTTTTCTTAAAATAGTTATGCAAAAAAAAGAAACTTAAAAATTATGTTTTTTGTATAAAATATGTGGCACATTAATCTCAAAATTTTCAAAACTAACCTAATTGCCGCCCAAAAAAAGACCAAAAAGACCAAAAAATCATTAAATTACATTTTGCATTGTGTTGAAATTATTGTAAAAGTCTATAATTTTGATTTAGAACTTTTTGTCAAAATTGTAAAAAGTGAATCTCGGGCGGCTTTTATAAAAAGAAAAAACAGTTTTGAAATTCAGAATACATCATTAAGTGACGGTAGATAAAAGAAGAAAGTACCTTATTCAACGAAACAGAAACAAGGAGAAAAGGAGTAAAACTACCTCCGTCAGAGTAACTGTTAAAATAAAGTTCCTGACCCCTCTACTTCGTTGATTTTAATTTCAAACGTAGATCTTAAAGTTTAAAAATCACTTAATCTTAACCTAAATATGACTTTCTGTTTTGTACTAGATTAATAAGTGGTTATGTCGGAAAGGCATTTTCACGCTGTTAATGCCAGACAATTCCTTTGAACAGGGATTTTGAAATGCGCATCGCCTTAACTTTAGTATAACGGCATCTCACAATAATATCTTTTCGTAAGTCTCTAAAACAATAAAACTTTTTTTGTCATTTAATTTAAAGTGGTTGCAAAACGTTGCTCTGAAGTAGGAGGTTGGGAGCTTAATTGCAGGCGAACCGCAGAAACTTTTCTTTATATAAACTTAAACGGAATGATACTTTTTTAAATTTATTTTTAAAGGTTTAAAATCGAAAAACCAACTCATTGTCATTGATTAAGTTATAACAGGTTAACATAATTCTTTCCAACAACACGCGGGGCTGCATTAAATGCTCTTATACAAAACTTAATGCTGGCTGCCCGCAGGCTGTAGTAATTATTCTATTATAAGAAAATAACGAGAGGATTTTTTTTAATATTTAAACAATTGTAAGCTATATTTTTTACCTATTATTATTATGCCTACTTCTGGTTATTGTTGTTTCAAAAATAAATAAAAAAATTTTTAGATTGCCAAGACTTCGATGAAAACAAAGCAAATTCTACATCTTTTATGTTGAAAAACAATCCAAAAAATAAGATGAAAAGGCAAGTTTGACCATTCTGTTATCAAAATTAAACAAGTCCTTTCTTGTTTTTTTATAAACGACACTCTTCGTATATCTATAATGCAAGAACTTCTAATTTCACTGCATTCTTTTATTAGATTTGTCCCGTTGTCCCATATTTGAGCAGCTAATAAAATAAAATGCAATAGAAAAACTAAGCATCACCAGACTACGCCAACCTCATGTTTTCTCAAGAAAATTTAGGTTTAAATGAAAAAATTTATTGGATTAAAACATGAACCAATTTTTTGTTTTTTTAACTTAATTGTTTGAAACAATAGAGCTATGCAGTTACAAAAGATCTTAGTTGTCAGTGTTGTGAGTTATTTGGGTCTTCCGGAAAAAGTTTGGTGACACTTTGATTACAGATAGTTTATTAAAACATAAAGGTGGCATGACTCTATAAACAATTAAGCAACAAGAGTACATAATTGTATTTTTATAAGAAGCAATGGTGCCTAAGTTATGGTAAAATGCTTTTATCACTTATTTGCAAATAATAAGTTTTTTATGAAGTGTTTAAAAATTATTTTTGTTTACATCAAATTTATTTTTACTGCAAAAATGCTGCTTGTTCACAGTTCTTAATATATAGCAATAAATTTTTGAAGCACGAATGTTTCGGTATTTCAAGGACATTGAAGCTAAAGCTTGCACCTAATGTTTGCTTGAAATTGTTTTCAACGAAGTGACGTGTAACAAGTCTGCGATGTCATTCTCGGCTGCGTAAGTCCGAGACAAAACGCCACTTAAATGGTTGGGTCTTAAAGAAGGCCGGTAGTCAGATTTGATCGGCCCGGTAATTCAGCAAAGAATTGCCATGCCGAAGTCAAGAATGATGACTACATATTGATCAAACTAAAACAAACAATATCTCAAAAAAGATGTAAAACTTATTGTTCGAGATTGATCGACCTCTGCTGGCCAATTTCATTATATTTTAATTTTCTTTTTCAGAAATCTGTTGACTGTTGGTGTAATCGGAGCAAGTGTAGTCGGGTTTCTTTTTCTTTTTTTGATCAATTATCACGTTTATCGAAAATGGAAGCGTGAATTTCAGCAGAGCAGAGATGTGAGAAACAACGAAGGTATGGAAGAAATTTTGTTACAAAGATTTGAAACATTTGAAGTATTGGCTCTTTTTAACAAAGTGAACGGGAAAAGTTGGAAAAAACTTTTGCCGCTCGGCAATGCGTCTTCAATTTATTTTTTTAAAAATGATGTAGAATTCAGTAAAGAGAAAAAGTATTAATTTTAATTATATTTCACAACTTTGTCGCTTTTAATTGATGACAAAATTTAATCAAAATAATTTGCACCTATCAAAGTATATAGCTCAGCAAAGTGCTGGACCCACCTAAGATAACATCGCGGCCCACTGATCGGCCTACCAAGTGGGTCGCATCATAGATAGCATATCCATACAGATAAAAAGTTTTTCGTTTGCTTATTTCTTAATGTTCAATAATAGTATATTGTTTAATAATTAATAGTAATTCATTTTTTGTACCTTTCTTTAGTTCCCAATCATATCAGCGTGGCAAGACCACAAGATACCGCAGACTTACCATCATATAAAGATATTCACAAATACGCAACGATTAAATATGATTTTCCTTGTCCTTCTTATTATGACGTCATAAAAGCAAAGGTAATAGTTTTTATGCATAAGTTTATATGATGCTTACAACCAGGGTTGTGGAGTCGGAGAAATTTTTCCCGACTTCATCTATTCAAGTAATTACAATTCGGAATTTAACTAAGTAAAGTTTTCCGACTCCGAATCCGACTCCAGAACATCTAAAAAAAAGACTTGCCTCCCAACTCCGAGTCCGGCATGTCTTAAAAAACGATATCAATTCCATCCTAAAGCGTGCGACTCCGTCGAGTCCGACTCCGACTCACAACCTTAAACGCCCGATCTAACGTGAAGCAGAGTCTCCAAAAAGAATAACGATTCTGATTCCAGCACATTTAAACAAGCAGCTCCGACTCCCACCGAATCTAAAAAAAGACTCCGACTTTGCCCAAAAACATGCAACTCCAGTGACTCCGACACCACTGTCCTGCTAACAAGCAGTCGTCCATTACTGTCCAGCAGGGTTAAATTGCATGATTTTTTTACACAGCGAAATCGGAAGACTTGTGTTTAGATTTATTTGATTCGTAATATCAATTTTATTTTTAAAGAAAATACTTTGTTTTATTGAATTTTCACCGTATTTAGAATTCTCAAGGATCGAAGGAAGACGTCTGCAAGTTCCAACAAGAAGAGACAAACTACGAAGGGCGACCTCCATCGTATGAAATAGTACAAATTGAAGAAAAATCATAATGTTTTTTTACGTGCAATGCTTTAATTTTAAATTCTATTGTTAGTTTTTTAGCACATGTTTTAGTTTTGTTCTTTGTTTTGTTTCTTTAGTTATTTTTAAGCAAGTGGTATGTACTAAAAAAGAGAAATAATTTTTAAAAAAATATTAAAAAATTTGCATCGGCATCAGCTTGTTGGTAATTCGTTTTAATCTCTTTTCAAATAATATGAATATCAGTGCGTTATGAATATATGATGGCTTCCCAAAATAAAACACTCCTACACATTTTTTTAAAAAAATCTTCCTCAAAAATTTGCTTCACATATTTTATTTAAAAAACTTTATTAGTCCCTTATCATCTTAAGTCTTTAAAAACGTTTTATAAAGTTAAATCCAACGCTTACATTAGAAAATTCTAGAATTCAGCAACCACAATTCACAATAACATCAAAATACAGTAGATCTTTATCAAATAAACCGGCCTCAGTCATTTAATTTTTTTTGTCGAAAACTTTTTTTAGCCGAACAAACCTTGTTCAAGGTAATTTAATTTATTTTTTGTATTTTCCAAACACGCATATTTGTAATGCACAAATATTGTTGCACTTTTTTTCAGTTGTTTTAATTTTTTGGGTTTTAAGGTAAACTCAAATTCAATTCCGAATGTAAAAAAAAGCTTACACAAGTGCTTTTTTCTCACCAGTGCTATATTTATATTGCAATCTATCATAGGCTTACATGGCCACTGACAAAAATAAATTAAATAGCATTCAAAATATATTAATAGAAAAATTTTATGCGGAATTTTTCAAGCTTAAAAAATTATTTTATGTTTTTCCGTACATTTTTTCAAAACTTGACCTTTAAAAATTTCAATATATGTACCGTAACGTTTTTGAGGGGCAAGGTATCGTCGCTCATAAAAATTGTTCAGTTATTACGTACGCACCGGCATTAAAAATGATGGAATGCCGTGAAACTTTTTTGATTTATTCATGTTCACATTATACGCGAACGTGTCGGGCACGCGCGATGAAAATGAATATTGATTATTATTATCTTTGTTTAATCGGCCTATATCATCAAATTATCGTTATTTATTTTCATGCTGATTGATGTCGCGTTCAACTTTCAATTTTGTGGAATTGCTCTGAATGACGAATAAAAAACTGATTATTTGTACACTGGTGCAGCAGAATGGCTTTACCAAATTAACAATAAAAACATTTTTAAACAATTCAAGAAACCGCATTGAATTTAGTTGTATGATACGTACTGCCTGAAGATTAGTTGGAATTGGTTAAAAAACAATCTTTGATTTGTTCTTCTAAATAACTTATCTTTCAAAAAATCAAAACTTTTGTGAAAACATTTTGGTAAAACGTTGAAAAATTTAAATATACACTTTTAAACAAACCAAAAATTTATTCGCTGTTCTTTTCATTTTGATTTACGATAGAAAGCTGTACGCTAATGTTCTATCTGTGTAAGGGTAAAGGTCTTAATTCTATAATTTCCAAAAGCAGTTAAATATGAGTAAAATAAGCTATAAAAATCATAAAAAGTTTGATGTTAAAAAACTTTTTGATTAAAAATATACGGTACAATATATCGGGCGGCATCATATCATTTAGATTTAAATTAAAGTTTGAAATTCACCAAAGTGTTACGTCTTAGGCGTAAATGTTCGGCATGTTGGAAGAAAGCCAACGGGTTTTGAACCATCGCGCTTTTTGTTTTTGCACAGAATAATTAGCGCTGTCTTTTTGTGCCTTCTCGCGTGGCTGATTGGCACCTACTGATACCATGTAGTAATTGGGCAACAGTTCCTTGAGTTGGTGACATTCAACGACTTGCTGTCATCGAGGAAAGACATCGATTTCTATAGCAGAATTTTGTAATTCATTTTTGCTGCTAACAACTTTTAGCCCTTTTGGACATTGTCTACTCCTAGTAGATAAATTTGTAGTTTTGTTGTTAATTGACTTTAACCTTCCTCGTTCGTTCAACATCGTCAACATCGTCAACATCATCAACATCGTCAAAATCCGCTTTCTAAACTGGTGTTTCGATTATAGCCTTATCGCTTTTTGATTGATAAAAAATAAAACCGATGAAATTGGAACTGGTAGCAAAGTGCGATTGTGAGGAGTTGGAGCCGAGGACGAGGGCAGTTTTTCGACTCCAACACGCAAAGGAAGTATTACCTTTCAGTGAAAATATATAAATTTCAGCCAATCAATTAACTCATCAAACAAAAAGTTTGTTCCGTTACATTTAAGTAAATTTTCTTTGGCTTTGTCCTGTCCCAATATATTTTGAAACAAGTTTCCGAAACAGTTTTTTTTTTGGTAACGCAAGTTTGTGATCTTTTGTTCTGTCTATGTTTTAAATGTAAATAAGAAATTAAAAGGTAAAACTCGGCAACAACGAAAAAAGTTTTCGTGACATAAATTAGACCACATTTCGAAAATGTTTATGTCGAAATTTTCAAAACACCTTTAATAAAAAAAAACAGAATAAACTTTGTACAATAATTTAATCAGAGAAAAGAAATCTCTTCATAATATTGGCAACTGGGATAATGGTACAGGTTGATCACGTGACCTCAGATAGGAAAAAAGGTTTCAAAACTGAACAATTTTCAAAAAGAACGAGCGCTAACCACAGTAGCTTTAATCCTTATTTATTTACTCGACCTGCATTTGAATTCATTCAATTGCTCCAAAATCAGCTTGTCACAACATTTTGTTGGATACGTACAGATTTTATTTAGACCAGAAAAACGTGGGCGATGAGGTCCTTGAGAGACTGGAGACAGTAAAAAAGTGACTCAAAATTGCATTATATTTTTTTTGCAATCTCATTTGATAAACATGTTTCATAATCGAAAACCTTGTAAAGTTTTTTCGATAATTTTTTTTTAAATGAATTGTAGTAATTTTAATCAAATCTACATTCTTCAAGCATCAATACAAGAAAATTATATTTCCCGACCAAAACTCAAAAACAAAAAAATTATCGCGTTACTTTTGACAAGATTTGCAACAAAAAATGATGTAAAAAGAGTCAATTGTATATTTTTTTTCAGTGTTTTTGTACGCCGGGAGAATTCGTTGTGGCAGTCGTCTATAAGCTACACCCGGGGTGTCGAACTCGCGGCCCCTCGAACCCGCGGCTGATTGTCGCGGCCGCGCAACTGTCATTTTGATGAGTGTCTTTTGTTGTGAAATTTTGGTAAATTTGCAAAACAATACCAGATTTCAACAAAGTTATGCGATTTTGGCACATTTTTCTCAATCCAAACAACTTTAGAACAGTAGATCTATAAATTCAAAACCTTCATTATAGAATATTATGAAATATAACAATCGTATTCAAACTCTTTTAGAAGAATTCAAAAAATTTTTTTTATTTTTGATTGATTGAAGACCAATTTGTGTCATTTATATTTTTTTAGCATACACCCATAGGCGTCCAAGCCAAAAAAAAATTTGGGGGACAATGAAGCTTTGCCCAAATCATGATTTTCTAGTACTTTACGAATAGGACAAAAAATTCTCTGAGATTATCAGACAAAGACCAAATTTCGTCCCAAAATCATGATTTTCTCTAAAAAAAAAAGGTCTTCACTTGGAATTAGTCTCATATTCCTCCATTTTGGTCCCCAAATCAAGGTGTTCTCTAAAAAAAAAGATCTTTACCTAAATTGGGTAACTATTTTCTGCAATTGTTTATTGTCGCTGACCTAAAATTCCTGACTTTGCCAAATTTTTCATATTTCTGCCCGAAAACTTCTGGTTTTGCCCAAATATTTTTTTGTCACTGCCCGAAAAATTTGAATTTTGCCCAAATTTTGGAAACTTGAGGGAGCAATTGTCCCCCTGTCCCCCGCTAGGTTCGGCTGTGCATATACTCAAGGTTACCATTTCGCGCTTATTTTACCATTCATGCTAATTTTAAGACTATTTTAATGTACTTATTTCCAAAAAACGTGCTTACTTTGGAATTTAAATGCTTAGTTTTCATTAATATTGTTTTTATTTTCAATAGCATTTACAGAAAATGTGTTTATTGTAAAGTCTTCACTCAATAATTAAAGATGAGAGATAGCTTTCTGTTATTAAGCATTACGTAAAGACCTTTTTTCTTTTTTTCTCTTTACTTGTCAAACTACAGCTCTCACTGGAACTTTTAAAACTGTTTTGCTTTGGGTAATTAGCCGTGCTTATTTTTTGGTCTGTTTGGGGGGCAATCCTGCATATATTGTAATGCTGTTGACTGTAATCAGATGAAATTGTTAAAAATTAAATCAAGTTTTGTGGAAAAAGTAAGAAATAATGAAATTGGAATAACCCAGTTTGATTTTTATTCGCAAACAATCGAGATTGCAATAACGTTCTCAAATTAGCATTAAAATCATGGCGCTGTGTGAGCCGATTAATGTTTGTAAAGATTGAATACCTAGGAATACCCAGGAATACCTGAAGATTACCTAGGAAACTATGCCAGATCTTTTTTTGAATAATTTTTCGCTTTGTCGATTCAAGTTCAAGTCTTATCTTGAAAAAGTTACTAGATTAAGACGACACTCAAGCAGAAAGCTATAACGTTTGGTTTAACGTTGGTTCAGTTACTAAGATAGAAATGCTTCAAAGCTTCCATCGCTATTATTTTGCTACCAAAATCTAGTTAAAATAAAAAAAAGCAGGCCATGCCTGAGGAGAAAAAACGCTTGGCCTTTCAAGCGTAAAAACCAAAAAAGCTTATTCTTGTTTTTTTCTTGTAAATGGGAAAGCACCTTTGTTTAAAGGTCACCGTAATCTAGAATTGCTAAAAACATGTTTGGTTATCTTCGGTTTACATGCTAAATTTTATATTGCGTCATTGCAAAAACCATCAAACCGTGGAGATGACGAATTAATCTACTTCAAAGCTGTCCTACTTGCGGCCTTCAAAGTCTTTTGACGCCGTCCACAAAGAAAATTTTAATCAGACGCTCAAATAATCCCAATTATAGTTGAAGGCTACTTAAAAATAAACACATAGAAATAAAGTGAAGACCAAAAAAAGGTCTTCGCAATCTGATTTTTTTTTGGTCTCCAATTTAATTATTGCACTGATTTCGACCTTAGATGTGCTTGTAGATAAAGTTCGGCCCGCGATGGGTAGAAGGTTGGGAAGGCCTACTCTATTTTAATATTAAAAATTATCAAAAAAATTCTCGCGTATCAATTATAATTAATTACTTGTTAATTAAGGATAATTTTTCATTTCAGAAATACTTTTGACATTGATATCAACTTAACTGCTAAAAAAAACTTGACTTTCACAAATTTACTGTAAATTTTTTTCAAATTGATAAATATGAGTAAAATACACGAAAGATTTATCTCACAAACAACGGTTGAAAAAAAACTAAATGCACCAACGAAAAAAAGAGTTACGATCAAAAAAGTGTTTAAACAGATAATAATTACGATTTACATTGTTTATTCGAGAAAACTTGCACGACCTAATTGCGCAAACTGCGAGCATAGAAAGACATTAAATTCTGTAGCAGAACAAAAAGTTCAAAGCAGCGTTTTAAACTTAGCACAAAATCAGGATTTAAAAACAAAGCATTGCTTCAAGAAACGTACGAAATGAAGTTTTGTTTTGATACTTCCGTTGGTGCTAAAAATAAAGAAAATGCGATTAATTTGCAAACAATTAAACTAAAGTATTCAAAACAAACTCGAATCGATATTGCAGGACTAGCATAAAAAATTTCATTTATTTTTGCTTTTCTTGAAACGTGACTGAAATCAAGCGCTGCATGTAATCATCATCAGACTGACTTTGCTCTTCTCCTTTGCTCGGGTAAAGTTTTTGGTCAGCCACCTATACGTCGACATACGTCTGGTTTGTTTGAAATCTTCTTCACTCGCGTGTAACAAATGTCGAGCATTTTTTAAACTGCTGACACTCGATGATTTGGTAAAGTATCGTCAATTTCATTGCTGTAAAAATTACTTGTTAGTGCCAAATTGACATGAATTTCTTTAAATTTATTTAAAAAATTTGTTTTTACCTTTAGCAGTAGCCCTAATACTTTTATAACTCACCTGGTCAAGTGACTTGCCCCCTCAAAATTTTCATCGTCTGTTGAATAATATAAAGGCGGCTCTTCTAATTCTTCTTGGGTTGTTTCGTTTTTTATAGTTATTCCATAGTAATGCTAAAAACATTGTTTTATGCAATTTTTTTCTGCTTTTAAACGTGCAATCAAAATAGATAAAGAATATTGTAGTATGAATAACACTGCTGTTTTGGAAAAAAGACCTTCAAAACTTCAAAAAAATTCAAAAGTAATGCCTCCGCAACAAAAATAATGTTAAGTATTTAAATTTGTCTTGCAAAATAATAACGGAAGGAGAGAGCGCAGTTGACTATAGTTAGAAATAAGCTATTTTTCTGATGTTAACTAAGATTTGAGTAAATTTTCTACCTATGTAGCTAAAATGTTGAAAACTTTGCGTATAGACCGAAATTGGTTTTTGAGTAAAATGAACTTCTTAATCGTTATTTTTCAAATCCTGTAGCACATTCATTTCTAAAAACTGGCAAGAGAACCAGGCTGCATCCAAACCTTTGTTGATTTCATGCAAGTTATGAGAAAGGTTTTATAAGCGATTTGCGCTATTTACAGTGAAACGTCAATGGCTCACTTAAACAAATTAAAAAAACAGCTTACTTTTGTTCCTGGAATGTTATAATAGATCGGTGTACATGAAGACGAGTCGAATTTCTTGTATAAGTGAATGTTTTCATACGGCGGTGGAGAGGTTGCTACCTCTGGGATACTACGACTCACGAGATCTGCAAACGAAACGTAGCCACAACTTAGCCAGCAACGAGATTTTTTAGTCTAAGTATGTTTGGCCGCAACCTTTCAATTGCGTTTTAAAAACTTGAATATAACGATTGATACTACGAATCGCGGGTGTAGTTTTTTGATATATTTTCACATGACTTGAAGGTTTCTAATCAAGCTATATTCACTTGATGCTGGGGCGTCCCTTGCCTATTGACATTTGTAGTGAAAAGGAGAAATCTTATTTCCATATTAATCTCTCCAACAATAAATCACCACCCTTGGTGGTGTTTAGGCTCTGTATTTTTACATGAATTAGAAAGACCATCAACTTTATAAAATTGGGTGCATATCAAGGCCTGATTATAGAAATAATGTGACACAAGAATTTTTTTTGTTCAGCAATGCAAGAGGCTCCAATCCCTTAGCGTATACCTGATAAATACTAACAAACAATTGGTGTTTTCAGTAACCTGTAGCTTTTCAATTCGGTACGAGATCTGTAATATCAAAAAGGTTTAATCGTTTTTCTAAATCAGATTCATATTCAAAGGTCAGCTATGGCGCGTTTGGCTTATGACGTTTAGCAATCCAAAAATAACTGTGCTCTTTTTAAAAAAAGTTTATTTTAGATCTGTCACAACATTTATTGTTCCATATTATTCCATGGATTGTCGCAGAGTTCTTTGAAAGACGCTAAGGGGCTTCCCAAACTCTTTTTCAGTAAATGCTGGATAATTTAAAATTTTGTTACCTTTATGCAAATTACTTCAGTTAACTCCAATTGAAAAAAAATTAAATACAGAACAGCAGATGCATCCCAGTCATTAAATTACAGTAGGTAAGTGTTA
Organism: Diplosoma virens; assembly: GCA_963680785.1. Lineage (NCBI taxonomy): Eukaryota > Metazoa > Chordata > Ascidiacea > Aplousobranchia > Didemnidae > Diplosoma > Diplosoma virens. The sequence continues at coordinate 45,567,533 of OY796881.1, read as the reverse complement.
ATTTTTATTTTTAATTCTCAACAAATTTTTGTTGTGGGTCGGCAAGCAATTTTTGATCTCTTCAATGGCTCCAAAGTATCTGGTTTAGATAACTGTATTCTATAGTCTTTTATTTTCATACAATTTTGCTCAAAACTTAGAACAGGGCAAATCTTTTATTTCAAGATGAAAAAACATTATTGGCATGCTAAAGGAAAGGTTATTTTATTACTTTTAAAAATTTTAATGTTTAGTTGTTTTACTTAGTTCGAAAGAATTTTAAAAATTATTGCTCGCTCATACGGATATTTCTACGCAGCAAATTTTAAAACTACGGTCTAGCAAGAGCTTATAATTGATATACAGAACACATTCACAACATTATTATTTTTCCGCTCGACAACCGAAAAGTTGGCGCCAACACGAAAAATTCTTTTGAAAAAAAAATTTTTTTTTTCAGGGCAAAACCAGGAAAGCTTTTTCACAAGTTCGTGAACTGTCTTACCTGGTTCGAGACCTTGAACGTAAGTCGTCTGAGCTTGTTCTGTTCTTCGACCAAGTTTGCTCTTCTTCCAAAGCAGCTTTATCAAGCATTGAAGCAACAGGGCAATAACGAAAACTCCGACAATGCAAATCACTGTTATGATCAACGTCATTGATCCTCTGAACAAATCAAAACATTTGAAAATAGCTTTTGCTCTTTAATTACAGACTTTAGAATGTTTTTAATTTTAACTCGGGACTTTTTACAAACTGTAAGTGGTTTGGTAGTAGTTTGAAAGGCATTTTCTCTTTATTTAAAAGTTTATTGAAAAGTTTTAAGTTGAAAAACACTACTAAAGTGAATCAGTTTAAAGATATTAAGTCTGTGTTTTAAAAGCAAGTAGGGAAAAATATTCAAATGAAATTGAATTCTATTTCGTTTCATGAAATACGAAAAAAAAAACTCTCCTAATCTTACAAAACCAGTTTCATACAATTTTTCATAAAAGATGTTTGTCGTTTTACAAGCTTCCAGTTCATTATTAGTTTCTTTCATATGTAGTAAAAATTTTAAATGTAGTAAAACTGTAAGTTGTTGTTGCTCTTCAGAAGAGTACTCAATGACTTTAGCTGTCAAAGCTACTATCAATAATTATCATATAATTAAAAAAACATTTTTTAAAACTGTCCCAACAGACTGTTTTGCCTATGAGGCTATTTGAATAAATATGTTTTACATGCAACAAAATTAATTGTAGATACTGAAATATCACCGCTTTTTTGCGCTTTTTTAATAAAATGACATTTAGTCTGATTGACATTGAGTAGCTGACATTAGTTGCTTGATGAAGTCTGAAGCAGACTGGTACATTTTATCTGTTTATTTTATTTAAAGACGTGGTCTTTGACAATATCCGCATTTTACAAAACTTAACCTCTTAATAATTTTCACGAAACAAAAAATAAAATAAAGCCTTTTGTTATACTAGCTTCACTGACCACATTATATCATGAGCTTGCGGCACCCGTCCCAACAACATTGAGACCTTGCAATTAAGTTCGGTTCCGACTGAAAGCGGACGCAAAAAAAATAAAGCGTGTTGGTGGAAAGCGCAAAAAAATAAAGGCTAAAGCTTTTTAGATTGAAAGCGAAAAATGTAAAAAAGACCCCAAAGTATAAACTTTTTCGTTCCTTGTAAAATCAGATTGAAGTTGAAATATTTCAACTATTCAGCTTAATTTAGGCCAGGGATGTCCAAGTTTTTTCATAATGGGCCAAATTATAAATTTGAATATATTCGGCGGGCCACAAAAGACATAATATAAGATTTCCTTTTTTTAGTATTAGATGCGATGACCAAATAATAAATATTTAAATATAACTTAAAATTGACTAACTAATTTGTAATCTAAATGAAGTGTGAAACTATAAACATTATTACGTAATTAATATTAAAAATGTCCATGCTGGAGCTGCTTTTAAGTCCCAATTATGTGACTTCTTTTCTTCCTGCTTATACTGACTCAAAATTCCCAAGATCTGAAAAAGGGACTTGTAGTCGCAATCCCAAAGACGATGAAGCCCGCAGGAGACCCAAAGAGTTATTTGGCGATATCCCTACTCTGTATCTCCCACAAGATCCTCGAGAGGCTTATTTACGTGTCGTCCAACCAATTATATCAATCGATTTCTCTCTAGAGAGAAGGCTGGGTTTCAACGCGGAAAGTCAACCGCGGATCAAGTTGTTTTATTGACAGAAAGTATGGAGAATTCTGTTGTTGATCGACAATTTGTCGACAAATCATCACAAAATATTTACATATCTTTAATTAGTATTTATCTGGGTCGCGTAAAAATTCACAATCATAAATGAGGTTGTGAATAAAAAAAGTTTAAGAAACCCTGATCTAGATAACCTTTATAGATATATATGAATTTCTTAATTAGTATACAATAGCTTATTATTACAAAATAAACGTCAAAACTTTGATTTTGAAAAAAGGCTGGAAACGTGAGAGATTCGTACATGACTTCGTGACCGGCATTTTCAAAAATGCGATAATTTATTTTAAAATTTTATTGCTGTTGTAATCAATGAAATTCAAAACAGAAAATAAATTTTGTTTGTCTGATAAACTTGTCCATTTCAAGTTTTTTAATTCAGCAATTTTTAAATTCAGGTTTATTGATCCAGATTTTTATATGTAAATAAAGATGTAAAAAGCGAAAGCGAGTTTTGAAATTAATATAAACCAACTACTCACAATGATGCTTCACTTTCTTTTTCATACTTTCTTAAATTCTTTTCCATTTTCCTTCGTACTAACGGAACAAGCACTATGAAAATTATCTTTTATCATAGATATAGAAAAAAATATATCAATCTACCGATCTAATCTACTGTAGAAAGAAAAAAAATGAGACAGAGATATTTTTCAGGGATTTATGCTGCCTTAATATATTGGGTAGACCGAATGTTCATGTTTGACAGGAAGCCTACCAAGTACGTTCACCAGTCAATTCCGATAAAATTTAATTGATGAAACAAAGCGCTTTGTCACTGCATGAAATGGCGCGGTTTTTTTTGATAGAATTAGCGATTAACAGCAGATAACTGCAAGAACGCCGTCGGCTAACTTTGTGAAAAGCAACTTTTTTTACTTCGATTTATCCCCAAGTGCTACACGTGACGTGAAAAAGCCAATCACAGAAGAATGTTATTGTTGGTACAGCTGTCATCGTTAAGAATCGATCGTCACACTTAATGTAGCAGATTCAGATGTCATAGCAATAACCAAATCAATCCCTACTACAAAAATTTATTTATTTAATGATTTTTCAGTTTATACATAACCACCATAAGTTTTTTATTCGGTTTAGAACAGTGGTTTTCAACTTTTTTTGCACTATGGTTTTTGTGGTTTTTGAACAATGGATTTCAACAGTGGCGAGCCACTTTGACAAACAAAAGTAACTTAACGACCCCTTTCTTTAAAAAAACTTTTATTTTTATAGATTGGTGGGCAATCAAAAACATTCTTGAATAAAACACGCATTAATAAAAAATGACCACTCTGTTAAATAAAAACTCAATAATTATATTTACCATCTCACTGATGTTGCTTTGAGTATATACAGCGTACTACATCAGTGAGACGACTGGTGTTGCATTTTGGAGATAAGTTTGTTGGTGCGGGGCGCTGTTTCTTGGCAGTAGATCCTACTCTACTATTAGTGTATTTCCAGCTTTGCTTTTATTACCAGAAATGCCGAGAAGCCAGTCTCGTACAGCGAAGTCGAAGAAAAGTTAATGAAATCGAATGATTGCGGTTGCATTTCTGGTATGAAAAAGCCATGGCTGACCAACATGCAGAAAAAGTCTTCTCCTGAATGCATCTTCCGTGGTTGTGTAGTTTGGTAGAACTCTCGAGTAAACTCCTTTCAAGTAATATCGTTTCCGCTGAACATGATGAGAAAATCTGTCATTGTGTTCGTCATTTATAAGACGCTCCTACTTACTCGGCCAGGCTGGTGGCATTCTGATTACGGTTTAATTACTAAGTTAACAAGTATCAAGATTAACCTCGTTCAGGCTGGAGTCGTATCGATGGCAAACGCAAGCAATGTTGTCAGAGTTTAACTCCTACTTTCGTTGTTCTGTTGTGTCTTGAAAAAAGACACTTTACGGCACTTTCTTCTACTTGATGGTCTTAACGAAAAGCTCTAATATTATTGTGTAAAAAGTAAAACACAAAATGAAAAAAAATTTTAACTGAACACAATACCTTGGCATTTCTGAAAGCAAGCCAGGGATAATCGCTTGACGGTTGCTCTTAGTTTGCGACGTTGTTCTGCGAGGCGGGAAAATAGCCAAGATGATTATGATTTTTAATTAAAGCTTAGTTGCTGTGCTAACATGCACAAGAAAAAATGTTGGTATAATAAGAGGACAATTACATACTATATGATGCTATTTCAGCCTTTCCTTCATGACACATTAAACTTAATTTTTTTGCACCAAAACTTCTCCGCCCTTCTCTTCGTATAGTATTTCATACGACGATTAAGCTGCCTAGCGCTTTTTTAACCATTTGCAGTTTTTGCTAGCCCTTGGCAGCCTTAGTGCTTAAGCTAGCCAGTAACCAGTTTTTTCAGCCTTTCTCACATCTGTCTGATAACCTGCCACACTGATAGGCTTGACCTCACAAACATTTTTACACCATCTAGCCATGCCTTTACAGCGTACAAAAACAATTTCTTGAAATTAACGCATCTAATTCATTTTTGATAGCCTGCGAGCTCCATGTTTTTTGACAACTCCATCAGTAGAGTACATAAAAATTGCTTTGTGCAATAACTTTTTTATTTTTCGTTTTTTCCTGTGCGTATTTCGCAATTTTGCCGCCTGTTTTGACGTTTGTTTGCCGACACCGCTCAGTAAAAATTGTCTTGAATCTTCTCTCTTTTGTTTTATGACGTACTAAGCATTTACATAAAATTATCATGTTTATAATTGCTATCAAAACAAGTTTAAAGAAGGAATTTTTAGTGGTCCTATTATGGTGGCCGTGAATCAAATACCCATAAATATCTTCAAGTAATTTCTAAAATAAGAATTACGAATATTAATTTGCTTAAATATTTTACTTTTTGCATTGTTTCTCAAAAGCTTTCGCGACCCCCAAGCAGGTTGAAAACCAGTTGTTTAAAAGGTATTGTTTCAAACGATCAAGCTTGAATTAATCTGACCTCACAAAACGATCACCTTTGAAAATACATTTTTTCGATTCGTTTTCTTACGTGTTTTTTTACATTATTTTAGAGACAGAAATACACAAATGAAGCTTTACAAAACAATATTTTTGAATGAAGAAAAACTATTTTATTTATCAAAGGAAGAAATTTAAAAAACAGTAAATGAACAAGACTATTTAAAGCATTCTTGACGCAAGCAGGTTTTAGGCTTTTCCAATTTCTAACCAATAAAAAAAAAAGAAAAAAACAACCATAACAGCGTGAGGTTTACATTTTAATTTATGTAAAAGCTTAAAATCTTCTTTTTTTGTTGTCAAATGTTTAAAATGCACTTTCTACGTTGTTTTTTCAAATGTGATACTCAATATTCAAAAAAAAGTTAAAATCTGTTCAAACTAATGGTAAATTTGCTAACTTTTACTAAAGATTGCGAAAAAAAATCATTGTCACAGATAAACTAAAAATTTCGAATAAAAAGTATTTCCATTTGAAACAAACTAGAAAATAAAACCATATTTAGCAAAATAATTACTATCGCAAAGGCACAAACAAAAACCTATTCACAGTACGTCAAATTGATAAAAACAAAAATCCCAAATACTTTTTTTTATCTACAGCTACGCAGGTGGCCTAAAAATATAAAAATTTTACAAAACAAATTAACTTGTTTTATTTTGCGGGAAGGAGGGGAAAGTCAATAAAAAATTGCATTACTTATTTAAGTTATTCTAATTTTTTGTCGCAATTTCTGGATCTTCATATAAACAACAAAACTTTTTTTATTTACATTTAATATTCTACGAAAATACAATAGGTGTTTTCATATAACTCGTATCTTCTTTTGTTTTTATTGTATATTAACCTGTTTTTAATTTCGACCAATCATCTATTGTCTATAGTTTTAATAATCAGTGCATGAATATTCTGCTGCGTTTTTCTTTTGTTTTTTTTTCTTTTTTTGCTTTCAGCCGAACAAACTATTTAATCTCAGATATCGAATTGCTGACGCTAAACGTGATGATTATACTGAGCAAAATTTTTACAGAATCAGACATGATTTTTGCCAGAGGCTAGTTGCTTTTTAAAACCAGCCCTTTCATTGAATTCAATTGACGCGTTTGTTTGAAAATTGTCTACTTTTCAGCTCGTACATGGCTTTGGACCGATCAATATAAAACAATTATTGAATCACTATGAATTTTAATAAAGTTATCGCAATTTTTTATAAAGCAAACCAGCTTTCACCAATACGGCATTTAAGTAATTATTTTGGTTTTGACAGCTTGATTATTAAATTGGTTGGCCTCTTATTTAGGTTTTACTGCGGTTGATAAACTTTGTTTACTTTTCACTCAAATAACTTTAAATAGGCGCTCTGTTAAATTAATACTGAATTGAAAAATTCCACATTAAAAAAATACGCAAAACTTTATGAAATCATGTTTGACTCACGGAACTGTGTATGAATAAGATAAACAGTTCTACTTATTCATGTGAAGTACTTTTTATATAGTTGTTGACAAAATGTCTTATTTAAAACCATTTACTAAAAAAAAATTACAAGTTATTGACGAAAATTTAATTTTCTTGCGTTTTATTTTTACTCTTTTTCGCACTGTTTTCGGACCAAGAAGTCACAAATATAGAAAAAAACGAGGAAAATTTATGAATACCCTTGATATAAGCAGAGTAGGTCAATTTTAAAGATTAAATAAAATGTAGAAAAAAAGTATGACATCATTATATTGACATGCTCGTAATCCCATTTTCACTCTTATCTGAATAGAAAATGGGTAACTTGACAACCGTAGGCAATGTAAAACCTACCCAGGATTTTAAATTCGAAGTTATGAAGTAGCGTTTCTGGTCTTTTAATTGTACTGTCTAAACTTGGTATGTTGGCTTTTCTGGTTTGCTGGTGGTCGACCGAAAATCCTAAAAAGTAGTGTATCAATTAAATTTTTGAGTTAAATTCTTTGGAAACTATACAAATAAATAGTTTTGGCATTTCATCTCAATAGCAGCGTCTGAATTTTTAAAAATGGCATACAATGCTTATTTACTAAACATAAGATTTTAAACGTTTATATAAGTTCCGAATAAAAAGTAAAGACCATTTTCGGTAAACCATATTTCGCAATATATTATTAGCCTTACTTTTTATTCTGAAATGCTCGTTTACTTGTTTTGGTTTGTGTTACTGCGATTGTAATAAAGTTGCTTATCAATTTTTAATTGTCTCCCGAAAATAAAAAATACAAGTAATCCGCGTTGTTTCGGAAAAATTTTCATTAAACCTGCACAAAAAAACGAAGTTTTATGGAAATTTATACAATGGCGCCCGAGACGTCGCTCATATTTCGGTTGTAACAATATTGTTAAATGAGAAAATATTTGAAGAGTACCTCGTCTTACACAAAAACCCTGAAATTATCCGAACAAAAGAATTGAGCAAATTGCATGGCATAGATTATAACTGAAAACAAAAAAAATCTTTTTAGGTATGAGCAATTAAGTAATATCGCCAAAATTCTTCAAACATTGCATATTTTCTTGTTAATAAAAAAAATTGTATCCTTTGTTACTTGTTAGACCTATTTGACCGTCATAACTAACTTTTCAATGCTCACGTACACATTTTATTGATCATCTAAAAATGAGAACATTTTGATATGACGTCATATAAAATATCTGTTTAAAACCAAATGTATGCATGAACCTCGTCTTGTATAGCAAAAAAATCACCTGAATTCAGCGAAAGATAAATATTTACTTTTGCGTTGCCTCTATGCTTTTTATCAAAAATTTTACCGTGTTTAAATTGTTTACTTCTGAAATATAATTCAATTTTAGAATATCAATTTATTTCTGAACAAGATTTACACGTATTAAAATTTCTTCCACAATTTTTATTGAGATGCTTTACTCAATTTAATTTTTTTAAATATTTCAGTTTTTCAACTAACTTTGTTGTAATTGATAATGAAGCAAAAATCAGACTAAACATATCAAAGTTTTTTATCGCCTTTTTTTTGTTTGACTTTGTTGAAGATGCCGCTTTATATATGATATCAAATAAAAATAATCTGTAAAAACCATTCATCCATTTACAAATAAAAATGTTAGGAATTACTTTTGTGTATCCGTCTTCCAATAACAGATTGAATTTGTTACGGCTTGCTCAAACAAATACAGGAGCAAAACTAATTACAGCAAACAATAACAGTAACTACACCAACAAACTGTAACAAACTATTTTCTATTTAATGAGTTTCGACAAAGCAGTTTATAATATGACGAAGTTCAATAAACAAAAGCATACACTAAGCAGTTGTCTTTTAAGGTTTTTTCACAAAAATAGTTTGTAAATTAATTTTTTTTCCAGCGTGAATTCTATAATGGATATCCTCTCACGACCAGTTTAAACCTGGTTCAGCTATCTAAAATTTTGAATTATACCATTAACACATAACCGCTTAAAATTTTTTAGCAGAAAAAAGACACTAATACTTTTAAAATTGTTTATTTGATTTTGATTTTTGACGTTTAGTCATCAAGGCTTTATGAATTTCGACATTGTAGTCTCTTGAAAAATAACTGCCTTAAAAAAAGGAATAAGTTGATTGATATCTTGCAATGAAGCAAATAAATTGCAGGAAAATTATGGTTTTCAATAACAGTAAGCAATAAAACCTTCCTGATATAGCTTTCTGCAACTGCAGTAATTAAATTATTTTGGTCTTCATTTCAAGAATTTGTGGAAAATTACGCTTTTGAAGTAAACACAAAAATAAAGTAAAAACAACTGGGTTGTATTTTAATCATAAAATAATAATTCATAAATCTTGAATTACAGTTACAAGTAAGGCTTGCATTGGAATAAAAAACTAATAAAAAATTTTCAAATAACTTCCAGAATTAGCATGCTCTAAAAATTTTAGGAGTAAGCACGTATAAAATTTTTAAATCTTTAAAAAAGTAAAAATTAGCCCAATTTTAAAAAATTAAGCGTACCTTAAAAAGAAGTTCGAAACAGAAATTAAGTCGATAAAAAGTGTTCAAAACTACTCATCTATTTATAATTTTTTAGTAAACAAAGAGAAAACTTACGGCTACTCTGATGGTTACTTTTGCTAGTACCAGTGTAGTTTGTAATACTTTTGCTAGTAACAGCGTAGTTTTCACTTTTCTGGGGTAGCATGTACTGTAGTGATACAATAGAAAGGAAGAAGAAGATGAAAGTTAAATCTAACTCAGGTAATTAAGAATCTATTTTGTGTTGTTTTTTTACGTAATCACAGTTTTTCAATTTTTTTTTGGTAATAACTTGGCTTAAATCTTAATTTTTTCGCTGCATAAATGCAATCGATTCTCCCCGCATGAAAACGACTCTCAATTTTCCCTCGTTATTACTTTTCTCAACTTTCTTTCAAGAATAAAATAAAAGGAATTCAACACTTACCATGATTATGTTTAAAGTGACGAAAATGTAGATTTTTTCAATGTTGTAGATTCTCTTGACGAGGCACGACATATTGCTCCATGAAGCTAATGCAAAAAACGACGAGGAAAAATAAGATAATAATCATGAGGACAAAGCTGTCCAGATACCGTTTTTAGAGAAGGTGTGTTTGATTGTCAAATCAGTTTGTCATAAAAAAATCTTCTTTTGTCATACGGAAATAAAAAATTTTCTTTTGGACGACTGCAAATCAAAATGACAGTTGGATTTCGTATTTTGTTTTTGTCATTGAAATCACAATTTCAGAAAGAGTAAATTAATTTGTGAAAAAAGAACCCTACTTTTAAAATTTCCTTGTTCCCAATTTTTTTAATTTTGTCTTTTTTAAAACTTTTTTGATTGTATGCTTTTTTCATAATATTAAAATAAATTTATTTAAAAAAGTCTTTTAAATAGGCTAAACAAGTAAACATACGTCTCGATTTTGGCGGGACAATCCCGATTTTTAGGGCTTTGTCTCGGTCTGTTCGCCAGAAATCCAAGATAGATTCGAAGTGAAGACCTTCTTTTTTTTAGAAAACACTACTTTTTCCGGACAAAAATTATAGAATCCGAGACTGATTCTAAAGTGAAGACCTTTTTTTAAAGAACATTACTTTTTATGGACGAATTTTTTTCTTACAAGCGTCCCGGTTTGCTCCTTCGGAAATATGGTATGCCTACATTGAAATCACAACAGCATCAAATAGACCTTGTAAAAAAGTGTAACCGAACAAAGACGAAAGTGATTTGTAAGTTGATGTTGCATGAAATAAAAAAAACGTGATCATTCATGAGTAATATGAATTCTAATAAAGAGTACGATACCGCAAAAAAGCAATTTATCGCAAAAGCAATTAAACGGCTTTAAATGGTTATTAAAATCGGGTAAATTGTAATAAATAGCTTGATTTTGTTTTATCTGGGACAATTTTATAAGCTGGTGTAAGCGTAAGGGCAAATTGTTATTTTGTTTTAATTTTTATGTTTCTAAGAGTACGCAAACCGAAATTTTGAGGTGTTGTTTAAAATTGATTCTTTTTGTGTTTGGTTCGTCATTACAAGTTTAACTTTTAGCTATTGTATGGCATTAGCTTATTTCGCAATACCAAAGAGTAACGAAAGCTAACACACATCTATGCTTGCATAATTTGTACAAGAGTATAGCAATATGCAAATGTCTTTTTATTTTACAAACATGTTTGAGACGAGGCATTTTCAAACAAAACGTAATTCATTAAATTTTTCTGTTTTTTCAAACAAATTTGACTTTACTTAACATTTCCAAATCAAAATAAAAAAACATTTTGGCATTTTATTTCTCAGAAAAACAAGTTTTTACGTACGAACTTTTTCACGGCCGCTCAAAATAAAAATTTTCCCGGCCCGATAATTTGACTCTCTGTTAAGTTCTTGTAACGAAATACAAATGCAGATCCTTTTAAATGGCATTCGGTGACTGCGGTTTTGCTCCCCTGAATTAGTTTAAACAACTTCAAGCTATCATGTAATCATCTTTGTCGATAACTAGATTATTGATAACCAAAGTCAGCCCGAGATTTATGAATATTACCCCACAATCATTGATATAATGTTAACTTTGTTTTTATATTCGTACTAATCTTCATATTAAACTGTTACAAGGAAAAAAGATGCTTCTATAGTTTGTAGTATCTCCTATAGAATGCGATCTATTAATTCATACAATTTTCACTTTTTAATGTTAGCCGTAACCCTAAGTTTTGTATTTAAATATTGTACCAGTTTGTTAGAATAAAGAAATGGCTGGAAATCTTTCAACAGGTACCTTCAAGTCAAAATCAATTACGGAATTTCCCAAAGGCAATTAGATAGCTTCTTAAGATAAAGAAATAATTATGATGTAAAAATTTCTTAAAAGGTAGTTTAGGTTGCTTGTCCCGCTAACTACGAGCTAAGGTAGCTTTAGTTGCTAGGATAGCTTAGGTAATAACACATTGACTAGCGAGCAGAAGGACACAAGTTCAATTCTGCTACTTGAGTGATTTCCGTCGTATCTTTGAGAAAGGCACTTTACAAAAATTTCTGGGATTTTTTGAATGTTTCGATAATCTATAAAGTTGTACTGGTTGGAAACTTTATCTCTCCTGTTAGAGATGCCCATGCCAAAGAGGCTTTCAGAAGAAAAAATGTAGTTTTCAAAGAGGCAACTTCAAACCTGGAAAGACTGTGCTCAAAAGTTAAGGCAAGCAAGTTTTCTGCTTTTTTTCTTCGTTTTAGGGAGTTGGACCGGAGCTGGATGGTCCCTCACATCCGACCATTTGCTCTTACTCACCACCTTTACCATACATCACAAGACCAAAACAACTCCCTCTCACTTCACCAAAACAATAATAAATTATCAAAAGGCTGATTGGACATCATTTAAATAACAACGTGAGAATCTCAATTCCCACGAATTACAAGCCACAAATTTTTATGAGGTGCACAGATAGCGGTACCAGCCGAAAAAATGTCGGGGGCAATACAGTTTTGCCTAAATTTTATTGACGTTTTCCCGAATCCTAATCCCCTAGCAGTTCACGCTTATGAGAAAAAATTGTGTACCAAATTTAGGGTAAGAACCAAAAAAAAAAGTTCTTCACTTTGAATCTAACTTTGACTTCTGGATTTTTATCTTAAAGAAGTAGTGATCTCAAAAAAGTCTTCATCTCAAATCTTGATCGTTTTTCTGTATTTGGAAATTTCGTCGCGCAGATGTAGTTTGTTTCCGGTGCACAAAAAAATTGTTTTGCCCAAATAATTCCTTGTCGGAAAATTTCTGATTTTCCCTTAATATTTTCTGTAACTGCTCAAAAAATTCTGATTTTGCCCAAATATTTTTTTATCACTGCCCAAAATATTCTCCGAAATTTAGAGATTTGGAGGGAAATCGCCTCCCCTGTCTTCCAGGCTAGTACGATTATGGAAACAAAACCACTTTGTCAAGACAATACTGGATGCCGACAGACTCTTCATCCCTAAAAGAATCGCAAGCTCACCCAACATCATAATAACATTCGTACGATACAGATCAGACCCACAAACTGTTACTCCTAACAAATACATAAACAAACAAGTACATGAACACAAAACGAACACCTGAAAACAACGTTTTGACAAAATTGATTACAAACACAATCTGCGATCCCGCTGGGGCATCATAGCAAAACTATCCAAAAAACACCTGCACAACCGAACAGAAGCATTTGCTTCCGAACTAAAACAGTCATGGGTGACATAGACAAAACAAAAGCTTTTAATAGATAATTCATGAACTTCACTCCATATAGCACAAATAAAATTAACAGACACTTAGACCACAAAATCAAGAACCTTCCCACAGAAGAAATATTACTTACAACTACTCAAGTGCGATCAGCCATATCAACAGCACAAACAACAATTGCACTCATCCTGATGGCATAAACAAAACACCTGAAAGACCTAGGGCCACTTGCCCACTTGCCATCAGATTCCTCACAAACATGTACAACACTGTCATCAGCACTAACACAATAACACAGATTTGAAATGTACCACAATCATTCCCATTCCAAAATCAAACAAAGATCACAACATTGGCACGATCTATAGACCCATATTACTTTTATCATCAATTGCTAAAGCATTAGAGTAAACACTATTATCATACGTAATAGAAAACATTTTAGTCATTTCTCATCAACATGGTTGAATGGTTAGAGCGCTGGGATTGTGATTGGCATGGTCTCTGTTCAAAACCTACTAGCGCCATTTTGTTGTGTCCCTAAAAAACACATTTTACAGCACCTTCTCCTGCTTGGTGGTCTTGGTAAGTAGTTCTAAATTTCATATCTCCATAAAAATAAAAAGTAAAATAAAAATTTTAATCGGATAGCAATACCTTGACATCTCCGAAAGCAGGTTGGGGTAATTGCTTGCCCTTTGGGTTGGCGTCTCCGTCGCTTTCCCGTATGTCAGGAGGATAAATATAGAGATAAAAAAATTAAAAAATGAAAATGGTGTTTTGGTGTTCGTTAGTAATGAAAATATAAGGCATTCTAGTACTCTGTCAAATAATAATCCTTGCTTTCAAATTCGGAAATACAATGTTTAACTGCTCACTCTTATACGTCACTCAAGCAAGCAGAAACAAAAATTGCAATTTAGTTTCTATCACTGCATATACGAACAAAAATCTATTTATTATGAATTCTCTAGCCCTAAATTAACTAGCTTTTAAATAAAAACCTAAATAGTACTTAAAAATTAAAAAAATTTAACTAGTAACTAATATGAAAAAAATAAAAATTGTGCCTTAAAATTCACTTAGTTTTTATTAATGGCACAAGCTTTCGTGAGCTACCGCACAGTTCGTCAAGTGCAATGGAAGTGCGCAGTAGCTTACGAGAACTTGTGCCATTAATAAAAACTAAGTCAACTTTAGTGCACAATTTTTTGTTCTTTCTGATTGCTTTTAATAGTTGACATGGTTTTCCCAATTTTTATTTCTTCCAATCCTTCGATAGTAACTTATATAATTAGCATATACTATACCAATAATAGCAAATATTTGAATTTACTTTTGACTTGGTTTTACCAACTTTGGTCTTTAGCCCTAGGGTTGTTGAGAACAAAAGCGGAAAATTTAACAGTTTCGCATCCCGGTCGTGTTTAGGAATTCCTGTTTTTATTTCATATCAGCTAGTCAGAAAAGGGAGATACAAAGCTATTGACCACAAATCATCCTGACTGTCTTTTATAACGTGTCTGATCTTTGGAGGGCCCTAACACCAGAGCCAGTGACTATTTCTGAGAATTCTTATTTCTGGTCTGAGAAATCAGAACTTAAAAATTGGTAAGGGTCCAGGTCCCGATTTTATATGCCCAGAGCTTATAATCCGTGATGGAGCTGCTTTGAAGTCCTGATTACGTGACTTCCTTTCTGCTTGCTTCCGCCCACTTTAAATTTCCCAAGATCTAAAAAATAGCACTTGCAGTCGCGATTCTAAAGCCGATAAAACCCGTCAAGGACCCAAGAAGTAATCGTCTGAGTTGGAGTGGATACCTTTCCAAACGACCGGGACTGTTCTATTCAATAAAAATTTTATTTTATCTCTATATTTATCCTCCTGACTCGCAGGAAAGCGACGGAGGCGCTAACACATAGCGTAAGCATTTACCCCGACCTGCTTTCGGAGATGCCAAGGTATTCCTGTCCGCTTAAAATTTAATAGAGATATGACTGTAATTTAAAACTGCTTGTCAAGACTACCAAGCAGGGGAAGGTGTTATAAAATGTCTTTCCCAAGGACGCAACAGAATGCGCGAGTAGGTTTTGAATCGAGACAATGTCTATCGATTATAATCCGGTGCTCTAACCACTCCACCAGGCTGCCGCTGAACGATTTGGTGAAATTACAGAAAAATGCACTAAATAATCTTTTTTTAAAAAATCATCTTTGAAATCAAAGGAATCATATAAATTGTTTGGAAATAAACATGTAAAAAATGTCATAACAACGCACAATTTCAAATACTTTTCTCTTCAACGAAAACTCGTTCGATCACTTTATTGTACAGTCAGAATATAAATAAACTTCTAAGCTGTTTGCAGTATTTTAAAAAACTCATATTAATTAAAAACGATGCTATTTTTAAAATTTCGATTTGTTGTTATTTGTTGTGATGAAATATAATCTTCTAAAATTAAATTCGTTTTGTTTGGTTATAAATACAAGAATAGATTGAAAAATGATTTTTTTCTTTTATTGTTTTAAAACTTAAGCTTGAATTAGTGCAACTTTAAACCAATGCAATTTATTATTTGTTTCCAATTTTTTTTCCTTTTGAACTGATAACTATTGATATACAGTACCTTAAGCGTGTTATAACTTTTTTATAAAAATCTATTTTACCCTTTTCAGCAAAGTCAAATTGACCATTTGGTTTAACTCGGTGGTTCTCAACCGGGGTCCATGAAATATTTTTGGGGGTACAATGGTAAAAAATAACAATTTGGGGTCCACGGTGATATTTTGACGGTCCATGGAGCAATTCCACTTAAAACGGTTGTCACTTAAAACAAAATTCTTATTGTAATTCACACTATATTGAAGTAATTAAAGAAAATATAGGAATTATTTTTTCTAACTATTTTTTTAAACTTATATACTGATAGATGGGATAGGGTCAAAAACAAAAGGTGAAAATCTAGGCACCTATGTACAACTTTAATTTTTCATCTTTACATAGATATCATGATATATAACGACAATAAACTTAACTTAATCAAAACCTGAAAGCACGTGATATTAAAACAATCTATCCATCAATTAAAACTTTTGTATGGAATAATACATTTATAATTATATTTTGATGCAGATGGCTGTTCCAAGTAAGAAAAAGTACCGATAGTATTCAGTTCAATATTTGTCTTACAGATTTATGCCGTCACCAAATAATCAAACAAAATCAATCTGTTTCATATGCATGGATGTACTTTCAAATGATAGTCTGAGACCTTGTAAATTAAAAATCCACCTAGATACAAAAAAAAAATCAACCATGAGAATATTTCAAAAGCTTCTTAATGATTTTCAAGCAAGAAAAATAGTGTTTCAAGTATTTAATAACAAATTTAGTACAGCGAGTTTACCAGCATCTTACGAAATTTCCAAGATAATAGCAAAGGCAGAAAAACTACATAATATTGGCGAAACTGTAATTTTACCCGCTGTATCTATTATAATTCCAAAAATTATGAAACAAAATCCAAGTGAAATTATTAATTCTACTCCTTTAAGTAACTCAACTGTGTCACGGCGTATTGATGAAATGGCAGACAATGTAGAAAAACAATTAATAGCTAATTTGCGGGTAAAAAAATTTTGCCCTTCAACTTGATGAATCTATCTTAAGAGATAACGAGGCAATTCTATTGGCATAAATAAAATTTAAAGATGAATGCGTACCCAGAGAAGAAATGCTCTTTGCTAGAAGTCGTAGCACAGACACAAAAGGTGAAACAATTTTTAATGAAGTTGTTATGCATTTTCAATAAAACAATATTCCACTCAAAAATATAATTGCATGTGCTATTGATGGTGCACCATCCTTGACAGGAAAATACAAAAGATTTATTGCGCATTTGAAACAAGTTGTCTCAGAAGTATTTTGTATTCACTGCGTGATACATCGTCAACACTTAGTTGTAAAGAAGTTGAGAAGACGTCTGCATGATGCCCTTAATGTGGTGATAAAATTGGATAACTATATTAAATCAAATTCTCTCCGAGACTGCCTTTTTTGAGAATTCTGCAATAAAAATGAAAAATTTGTGCGCCTAGTATTACATACTGAGGTGAGGTGGTTATCAAAGGAGAATTGTCTTCAGCCTTTTATTGCACTTTGGGGTTCTATTGTCTCATTTCTTAATAAGACTTAATTTGGAGAAGAACTACTTGCAAATAAATTTGATATATTTGAAAAGATTTTGCATGTTATTTTTTGCTATTTGCAGGTTTTTAACTTTTAACATAAATTTAAATCTGGCCAATTAGAAGCTACGGTGAAATCTTTTATTGAAACAGTTGTTATGTTGTGCTGTTCGATGTGATTATGTCTTATATTTACGAGTTACCAATCAGTAGACCAGCTGCTTTTCAACTTGAAGTTAATGACTTGTTTTCGGTATTTAAATTTTTTTTTTTCTGCTTTATTCGCTTTTTCATCATCTATTTATTTCGTTGAAGCATCTCCAAAACTTTCTAAAAAACTAAAACTTAGGCCTACATTAACTGATCTTTTCCACAGTGTTAAATTACGTAAAAATATCATAAGGTCCCAGCAAGCACAAACGTTGTTACAATGTTCTAACAACATCCTAACGACCTTTTAAGTCCTAAAGACTTCGTTAGGACGTTGCAACAACGTTCGTGCTTGCTTGGGTGTTTACTGATTAACATGTGATTTTTTTTTATGAAGTTGTAAATGGGTACATGTCATAATTTTTGTCTAAAATTTTCGAATCAAAATTTACAATTAAAGTTGCTCCTGTTTGTTTATACTTGTAAATATTTAAAATTAAAAACTTTTTTTAGTTCGAAACGCTTCTGGGTCCAAAACTCTTTTGGGTTTTATCTCTTACATTGCTTATCTATTTCTAGGTTTGTGTGACGAGAAATCGATATGTGCAGTACGTCAATATGTTAATACTGCTTTAAGCAGTAGAGTTAGAGATTATTTGAATTTTAACTTTTGGTATAAAGTAGATTAAAAGAACAATTAAAGCGATGTAGCATTTGTTTTTTTTTTATAGTTTAAACTCTTTTTAATAAAAAACTATTGGTCCTGTTTTCCTGCTGGAATTCACAAATTCTTTAAAGTTTAATCCTTATTAAAATTGTCAAATTTTAGCATATAGTTTTATGTATTAAGTTTATGCAATAAGAATAACTTATTTAATAACTTTTATTAGGTTACTAAAGATCGAAGAATAAAATTATTTGTGCACAAAATAATTATAATTTGTTTTTTTGTTTCCACGCTTTAATTTTGTTTTAGTATTAGCAAATTTTTCATTACAAGAGTTAAAAGAATTGAAAAACGTTACAAAAAATTATTATGAATATATTTATGCTATTTTCTTTTACAACACCATGAGGTATTAGTTGGAAAAACTTAATCTCATGATTTTTTTATACCTAAAAATAAAATATTTTGTAAATTATAAATAAATCCCAAAAAACAAAAAAATATTTTTCGCTTAATTTTGCAAAAACTGAATCTACTGCTTAATGTCGTCAAATCATAAATAAACCCTTTAACTTTAAAACTTCTCATACTGAAAGTCGTTTTGATTTATGTCATACTGCTCTATATAAGCAAGTTCTTCCGTATTGACTCCCATCATAACTTTTTTCTCAATATTCCAGATTCCTAAATCAAAATGAACCAAAGGCTGTGTCTGAAACTCGTCACCATCAAAGGTCGAAATGGCTCTGTAGCGTCGTCAGAAGAACCTCGAAGTAGCGCATTATGGTGTCCATTTAAAAGGGCTAGTTACAAAACAGCCAACCACAAAAGAGCTAGTACCAAAAAAGAGCTAGTGCCACAAAATAGATAGCCATAAAAGGACTAGACATAAAAAGCTAGTAGCCCACCAAAAAGAGCTAAAATATTGAAGCAAAAAATAGGATTAGGGTTAGGGTTAGGGTTAGGGTTAACCCTAAAAATTTAAAGATAATTATTGTAGCTCTTTTAACGCATAGCTCTTTTTTAGCCAGCTATTTTATGGCACTTACTCTTTTTTGATACTAGCTCTTTTATGTCGAGTCCTTTTATGGCTAGCTGTTTTGTAGCCCTAACTCTTTTTCGGGACTAGCTCTTTTATGGCCAGCTCTTTTGTAACTAGCTCTTTTGTACCAACTCTTTTGTGGCTAGCTGTTTTGTAACTAGCTCTTTTGTGGTATAATCGCGCGTCATATATCACCAATGGCAATGCTTGGACCAAGTCTTTTGCATTGACGCTTTTAATTATAATTATCATCAATATATTTCTTCAGCTCTGTAGCGTCCTCTGTGAAACCGCAAAAATCACTTTCGTCTGCGCGTTTACCTAAAAATCATATTTGCTTGAAACCGGTGTGCGATGATCTAAAGCTGTCCGACAAGGCGGCGATGACACAGAAAAAAGAAATAAATTAGATCAGCCTACTGAAACTACTTGGTTTTTAAATGTCATCATAGAATGACATAGATAGAAGCCATGCTTTGCTTGTTTACATTTTGACCAAGTAGAAAATAAATGGTTTTGTAGAAAACCTTAAAACACAAGTGAAGAACCTGATTGTAATGGAATGTCAATTTAAACGATTACGGGTGGTTCCCAAGAAAACTTTTCATATTTAAATTTTGTTGAGATGGAGCTCTTTCCAAGATGAAAACATTAACTTAAGAAAGCATCATTAAAGTGCAATGACCGTCACCTGATTAGTTGGGGCAAGCATCTTCCCTACTACGAGCTGGTGCATTAAAAAGTTTCTAAACGCTGTCCCATAATAAAATTATCAAGCCACAAAAGTGCGATTGTACCAGGTTAAAAACCACTAGTTAAAAACTTGTATTAGTTTTTGGTTTTATATATTTCTTAAACCGTTAAAAAAAGAAGTCTATAAAAACTATTTTTTCGAAGGTCGGAAAAGTTTTGAAACGCATGTAAATTTAGGTTTCGAACTTAATAATTAAAATTTTTTGTCAGTATTTTCAATATTTTTGTCGAACACAATTAAACAAACTTTATTGGTAATTAATCTTGTAGTAAGATTTCCGAGTAAAAGGAATAGCAGAGACTTTCAAATTTTTTAATAGAAGTTAACATTGACTTTTAATATAATACATAATGCCCCAAGGAAATTTAGTAAATCAAATTTACAAATGGAGAGTTGGTATAATTGAAAAATATTAAATATAGTAAATCAAAACCTTAAAATAACTTTGGCCCAAAAATGTACTTGATGTTACAAAATCAATGTATAGAGATAGGAATTTTTTCATTTCTATTTATAATGAAATTCGATAAACTGATAAAAACTGGATTAACCCATTATGTAGCAACTTAATCGCTTTCTTATTATAAGTAGAAATTTTATTTGATATTTCGTTGTGTAACAATGAACATGATCGTTTTTATTAAAAAACTTGATAAACGACTCGACAAAAATTTAGTTCGTTATTTATAGACGAGAGACTTTTTAATTTTAGCATGTAGTTCAAAGTTGTGAAAACTTGATTTTTATTCCTTTGCAAACAAAA
The DNA here is from genome assembly GCA_963680785.1 of Diplosoma virens. NCBI lineage: Eukaryota > Metazoa > Chordata > Ascidiacea > Aplousobranchia > Didemnidae > Diplosoma > Diplosoma virens. The sequence continues at coordinate 45,546,999 of OY796881.1, read as the reverse complement.
TTCTTTGTCAAATGATTTGCTTCCAATTGTCATTGCAATTATTTAATTATTCTATTCGTGTTGCTACCAAATTACACAACCTCGAATGGCCACAAGAGATCAAAATTGACAATATGATCTGAATAAAAACAAAGTTTTATACTTTAAGCTTCAGATCAGTGGTTCTCAAAATTTAATAGTCCGTGGCCCCAGTGGTGGATATTCCAATTTAGGGGCCCGAGGCAAGAATTTTCAAAAATTGATGTTGTCTGAGAAAAAAAGGAGGTCTGATCTGGGCTTGCATATTTTTCTCCCAAAATCAAAGTGTTCTCTAAAAAAAAAAAAAAAGGTCTTCACTCCGAATCGTCCTCTGAGCAAACATCTGCAGCGAATCCAAAACTGTATATGCTGTTTTCGAGGGGGGGCCCCAAAAAAAGGGGGGCCTGAGGCGACTGCCTCATTCGCCTCACCCAATATCCACCACTGCGTGGCCCCCTTCCAGAGATTTTCAAACACCCGTGGCCCCTGGTTAAAATATTGTCTCAAAGAAAAAAAAACGTCATCACTTTGAAACTGTCTCTGATTTCTTAAATTTTCTTCCGAAATTCAAATGAAGACAAAAAAAGGGTGATCGCTTTGAAACCGTCTCTGATTTTATCGATTTTGTCCAAAAAGTAAATTGAAGTCCAAAATGATGATTCTTCTCGTGACCCCCAGTAAAGGCCCCGTGGCCACCATTGAGAATCCTTGATTTAGCTATTGTTTTATTTTTTTTATTGATGATTTTTCATACGTTTTACTTACTTATTATAACATTTTACCACGTTAAGATAAAACAACTCTCAGATGAGTGGTACGGAAAAAGGATAAAACAACAAAACAAAAAGCGTTATACTGTATATACTAACACTGCCTTTCTTTAAAGAGATACTATAAATCAGTCAGGCATTGCAAAACATTATCGCATAAGTTAATTAAAGTGCTGAAATTAATTTAAACTATCGCATAGAACTATAGTTCCGGATTCGGTTCCAAGCAATTTCAGTCCGTTTCGGCGAAATCCCTGAAATTTCAGATGAAAAACACTGTTCTGCTTCATGTAAAATAAGTTTTTATAGCAAAGCTACACAAATAAACGGTCTAGAATAAAGTTTGTAAAAGTTTCGGTTGTAGAAAATACCTAAAAAATAACTATATTTCTATATTTGTGTTAACAAAAATGCAAAATTACATAAAAGTTTTTGAAAAAAAGAATAAAACACTTTTACTAAAAAAACTATTTTAATTCTCATGTTTTTTATAAATTAAATATGCTATAAGATAATAGCGAAACGTTATAATCGTTTCTTTTTAAACATACAAATTATTCTACTTTTACATTTTATATTTTTCAACAAGTAAACAACGACTAGTTTTTAAGAATTACCATTGTATTTGAAATTTTTTAAAAAGTTGATTCTATGATTTCTAATCTTCCGGTTTTCAAAATAACCAAATCTCGGGATCCTGGAAATTTTACACATAAAACAAAAAGAGCAAAACATGTAAAATGAGCAAGGAAAAAATACATTTAAGCTTGATTTACTAACCTTAAACAAGTTTTAAAAGTAAGCAAGTTAAAAAAAATAGTTATTTTGTCGTTTCAGTGCTACAGCGATTTCACTTTCGAAGTCTTTCTTCTTCTTCTTTCGGCCTTTCCCTTTAATGAGGGGTTGCCACGGCGTATGTTGCTCCTCCACAGCATCCTGTTTTCAATATTCTTATCCTTCGCACCGACTTCCCCATATCCTCCTTCACTACATCCAGAAATTTTCTCTTCGGCCTCCCTCTTTTTCTCTTTCCCGGTAACTCCATTTCCATCACTCATCTTCCTACATACTCCTGGTCTCTCTCTTCATGACATGCCCATACCACCTCAGCCTGCCCTCCCTTATCTTCATTCCTTATCGTTGTACCTTAACTGTACCCCTGATGTAATCATTTCTAATTTTGTCTTTTCTCGTTACTCCTATAGCGAACCTCAACATTTTCATCTCAGCAACTTCCATCTCTTCTACTTGTTTCTTTGTGACCGCCACCGTCTCAAGTCCATACACCATTTCTGGTCTCGCCACTGAACTGTACACTTTTCTTTTTACTCTAGCTGGTAACCTCCTGTCGCAGATTACTCCCGATACTTTTTTTCATCCGTTCCATCCTGCCTGCACTCTTCTCTTTACCTCTCTCTCACAACTACCACTTTCTTGCACCGTTGATCCCAAATACTTATATTCCTTTCCTCTTGGCACTTTTGTATCATCCATCTTCACTGTTTCTTTGTCATTTTTTCCATTTACGCACAGATATTCGGTTTTTGATCTACTTACTTTCATCCATCTTCTTTCCAGCGCATACCTCCAGCATTCTAGTCTCTGCTCTACTTCTTTCCTCATCTCTCCGTAAATCACAATATCATCAGCAAATAGCATCGTCCACGGTGGTTCCTCCTTACTTCGTCCGTTAGCCTGTCCATAATCACAGCAAACAGAAACGGACTTAACGCTGATCCCTGGTGCAGTCCAACCTTAACCTTGAAACTTTCTGTAGTTCCTACTGCATACCTCGCCACTGTTTCGCTTCCCTCGTACATATCCTGTAGAAGTCTCACAAACTTTTTCGCCATTCCTGATTTTCTGATACAGTACCACAGCTCTTCTCTCAGAACCCTGTCGTAAGCTTTTTCTAGGTCTACGAATACACAATGTAGCTCTCTTTGTCCTTTTCTGTACTTTTCCATCAACATTCCATCAACATAAAGCAAACATGGCATCGGAAGTTTCCTTTCCTGGCATAAATCCATATTGTTGTTTAGTGATCTCTACTCTATCTCTTGGCCTGGCTTCAATAATTCTTTCCCATATCTTTATGGTATACATGTAGCTCATCAGCTTTATTCCTCTGTAGCTTCCGCAGCAATGTGGGTCCCCTTTGTTTTTATAGATTGGGATAAGCACACTCTTTTCAGATTGGGATAAGCACGATTTTCACGTTTAAAGTCGGATTTGCAAAAACGACTCACCAGCAATACAATTCATGGTGATGCAACAAATTATCAAAATAAAATGAAATTTATCTGTAGCATCACTGTTTAACTGTATAAAAAATTTTAATTAAATCTAAAACAAAGAAATTATAGAAACGTATTTTTTTGTTATACAATAAATACATTATTTACCATAAAGAAAAGCGGAAATGTTTTTGGTAAAACCGGAAAATGCAGAGATACTAAATTCTGGAAATTTCCGAAACCGGGATCCCGGTTTTCAAACCCTAGTTTATAGGTGGGGAATCTGCGGCCTCAAAACTCTTCGTGAATTTTTGTGCGGCCTCAATGACAATTTAAAAAAAGTAATGGAATTATGTGTCAATGACTACTACTGATAATAGAAAACCTGAAACAGATTTCAAAGTGAAGATCTTTTTTTAGAGATCACTACTTTTTAGAAACAAAAATCGACAGATTCAAAGTGATGACGCTATTTTCTTAAGAAATTCAACTTATGCGGTCTCCTTTGTTACAGCTTAATCTAATGTAGCCTCTGGTTCCCACCTTTGCCCCATGTAATTGAGACTGAAAGCGTTCGCGAAAAAGCAAAGCGCCTGGCGGAAAGCGGAAAGCGTATACAAATGGTCAAAGCGCAAAATTTTTTGTGTTTAGTTGAAATATTTTAACTTTTTAGCACGGTTCACACCGAAAGCGTTTGAGAAAAAAACATGAGAAAAGCGCAAATTTTGAAGGTGAAGCAAAAAACGCTTTCCGCTTGCTTTTTTCGCAAATGCTTTCAGTCCGACTTTCGACCAACTTTTAAGCACCAGCGGGACTATCGCTTGTCGGTTTCTTAAAATTGAATTAAGTCACTATTTTTGTTTGGTGATTTGGAAGAATAGTAATTTTATTTTTGCAAATGTTGCCTACATTTTTTACTTAAAATTTTATAAATTTCTATCGCAGATCAAAAAAATAACAGGAAATATGTAATAAGCAAATTAAAAAATGTTAATGTTTTCGATTTATGATTAATTGTAAAAGCAACTGAGCAAATACGTTTTTCTAAATACAGAGAAAACATGAAATTTTATTTTTAAACTAGCGCAAATAACAGTAAGAAAAAATAAAACGTTACCCAATCGGGCAATCTTTAGTAATTGCTACTTGCTTAATACGCCGAGGTGTGTCATGAGTCAGCGGTGACAACAGTATATCTGCAACGTGGCACCTATGCAGCCAAGGCACTTATGTTCAAACCATCGGAACTATGACGAGCCGCTGTCAACATTGTTTTAAATTTGACGGAGCGTTAATCAAACATAAATTTTCGCGCCGATTATTAATCACTGAAACACGTCTTTGCCACTTGCTAAGTAGGCCTACCGCTGGCTAAAACGTTTTTCAACGTGCTTCAGTGATTAAAAAAATTGAAAAAATTTAATTTTTTAAGGCTTTAACTATGGTTTAATAGCCTAAGCGCTTTAATATTTAAGTGCTGGAAACTCGATGGATTTTATTGTTTAACTTCTCATTCGAAAACTTTGCAAATTTGAGTTTTTCATCTCTAATTTTTCCAGTTTTGGAAAGGGTCATGTTTAATTTTTCGTCTTAATTGTCATTCTCGTTATTAGTATAAGGGGGACCCCCTGCCCTTTTCACGCCTTTAAATTGCCCCCTTTCTTTTCAAAAAGGAAGGTACAAGTGTGCAGGTATAAAAGCATTGGAAACTCGACCAAAATATCAAATCAATTGAAGGTAAACGCTTTTATTTTGGTTTTCGTCGTCCTCGTCGTCGTCGTTTGAAGGGTATCCACTCCAGGCCAGACACAAATACGACTGGGGCCGAGGGTTTATCCTTTTACTACCCCAGACTGCTGCACTGCCTGGATCAGATGCTGGCAGTGATGTCATTAAGCCAACATCGGGTTTCGTCATCCAAAACCGTCAGACCTCGTGCTCCATGTGGTGCCCGATGTATAGGGCACGCTGTTAGTACATGGTCTGCAGTTTGCTCAGAGACGCCACACTCGCAATTCGGTGAAGGAGCGAGACCCCATTTGTGCATGGACGAATGGAATCGCCCAACACCAGTCCGCAGGCGGTTGAGCTTAACCCAAGCTGCTCGGGGTAAGCCCATCCCAACAAGCCTGGCACCGGTCTCGGGCACAAAAGCACGGAGCCTGGAAGCATTTTCACAATACTCCGTTTTCCATTTGTGATTTGTCCATTCAGAGGCGCGGATGCCAAGTCTGGCAAGGTTGTTCAAGAGATTCCGCGCACCTGGCACAAACGGGCGTCTGGATCTTAGTCTCACTTAGCGAGTATCTGAGGACCTACTTAAAAGACCGTGCAAAATATGATCGGGGTCCAGAGATCCACGGTAAGCCAAGGAGAGTGTCGCTCCCAGTCGGCGAAGCTCAGCTGGCTGGATGCCTGAGAGTACAGGTAGGTGGTCTGTTGGAGTGGGACGCAGGCATCCAGTAACCATGCGCAAGGCGTCATTCAAGACACTGTCAATGAGACGAGTGTGAGCACTGCGACACCAGACTGGTGCACAGTACTCAGCTGCTGAGTGGACTAGCGACAAGGTGGCTATGCGTAGTGTTTTAACACCAGAACCCCATCCCGAGCCCACGAGTTGCCTCAGCAGTGTGACGCGCGAACATAGTTTTTTGCGCAATGCCACTAAATGGTGACGAAACGTGAGCGATCTGTCCAGTTTTACCCCAAGGTATGTAGGGGTTGGACAGAACGGTAAAAGTCTACCGTTGTTGTAGACCTTTAGTTCACGTTTGACCTCTCAGTTATTTAAATGAAAGGCTGTCGTCACCGTCTTAGTGTGACTGAGCTTCAACCTCCAAATCTGGAGATACGCTGACAGTGTGGACATGTCTTGGCTTAAGATCCCCTCCAAGTCCTTCCAGTTTCCAGAAGAATGCAACAATGCTAAATCATCAGCATAAGCAGACTTTGTGGAAATCATGGAAGGAAGATCATACGTATAGATGTTAAATAGGAGGGGAGCCAAGACCGATCCCTGAGGAACGCCGTTTTTAAGACGGCGTAGCCTGCTTTGCTTGCTGTCACCGGTGGTAAGAGTGAAACTTTGATTTCAGACAAGCTCCATGATCATTTTGACCATGTGCTTATCCGGAAGTAGTCTCAGCAGCTTGCAAGTAAGGCCACGGTGCCAGACAGTGTCATAAGCAGCTGTCAGATCGATAAATACGGCACCGGCCTTCTTTTTAGCCTCAAAAAAATCCTTGATGTTCTGGGTTAGCAGGACAACTTGATCTACGGTTGACTTCCGCGTCGGAACCCAGCCTGCTCTTTAGGGAGCAGTGGATCGATTAATGGTTTAACGCGGGCGTAGATAAGCCTCTCGAGGATCTTGTAGGGGACACAGAGCAGAGATATCGGTCGATAACTCTTTGGGTCCCCCATGGGCTTTCCTGGTTTTGGGATCGCGACCACAAGCGCTCTTCTCCAAATCTTGAAAATTTTGAGTCGGCGCAAACAGGAAGAAATGAAGTCACGTAACCAGGACTTCAAAGCAGCTCCGGCATGGAGTATAAACTCGGGGCAGATGGAACCAGGTCCCGGAGCTTTACCTGGTTTTAAATGTTGAAGGGCAGCAGTAAATTCTCTCTGTGAAAAATTGTCAGAGATATTTACTGCGTCTAGTGTTGTGGCCCTCCAAAGGTCAGACACTTCTTGAGAGACAAGTCGAGATGACTTGCGATCAACAGCCTCGTATTTCCCATTTTTAACCAGCTGAGATGCAATAGCATTGGCTGAAACTGGACAGTGACGAGGAGAGTGTCGTAACCTACCAGTAAGGTTGTTCAAAATACTCCATGCTTTTCGACTAGAGTGTGAGAAGTCAATGCTCCGAACTGCTTTGGACCATCGATCCCTCCGCTTTTTGTCAAGCTTGGCAAGCAGAGCTGTAGCAGCCAAACTTGAGTCATCTCCCTGAGGAGACTGCAGGAAAGTTTTATAGAGGGATTCACAGTCTGCATCCCAACATGGAATATAGTTATTTCGATACCTGCGTAGGATAGTCTTTTGGCTGCTTTCTTAATGATGTTACAGGAGTCCTGGTAAGCCGCATCCACATCAAGTGAATCAGGCGGCAACAAAGTCTTTGCGAATTTATTCGTCAAAGCAATGTAGTGACTCCATTTGGCCTTGCGGAAGTTCCATCGCTTAACAGGCATGCTTGGCACTGCCATAGTAAACCTTGGTGGTGTAATAAGCGAAGGTCGATGTTGTGACCTGGGGAACTTGTCAAGGACACGTCTATCCGGTAAGCGACTGTTTGGACCTGCGCTAGTGAAAGCTAGATCTGGATTGGTGCCAGTGTTCCAGCGGCCGGAATAAAAACTGGCAGCGTCCTTGGCATTATATAGGAGGCAAGACAATTAATACTTGCCCAGCCAGCCAAGCACTCACCGTCCGGACTGTTTTCGTCATAACCTTAGTCAGCATGACGACAGTTAAAATCGCCAGCGTAAAGACAGGGGTGAGGATACTGGGAGATCCAGGGTTCGCAATCGCGTTGGTGGAGGTTTGTAGACGTTGACTATTTTATAGCCATCAACGTCCACACACAACCACTCGATCTCCGATGTCAGTGGAGATTGGTCCAAAAGCGTGTATCTCAGTCGCTCGTGGACAAACGTGGCAAGGCCATACTTCCTGCTTAAAGAAGACTCAGCTAGTTGATAGTTTGGAAGTACCAACTTCTCTGCATCAGTGCAGTGGGTCTCCTGCAGTAGGATGACGAGTGCCTCAGACTGCATAGCGAGGTGATGAAGAACGTTAATCTTGCTTGCAGTGAGGCCTTCGATGTTCAGCTGAAGAATAGTGGGTCTTCGGAACTTGTTGGCAATGTGCCCTGAAAAGGGTAGTTTTATCTTAACATCGCCCCGTCCTGAAAAGGACGTTTGCCGATTAGCAGACCCACACTGAACATCGGAATGGGTGGATACCCTTCCGTTTTGGTAGGTTCGGTTTCGGTCTGTCATTTTAAAATCAATGAACAGACTTACTCACGGCCCAGGCTGCGTGAAAGCACCTACCATTTTGGTTTTTATCTGCACCTTAAATTTAGGACGAAATTTTTGCGCTGAAAACGGTCGCGATACGAAATGGCATCACAACCGTTTTCAATGCAAAAAATTTTTTAAAACATTGTATGTCTTTTAAAAAACAAGGTACTTTTTTTTGAATTTTGCCTCTCTGACAAAATAGCTTTCCGGCGCCCCTAATTATTTATTAGGTTTAGTTTTCTTAAAAATTATTTAAATAATTAACAGAAGTGAAATTTTTTTTGGTTGTAGTTCAAAAATTTTTATTTTTTGAGTTCAAATCTAATGCTCCATTTTATGACGTTATTGTCGTCACACATACCAAAAGATTGTTTAAGAGAACCATCATTCAATGGAGTATGCAACCCTAATCAGCAGTAGCGGCTGGCAAGTAAAAATCGAAGAAGTGCCGCAATCTAGGGCACCGGAAAATTTTTGGGCGGGAAGGGCAAAGTTTAAAAAAAGGCACTTTTTTGGTCGGAAAGACACTCTTAAAAAACGCAAATTTAAGCGTTGAAGAAAAGTTTTACTAAAAAACTCAATAAAGACCAAAAATAAATATATGCAAAAATTTTCACTTTTCGGCAGCTAGGTTTCATTTAGCAAATATTTTTTTAAAGCCTTTAACTTGACTTTTTCTAAAACTTTCTCTTAAAGTAGTGCCATGAAAAAAGTATAACCGATCCCGCAAGTTTGAGTTTAAAAATGCAAATCTTTTTTAGTTCAAAGAGAAAGGCTGGTAAAATAGAAAAGGTCTTTATTTGCAACAAAAACTTTCCACCTTTATGAGTATGCAAAATCAAAAAACCAATCATTTATCTTAAGTGGGAAAGCATATCTTAAACTGGGGAAGCTTTTTATACATACAAGCTGAAGCTTATTATGTCTGCCCAGATAAAAGTTCTTGATGGATCATTTTGTCTCGAAAAATCAAGTCTATGCAAAAAAATTTTCACATCAATTCAAAGGTTATTTTGTCATTAAATTAATGTAAAAGTAATTTTTTAATCTTCAGTTGAGTTTTGAAGAACAATCACTGAACCGAAGATAAGTTTACATTTTTCAAAAAAAATCTACCCTTTGGTCCATCGATTTAAAGCAAAACACATTCTTCATTTATTTCAAATTTAGTGCCTAAAAGCGACACTCTTCGGAAAAGTTTTCAACGTGTATGTGCATATGCTTCTTAATTAGTTTGGTGCATTTGACGAGCTGTAGTGGAAATGTAAACTTAATTTAGCCGAAAGCAGAGTCGGTGTCGCAAAAACAATAACGACTCCAACTCCGACTCCATAACCTTGGTGAATAATTAACTGTACGGGTCTGGACATAACTTTTATTGTTCATTCAAAGTGTCCATTTTTTTTCGGGTCTTCATGTTTTCTAATTACTCGTGTCTTTTCAGTAAAAAATTGTTTTACTTTTTCTATATCGATCTTAAAACAGCTGAGTGATGCTGCAAGTCAGTACAAAGCACAGGTACAAACAAGAATTGCAAAATATCGATAGTTTTACGCCAGAAGTGGTTGGACTTTCGCTTTGGCTCGGCTCCGTTGGAATGTAAGAACCGGATCCTTCAAGACTTTCTGGACTCGTACTTTCCTCAACTGGACTAGGATATATTCCAGTTGTATCCCAAAAATCACAAATCGTGTCTCGATAGTTGTTGCTCATCTCACTGTTTGTTGCTCTTATAACAAAGTTTGGATGAGTCTAAACATGTATCAATTTTTAAGAACGGCAACATAAAGAGCAATCATTGCTTACCAAACCGTCGCTTCCGTACTCTTTCCATTTTTCAGTTGGATCAGGATCACCAAAATAAGCAAAGTTTCCCCAATATTGACTGAACAAATCAGCAATTTTTGTATCCGCGTCACTAAATTGATATCTGCCAATCATAATAATCTAAGAGTGCTGTTCAATTACGAAAGTAATCTCGCTTAGATTTGTTATAGCCTATAAGAATCCATTACAAAAATTTGATTTTACTCATCATACATCGTCGGTTGTAAGGTGAGTAAAAGTTATGATATCAGTTGTGCCTTAAGCTAAATGGAAACAATAACTCAGAAACTGATCGAAATAGAATAACTTTCAAATAAGCTACAATATAAATGTGTGCTCCCGATATTTATGAGATATCCTAATTTTAATTGAAAACAGTTCGTCAAGTTTAAAAAACAATCAATGCCAATTTCAACAATGCATAAACATAGGTTTTTTAACGAATATCAAAATTCAAACAAAAGGTGGGTAAAAATCCGAAAAAAGCGGTCTTCGAGTATTTTGGCTGTTATGCCAGATTTCCAAGATTAACCTTTATAAATCTAGAGTTACCTCATATTATCTTCCAAAAATCTTTGTTTTTTTCTTACCCGTATTCTGAACCACTTCGAAAAACGAACACAAGTTCTGATGTATGAAACGAACGTCCACATAAAAAATCAGGATCTATAACTTCAATGCAGCTTGGGCCGCTCATTGAATAAGTATTATTGTATAAATACAAATGACCTGTTTTGATTGTCTTTGAAATCGATCTAAAACAAGTAAAATTGGAATTTAACTTTGATGAAACTTCTGTAAATGATTCGTTTTTATTTTATCTGTTTGAATGCAAATTTTCTATATTTTATTAAATGTTTAAAAATTTACCTGAGGAATTTGCTTTACTCTTATTTCATTTATAATTGTAAAAAACGTTATATTTTGTTGCAATTTTATGAAAAAATAACGTAAAAGCTTTCAATTACAGTCATGGGGAATCCTTTTAATTAATAGCTTTAATTGAAAAGCAAATTAAAAAGATACAACTGATTTTTTTATAATCATTGGTAATTGTATCATTTTCTATTTATTTCTAACTTTATTTTATTTTCTTTCTTTTTCTGATCAAACCGCCATTGAAGAGACTTGCACCGACTCAAAATTTTCAAGATCTGGAAAAGATTGCTTGCAGTTGCGATCCCATAGCGGACAAAGTTTCTGGAGGACCCAAAGAACTGTCACCGTTACTTCTGCTCCCTGTTCCTTACAAAATCCTTGAAAGGTTTATCTACGCCAGCGTCGAACCAATATAATTGGTAAGTATGGATAAGTAACTTACTTACTTCCAGGCTGGGTTTAAACGTGGAAAGTCGATCGTAAACCAAATCGTTTTTTCACACAAAACATCGAGATACTTTTGAAGCTAAGTAGAAGGCTGGTATTGTATTTGTCGATCTGATAGTGGCATATGAGACTGCCTAGCACCGTGGCCTTACCTACATGCTGCTTAGATTTCTTCCGAATTAGCACATGGTTAGAATAATTATAAACTTGTCCGGAGCCGATGTTTTACCCTTACTACCGGCAACAGCAAGCGGAGCAGGCTTTGTAGTCTAAAAAATGATGTTTCTCCGGCATCGGTCTCGGCTCCAGTGACGGAATACAAAGTTAGGGGCCCGAGGCAAGGATTCCCAAAAATTGGTGTTCTCTAAAAAAAAAGGGCTTTGATTTCGTATTTTGCTATTTTTCTCCCAAAATCATAGTGATCTCTAAAAAAACATATATACAGCAAAATGAAACTATATGCGGTATTTTCAAGGGGGGCCCGAGGCAACTGCCTCATTCGCCTCACTCAATATCCACCACTGCTTGGCTCCTCTCCTTTTTAACATCTATATACTGTATAGTCTTTTTAGTAGGTCCTCCAATGTTTACCAAGTGAGACTAAGATATAGACGATTGTTTGTGCCAGCTGCATGAAACCTACCAAACTACCTTGCCAAAGTAGGCATCCGCTCTGCCCAATGAACAAATTATAGATGGAACACGGAGTGCCGTGAGAATACATCCATGCTTCGTGCTTTTATACCCACGACCAGAACCAGGCCCGTTTCAATAGTCTTTTCCCGAACACCATAAGGTGAAACTCATTTGCTTGCAGACTATATAGTGTTGGGCAATTTTATTCGTTTATGCACAAATCCGGCGCCACTGAACCAATCGCAGACCCCGTCCTAACAACGTGCCCTATACATCGGGAACCAGATGGAGCACAAGGTATGACGGTTTTTGTACAAATGCTATGGCTTAGTTCGTACTATTGCGTCACAATGTCGTTTGTCTTCTGCCTTACTTTCTGCCTTAGTTGTTTGTCTGTACAGTTGTGTTCTGACTTAGTAAGCGCTAGTTCAGTAAGCTTAAGCTCTAGTTTAATAGCGTGTTTAGTTTTGAGTTATGTTGTTATTTATTCTTTTATTTTGCAGACGAACGATTTCGTCATTTTCGTTTTGTATATTAAATTGTATCATTCCGAAAATGAGTCACGTTCTTTTAGTTTTGGATGACGAAACTCAATTCTGGCTCAACACCATCGCTTCCAGCATCCGTAGTAGTGAAGGATAAACTCCCGGCTCAATCTTGTTTTTTTCTGAACCGGAGTAGTTGCCTTTCCAAACGACGATGACCGACGAGATTTCAATAGTCGAAACAGCTATTTGGCAGAGTAACTGGCACCCTTTTCCAATATACTTTTTAATATTGCTCAAGGGTACTTTTCGATATTGCAACCAATTATTTTCAAAGTCAAGGCTTTAAATTTTTTCTTGTTTTAATCCTAATTAGTGTTCATATTTGATTGGTTCTTGAAAAAATTTCGGGTATTTTTGATGTTAACTGCTCCTATTTAAGATTAGACTTGAAGATTCTTAGTTAAAATTTCAAATTTCAAAAAAGTTAGTTTTAAAAATTTTCATCTTTTCTCGCCAAGCCTTTCTCGATGACTATATCATTTCAGTCAAACCATAGTTTGGTAACATTACTATGAATAATTTGCAGCGGAATTTTTAAAACTTTTTATTATCTTTTTTAATACGAATTTGCATTTTAGCTTTTTTTTGAATGTCAAATCGACTATATACCCTCATATATTGCACTACTTCTTGTTAGTTTCATTTACTTATTTACTTCCTTGACCCATACAAAAATGCCTACGTTGTAAATGCAGAGCAATCACCAATCATTTGGCTCTCCAAGTTTCGAAACGTTTAAAGATGTCTAAATAAGCCAATAACAAAATTTGAGTTGTTTATTTTAGTATTCTATAAAACTAATATGTTAAAAAAACCATCGCATTACATAATTTACCTTGCAAATGCACGAGTGGGACAAACAAAGTAAGCATCGGATAATTCCACTGCTAAAATTGCGGAATAATTGCTCTCATATTTGGTATTTTCAGCCAGATTTTCGTACTTGTTGCTTATAACCCCACCAAGAGAACCATAATTAAAATTGTTGCTTTTCTAGATCCACATAAAAAATCATAAATTTAATCTATAATTTCAGAAAACATTCCAACTATATAAATTTTTTTTAATTGTTTTCAAAAATATAACTTAAGCAAATTAGTCTATATAAAATGACCGCGAAAAAACTTTTTCTGAAGTTTTTCAAAACTTAAATATACTGTTTAATTATTGTCATTTAGTCACAAACCCGCTTTAAACTTTTCTTTAAAAAACTTCTCACCCTAAAAGTCGTTTGATTTATCTCATACTGCTCTATATAAGCAAGTTCTTCTGCATTGACTCCCATCATAACTTCTTTCTCAATATTCCAGATTCCTAAATCAAAATGAACCAAAGGCTGTGTCTGAAACTCGTCACCATCAATAATGGGTCGAAATGGCTCTGTAGCGTCGTCAGAAGAACCTCTAAGTAGCGCGTTATATATCACCAATGGCAATGCTTGGACCAAGTCTTCTGCATTGACGTTTCTAATTATAACAATCATATCCATTAAGTTAAGTTGCTCAGTATATATTTGTCGAATGATATGACTTTTGGTGCAGCTTATACTTCTCAGTCAAAAAAATTTCAATTGCTTTTAATTGTTCATAGCAATACTTTCGTAGCAGGTCGAGAAAAGCTAAATGACTAACAGCCAAAGTAAGAAAAATCATGATCTCAATGGATGCAATTACTACGTCTTTGAAAATCAAGTTTGCCAACCTCAACCTACCATCATTGCGTGAAGTGTCGTGTAGCGGTACAATGGGCATCGCAAACGCGTGAAAAACTTTAAATGCTGCGATGCATGTGCATTATTCTTTATAATGCAAATTTCGTGAGAAATAACACCGAATCTTGAACTTATAAATTTTTTTGGTAAATTTTTTTGTTCATTTAAAGTTGCCGTAAAACTAACAAAACCGTAACAAATACAAAAAACGAACATAAAAAATAAAGAGAAAATTAAAAAGTGTCTTAAAAGTTTTTTTTCTTCAACTAGAATAAAATATTTTTTTGTTACAATATTGATTAAAATTATAGTAAAATGTAAATTATAAAGTAAAAAAAGACTAATGCTAAACACAAGTCGTTGGTTATTTTTGATTATTTTATTTTAAATGACTCAGCCAAAAAATAAAAAATAAAAATTGTATTGATTAAAATATATATCTCAACCCAATCAAAAAGATGGAATTCGTACAACTTGGTTTTGAGGTAACAGATACAGTATGTTGAATTTTTGGGTATTTACAAGTATTGTACCAACATGAAAGAAAAGCGGAGCAGCTATTTGTGCAATAAATATTAATTTAAACAAATATTTTCGTTGAATTTTCAAAGTAACTTTTTTAACTCAAGTGTTCAATTTCTCGAATTGGTATCTAAATTCTGATTAATGTCAAGTAACTTTTCAATTTTACCATTGGCCAATTCGTCGATGTCTAGGTTTCTGGTGAAAATATCAGCTACAAAATATCGACAAGTAAAATATCAACGACCAAAATATCAACTGAACAAAATATTAACTGATCAAAATAGCAGCAGCCAAAATATCAACTTTCGATATCCAGGAGCTTCCATATGGTGCGATCATTGATAGCTTTAGTAGGGGGCAAACGGAGCGTCCGCGCCGGTTCCCCCTAAAAAGTATCAAAAAGTGGCCCCCCCTACTCAAAATATTGCTCCATTTCTTCGTAGTAGCACCAGGATGGTGATATTCCTAAAATGAAGACTTAGAGATCATTTTATTTTGATACACTAAAAAATTGTCCCCCTAAAATGATAAACTTGTTTTAGAGATCACATTGTTTTGATATACTAAAAAGGGGCCGCACTAAAAGAATGACTTTTTTAGAGATAGCTTTGTCGCTTTGCTTCGGAACACTAAAAGGTGGCACCACCTACTTTTCTTACACCGGGCCCCCCTTTTTGTAAGGCCATCGCTGGGCAAGATGGTGGAAGGTTAGTTGGAACTCAAAGCCTGAGTGCCACCCTTCGACGGAGTTATGCCTACTTGATTTAATTTTAGTGTTTGATATTTTGGTCAATTGATGTCACGGTCGTTGATATTTTGTAGTTAATATTTTGACAATAAACAGATGTCTAAGGGTGCTGAATATAGGTCAACCTTTTTTTAAACCAGCTTGCAAAAGCATGGTAGCGTCTACGCCTTTCATTACCGATTAAAAGTGCTGATGAAGAATGATTATACAAATAAATTATTCAACGAACAAAAAGTATAAAATAAGGAGGTTTAAAAATTTATTATGTTTGCATATCGACAATTAGTAGTTCGGACCTCACGTCGTAAGTAGTGTAAGCAATCGTTGTTTAAACAATATTTCAATCATTTTTGTAGTTTGCGGGTTATCAGTAGACAATAATTGTTTTTAAGCAATGATTTATAAAAATTTGTCCCAAGATTTAAGTTTTCAAAGCATTCTTTGCATAGATTACAAAATTATTTGAATTTCTGATTTTCAATATTGAAAATTAAAACTAATTTGCTTGCAGAAAGAATTATAAAAAAATATAAAATGTATGATTTGGGTTGAATAATTGGATAAATATCATGACGTACTCTACTAATATACATATTTTTGTATTTTTTTAGTTGTAAACAAAGTATTTTTATGATATTTTTCTTTTTGAAATAAAAGAAAAATATTGTAGAAATACTTTTTTTGGAAGTATTGTTTTAACTACTTGTTAGTTGTATTTGTTATGTAGATCCCAACATTTTTTTAGTTTAAATTTGCAAAGTATTTTTAATTTTTACATCGATTGCAAAATTTATAATATTTTAAAATTTTATGTGGTAAACTATAAAGGACCTGCAAAGGACCAACAAATCTTTGTTACTTGCTTTGCATTTTTGAAAACACAGAAACAGATATTTAATAAACAGCATAAAACCCGCACAGGACCTGTACAGTTATTCTACTTGGATTGCCCTCTCGAAACCTGCATAACTCCTGCATAGCAAACTGCACAGGATCTGCACAGGTTCTGTACAATGTATATGACTTCCACTCACAAAGTTCAAATACAATTTTTAAATTTTATCGAATAAACTGTGAAGGACCTGCACAGTTCGGCACGAGCTTTGCACTCGCATTGGGTTTCAAAAACCTTATTCAGACAATGCGATAAATTGAACGGGTCCCGCACAGGACCTGTACAGTTTTTCATCTTTAATTGCCCACTCAAAACTTGCATAACACCTGCACAGTAAACTGTACAGGAACCGAACAAGTCCAGCACACAATTACTACATCAAAATTTACCTGAAAATTTTGTCACTTGCTATTTAACAAACATGTGCAGGACCCGCACGGTTCCTACACATGTTTGTTATTGGCGATAGCCCACTTGAAAACTACACTTTACCCTCGTGAAAACTGTACAGGATCTGTACCAAGCCCTTACGGTTTTGGCTTCCCCACAGGAGCCCGCATTGCAAACATTTTACCCTTAAGGGCCCTGTACGGGCATGCTAGCTGGGATGAGAACTACTTTGTGCAAAAATTCTACCTTCAGATTTATTTAATAAATTTATTTTTTTACGAAGTAGCAAATACAAATAAAATATTATGTAAAAACAAAATTTTCAAAATGTTTTTATTTTGCCAATTTTACTTTTGCTGCTATGGGTTTTTTCCAATGTTTTAATTGGGGCAAAAAACAAAAAGTTCGAAACATTTTTTAAAAATATAGTTTCGGTATTTGTTTGAAAAAGACTTAATTCAATTTTTGAAATGCATCAAAGATTCAATTCAAACTGAAAAAACCGAACTTTTATTAAACTAGTTCAATAAGCCAAAGTCTGTTATAAGTTGGTAACTATCTCTATAACACAGCGATACAGCTCAGCCACGGGCTGTTTTTATCGCAGCAATCGCAAACCTTTGTCAAATTTGTGTGTCTGGTAAACAGTACCTGCGCTAGAGTCAAAAACGATTACCATCAAACAAGTAATTTCCAACGTGGAGTGTGCGTACCATAAGTGAAAGTTTGATTTCCAAAAATTAAATAGGCTGCAATTTCAAAACGATGACCTTTTTTTATGTTAGTCCACTTGTATACCTCTAAATTAGGTCGAAAGTCGAAAACATAGACACTGATTGAAAGTGAAAACGTTTTATTTTTTTTAGTCTTCACCAACAATTTTGAACAAAAACCAAGATTTTGGATATTGATTGAAAGTAAAAAGCTTTTTTTTAGTTGTCACCTGAAAAGCTTTTTGTAAAGAAAATGTGAAATATTTTGTCACATTTGTTGCAATGCTAGAAAATCATGATTCGGCAAGACCTTGTAAAATTTGGGAAAAACTGTATTGCTCATTAAAACGGTAAAAACTGTATTGCCCATACGGCTATGTATCACCATACGAGAAACATCAGAATTCTAGAAGCGATTTGGTGGGTCATGGCCAAAAAGCAGTCGGAAACACTGCATTAAAACAAAAGTATAAGTTAAATTTATGAAGTCACAGTAAAGTTTAAAAAAAACGACCCTAGTAGTAGGGGAGACCGGGGCACGTAGTAACACTTTTTTTCTTTTTGCTATTTCTCCCATAATAAATGTTTTTTTCAAAATTCTTGTTTAATATGAAAAATTTAGGTCACTGTTTAACTAATATCAAAAAAATAAATTAATAATTTTCAAAGCTTAATGGTTAAAATTACGATTTAAAAATTTTAAAAAAGCGTTGCAATGTGTCCCGTCAATGGGGTAAGTTGTAACACCAGTTGGGGTAAGTTGTAACAGCAACAAAAATCACTAATAAATGTTTAAATATAAATGTAACTTGAAGAAAATAACAATATGAAAAAGTAAATACAACGAAATCACACATAGTTTGGTCATAGACATGAGTATCAAGCACAAAAAATGAGGTATTTGGCCGTTGTCTAAAAATGTTAAAACAGTTTTCTTCACTGCTGGATTATCCTAATCATAAATTTTAGAATCACATTTGTGAGAAAAATATGTATTCAAATCTTCGGCACAAGCTAAATGTAATCTCTTTAGGTAACCATAGCATTGTACCACCCACTCCTCATCAGGACGACTGTTAAAATAGGGTCAAGAAATGTAATGCAAAACTAGTCTTTTGCTTTTAGTATTTTTTCAAAAATTAGTTTTTCTTTGTTTGGAGCTGTAACAGATTATCCTTTTCTGGTGTGTCTGTTAACATGGCACATTTTTTAGACCTTTTCTTGTTTTGCACCAAAGACTTGGCCTACCTTTAAGTTTTTTTAGCACTCTGTAGAATTTTACATGGTGGTAATGTGATTTATTATTAGTTTGCTGCGCTTACCTCGTTGGCGAGGGAAAAAGGTTAAAAGGACAAGAGTCTTTTAATTTGTGTTGTAACTCAATCCTGTAACAATCGTTTGAATTTAGGTCGCTTTGATTTTCTCTGCTTTTGGCTTAAGCGTGAGCAATTGTACAGTTTAATTTGCTTTAATTTTGTGAGTTTCAGTTTTGTTTTCAATTCGACAGTTTAATTTTTTTTTTCTATTTGATTAAGGTATTTCAACTTCAACTTAAAATAAAGAAATAATTTGTTAAAAAGAATGATTTTGGTAAAACAAATATTTTGGTTTTCTGTTTGAATAAGGAAACAAATTGGTTAGTAAGAATTACCTCAAGTAGAATCAATCGCAGTGATTTCACTGCACCACATGGTAAACACCAATGTTTTGCTACTTCCCTTATTGATCTCTTTTTTCAATTATAGCAACTGCTGCAGCAACTTCTAATTTGTCTTGTGATGATGAGCTGGTGTTCCTGTTAGTCTTTTTTTTGTAAATTCTCATATCATTCACAAATGTTGTTGCCGAAGTTACTTTTAATATAAGCTAGTTAAATCTATGCACAAAAATATGTGTTACAACTTACCCCATCAGCCTATGCTACAACTTACCCCAACTCATACTTAGTCAAGTTTTTGTTAATATCTCAAAGAGTTAAGTTTTTGTGGCTAAACCTTGTTAGGCATTTAATAGCGTATTGTTTTGTGTTTCGACTGATATAAAACATTTCAATAAAACTGCACCCGCTATCTCCCCAGAAGACAAAACTTAAATTTTGAAAAATTTAATTTGCCTACTCAAAAAGCTGGTTTTAACAGTAAGTCTATTTTTAGTCATTGGAACTAAACAATGTTATTTGCTAGCAATCGGTCTTAATATGATTGTTATTTGGGACTATTTAAAATTTTGCTAGTTGATGTTAGATTTCGACAAATACGAATGTTACAACTTACCCCATGTTACAACTTGCCCCGGTCTCCCCTAATAAACAAAAAAACAAAATAAAAATAGAACCCTGGTTTACCGCAAGCATTCAATGGTATGGTTTGTGCAATTAACAGCGTCCATGAGCGCCTCTGTGACTATTCGCGATTGTTCCTTTGTGTTGTAGCTTATCAGCGCAGGATTGCTTTGCAAAATGGCACGATGAAAAAAAGGTCTGCTTTCATTCGAAATCAGATGAAACATGACCGATTGGGCTCCAGCGCTTTCGCCAAAAATAGTGACCTGTCGTTAAATAAATGTGCTTCGATTTTTGCAAAGTAATGAAGAGAACAGCTTAAACGTTAATCAAAAGTTTTTTTGCAGCAAACACTTGATATCCCGACTGATATAAGCCTATGAAAGGTCTACATTTATAGATTAAAACAAAAAATCAATGTTTATTTTTAATGCAATTTATTAATAAAAAAGCAAAAAAGCTATAAGGGATGGTTGCATGAGAGAATTGCTAAATGCTATGCTGGAATGAACGTAGGTATCCTATTACTTTAGCATGCAGGCCGTGATTAAAAATTGCGTCAACAAACGGACAACGACACGAAGCTAGTGCGCAGCATTTAGTAGTAGATTAAAACGCTAAATTAAAAAGATGAATTTCTAAGGAAAGCACTAAGGATTTAGGCGCCAACCTTTATGTCAACTAGTCGCTTCAAATCTATGACGAGCGTGGACTGTTGTAACCTGAAGAATTTCACGTAAAATTAAATCTAAAACTGAATCCGAAACATAGCTTCACTTATAAGAACGATAAAAACTGACTTTATTCTTGTTTCCTCCAAATTTTTCAATGTTTTCTTGAACCCAGAGTAGAGCTAATTTTTGATCTTTAAGTCCTTGATTTCCTTCAATAGATTCAACTTCATCATTGTAATACAAAAAACCCAATGGACCTGTAAGAAGTTTTTTAAAATGTGCTTAAAAGATTTAAAAGTTTATGCCCTGATTTTCAAACATTTACTGAAGATTCGTGAATTTTGTTGATGAAAATTTTTATTCACTTGAACTGTATAAATTATTAGAAATATACACCCTAACTACATTCAAATTCAAAACATATAACAATTTTCTTTGGAAAAAATTGTAGCAAATTGACTAATTCGCGAAAAAAATTTTTAAAAATTAGTTTTTTGACAATTTAAAAACTAACTTTGACAAAAGTTGTTGTTTTTATTGTTAAAAATGCAATAGAAATCAATTGGGGCAAGTAGGCCTATTTGTCAAAAATGGGTATATTTTCTTGCTTTAGAAAAGCGCAGCGCAACTTGCGCAATGCGTTTTTTCGAATTTAGATCATGTTAATCGCAAGGTATTTTGGAAATCATGCTAAGCGCAGCACAACTCGCGCAATGCAATTTTAAAAATATGTAAAATGCAAGGCATTTTTGAAATCAAGCGCTACTTGCGCAATGCGCTTTAGAAATTCGTATAAAGCGCAGCAGCGCAATGTGATTTTGAAATTTATTTGTAAAGCGCAATGTAAATTATTTTAAATCTATAATTAGCGCGGCGCAAGGTGAATTTTAAACAATTAAAACTTACTGTGCTTTTTCAAATTATAAGCGCAGCCATCCGTTTTCCAATCGTTACATTGAAAAGCAACCAAAGTAGATTGCGCTTTTGCTAAATAAGACTATATAAAGCGCAAGTAGTCTTTTTATTTGTCGGTGCGCAGCGCAATAAAGCGTATTTTATAATTCTCTAGCCAAGAGTGCCGCTCAAAGTGCGCAACGCTTCTAAAAAAAAGTATTTAAATTAATAGCGCAAGTTGCGGAAGTTGCGCTTTGCGCTTCAACTTGCGCTCTGCCCAACTGTGCTTCCTGCCGAGTTGTAGACATTGTACACATTGTAGAAAAAATATAGTAAATTGTAACTCACCCAATCGGTAATTTACAGTTACAACGATTGTGTTCGTGTGATTACTCAATCCTTTTCCGTTGAACAATGCAGTAGTTCCAGATCCAAAATAAAAGTACCCACCGTGGAAAAACACCATAACAGGTAAATTTCCCATAAATTGAACAACTTCCTTGTCAATTTTTACAGAAGACGGCACAAAAACGTTTAAAACAAGGCAATCTTCAGAAACCTTTTCACGGGTTATAAAAAAATAGTAATGACTTAAATTATTAGGTCATGTTTTGTATACTCCAAATTAATATTGTTCTATAGCATATTATAGATTATATAGACAAAAGTCTTAAAATTTGAAAAGCTTTTATGCATGCAAAAACAAATTAATGAATAAATAGAGCAAACATATCAACAATTACACTTGTAGTCACACAGAGTATTTAAAGTGGATTTTTTTTCGGATACTAACTTTCTCCATACACACGCCATTATCGCACAGTCGCGGATTTTGTTGACATGCAATTTGATTTTGCACAGAAGCATTGATGATTGTTGAAGAATTTTGGAACAATTTTTCGGGGGGTTGAAATCTAAATATGCATAAAAAAATCTGTTTAGATGCTTGTTTTCTAGTTGATATTATTTTTTCTTGTTGTTTTTAACTTGATCGTATAAAACGAAAAAGATATTAAATAGCGCTTTGCTCCTGTTCCCGACCATAAAGACATTTCAGGAAATTTTTATAAATATTAAATTGATTTGTATTATTTTAAAAGAGGATATCTAAATTCTTACTCTTTAAAAAAGCGCAAACTTTTTTTTGCTTTTGTTAATTGCAAACAACGAAGGACTACCGTAATCTTTCGTTTTTGCGGTTGGCTATTGGTTGAATTTGGTAAAGCAACAAATAATTAAACTTTGTAAATCAACCAAGCACGTAAATAAGTTTTGCACATACTATTTTGTGCGCATGTCTTTTTTTTTATAAAATTCCTACTAAGAAAATTTTATAGATAATAATTTTTTTAATTAAGCTTAAAATAACGAATTTCTACATAGAAAAAATCCCTCTTTGAGTCTCGAAAAAAGGTAAAAAACTCTGCTTACCTTAACCTTCCAGTCGGTGGTTCTGCATAAGGAACACTGTAGAATGCATGAGATTCTGGATAAGTTTTACCCAGCAATACACCAAAATCCGTGGCAATCACTGGAGAATCAACTGGCGACAAAATGTCATCATCATTATTGTGAATGCTTTTTTTTATTGATTGGTTTTCATGGAAATTGGAAATAAAATCGTGTAAGACATAGCTTTGCTTATTAGTTAGCCCCTGATAAAACTTTGATGATACTTGCGAGAAACTGGTTTTTGTCAATTGGGAGTAAAAAATAAACAAAACAAAAACTCTTAAAACTACTTTTGAAGACCAAATCATTTTTCTTTCAACAAAAATATGGTAATACTTTGCACTAATTTTATTTATTCAACGAACCTCAGATCAGCAGGGAAAACGCCTTTCTCGTTTAATTTTAAAGTATTGGAGTTACATTTTAAACTTAAATTATATTTGCCTTTTTCTGCAAACTTTTTAGGAAATTTTGAAGGTATTGACAAAGTCATTAATTGAGCAAACATGTTGCTTCTTTATTTCTTAAAATTTTTATCTTGAAAGATTCAAGTTAAGTTGTATACTTTTTAAACGTGCTTACATTATTTAGTTTGATGAGTAATTAGAAATTTATTTGAAACCTCGTATATCAAGCGGACCCATATACAAAATGTTTGTTTTGCAAACCTCACTAAACCAATCAAAACCAGGGACGCAGCGAGAAAAAATTAAGAGAGAACAAAAAGTTTGTGCGAAAATATATCAACAGTAAACAAAAATTGACAGATGGAATCACAATTTGACCTTAAAAGCAAACTTTTTTGTGGATGATCAGTACGTTCATATTGAGTAATTAAAGCTTAAAGAATAAAAGAAAGCAGAAAATGTAGCACACAGTTTTTGCAGTAAGGGCGTTTGCGACTTTTTGAATATACCAGTCATGATTATGTTCGGAAATGATTTTGTTTAGATTACGTAGTCGTTGTCTTTAGCAGTGCAGCATTTTTTTAAAATCAAATGCCATTGCTCCTTTCCCAGCTGGACGAAAAGCATAATTTGCAAATAAAGTTTAGCAGCATTGGTTGATCGATTTGATGCAAAATCATGGGATGTCTGACGCTATACTGAGTCTATCTAAATTTGTAGTTTTTTTCTTCTAAATTTATTTAGGAGCAGCAAGACTTAAATGACCATGAGGTTCTTCAGTTTTTTTTATCCGGGCAATGATTCAAAGTGCAGTGGTAAAATAAACTTGACTTGACGTCTGTAGAATCACAAACAGTCTAGTGAGAAGTATAAGTGCTTCAGGTTGCTCTCGAAATATCTATTTTTTTCATTTATTTCTGTTGATTTTTTTCTTTTTTGCTTTGCAAAATAGCTAAGTAGTCAAAGCCTTTTTTTGTTTTTTACTCATTTTTGTTCTTTACAAATCTATTCATTATTTTATTTTTATTTTATCTCTTTTTTATCCTCCTGACTTGTAGGAAAGCAACGGAGGCTCTAATACATAGGATAAGTAATTGCCCCGACCTGCTTCCGGAGATGCCAGCTATTCCTGTCCGCTTGTAATTTAATAGAAATATGACTTTAATTTAGTACTGCTTGCCAAGACCACCAAGCAGGGGAAATTACCGTGAAGTGTCTTTCCCAAGGACACAACAGAATGGCTCGAGTAGGTTCTGAACCAAGACCATGTCGATCACAATCTTAGCGCTCTAATGACTCGACCATTCCGAATTCTGACTGATAATTTTTTTGTTTGGCAAATGTAATAAGGAAAATTCTTAAAACCGATAAAAAAAACTTAAATTTTTGATACACTGCTGTAGTAACCAGGGATGCGGACTTGTCACAATTTTAAACCGAGTTTGAGTCCCGAGTCCAAGTTTGGTTAAAGTGATGAATCCGAGCCCGAGTGTGCATCTTATTTAAAGCTAAAAAGTATTTGTTTGTCTTCTATGGAATAAGTCAGCCAAAAACTGACATAAGCTGCAAAAAATCTAATTGGCAATATTTTTGTTCTGTGGAAGTATTGAACATCAGGAGTGCCAGATAACTTTTTTAATTATCACTAGATTTTTGCGCTAAAAACGGTTGCGGTACAAAGTGGAAACTCGGTAAAAACAACTTTGCAAAGCCTTTTCTTTGAAAAAAGGTGCCTTTTAAAAATTTTTCCCGCCTGAAAAATGACTTTCCGGTGCCCTTGTTATCTCTGTATTACAAAAAAAAGTGACGATCTTGAGCGCAACAAAGTAAGAAACAGTTATAAAATTTAGTATAGTTAAGTGGAATAACATGAAGGAAATTATATTTTAACTTCTCTATCATTTTTTATTGAAGATTTATCAATTTTTTTTCTTAATAAGTATTGATAACAACAATAATCTGCGAAACCTTCTAATTGTCAATGCTGCATGAAATCTAGACGCCGGAACAGAGGTGAATATTTCGAGACACGTTTTTTGAATTCTCAGTCTCGTAACCCCAAAGTCTTGTCTCGATCTCGGATCACTGTGTCTCGAATCCAGGTTGAGACATTGCAGCGATGTTGGCAAAGCTCAGTGGTGTTGTAAATATGTCACAATTTTTAGTAAAAATAGAATACTTGTTTGTTTTTTTAGCCATTTGGGCGTTATGGTCCTTTTTAAATTTGCCATTAGTCACAGTAGAATTGAACCATGGCAATCTTTATGCATGACAATCAAAATGCCTGGACACCGTATATAAGATGCTCGAGAAATTATTAATCTGTTTTAATCAACATTTAAACGTCTTGCATTTCATATTTTAATAACAAAATTTGGTATCCCGAAATGCGGCTATCATGATGCCTTAATTGTTGTGGATACTGTTTTATGACATTATAATACGTTGCAAGAACGACAAATTTAAAGCAATTGATACGATTGCGGTTCAAATCCTATACTCTTGGTTCTGTTGTGTCCGTGTGGAATGATACTTTACGGCACTGTTTTTTGCTTTGAATTTCAGTCATCTTACAAAAATTGAAAAATTATATATCAAGCTGTAGGACAGATGGCGCTAAAAACAATTGTCTGTGTCATTGTGCATCGCGCATACCGAACCCGAGCTCGCTTTCATGGTTTCGGGTTTTTAACTCTCATTAGGGACAGTCTGCTTAACCAGGTTTTTCTCACAGAGCTGGTCATATACATATGTAGAAAAATCTAAGACTTGTGGGGTTTCACCGGATGCATTGCTGCACTGATAGAAGCGGCGTTGTGTGACACGCCGATCTTTTGAAGTATTTGTTGGCAGCGTAGTCGAGCAGTTAAAGAGCCGTGCTGGTGATCACCATGGTAACGGTTCAAACCCAGTCGCGCTATTCTGTTGTGTTCTTGGGAAAGACACTTTACGGCACTTTCCCTTGCTTGGCGGTCTTGGCAAGCAATTTTAAATTCCAGGCTTATCTCTATAAAAAATTTCAAGCGGACAGCAATAGGTATCTTAACATCTCGGGAAGCAGGTCGTGGTAATTGCTTACCCTATGTATTCGCACCTTGGTCGCTTTCCTGCCAGTCAGGAGGATAAATAGAGATAAAATAAAACAATCACAGATATGTAATTATAGCAAAAAAATTTTCAATTTTGCAACTACAGTAATTATGGTCACGGTTTAAAACCCAGTCGCATTCTCCTGTTGTGTCCTTGAGTAAAACACTTTACGGCAATTTCTCCTGCTTGGTGGTCTTGGGAAGCAGTTCTAATTAGTCATATCTCTATTAAATTACAAGCGGACAGCAGTATCTGGCATCTCTGGAAGCAGGTCGGGGCAATTACTTGCCCTATATATTAAAGCTTCCGTTGCTTTCCGGCGAGTCAGGAGAATAAATATAGAGATAAAATAATTAAAGTTCCTTTGCTCCAGTCGCGTATCTTCAAAAAACTTTTACTACAGTTTAAAGAATTCATATTTTTATATAAATCACTTTTTCGTACAAAAAGGCAGATAAGTTACTAATGCATTAAGAGTGGCGAACTTATGCTGCCTGGGAGCTATAAGAAATTAAGGAAACTCAAAATATAACTTTTTGTTGTGGGCCTAACTGGAAACTACAAATCGATCAAAAACGCAAGTTTCTTTCTTATTGACAGCAGGGAAAAGTGAGGCAAAGCTGAACATTTCAATTTTTTCACATTTTATTAACTTTGGCACTCTTTATCTTCAGAAGCTGTGAGCTTTTTACGCCGCCTCATCAAACTTTTGGAAAAAAACTATTAAGAAAATTTAATGAATCTACGGACGACATTGTTGCATTGCTTAACGCTATCAAGGGAAATTGATACGCAGTTAAAGTGAAATGCAAAAGAGCGCCTATTTGTTAACTAACGCAAGCTGGCATCAATAATACTTTTAGAAGAGCTATAATATGGATTTAACCTCCCCTATACAAAACCCGGACTATGCCAGTTCTTTTATCGATTTAAAATCAATCTTTTCGTACTACCAATAATTTATTCAAACAGTTAAGCTTTGTTCCATTTGGGTTCAAACACGTGTGAAGCAAAAATACAAGAAACGATTTTAGTAATTTTAGTGACAATTAAAAAAAGAATTTTTAAAGCGTGATTGAGTTTTTATTATAGGTATTCAATAAAACTTTCAAAAACAAAAAAAACATATACGTGCAAGATCGTGGCTCTTTATAACGCTTTAAACTAGTGGTTCTTAATCTTTCTTATGCTCCGCACCCTTTAAAACTTTTGCTATGTTCTCGTACCCCTTTTAATCAGTCTCAGATTTCTCGATTTTCGTGCCAAAATCAAGGTGTTCTCTAAAACAAAAAGATCTTCACCCGAATTTGCGCACTCCTTAAAAAACCGGCAACAATTAGTACCGGCAATATTAATTTTGGAATGCCATGAAAAACAATAGCAAATAGAAAAAGAACAAGCAGTTGACTACACAAGCAGACTAGTCAACAGAAATACTTTACAAAAAAAACAAAATTTTAAACAGTTGCATGACATTTACCAATCCTAACGATTCACACATCGTCGCACTCCAGTTTAAGAACGCCTACTTTAAGCGCATAAAAAAACATGTGCAATTTAATGTACGAACAAATTGGGCACAGATAAACTTCTATTCCAATCAGCAATAGCCTAACACTTGGATGGTCGCAAGAAAAAAAGTTAAACATTTAGGCCTATTAATTGATAAATGCTGTCACAAAAATGAATGCCGTTAAAATCTACTGGCACTCAAGGTAGCCAGCGCGTAACACAATCTTAGATTTTACGAATTTTTTTTTCTGATACATATTGACCATGCGGTTCTTTGGCTTCAGGTGGAAGAGTGGCCAAATAAACAGGTGTATCCGCACCTTGCTCGGGAGACTTCGGCGCTTTAGGCCCGCCCATGTCAGTTCGCAGCCATCCCGGGCAGCAGCAGTTAAGCAAGATATTGTGTTTCCCGTCATCGCGCAACTTTTGAGCATGAATACGGCTCATGGCGATTACACCTAGTTTGGACACGAAATAGGAATTGTCAGGCCATCCGTTTTCTTTTAATTTTCCTTGTTCTGCTAGCTGAAGGAAGTTGTTCATCAGAGTTTTCAGTTTTTCCTCAGTTAAGTCGTCGGATTTGAACTCTTGCTGCAAATCAGCCGAGCATTCTTTTAATGCACTGAGACCGACATAGCCAGCTACATTGACAACTCGACCGTTTTCTCTTACATGTGGTAGAAGGGAGTTGGAAGTTCGAAGAGTGCCAAAGAAATTCGTGCCGACATTAAGTCTCGCATTTTCGGCCAATTTTTTTGAACCTCCCCGGATGTTCAAAACTCCAGCGTTGTTTATAAGAACGTCCAAGCCGCCATGCTGTTCCTGCAGGTAGTTTTCAAAGCAATTCACGCTTGTGGCGTCGTTAATATCTAGTTGATGATATTTAACTTTCGATCCATTTGCTTCTAGCTCTCTGGCAGCCTCTTGTCCACGCTCTTTGTTACGGGAAGTTAAATATACTAAACCGTCAAACTTCAACGTTAAAGCACGAACAATGGCTAAACCCAAGCCTCTATTTGCTCCAGTAACGACAGCCACTCGAGAACTAGACATTACCGAACGTTAAAAAATTTGATCAATACCTGCATGAAATAGATAGAATAGTACAAATATTGTATTTAAACAAGGCATAGAAATAATAAATGAAATATTTTACGTACACTAGTAAAACAATGTAATAAACACATTAGTTACAATTTGCACAGAAATACAAATATTCACAAAAAATGCTAATATTCAATTAGAACACCCAACTAATAGCACGCTCACAATTTTTCACATATTTTTGAGCTGCTCTGCTGTTTCTTAAGCTCTTTTTTCCGAATTACTAAAAACAAGCCTACCCATTAATGATAGGCATGCAAATTGAAGAACTAAAGATATACAGTAATTCATTAAAACTTAATTTTCTTTTTCAAAGATACATACCGTAATTCAAAAATACAACACTAACAAAAAATCAAAACCAAGCCTCTCGTTACATTCGCTAACAAAAAATAAACATGAAAAGATTCTCAAAGCAATATTCCAAATATTATAAATATATAAACAAGTTAATAAATTCATGTCAAATTATGTATATTATAAAATTAATAAATACTTATAACATTACGTACAGTTTTTCAAGCTTTTGTGGAAGCTAGAATGTACAAATATGACATTTTTGAAAGATCTACAGAACAACAATGAGCGAGACGCACTCAATTTCTGTCGTCTATTACATTTATAGAATCGATATGCAATATCGATGTTTAACAATGATCAAGATTAATAGTTTAAAAAAGAGTGAACATACGGCGACGAAAAGACCTGCTGCGATGGAGTAACGAACGAAAAGAAAACGTGTCAACGCACCGGCCTCTTATGGTCAAAAATTACAATTAATGCATAGGGAGGGTGGATCGTTATGAATGACTTTTTAAAACACAATTATTGCTAAAAGAGGTAAAACAATCTTGATGCTTGGTCAGACGATTCATTACTTTGGCTGTGGTAAATACTTGCATCGATTATCGGCCGATTCACCCATCAAAAATACTTGTTTATTTGGGAAAATCATTGTTTAAGTGTTTGTTTAATCAATACATATCACAAATATTTTTTGGAAAAAACTAATTTATTAGTTAAAAGTTTTAGAAGTTTAAACAATTTTTTGCAAAACAAAATTGAAAAATTTATAATATTAACTACAAATAACTCAGTTTTCATATAGAAGTGCAACATCTTAAATTACAAATACTCAATGGCTCAACATATATATTTACATTACTTAGCATAAAAATTGCCTTAAGAACTTGATTATTTATCCAAAGGTTGTTTTCAGACTTTACCACCTTTGAATTTTTTTCTCTGAAACAAATTCTCCATGTGGTGAGGAGCTTCCTTCTGGCAAAAGTGCTAAATATAATGGAGTTTCAGCACCTTGTTTTGTGGACTTGGGTGCAAAAGATCCTCCCATGTCAGTGCGAACCCAACCTGGACAGCAGGAATTGAGCAATACAT
Source organism: Diplosoma virens (assembly GCA_963680785.1). NCBI lineage: Eukaryota > Metazoa > Chordata > Ascidiacea > Aplousobranchia > Didemnidae > Diplosoma > Diplosoma virens. The sequence continues at coordinate 45,516,807 of OY796881.1, read as the reverse complement.
TTTTATTTCCATGATGGGTAATCCAGTCAGCATGAATTTTAGACAAGAGTATCAAAGCAAGTTTAGACACATCATAAGCATTTTCAGGCCATCCATTTTCTTTCAATTTGTTTTGTTTTGCCTTATCTACATAATCACGCATTAACTGCGAAAGACGATCTTCAGACAGACCATTTGAACGGAATTCACTTTGCAATAATGAAGAGCATTTCTGCAGTGCACTGATGCCAAGATAACTAGAAACATTAACCACCCTCCCGTTTGGTTTGATAAGTGGAAGAAATACTTTAGAAATATCAAGAGTGCTAAAATAGTTAGTCTTTATTGTTTGTTCAATTTTTTCAGAAAGTGGACGAGAATCATTTTTACCAAGTAAAACAGCAGCATTGTTCACTAGAATATCAACCCCACCATATGTTTCCAAGATGTATTTTTTCAATTCTAATATGCTACTACTATCATCTATATCAAGCTGATGAAAATAAACTTTGTATCCTTCTTTTTCTAGTCTTTTAATAGCATTGTGTCCATTATCACTGTTTCTAGAAGTTAAATACACATGCCCATTAAAATTTAAACACAAGCCTTTCACAATTTCAAATCCAATGCCTTTGTTTGAACCAGTAACAATAGCAACTTTAGTCAAACTCATGTTTGTATTAAAACGTAACTGCTGCAAAATCTTCTGAAGTACAATAGTTTAAAATGCTTATTTAGCTTAAAAGAAAACTTATTAGTAATTTAACATAAAAAATAGAAAACTATAAAACACATTGAACATGACTTGGAAAAAGTAAGAGCAATAATGATATAGTATTCTAAACAAAATCTTGATGCAAGAAATCACCAATTTTACTATTAACTGATTAAGTATCATAGTTAAGGTTACCTTCTGAACTGAACTACAGATGGCTAATCACCAAAAGCAAAAGCAATTTTTGGAAACAAAAAAAGAGCTTAACTTGATGTGGACATAAAGTGTAGACTTTCTAATAAGCACATTTCTTAGAAATTAGTGCATTAAAATTTTTACGACAATATTTATAAAAATAAACACAAAATTTTAACCACCAATGCCACCAACATTAAAGTATAAAATCTAGTTTGAAACTTAAGTTAAAGCATTATTTGTTACAACAGTGCAATTAAACAAAAGAATATTTTTATAGTTTATAGCAGAGCTGCAAACTCATATGTATTTTTTACCAAGTTTAAGTTCAAGTTGCCATTTTCAATTCATCAAGTTCAATAATTTTCTATCTATAAAGTGAAGACCAAAAAAAAAGCTTTCACTTTAGATTGTAGTTCTATGACTTTTTTGCTGAAATATGCATGTGCTTTTGAGAGGCACTATAGCAAGTGCTTTTTTAACTCCATAGCAGCCAAACTTGAGACTTTTTTTGAATTAGAGTTGGGGAAATCTTACTTATTGAGTTTAAGTCAGCTAAGAGAATAGAGTTCTTCAAGTTTGCAGCCCTGTTTTATAGCCACTACCAATGCAAATGTGATATAAAGTTAGCAATGTACCCTTTAAGGGATATAAGAATTTGATTGTAAAATAAAATGACAATGGTTCAATAATGATGTCACAAATACCTAAAAATTAGAATTATAATACCTTAACAAAAGTGCTTTTGTTACGCTACAGTCACAATCATATTTTATATAGTTAAGCACAAGGATTTATTTAAACACATATTTTTACAGTTTATCCTCATGCTTAAGTATATAAAATTGAAATTCTTTATTCGCTTGGCATGTTCTAAGAGAGTAAGCACTTGCTTAACCACTTGTTGGGTTATTCTTGGTCATGAAGTCGCCTTGACCTGCAAATTCGAAAAATACTTATAGCTGCTTTGAGTCAAATTGTTGTCTAGCTTGTGTGGTCTAGTGGTGATGTCACCTGCCTGGAAAACCACAGGTAGTCGGTTCGATTCGCAGTGAGATGAGCATCACTGACAAGCTCTAACAAGCGCAAAACTCAAGTCTGGTGCTTCTCTTTTTCAAAGCGTCCCAATCATGGTACTCATATGTACCCTTGTCCCTTAAAGGGTTAGTTAATAAACCAATGTTGATTGTAACTGGGAAACTTTATTTTATCAATTGAGTAGTTGAAATTAGTTTAACAAATCATTATGCTTTACTAACAATCAAATCTACTTTTTCAAATATGCTAAATCTTTTTAAAACACCAAAATGTTGAAAGCTTTTTATATTATTCAAAAATATCAAATTTTTCTGTGAATTATGTACATTACAATGATTAGCTGTTAAACAATTACATAACACTACCACTGTTTAACCTTTTTTCTGAAACATATTGACCATGGGGCTCACTGGAACCAACTGGTAACAATGCCAAATACACTGGTGTTTCAGCATCTTCATCAGGTGTTTTTGGTGCTTTTGGTCCAGCCATATCAGTTCTTACCCAGCCAGGGCAACAAGCATTCAGCAAAATATCCTTTTTGCCTTTTTCTTTCAGCAAACAAGCTTGAATTCAACTCATTACTGTTACACCAATTTTGGATACACCATATGCAGTATTAGGCCAACCCAGTTGCACATGATTGCCTTGTTCTGCTGCAGTAATAAATTCATTCATTTTATCACTCAATTCTTCTTCAGTAAACGTTTCAGATCGAAATATCTGTTGCAAATTAGAGCTACACTTATTTAAGCTCATAACACTATCCATACTTGAAACATTGACAACCCTTCCATTGGGCTTAATATGAGGCAAAAGAATTTTGGATGTTTGCAAAGCACCAAAATAGTTTGTTGCAATAGTAACTTTAGCTTGAATACCAAACAGAGTTGTATCAGCACTTTTATATGCAATTCCAGCATTGTTTATCAAAATATCAATTCCACCATATAAAGAAACAATGTCATCTTTTAAGCGCTTAATGCTTTCTATATCATCAATATCAAGTTGGTGATACTTTGCATTCAACCCTTCGCTTTAAAGTTGCTTTAGTGCTTTTTGTCCTTGCTCTTCACTTCGTGATGTTAAATATACATCACCATCAAATTTTGAACATAATGCTCTAACAATGGCAAATCCAATACCTTTATTACAGGGGTGGCCAACCCACGGTTGCAAGCTGCATGTGGCTCTTTTTACAGGTCCTAGTTTGTGTACTAGTAGCCTAATTATCTAGTCATGTTGAGTTTGGCAACAAACAAAGTGCATTGTTACATAAAAATGACTTCTATATTACTCCTAGATGGACATTTCTTTTTTCTCTTTCTGAAGAAAATCAGTAGCCTAATTCTGTATTGTTATATTTAAGTTGTATTAGGTTTTATTGGTATATTTAAGTTGTATTAGGTTTTATTGGTATATTTAAGTTTATTAGTATATTTAAGTGCATTAGTACATTTTTAGGATGCATTAATATATTTAAGTGTATTAGTATATTTTTAAATTGTATTAGTATATTTAAATAGTAATTTGTGTCATGTTCGCTCTCAAAATGGCAAAAAACAAATGCACAGCAAAGCGAAAATATGAGGATGAACACAGGACATTTTTGACAGAGTAGGGGAGCTTATATTTTTTGTTGAATGTAATGGTAAGCCATTTTGCCTTATATGTCAGGCATCATTAGGGCATTTTAAAGTTTCAAATCTTCAACGCCACTTCAACTCACTCCATGGTAACATTAACCATGAATTTCCAAAAGGGACTGAGAAAAATATACAAAAAAGTAACACTGTCACATTGCAACAATCAGTATGACTGTAAACAAATCTAACGCATAGTTTAGCACAAACAAAAATTTTCTTTTTGTTGCTAATTTTTTATGAACTGCGTAAGGGACATCTCTCATCAAACTCCAGCAGTGATCTGCCATCACGTTGCAGTCCCATTGACCTTGATAACGTTCTTCCATCACTTTGACATCCTGATGGAAACGCTCTCCTTGCTCCTCACAACATCGCCAAGATTCACAGGAAATTCGCTGAGGTGGCTGTGCAAGTAGTGCACTTTAATGCTCATTCAGCACCCAAGGTCTTGTAGGCTAAGAAGAAGCTCCTCCACCAACTCTATATAATTGTCAGCTCTTTTATTACCAAGGAAGTTGTGGACCACTTTAGAAAATGCTTTCCAAGCTCGAGCCTCAACAACAGTCATTGTAGTCACGAAATACTGGTCCCTGATCAACATTCTGATCTGAGGCCCATCAAATATCCCTGCTTTTTTTCTTCTCATAGCTAAGGCCAGGAAAGGTTGAGCAAATGTATACAAAACAGTCTCCAGAACAATCAAGTGGTTTGACAAATTGCTTCATTAGTGCAAGTTTGATGTGTAGTGGCAGCAAAACGATGTTTTTCCCATCAACCAAGGGGTTATTGACAATATTCTTTTCTTTTGGTTTTACTGTATTTCTTGGTGGCCATTCTTTTCTTACCCAATGCTCTTCATTGGGTAAGAAATCCCAGTAGTCATTGGGTAAGAAATTTACTATCCCAGTAGCATAAAAAGCAAGGATATTTGGTATGACCTGCTTGTTGCCCCAATACGAAATTCACCATTTTTAAATTCACACATGTCAACCACTGGTGAACGCAGTACTTCAGTCTTTCAAGCACAACCTTTATGTTTGCGTAGTTTTCCTTCAAAGTGACAGAGTGTCCTATAGGGATGGATCCATACTGGTTACCATTATGGAGCAGACACACTTAAGGCTTCTTTTTGAGCTATCAATAAAAAGTCTCCAGTCATTTGAACGATATGCAGACAAACCCATAGCAAGAAGAAGCCCCTCAACATCTGTACAGTAAACAAGCTGGCCATCAGACTAAAAGTACTTTCTTAATTTCTCTTCCCAGTTACGATAAAATGAAATACTTGTACCAGCTTTGAGAAGATGTTTATCCTGCAGTCTGGAAGCCAGCACTTCAGCAGATTGCTTTGGCAAATTTAAATCTCGTATCAAATAATTCAATTCAGACTGACTATACAAAGAAACTCGGCCAGCATTCCATGCCTTGTGTGCTATATCCTGTTCTTCATCATCATCATCAGAATTGGTTGAAGACGTGGAAGACCTTAGCTGGTCCTCATCAATGTCAGGAAGCTTGGTGAAAATGGGTACAGGTACTTTATCACTATGGAGAATCGGTCGCATAGCAGAATGTATGTTTGGGTATTGCAAGTATTGCTTGTTTTTCTTGTTGAATCCTTTGACATTTACGAGGCAGAAGTAGCAGTTATCCACGTGGTTTTTTTGGTTCTCTTCATACCATTGGCACACCAAATTTTCAACACAGGTTGTGCAAACTTGGTGAGGCACCCAACTTTTGTCCTGGTCACCAAGCAGTACTCCAAAATAAGCAAGGTAAATTTTTTTGATAAAACTATTGATATTACATCTTTGAGGTGGTAAAGTAAAACAACCACAAATATAACAGAAAATATCTGGGTCATTGCACATTTTCTTCGCTTGGAAGTCACAAACATGTTAAGACCTTAACGTAAGATGAAACGGAACAAAAGCTTTAAAAACACTGAACTGTAAATATTACTGAACCTGCAACATATTAACAAACACTCCTGTTTAGAAACTATTGCTGTTACAAACAAACATATGTTTCAGAAGAACAACCTTTCTTAACCTTACTACCTTGTCTGCAAAGTGCAATTTTTGTAACTTCATGGCTAGTTCTTGTATCCAACATCGAAACAAGAAGTTGAGTTTCCCATGACTTTCCAGCGCCATAAACAATATTATGGCCTTTTTTCTGATTTCGCAAAACTGGTTTAAAAACTATGCTTTTGAAGTTGCTTTTGTGCTTGATTAATGGCATCAAACATCTGAGCAAATGAGCAACTTTCACACAATACAGCACTACAAAACATGTAAATTGCACAAAAACGTGATGTGATAAAGAAAATCTGAGCTCAGATTTAGATTCAGCACACCAAAGTTACCCTAACTCCGTTCTCAAAGTCCATGCAAGAAAAAAAAAACCAGTGTTATTTAAAAGTGTGTATACATCTTTCTGAGACAATCCTGTATAGTTTCCATAAAAGGTGACCACAGTATGAAAACAAGGTTTTCTAGTGCTGCAACCTTATTGTGTCATTTAAAATAAGTAGCAACAAAAAAAATTAAACACATTTGAAAAACAAGCTCTTACAAGGCAAAAGAAAGTAATTACAAATAAAAACTAAAAACAAAACTAAAAGTTACATAACTTACATGACAAACTTAAATTGATGTCGCATTATCTATTTTAAAAAATTTTTATTTATTTTTGAATTCACATTGTGAAAATTTTTCAATCTAATTCAAAATGGAATTCTAAACTTTTAACAGGTAACATATTTTTCAGTTATTTTTAAAGCCTGCTAGCCACCCATTTATAATTAATTTAATCCAGAGCATACAAACATCAATTAAAAATTATTGCAGGCATTGCTAAGCAATAAAACAGCACAGATGAAAAGTGTTGAAATTTTAATATTTTATTGCATGTACAATACAGACAAAGTTGGTTAATTGCAAGTTGCTTAAATGTATAAGTTGTTTTATGGAATATAAATCTAAAATTTAGAACCAAATCCTATCTAACATTAAGAAAAAAGGTTGGTTAATTGCAAGTCACTTAATTGAATAAATCGGATTATCGTATACAATTTTTATTTTAATCGCAATCTTTAATTGCTCAACTGAATAATTTTGTAAACAAAATGTCACAATTTGCAAACAAAAAGTGAATCATGGCACAAGTGATTAAATTTTCTTCCCATCAAACATCTTGTTTAACTCTTGTCGTATTATTTGTGTTGAAATTTCTTCTTGTTTTATCTCCCGCTGTTTACTTCAAACATGTGTTGGGCATAATGACGTCACAAAACAAAAGTGCCACAAGCGAGCAGCTGTAGGTTGCATGTGCACATGCAACAGTGGATTAGCAGTGCAAACGTTTTTTGCAAGTTTATTGCATAAAGTGATTTGCTGAATGAAAAAAGCTTTTATCTGAAACAGACATTCAATAAACTAAAGTGTTGCTGTTTTGGCCTGTTTAAAAGATTAATATTTTAATTTCATATTGTTTGTAAATATAATTATTTGAAAAAAGTGGTCATAAATTTTAATTCTAATCAGATTTGAATTTTTTAAGGTATTTCAAAAGTCTTAGATTGTTAATTTGGATGCCTTCACATACAGTAAACCTTTTTCTTGTACAGGTTTCTTAAATGTATATGTCGAATAATTGATTAAAAATGTCTGGCAAATTGGATATGCAATTAACTGACTTCGTCTATATAAATGTTACTTTTTTTAAAACCCAGTGTTGTTTTTTCACACATAAACTATTTCTTTATTACAAATCAAATGCTTTGTGTGACATTATTGCATAACAAAACCATATCTAAACCAAAACAAGCAGGAAAAAGCAGTAGGTTTGTCACTGGCAAAAGAAAAGATTTGCCAATTAAACAGCTTTCTATGCAAAATTTTTAAAGATTTTCATAAAGATGAAGAAAATGTTTTTGAGGTGGAGCCATATTAAACAACCTGGCCAGTGGCCATACATACTGGTTTTGTTTAATTACAATCCTAGCATATTAAGGATTCTTAGTAAAGTTAAATATAAAACTTGCAGTGTTTCCAGAAAAAAGTTAAGTAAACAGAATTTTACATTTTTTAAAAAATATAACAAACATCTTATCAACCTGTACACTATAGCAAAGAGTAGTACAAAATTGTAGCAAAAATTTAATTTTTGTAACCTTATACATTATACATTTTTTCTAGAAAAAACAAAACATAAGCACAGCAACAATTAAAAAATTTTTAGAAAATACAGTTTTAATTTATACTTTCAAATATTTAATTAATCATGATTCTTTTGAGACCATTCATATTGTCAAGTGCTATGGTCATTCATTGGATCTAGTATCAGGTCTTGGTTTGGTCTCGAAGTAATTGATTTACAGCCTGTGAAAGGGCTTAGTAAACTTAGATTCAACATGAAACAGAGTGAAACTAGAATAGGGAGGCTGGCAACAAAAATTTCTCACTTGTTTAAAAGTTCTCAAGTGTGAGTTTTTGGGTCACTATTTACAAGACTAGTCAAACAAATCATTCTTTTTAAAAAAGTTGACATGTCATGAATTACAGGGTGATTCAGCGAAGTGTGCACAAATAAAAACTCATCTTTCAGACTTATAATTAGGTCAAATGAAACAAGTTATATGCTGTGAAGATAGTAAATTTAATAAGCTTTCAGAAAATATACAAGTTATTCAATATAACCCCCTTCGTTTTTGATTACTTTCCGAAGTCATGGCAGAACCTGGGCACATGTGGCACGCACCACTTCTGGGTCAATTTCGTCCCATGCCGATGTCAATTTTCGCTTTAGAGAGTCCAGATTTGGATGAGAAGTACGGCAGGCTTTTGTCTCTAAAATAGACCATAACCCAAAATCCATAGGCCTCAAGTCTGGTGAAGACGGTGGCCAAAGCTCTTTCTCCCAAAAACCTTTGAAATTGCATCGACACCAAGCTTGAACTGAGTTGGCCATGTGGGAGGTTGCACCATCCTGTTGAAGAGTAACTCCTTGTTCTCCGACTACTTCTTGGACCCAGGGAAGGACTTTCTCCTTCAGCATTCGCCTATAGACGGTCTGGTTTATCTTGACCCCTTCTTCAATGAATATAAGAGGAGTTTTCAGCCTTTTTGATGTTGCACCTGCCCATACCATTAGGGAGGCGGGTTTTTGTCTTCTGAAAGAGCTGCGACGCTCAACTGGGACCATGTTTATGTCTGGAAGCCAAATCCTGTCATTTTGATGGTTATGGACAGCTTGAACAGTGAAAAGTTTTTCGTCTGTCCATAAAACTTGAGGCTGCGTGCCATCGACAAGTTTCTTGACCAAAACCTTTGCTCTATCGAGCCTTTTCTTCTTAGTGGCCTCCGACAAGAGATGTCTTTTGGTGAACTTGTATGGGTAGCTCTGGAGATCATCCTTGAGAATTCTTTGCATGCTGGACACGCTCACAGAGTAGTCTTTAGCAAGTTGTCTGGCACTTCTTGCAGGATTTCTCCTCAACTTCTCTCTGACCTTTTTGATCAGTTTCTTCGTCCTTACGGTTCTTTCAGGGTCACTCCTGATTCTTGGAGCACAAGTCCCAGTGTCCTTGAACCTTTTCACGGCTTTATAAACTCCTCTACAGCTTACAACCTCCTTCATCAACCGGAAAATTTCACTTGGTGGGAGCTTCTTCTTGCAATACTCTTCTATCACGTCATTGATCGTTTTACTCATCGTTTATTTTTACTTCAAATAATACCAGATTTTAAATTTTAACTCTTAAATAATAAGAAATTGAAATGTTAATAATTGAAAGTTAATAATGGACGAAATACATGTACATAAAACAAAAAAAAGTATTTGTGCACACTTCGCTGAATCACCCTGTATATTAAAATTAGATAGTTTACCTGATACATACCTGATATTACAAAGCTGAAGAGGACAGCTCATCAAGTCAATTCTTTGCAGACAAGATCTAAATAAACCTTGGAAAAAGTGTTGCATTTAAGTGACAAAATGAATTAAGGTACTTTATGCTCAAGAAACTGCAAAAGCTGTCTGGTGTTTCTCAAAGCCACATCTGAAGCTGTTAGAATCTTTTTGCTTCAGTAAGAGGCAGTGACTTCAAGAATATGGCTGATGGAACCAACCATCTTCTAGTACAAATCACAACATGTGTGGAAGATAAGTATACAAAGCTTGCACTAAAACAAGATTAACAGTAGAGCACTTAGACAATGTCACACATCTGGTGGTGTTGCATTTTTCAGCATTATAGCAATAAAAACAATACATTACATTATGACTATAGTGTGCATTTTTATCATATAAAAACCATAAATCAAAAGTAACAAATTTTTCTCTTTGTATATCCTTTTCAGAATTCTTTTAAGAAATATCAAATAACTCCATACAAGTCATCCTCACTCTTGATTTGTTAGAAACATAAGAATTCAATCAAATTTTATTTATCAGTTGTTGTTGCTGCTGTTGTTGTTTTTTATCAAAATGCATTATATTTACTTTGTAATCTAAAATATCTGCATAAATCAAAAATTAATAATTTAAAAAATTATATGAAATAATTAAATTTGCAGTACTTAAAATTACAACTTTTCTTTTACAAAAATTAAATGGCATTTACAGTACATCAATAAAAAATGCATTTTAACATATGCACAACTCTGTGAAATGAAACAGATTTTCATAATAACAAGTTAATCAAGCAAATTGTTTTTGAAAATACTGCATTCCAGCTTTAGATATGATAAAAAGCAAGCTTAAAAATGATTTTGAACTCAAATAATATAAACAGAAAAAAAAATACACAAAATTTGCTTGACTAGAACATTTTAAACTCCAATAATTTCAACTTAACTCATTAATCAAGTAATAAAATCACCGATGTTGTAAATGTTTTTACAATAGTCTTAACTAGTAAATTGGTATCAATCATTAATAGTTCTTGTAAAACTTAGCTTGACTTACAGGATAATTTAATATAGTTTAGTGAAACTTTTGTAACATTGAAAAAGTTTTTTAGGCTATTAATTGTACTTTAAAAGCAATTAACATCTTTTTCTTTTAAATACAGAGAGATTGTCAGTCAAAAGTAATATGCTTTTTAAGCATTTCCTGTTTACAGTATGTATTAAATTAAAAGACACACATTATAATTTTTTTGCATTAAATTTTTTGTGTGCATTTTAATAAAGAGTGTGTTCTAATCAATGGTATATTCCATTTTTGTTGACAATTTCATTATGATATATATGAATCACATCTAACTTTAAGTCTTCCTTAAAAATCAATTCAAAATGCTATGATTTCTAGTACATTATATTAACTCTAACTCTTGGACTTGTCAATCATTTAAAGAACTTCTTTCATCATGAAAACTTATTTATTAATAGCATTACTTTAAAAAATACTAGAAGTCAGTAGTTGGATAAAAAATTCAGAGACAACTCCTGGTATCCTTAAAGTTTGATTTTATACAATTTCAACTGTGCAGGTTTGTAATAAAGAATCATTTAGGAATAGTTTTTTGTTATTAATATTGTGTGGTTGCAAATCAAAGAGCCAGCAAATACTATAAACAACACAAAGTTCAGTTATAACACTGAACACAGTACAATAGAAAAAACGTAACAGTTACCATAATCATTTTTTAAAACTTTAGTTCAAGATTAATGGCTAAAAGCTGTTTTGCTTTTTGCTTTTTTGTTAAGGTAGATACGAACATTTACTCAATCTTTACTTATGAAAACAATAGCACATGTTAAGGATGCAAAAAGGTTTAGAGTCAGATAGCTTTTATATTTGTGCAAAAATGTAATTACAAATCACTGTTTATAGACGATTCATGGCATCAAATGTACAATTTTTACTTTCACAATAAAAACAATGACATTGCAAGCAATCATTTTTTAAAAATATTGTAGTTTGGTATTAAAGAACTCGTACAGTTTTCTCTGATTCAAAAGTAGTGGTAATTAATCAAATCAGAATTTAGTGGGAATAAAGATTGGCTCAACTATGGTAAATTTAATATTGCTAATTACTAATTTAGGTAGAAAAAATTAACAGAAAAATTAAGGCAAAAATTAAAGGACTAAATTTTGTGTGAGAGTTGCACTAAACTGTATCACAATTAAAATAAAATCTTTAGTAATATTTATAAATTGGTGAATCATAATTCTTTCATTACCTTAATTTGAAATTACATACCTTAAAACTCTTAACTTATGTAGAAACTTGCAAGTAAATGATTTTTTAATATTTGTTTGGTTTATTGTTTTAAACAATCCATTAATTTTTGCTGAACTATAATTCAATTCATTGGCTAAACTAGATTTTAACAAACTTGCCATAACTAAAATCTAAAAGCAAAATGTTGATTAATTAAAAAAGCTTTAATTTTTATCACATTTACAAAAATTATCACTTAAATAACTTGTTATTGAAAAATTATTACAATTGCTACAAGTTCACATATCATTTACAAGCACAAAATTTTAGTTTCATTAAACGAAAAAATATTATAAGTTTATATTGAAGCTTTTTTAATTGGGTTTACCATGTTTGAACTTTCATTTCTGAAACATATTGACCATGGGGCTCACTGGAACCAACTGGTAACAATGCCAAATACACTGGTGTTTCAGCACCTTCATCAGGTGTTTTTGGTGCTTTTGGTCCAGCCATATCAGTTCTTACCCAGCCAGGGCAACAAGCATTCAGCAAAATATCCTTTTTGCCTTGTTCTTTCAGCAAACGAGCATGAATTCGACTCATTACTGTTACACCAATTTTGGATACACCATATGCAGTATTAGGCCAACCCAGTTGCACATGATTGCCTTGTTCTGCTGCAGTAATAAATTCATTCATTTTATCACTCAATTCTTCTTCAGTAATCGTTTCAGATCGAAATATCTGTTGCAAATTAGAGCTACACTTATTTAAGCTCATAACACTAACCATACTTGAAACATTGACAACCCTTCCATTGGGCTTAATATGAGGCAAAAGAATTTTGGATGTTTGCAAAGTACCAAAATAGTTTGTTGCAATAGTAACTTTAGCTTGAATACCAAACGGAGTTGTATCAGCACTTTTATATGCAATTCCAGCATTGTTTATCAAAATATCGATTCCACCATATAAAGAAACAATGTCATCTTTTAAGCGCTTAATGCTTTCTATATCATCAATATCAAGTTGGTGATACTTTGCATTCAACCCTTCACTTTGAAGTTGCTTTAATGCTTTTTGTCCTCGCTCTTCACTTCGTGATGTTAAATATACATCACCATCAAATTTTGAACATAATGCTCTAACAATGGCAAATCCAATACCTTTATTAGAACCAGTGACAACTGCAACTTTAGAACTCATTACAAAAATTTATAAGATTTTTAAAATGTTAATTTAAAACTGCTGTTTCTGGAGAAAAGTTAATTTATTTTAATTTAATTTAATTTACATTAAACCTTCTCCTGAGATTGCAGTGAGTCTCAAAGAACCAAACAACTTTTTTGTTTTGAAGAAATTTATAAATTTCAAAATAAGTCAAGAAAAAAAATTAGTTTAATTTATACTATGGTTAAACTTTACATTACAAGCAAGTTTTTTCAAAAATTGCTAATAATTTTGTCACAAATTTTCTTGCATTGAACTAAAAACATTAAAAAAATATAAGCACAGTGATCCATACCAATTCTAGTTATTTCTGCTACACCTATCTAATGGGTCAGCTGTTGAATACAAGTTTTTTGTTAGAATTGACTTTCATTGCAAAAAATAACAAACAACAGCTGATATCACTAAAAATTGCTTTTGGAATAAGTTCTATTGGAGAAAAGTTCTATAAAAGGGCATTTGCTGTCATGAACACTGTTCTCTTTCAAAAGAATACCATTTAAAGGTGGCAAGTAAACCTTTTTGGATTAGAATTTAATCCTTTCTTCATCAAACAAATCAAGCATATAGCAATTTTAATAAAGGAAAAGTAAGTGGCTTGTCCAAGGCAACTAGCAATAAAGATTTTATGGCAAAAGAAGTTGCATTATCAACAAACTAATGTTTCCCAAAACATTTCTCCATTACCACAAACTTTACACCTTACATTTCAAATGTAAATTAATTTGCATTCATTATTAGACAAACAAACCATGAAGTAATTAGACTGTGATATTGGCTTCATTAAAAACCTTGGACAATAGAGATCAGGAATTTTCTAAATTTCAGCCATATATCTATTAAACTAAATAAAAAATTTCAACCAGACAGAAATATTTTGATATCTTAGGAAGCTGATTGGCCAGTTCTTGACTGTTCTTGATACGGACAGTTCTTGACTGTTCTTGATATGGACAGTTCTTGACTTGATGACCATTAATTGGTCTTTCACTGTCCAGTTTACTTCATATGTCATTTTCACTGTCCAATTCTTGATATGGACAGTTCTTGACTTGATGACCATTAATCGGTCTTTCACTGTCTAGTTTACTTCATAAATCATATTTATCTGCATACAATGTGTATGTCTACTAGTATAAAAGTTAAGTGTTTGTTTTCATATGCCTAATATTTTATTCTATATTATTAATTTTACTGTTGAAGTAAGCAAATAAATTGTTGTTGTTGTTGTTGTTGTTGATTGGGGTAATTGCTTGATAGCTAATCTATGTATAAGCATTTTTGATGCTTTCCTGCAAATCAGGAGAATAAATATAGAGATGAAATGAAATGAATTATTTAGTCTTGTAACAACAATGCTTGAAAACATAACATTGATATGTAGAATTGCAAAGAAATGTTTCATGATAATGCCTCAAATATGTTAGAAATATTCAGGTCTGCTAACTCAAATTAAACATGTATTTAATAAAACATAAAAATAAAGTCATGTCAAGCTTGTAAGAACATGGGCTGCTGAAAGCCTCACTAAAGTTATCTTTTTTTTGGGTGACATCTTAACATTGTACAAATTATTCTATATCTCCAGGCATGGATAGCCTTGGTACCCAAAGAGACAAGCTGTCACAACTTCATTAACAACAGGATAGTCTTATGGGAAAAAAGCTAACAAAAATTTTAAATAGTTGTGAAAAAATCATTCAAGTTTTATTTGTCATGAAAAAACACCTAAATCATATAAAGGGTGCATCTACATCAAACCATATAAACAGCTTGAATTTAATTTAATTCACATTTGTTCATTTGTTACTACTAAACAATATAACATTTACAAATTGCACTCATCATATACAGGGTGTCTCAAAAAAAGTATACAAACTTTAAATAATCGTAAACCAGGTGTTTATTATTAATTGTTTAATTTTTAACAATTTACAAGCATCATTTATCAAACTGCTGTCCATTCTGATCCAGGCACTGCCAGTTACACTATGCAATGGAACAGCACACATCATCAAACAATTCCCTTGGTATTTGCATGCTTTCACATATAATTTAGTTGCTCTCAATTCAGCAATTGTTGCAGGTTTCATTGTATAGATTTTGTCTTTTAGGTATCCCCATGAAAATATGTCTAGTGAACATACCCCTCCATCCAAGACCTCATCAAGGAAGAATTTTACATTGCAATGGTTGTGTAGAAAAGCCCCATTTTGCTGAAGTGTTCATTATTGCTTGGCATGACAGACTGTTGCAGCAAGTTCAAGTAAACAAGACCAGTCACAGTAGCATCAAAAAAGATTGGTCCAAATCCTTTTGATGATAAGCCACACTGTAATTTCTAGTAAATTTTCCTAGTTATTCCTAGTTATCAGCTGCTGAAAGTTGTGAAAATTGGCAGTGACAAAACAATAAAATGATGTTTGTAAATTTTTTTTACATGTTCAAAACTAAACAAATAATAATAAACACTTGGTTTGCAATTATTCAAAAGTGTGTCATCTTTTTGAGACAATCCTGTATAAAAGTGTGTCATCTTTCTGAGACAATCCTGTATAGTTTCCATAAAAGGTGACCACAGTATGAAAACAAGGTTTTCTAGTGCTGCAACCTTATTGTGTCATTTAAAATAAGTAGCAACAAAAAAAATTAAACACATTTGAAAAACAAGCTCTTACAAGGCAAAAGAAAGTAATTACAAATAAAAACTAAAAACAAAACTAAAAGTTACAAAACCTAGATGACAAACCTAAATTGATATTGCATTATCTATTTTTAAAAATTTTTATTTATTTTTGAATTCACATTGTGAAAATTTTTCAATCTAATTCAAAATGGAATTCTAAACTTTTAACAGGTAACATATTTTTCAGTTATTTTTAAAGCCTGCTAGCCACCCATTTATAATCAATTTAATCCAGAGCATACAAACATCAATGAAAAATTATTGGAGTCATTGCTAAGCAATAAAACAGCACAGATGAAAAGTGTTGAAATTTTAATATTTTATTGCATGTACAATACAAGTGTATGATAAACTCTTTTTTTGCTACAAATCAAATGCTTTGTGTGACATTATTGCATAACAAAACTTTATCTAAACCAAAACAAGCAAGAAAAAGCAGTAAGTTTGTCACTGGCAAAAAAAAAAGATTTGTTAATTAAACAACTTTCTAAAAAGTTTTAATGCAAAATTTTATAAGATTTTCATAAAAATGAAGAAAATGAGATTAAGGTGGAGCATGGCCATCTATAACTTGCAGGCCTGGAAGCACAAATAAATGACGGCCAATGGTAAAATGGTGGAATACAAAGGCTGATGTGTCACAGATCAAAAAAGGCAGTCGCATTCCAAATGCTTTTTAAAAACTTGAACAATTTTTTACTTCTATTGGTGAAATTGTACTTACTACTTGTAAAACAGTAATAACTATTTATTAATATCACTTAAAGATTGTTACAAATCATTTTTGTTATTTATGCTTAGGTAGAATAACTTACTACTAAAAAATTTAAATTAGCAAAATAAGTTGTGTAAATCAATAAACAATTTAAAAATAAAAATAGATTGAGAAAACTTTCTTTGCAATCATAAACAGTAAATATATACAAAAACTGTTTAACTTTTAAAAATAGCTTCAAATTTTGGTGGCTCTTTTAGTAATTACAGCAGAATACCTAACATTGTTGTTTCAAGCTTTGGAATAGTTGTTCAACATTATATTAACTCTTTCGCTCCAGGCCTTTTTTGGTACTGAACGAGACTAAAATTTTCTCTAAGTTTATTTATTAGTTTTGATTTTATTTGTTTAAAGAGCAATTCAAAGTTTATACCATCTAAAAGCTTGTTTCTTTCCAATTAAAACAATATGCAATTTATAAAAATTGAATTAAAAATGAGTTAGTAATAAATAAAAGTATTGACCCTAGTTTTCCTTCAAAAATTGTCTTTTTTTCTTCTTGTGCTGCAGTGCAGCAAAATATTTTAACTTATTTAAAGATCTAAACTTTACATTGGAAAAAAGCTTTTCAAAATGTGAATTAATGAACGACTTATTTGAAGAAAAGCAATTGACAAATTCACATATTCTCATGCATGTGAGTGATCTGGATGAGATTGTGTGTGTTTGTATGCAGCTCTAAAAGTCATATAATTCAATTGAAGCAGAAAAGCCAGAGAAATAAATAATCGCACAACAAAAGATTTTCCATGTCGAAACGATGACAATTGTCCATGCAGCAAATTGTTGCTGTTGCTAATCCTGTGTGCTGAAGTATAGCACCACACTAATTTGCATGCTATGCACACGATGCAAAACAGGAAGCCGACTGAGTCAGATAACCCTGACAACCCTGAGTTAAACAAAACACTGGTGTATTTCAATAAAATAATAGAATTGCTATTTAAACATAAATGGCAATCTTCAGATATCATAAAAGCATCAACAAATTGCATATACTCTTTTAGAATTTTTTAAGGACAGCCTTTTGATTATTTAGTTGAATGAAACTTTTTCATAATTTTATAAGATGCATATTGTAAATAAAGCATGAGCAGCTTGAAATACATGTAATAAAATAGCTGAAGGATAAGTTAATCCCCCTTGGTTAAGTTCTAGAAAATATGTAAGCACAGAATGGTCTATGTCAACCTGCAAAAGTTTACCACCTTCATAACAAGCAGTTGTTTGCAACTACCACAAGACATTCTTGAAGTGACTTTTTTGGCAGTATACCCTGCAACATAGAGCAAAACTGGTAGTTGAGTTTCATCAAATGCAACTTGGTTATATGAAAAATCTTCACTGAAATTTTGGTCACCTTTTAATAGTGTATTACAGCTGGCGCAAAATGACTTAGGACCTTTAACAAAATTTCCATTTTATTATATGCTATAAAACCTTACATCACATTAATCTCACAACTCTGCTTTTATGATTGTGATTCATTAATACATTAACAAAGGGTCAGTGTGGAAATAGAATAACACAATAATATTATTTTTGCTTCACAATAATATTAGGAGGTTGATTTATTTAGAGAATATTAGATATTAAAGTTTTTAGAATGCCTGGAAAGTATACTAGCAGTGAGGAAAAGGCTAGAATTCTTGCCTAAAGACAAGAGAAAGTTTCCATTAAAGAAATATGTGCTAGTAGTAGAAGAGCCAAGTCAACAGTAATGAAGCTTCTAGCCTCAGCCAAAGGGCTTCCTCCCAATAAAGTACCCAAGCACAGATTTGGAGGTGGACAAAAAAAGAACATCAAACGCGACGGACACTTTAATAAAAAGGGAGGTGCAAAAAAATCCACAACTGACAGCCCTGGAGCTAAAAAATTTGCATCCAGAACTGCTGGAAAATGTTGCCGTGCGCACCATACAGCATTGCCTGCAAAAAGGCTTGGGCTTGCCTAGTTGCAAAACTGCTAAGAAGCCTCTCTTAACAGAACGAATGAAAAAGCAGCGCATTGCATTTGCAAAAAAATACATTCACTGGACGCCTGCGCAGTGGAAAAGAGTTATGTTTTCGGATGAGAGTAATTTTCAAGTGTTCCGAGTGGGATCCCCTATGGTTTGACGCCCTCATGACTCTAATAGATTTGACCCTAGGTTCACAGTCCCAACTGTAAAGCACCCGGATTCAATCATGGTATGGGGAGCTTTTTCTGGGGAAATGGGCAGGGCTGGCCTGTATTTCTTGCCTAAAAACAAAAAAATGAATAGCAATCAGTATGTAAAAGTGCTGGAGGAGCACATGCTTAGCATGTTTCACATTCACAGCTGTGAAGTCTTCATGCAAGACAATGCTCCATGCCATAAGTCCAAAAAAGTTACAAATTTTCACCAACAGCAAAAAATAAGAGTGCTTGATTGGTCTGGTAATAGCCCGGACTTAAATCCAATAGAGAATTGCTGGCAAAAAATGAAGAACATCATGAAACAAAAGAAAACACCAAACTTGGAGACCCTAAAACTTGAGCTCATGAGAGTCTGGTGCCAGAAGATGTCACTGGATTATTTTCAAAATTTGAGCAATTCCATGCCCAAACGCCTGCAGATGGTCATCAAAAAGAAAGGAAATATGACAAAATATTAAACACCGTGTTTTTGTTTAATAAAAATTGTGTTTTAACTTGAAAAACGGTTATGTCCTAAGTCATTTTGCACCAGCTGTACTTTCAACTGAGTCTGAAAATTCCATTAAATATTTCTTTACTGAAATGGTGAAAGGTGGAGAATGTAATCTTAGGAAGAAAGTTTTCTTTCACTTTCTTTTATCGAGTTTGGGACAGATGGCACTAGAGAGTACCACCTGTGGCATTGTGCATCATGCACGCCGAACCCGAGCTCACTGCCCGACCATGGCTTCGAGTTTTAAACTCTCATCAGGGACAGTCTGCTTACTCGGGTTTAGTTGCAGAGCTGGTCATATAAGAAAAGGTAAATATAAGATTTTGTGGTTCCTACCAAGTGCAAGACTGCACTGGTAGGAACGACATTGTGCATCATGCATGCTGTATGACCAGATGCTGTAATATATTAAGTTTGGGACAGATGGCACTAGAGCGTACCACCTGTGGCATTGTGCATCACGCATGCCGAACCCGAGCTCACTGCCCGACCATGGTTTTGAGTTTTAAACTCTCATCAGGGACAGTCTGCTTACTCCGGTTTAGTTGCAGAGCTGGTCATATAAGAAAAGGTAAATATAAGATTTGTGGTTCCTACCAAGTGCAAGACTGCACTGGTAGGAACGGCATTGTGCATCACACACGCCGTATGACCAGATGCTGTAATATATTGAGTTTGGGACAGATGGCACTAGAGAATACCACCTGTGGCATTGTGCATCACGCATGCCAAACCCAAGCTCACTGCCCGACCATGGTTTTGAGTTTTAAACTCTCATCAGGGAGTTTAAACTCTCAGCAGACTGTCCTGCTCACATTTAGGTCACTGCTTACAAGACTAGTCAAACAAATCATTCTTTTTAAAAAATTTGACATGTAAAGAATTATATTAAAATTAGATAGTTCACCTGATACATACCTGGTATTACAAAGCTGAAGAGGAGAGCTCATCAAGTTAATCTTTTGCAGACAAGATCTAAATAAACCTTGGAAAAGGTGTTGCATTTAAGTGACAAAATGAACTAAGGTATTTTATCTGTACCAACAACAAGCCACCTCAATGTGGTGGTGCGGTCCCCTTCTCTGCTCTCAATTCCCCGAGGGTCTCATCCTCAAGCAATTCTTTTGCAGACAACCTTTTTCCTCATTTTTTATCCCTGCTATCCAATGCACAATCATAGATGGAGTATTCTTAAACCCAAATGACTGCCATTCCACCTCTTTTACTGTCCTAAAAACTGTCTTTAGCCTTTTCTCCCACCCCAAACTTCCTCTTTATCTATCCTACCCACCACTGCTTCTTATTCTTATGCTTCTTCTCATCAGCAGTGACATTCATCCCAACCCAGGCCCTATAGACCCCTGCTCCATCTGCTCCCATAGAGTCACCTGGAGAAACAGATTGATACAATGTACTAACTGTCCTCTCTGGGCACACCTCTCCTGTTCTGGTCTCTCTCTCACATACTTCTGCAAAATCTCCTCGAGACACCCTTGGACTTGTCCAATGTGTCCACCCTCCTCTCAAACCTCCCCCCACTCTCACAACCTAACTTTGTATCTTCATCTACAAACACCCACAAAACCTCATCTTCAAAAACGAACTCCCCCAAAACAAATTTCTACCATTAATAACCCCACTGACCATCCTAATCACCCCCAACTAACTTTTACTTACCTTCCATCAGCATCTCTGCCTCCTCCTTAACCCCAACATACCATCTCTCCTCTCAAACAATATTCTTTCCATCCTTCCTCTCTTGCTCAAAACAACTTTGAATCCTACAGTGAAATGCTAATGGGATTTGTCCCAATTGTACTGAACTTATATAATTTCTTTCTCTAAATCAGTACAACCTCATCTTTGCGCAGGAGTTGCACCTCTTGTCTGACTCCACTTTTCACATCCCCAGCTATAAAACTCTCAAAAAGGACCATTCTATGATGAGGAGAGGAACCACCAACTCTATGGGAAACCTAAGAGGTGGTGTCCTTATACTCATCAAAAATGGCTAAGCTACTCCCTCCCTCTACACAACTCCTTTCCTCCCTCAATTCCAGCTCTGATTACTTAGCTATCACAGTTAAAATAAAAGGAGCCTTACCTATAAACCTTTTCCATCTCTATGTCCCTCCTATCCACTCTTCTTCCTGTGATTCTTGCCCTAAATCCTTCCCACCTTCCTCTTACCATCATCCCCTACCACTTATATTTTTGGTGATTTTGACTGCCATCACTCATTTTGGGACTTTCACAGCCTGGAAGACCAATCAGGCAAAGATTTGTTTGACTGGCTCCTTTCTGATCTCTTACCTCTTAACAACCCTGATCATCACACCTTACTACACTGCACCACTGGAAAATCGCTCCTCCTCTGATCTCTCTTTGGTTCCTGGCCAAATGGCCTCCAAATGCACGTGGCAGACCCTTCCAGACCTCCACTCAGACAACCTTTCTCTGACCTCTGTTCAGACAACTCTATCTCCCGCTCTCCCTCACTTAATTACAATAAAGCCCACTGGGATGATTACCTTTCTTATATTGATACCCACTTCCCTCCTCCCTCTAGTTTTGCAACAATTTCTCTTTCTGAAGCCACCCACACCTTCACCAAACTCCACAACGATGCTGCCACTTCTGCCATTTCCTTCAACAGCATCAACTGCCCTGCTAAATTCACATTCACATGAAATACTATCAGAAAATTCACATGAATACTATCAGAACTGCACATTGCAACAACCTGCACTCCACTTTCTGCTCCCCTTTCTCCTCTCTTGAACTCTCTACAGCTATCCCTCAATTCTCCACCTCAACTTCATCTCGCCCTGATCAAATTACCTACCCTCTTCTAACCCACCTTCCACAATCCGCACTACATTTTCTTCTATATATCTTTAACTTTTCTTGGTCAACTCACACCTTCCCATCTACCTGGAAACAATCAACAATCGTCCCCATTCTCAAACCCGAAAAACTCTCTGACTCACCTTCCTCATATCGCCCCATCTCTCTCACCTCCTGTACCTCCTAACTCTTTGAAAGAATGGTTCTAGGACAACTCACTTATTTTTCCGAACAACATAGCATCCTTCCACCTGTGCAAGCTGGTTTTAGACCTGGTAGATAAACTGTGAATCAGGTTCTCTTCCTCTCACAGTCAATCACAGATTCCTTTCACCAATCTAAACCAGGTCACATACTGTCCTTGCCACTGTGGATTTTACTAAAGCTTTTGACTCAGTCTGCCATTCTGCCTTCCTCTTTAAACCCCTCTCTTTAGGTCTTCTGCTTTGCTTTGTTAAATGGATACGATCTTATCTCTCAGATCGCCATTCAAAGTCCACATCTGTAATTCCTATAGTCATCCTTTCCATCTTCAAAGAGGTGTTGCCCAAGGTTCAATTCTTGGACCAATCCTTTTCTCTCTATTTATCAACAATCTTCCCACCTTTCTCCCTACATCTGTTAAGGTTTCATCTATGCAGATGACCTTGTCACTTGGGCCTCTTCCCCAAATGTTGAGTGTGCAACTTCCACAGTACAAGCTGCCCTCAACAGATGGGTGAAATTGTCCTCCACATGGTGTCTTCCTCTCAGCCCCCTCAAATGTGAATCATCCTTCTTTAGCTGAGACCCCTACCAGTTTTGTATCAAACCCCCTCTATACATTCTTAACACCCCACTTAACTTTAATGCATACCCAACCTTTCTCAGTGTAACCTTTAACCGCATTCTTTCAAACATCATTTCTATCCTTGTGGAAAAAGTTTCACAGCCAATTCCATGCTTTCCGTTCTATCACCTCTTATCCACCAAAGGAATCTTTATGTACCCTACATAAAGCCTTCATTTGCCCTATCCTTACCTATGCTTCCGCAGGCTGGTTTCCTTTCTCACCTCCTACCCACATCACTTCTGTAGAGAGGATGCATAGATCCTCCTGTAGAGCAATCACAGGCTGTCTATTGTCCACTACTATCCCTCTGCTTCATGTAGAAGCGCTTCTTCCTCCACTACATGTCACCCTCACTTTCTTTGAATGAGCCCTCCGACTACCTTCAACCTTTCCCCTAGCTTCTCTTGCAAATTCTAATCCCTGCACACAAAAGGTTTATGGAGATCTTTCTCCCAATCACATAACCGTACACTTAACCTACATCTTGCACGTGAACCTTTAATCCTCTCCCCTCAAACCTCCCTGGTCTACTCCTTTTACTTACAGCCTTACGCCATCTCACTCCAACTCTCTTCTCCATGCTCTAGTAATGACCCCCTCCCTTTGCAATATCACAGCTACTTCTCATCTATCCTCCATACCCCACAGCAACATTATTGCCTGGACTGACGATTCGGTTCCAGGCAGGCTGGTGCAGGGATCCACAATAAGTATACAAAGTGTGTCACTGCTACCTCCCTCTCTTTCTCAACTGGACTCTGGGCCACCAGCTACAGTGCTGAGACTCATGCTATTCTTCATGCTCTTGAGTGGTGTATCTTTCACTCCAAGACATGTGCTTTTAAATCTATCACCTTATTTTCTGACTCTCTATCAGTCCTATCAACCCTCTCTATTCTTTTACCCTAATTAACCCCTAAATCCCTCTCTGACACACAATCTCTCCTTAATGTTCTATCCAAATCTAGGGTAGTCTACTTTCAATGGATACCTGGTCACTCTTCCTTCCCAGGCAATAACTTAGCTGATTCTCTTGCTAAAGTTGGAGCCTTTCTTGACCCCTCCAAGATATCAGTGTCCCTGTCACCCCTTTCCTCAAATAGATTATCCCTTTACACTAGTTGGAGACATAGTATCCAATCTGGTCTCTTCCAACATCAAATCCATCCAGTGTCTTCTGAGGAGCTTACTCTCCCTTACTCCACTTGCTGTGCTCTCTCTCTCGTTTACGTTGCAATCGGCACAGCACTCTTCTTAGCACTTATTTCCACAGGGTTGGTCAAGCCAAGACTCCTTCATGCAGCAACTGTGGTTCTGAATCACACAACCTTTCCCATTTTGTGCTAGACTGCCCTGTACTTGACCATATGCGTTGAACCGTATTCTGCCACTCCCTCTCCATTCTGGCCCTCTGGTCCCATCCATGGGGAGTTGCCTGATTACTGGGACTCTGCAGAGTTGATCTGTGCCCCCATCCCCAGAAATGGGTCAGGTAAACCCACCACCACCACTACCAAGGTATTTTATGCTCAAGAAACTGCAAAAGCTGACTGGTGTTTCTCAAAGCCACATCTGAAGCCGTTAGAATCTTCTTGCTGCAGTACGAGATAGTGACTTCAAAAATATGGCTGATGGAACCAACCATCTTCTAGTACAAATCACAGCATCTGTGAATGATAAGTATGCAAAGCTTGCACTAAAACAAGATTAACAGTAGAGCACTTAGACAATGTCACACATCTGATGGTGTTGCATTTTTCAGCATTATAGCAATAAAAACAATACATTACATTATGACTATAGTGAGCATTTTTATCATATAAAAACATAAATCGGAAGTAACAAATTTTTTTCTTGGTATATATTTTTCAGAATTCTTTTAAAAAATATCAAAATAACTCCATACAAGTCATCCTCACTCTTGATTTATTAGAAACATAAGAATTCAATCAAATTTTATTTATCAGTTGTTGTTGTTGTTGTTGTTGTTGTTATGGTTGTTTCTTTTATCAAAATGCATTATATTTACTTTGTAGTCTAAAATATCTGCATAAATCAAAAATTAATAATTAAGAAAATTATATAAAATAATTAAAATCACAGTACTTAAAATTATAACTTTTCTTTTACAAAAATTATATGGCTATTACATCAAAAATGCATTTTAACATTTGCACAACTCCGTAAAATGAAACAGATTTTCATAATAACAAGTTAATCAAGCAAAGTATTTTTGAAAAATGCTGCATTCCAGCTTTAGATATGATAAAAAGCAAGCTTAAAATAATTTTGAACTCAAATACATACAAGATGCTGAATAGGAGAGGAGCCGAGACTGATCCCTGAGGAATGCCATTTTTTAGATGGGACAACCTGCTTTGCTTGCTGTCACTGATAGTAAGGGTGAAACTTTGGTTTTAGACAAGCTCTATGATCATTCTGACCCTATGCTTATCTGGCAGAAGCCTCAGCAGCTTGCAGGTAAGGCCATAGTGCCAGAGAGTGTCATAAGCAGCTGTCAAATTGACAAATATGGCACCGGCTTTCTTCACAGCCTCAAAAGAATCCTCAATGTTCTGGGTCAGCAGAACAATTTGATCTACAGTTGACTTCCTATGTTGAAACCCAGCCTACTCTTTAGGGAGCAGTGAATAGATTAATGGCTCAACATGGGTGTAGATAAGCCTCTTGAGGATCTTGTAGGGGACACACAGCAGAGATATTAACCAATAATTCTTTGAGTCCCCCATGGGCTTCATTTGGCTTTGGGATCACAACTACAAATGCTCTTCTCCAGATCTTGGGAATTTTGAGTTGGTGCAAGTAGGAAGAAAAGAAGTTACATAACAGGACTTCAAAGAACCTCCAGCATGGATTAAAATTCTGGGCAGATGGAATCAGTGCCTGGAGCTTTACCTGGTTTTAAATGTTGAAGGGCAGCAGTAAATTCTCTCTGCGAAAAAGTGTCAGAGATATTTACTGAGTCTGGTGTTGTGGCCCTCCAAAGGTCAGACACTTTTTGAGAGATAAGATGACTTGCAGTCAGCAGCCTCATTTCTCCCATTTCTGACTAGGTGAGATTCAATAGCATCAGCTGAGATGGGACAGTGACAAAGAGAGTGTCGTGACCTATCAGCAAGGTTGTTCAGAATATTCCATGCTTTGCAACTAGAGTGTGAAAAATCAATATTCTGAACTGCCTTGGACTATTAATCTCTCTGTCAAGCTTGGTGAGCAAAGCTGTAGCAGCCAAACTCAAGTTGTCTCCCTGAGGAAACTACAAAAACATCCTATAGAGGGATTCATACTTCACATCCCAGCATGGAATAGTCTTTTTGGCTGCATTCTTTTGGAATAGTCTTTTGGATGATGTTACAGAAGTCCTGGTACGCTGTGTCCACATCAAGTGAATTAGGTGGCAGCAAAGTCTTTGCAAATTTATTTGTCAAAGCAATGTAATGACTCTATTTGGCCTTGTAGAAGTTCCATTGCTTATGCTTGGCACTGCCAGAGCTAACCTTGGTGGTGTAATAAGCAAAAGTCAATGTTGTGAATTGGAAAACTTTTCAAGAACACATCTATCCAGTAAACGACTGTTTGGACCTATGCTAGCAGAAGCTAGATCTGGATTGGTACCAGTGTTCCAGCAGCTGAAGTAAAAACTGGCGGTGTCCTTGGCACTGTATAGGGGGGCAAGACAATTTTTAACTTGCCCAGCCAGCTAAGCATTCATCATCCAGACTGTTGTTGTTGTTCACATCATCCACACCATCCAGCTAAGCACTCAGTTGAACTCACCAGCATAAAGATAGGGGTGAGGCAACACTGGAGATCCAGGGATTGCAGTTGCATTGGTGGAGGTTTGAAGACGTTGACTATTTTATAGCCATCAACATCCAAACACAACAACTCAATCTCTGATGTCAGTGGAGATTGGTCCAAAAGCGTATACCTTAGTCACTCATGGACAAATGTGGCAAGGCCATGCTTCCTGGTTAAAGAGGACCCAGCTAGTTGATAGCTTAAAAGTATCAACTTCTCTGCAGCAGTGCATTGGGTCCCCTGTAGTAGGATGGCGAGTGCCTCAGACTGCAGAGCAAGGTACTGAAGAACGTTCATCTTGCTTGCAGTGAGGCCTTCAATGTTCAGCTGAAGAATAGTGGGTCTTCGAAACTTTTTGGCAATTCTTTCATTACCTTAATCTGAAACTACACACCTTAAAATTCTTAACTTAAAACTTTCAATAAATATATTTTTAATACATATTAGTTTGTTTTATTGTTTTAAACAATCCATTAATTTTTGCTGAACTATAATTCAATTCATTGGCTAAACTAGATTTTAACAAACTTGCCATAACTAAAATCTAAAAGCAAAATGTTGATTAATTAAAAAAGCTTTAATTTTTATCACATTTACAAAAATTATCACTTAAATAACCTGTTATTAAAAAATTATTACAATTGCTACAAGTTCACATATCATTTACAAGCACAAAATTTTAGTTTCATTAAACGAAAAAATATTATAAGTTTACATTGAAGCTTTTTTAATTGGGTTTACCATGTTTGAACTTTCATTTCTGAAACATATTGACCATGGGGCTCACTGGAACCAACTGGTAACAATGCCAAATACACTGGTGTTTCAGCACCTTCATCAGGTGTTTTTGGTGCTTCTGGTCCAGTCATATCAGTTCTTACCCAGCCAGGGCAACAAGCATTCAGCAAAATATCCTTTTTGCCTTTTTCTTTCAGCAAGCGAGCTTGAATTCGACTTAATACTGTTACACCAATTTTGGATACACCATATGCAGTATTAGGCCAACCCAGTTGCACATGATTGCCTTGTTCTGCTGCAGTAATAAATTCATTCATTTTATCACTCAATTCTTCTTCAGTAATCGTTTCAGATCGAAATATCTGTTGCAAATTAGAGCTACACTTATTTAAGCTCATAACACTATCCATACTTGAAACATTGACAACCCTTCCATTGGGCTTAATATGAGGCAAAAGAATTTTGGATGTTTGCAAAGTACCAAAATAGTTTGTTGCAATAGTAACTTTAGCTTGAATACCAAACGGAGTTGTATCAGCATCTTTATATAAAATTCCAGCATTGTTTATCAAAATATCAATTCCACCATATAAAGAAACAATGTCATCTTTTAAGCGCTTAATGCTTTCTATATCATCAATATCAAGTTGGTGATACTTTGCATTCAACCCCTCGCTTTGAAGTTGCTTTAATGCTTTTTGTCCTCGCTCTTCACTTCGTGATGTTAAATATACATCACCATCAAATTTTGAATATAATGCTCTAACAATGGCAAATCCAATACCTTTATTAGAACCAGTGACAACTGCAACTTTAGAACTCATTGCAAAAATTCCTTAAATTTAGACAAATTTATTGAGATTCTAAAAAAGATGATTGAAAGTAAACTACAGGGTGTTTCAAAAAATTTGACATCATTTGACATGTAAATATTACAAAAACTACATAGTCAAATTCAAATGAAATTTAACAGGGTTAATGTTGAGCTGAACAAGATTTATTCCTGTAAATTTGAAGGCACCTGAATTTCATGAAAGGTTTTACAAATGTTCAATATGCGCACTGCCTGTGACATGGCACACGTAAAGTTGGTACTCTGGCTCCTTGTAAATATGTTGCAACATGTCTTGGGTAACATTCTCCAGTTTAACTGTTGTGTGAGACAGGTAGTTAACAAAGAAACACCACTGCACTGGAGACTGTTACCCAAGACATGCTGTAGCATGATTACGAGGAGCTGGAGTATTGACTTCACATGTGCTGTGTCACAGGCAGAGCGCATATTGAAGATTTGTAAAACCTTTCATGTAATTCAGGTGCCTTTGAATTTCCTATTCAAATTTACAGGAATAAATCTTGTTCAGGTCAAGATTAAGCATGTTGAATTTCATTTGATTCAACTATGTAGCTTCTGTAATATTTACATGTCAAATGATGTCAAATTTTTTGAAATACACCCGTATATAAAAAATAAAGTACTGGTTCTCAATCAGGGTAACATTTTTAATTGCTAGCAATGTCACAAACAGTTTGAGTTCTATTTTTGTTCTAAAATTCAAAACTTTATTTCAGCTTTAAGACTTTATTCAAAAGTAAAATTAACTCAAAAAAATTATTTTGAGGTGACACAAAACATATATCTTTTCTTGGGGGTGATAAAAATGAAAAAGTAAAAACTATTAATATACAGTATTGTGGAGATAGTGTAATATATTATTCTGCAAAACTATGATGCCACAAAATAATTTATTACACTAAACAATAACAGAGTGCTATTGTTATGTTTGTGCACTTATTGAATGTGGTGCAAAGGAGCAGACAACTGAATATGTAACAACATCTTGCCCCATTTACCATTATCCAAATAGACCCCATCCTGTCTCAGCAGTTGACAGCAGCCTCATGACTGGGTTTGTTTAAAATGCACAGGTCAGCTTGGTTCACATGGTCAGCATGGTCCACATAGTTGACTTAGTTAGCTATACAAAAGATATATTTATTGTTGAAACCAATTGTATTTGTAATGTAAATAAATAAAGCATTAACCATTCAGTTTTGAGAAGTAGGCAAGGTTGGCTATATAAGATACTTAAATTTTGTTAAAACCAACTGAATGTAAATAAATATAGAAAGTATACAGGGTGCGGACAAAGTCCTTGGACAACATTAAAATGCGATATTTCTGTAAATAGTGAATAAAACTACAAAATATTGAATAATATAATTAACAAGACATTTTTAAACATTTGTACAAAATTTCATTCAATATGTCCCTCTCTGGCCTGAATTATACGCTTGAGTCTGCTATGAAAGCCCTCTGCCACTTTACACAGAGTTTCTTGAGGCATTTTGGCCCATACTGTCACAAGAGAGCACTTCTGAGCTTCAACTAACCCATGAAGAAAAGCACACACATCTGCCTCTAAAAGGGACTGCACACAACAGTCCATTGCCTTGTCACTTCAGGTCTGGTGATGAGGGCAGCCAAACCTCCTTGCTCCAGAAATGCAGAAAGTGATTCTGGCACCAAGCACCCTCCAAAAAGAAAAGAGACTTCCATGTTTTGGATATGGCAGCCCACATCATGATGAAAAGAGGTTTCTGGCATATGAAAACCCTTCTCCTGGAATCAGGAACATCTGCAAAAGATTTTGCTAGGACTCAGTCATTTTGTCAATTGCAGATTGCATCAACAGTGAACAATTTCTCATCAGAGAACATGATCTCGTCCGTGTCTGTACATGCCTTCAACTTGTTAAGAAGAATCTTTGTTTGATCTACTCTCTTTTCTTTTTGGAGGTCTGTGAGGCACTGACAAGTTTGCATTTTGAGAGATGACAACTTCAAATCTGTCTTAACGGTGTTTCTCATCATCTTGTCACTCACATTCATATCACAGGCCATTCCCATCATGAATCTCTTTGGATTGTGCCAGACTCAGGCTCTGACAGCATCAACAACCTTTGACGTTTTCCAGAAGACTGTGATCGCAGTCTTCAGTACTTTTGAGTAGTGAGTACTCAAAATCTCGTAACAGTGTAGTAAACAGTCGATCTTGCAGCTAGCTTCACTATTTCAGAGTTTGTCTTGCCCCTGCGATGGAGCTCAACAATGGCTGCATGTTAAGCACTCATATTTGGTATTATAGCAAAATTTTTAAAAAATTGTCACACTTCATTAGTAATAATTTTAATCATAACGATGTAGTTTATCCCCGATAAAAGTAATTCGTAGTTTTGTTATAAAATAATAATTGCATCTTTTTGAGCGCTGCTCTTGTATTATACGATATAACGTCCAATTCATTTTATTGCTCGATTCATGTATCTTCTTTTCTCTTTTGCTTGACCGTTCACTGTAGTAGAATATTCGGGTATATGCTACTTGATTCAAGCATAGCGATCTCTCTAGAGAGTTGTAGAATTGTCTAGCATTTATGAGCAAATTTGCATCACGTGATCTTTTTTCTATATAAAGCCGATACATAGCGAGAGATTATTATTATTATTGTGAGGTAATTTGAAGCAACTCGAGGGATGGCTCAAGTGAAAGTGATTTTGTTTGGCCACAGGAGGTGGACTGTTAGATTTTGTGTCGGTTGACAATTGTTGAATTTATTTTGCGCCAGTGGTTGGGAGTTGTGTTCTACAGAAGTAGAATTATTTGTGTTGATTGAATCAAGTTGTAGTGTTGATTTTTGCTTTGCAGTTTGGCAAAGCATGGAATAGAGTTTCGTCGGTCGTGATTCTTGTAATACATTCGTTATTATTAGAGACAGTGGTCTTTGTTTGTTGTGAAGAAGAGTCTTCAACAAAACCAATCCAAGCTTTCATTAAACCAACTGTATAAAAGCTTCAGGCTCGTAGCAAGACTACTTCTTGAGCCAGAATAAAATAAAATTTAGACACAGCTTTGTTTCAGTGCAAGTATTTGGGTTACCTAGCTCAACTGGTCCTTTGGGATTCCCGAACAAAGTCTGTGACATAAATGATGAAATCTGAAATATGAGGCTTGTAATAATTCATAACACTGAAAACTTACCGCATATACGTATTTAAACATCCATTAAATTGAATTTTAAAATTTGTCCAAGGACTTTGTCTGCACCCTGTAATCATTCAGCAAAATTTGCATGGGCAAGATTGGCGAGGTTGAATTGCTTTGATATGTGGAGACTAGCTTGGTTGATTAGATTAACTAGTGAGGCAAAACTCACAAAGTTGATAAATTTTTTCAAAACTGATAAAATTTATTATTTCTGCTTCCTATATTTATTTACATTAAGCTTACAATAACATTCAGTTTCAACAAAATTTAACCACTCCAAGTGAACCAACTTTGTCAACCTAGCCAAACATGTCGATTGTACCAACTACACCAACCATGTCAACCATGTCAAAAATCCTGACCAGTGGCCATGCCAACCTGTACATTTTAAAGATACCATGGTGACCTGGCTTACAGAAACATGTCTGGCCATTTAGTGGACAATCCAACTCCCATTCATCTCCCCCAAACAAAGAATTGCTAAGTGACCATAGCAAACTTTTTATTTGCCATGGTTATGGAAGTCACATGATCAGTTTCTTTTAATGTGAATAGGCGTTTAAAATGTTACCTAAAAATTAATGTGATAAAAGGTGTACCAAAAGATTAAGTCAGGAGATAAAAGTTGTTTTCAAATTTTATTGTGATTTCCACATTACAACCAGTAGAAAATTTGTTAAAAATATTAAAAAAAGTATTTTTAAAAGTTAAAAAACAACAAAGAAACCCATGACGAACAATTTGATTTGTCTTACAGTTTGTAAAAAGATAGCAGTAAAAAATACTGACAAGTAAATACTTGTTTTCTCTAAGATTTTTCCTTTATTCAATTTAGTTGGCTTAATATAAACTTACTATTAATAATTAAACCTAAATCACTACATTGCACACTGCTGTGGTTCAACAGTTTATTGAATGGCAATTCATCAAAAAACAGTTCATCAAAATTGCATAATGACAAAATACAGCGTCACAGTTAAATCAACTGCCATTTTAATCAATAGTCTTTTGATCAAGTGATGTCATATCACATACTGCACATCATAAAAAATATGCAAGAAATCATTACTAATTCAGCTACATCAAACCAATATGGCCAAAGTAATATAATTAATTTTTTTATTCTGCTTAAAGTTTCTTGCTCACTATTTACTGAACCTGATTTCATAAACTTTTAAATTTGAGGAAATCCCCAAATCCTGCAAGGCTAGTAACAGCAAACAGTGAATGAGAGCTGTAATTTTTATCTATAGCAATTAACTGGATAGTCAAAAATACAACTTCATATTTTGACACAAAATGCAACTGTACTCATTACATTTAGTTGCACCTCTATATTGCATGATCATGCTATATCAGGGTGGTCTAAGTATTTCACTCTTGCGGGCCACTTTTCAAAATTGTTCCAGCTTGCAACCCAGAGCTGGCTAGAAATTGTTGAAAATGATAGTGTTCTCTAAAAAAAATAAGGTCTTCACTTAGAATCGATCTTGGATTTTCCTGTCTTCATCCCAAAATTATTGTGTTCTCTAAAAAAAAAGTCTCCACTTGGAATCAGTCTTGGATGTTTGAAAATTTTGTTGCCGCTGCCCATGATAGAAAAGACTTAAATTGTGTAAAATTGTTCGGCAGGCCACAGAAAATTACATCATAGGCTGTGGTTTGGACCAGCCTGTGCTACATTATGCCAACTTTCATACAACAATATGACTTGTCACAGAAAGAAATATATGGATACAATCTTTTGATAATGTTAAACTTTTGTTTTGATTATGGTTAACTAAATTGTGTGTAATATTGTAATTATTTGGCTTTAGTTTTTGTTTTATTTTTATTTCATAAAGTTAATATATGTAAACAAAATCATCAAGTTTGTGGTTAAGCTTCAGAGTTGAATTGTACAATTAATCTTAAACATGATACTTCAAACTATAATATATCTCATTTTTTTGCAAAATCTTCTTTTACAAAAGCAAACTTAAAACTTTTAACTGCTTTAACTTCCTTATTACCAACATAATGAATAATCATTGCTTTTTTGATAGTCAATTTTTTACTCACTATAAGCACATGCTCTATTGTTTTTCATAACAGTTGTTTTAATAACATACATATACACTTGTTTATTTTTAATTTCATGTGGACACCACTGTCTGAAATAAAAGGTTTGAATTGAAAAAATCACTCATTGAAAAGGATTGAAAAATCACTCTGCTGTTATGCAAAGAAATAATTATTTACACGATTTTGAATTTTGTTAAAGTTCGTGATAACCAAAAAATTAAAAAGCATCGAAATGACTTCAATTTAAAATAAATTTTTCAATTGATTCTACATTTTTAAATCTTGTTAGTTTAACCCTTAGTATACCAAGATCAAGTTCGAAAATATTTAACCAAATTGTGTGCTCGAAGGACTCAATTTTTTTTTAATTATTAACTTTTTGTAAAGTAAAATAATCAAAGTAGCTTTTAGAGGAATAGAACAATAATTTAGACTACCGGTATAATCTTTTATTGCAAACTAAAAATTAATTTTATTGGGTATAATTAAAGTTTGCGTACGTAAATTATTTAAGCTGAAAAACGGTATGACCGTGAGCGATTTTTGTTAGTCAAACTAACCTGGATTCCCCTGTGGCTACTATCGTTTCTTGAGAGATTCTTTTTCTCTTGGTTTCTTCGTTATTGCCTCCTAGTGCTGTAGGGGAGGAGGTTCCGGGTTAGTTTCACCGACAAACAACAGTTACGGTCTCTTCTTAAAGAGACCCTCAAATTTAACGGCGACCCAGCAATTAAAAAACACTAGTTTAATGTTTATTATTTTCAAGAAACGATAGTAGCCACAGGGGAATCCAGGTTAGTTGACTAACGAAAATCGCTCACGGTCATACCGTTTTTCAGCTTAAATAATTTACGTACGTAAACTTTAATTATACCTTTTATTGCTGCATTAAACATGACACTCTGATCTGGGGTCCTTCACGGACCCGGCTTGGTATACAAAGGGTTAAAAATAATGTAATTTTTGCAGGTTTGCATCAACGTTATATAACAACCACCGTGATTCCAGCAGAAAACCTCTCATTTCAAACAAACAAGCAAACAAACAAAAAGTTACGCAAAAGACGCACCAATTCTTTCCGCTAATCAAGATCAATTTCCACTACGTTCCCTATCGATGTCGAAGCCAAATTTGATATTTCTTCAATCGAAATTTCGCTTTTATATCAAATACTAAATCAAAGCACGGCAACACTATATTAAATTTCCATCAAAATAGTCAAGTCTAATTTGAAGATAAATCGATTAGAGTGAAAGTTAGTTTTAGAGAAAAACTAGTTGGTTGAAAAAAAACTAAATTTTTCTCGAGGATCTTAACAAAGGGAAAAAAATTTTTTAAATTTAGGCCCGCGAATACAATTTGCGAGGCATTTTTTCTCTTTTTATCTCTTAGAGCATGGGTTCTCAACCGGGGGGAATTCCCCACAAGGGTGGGGGGGGAATTTTCTATTTGGAATTTTGTTTAAGATGTAATGTAGTTGAAGCATATAATATAGTTGCGTCCAGTTCTGTAAGCAGGGCGTCGAACCGGACCTGAACCGGACTGAATCGGACCCGAACCGGATACGTAAACCCGTATAAACCGTTTTATTTTTTAAACCCGAATCGGAACTGAACCAGAAAAATTAAATTTGCTGAACCTTAATCGAAACTGAACCCAAAAAATAAAATTTGCCGAACCTGAACCTGAACCGGAACGTTATTTTAAACGGTTCGGGTCCGGTTCGGGTCCGGTTCGACGCCCTGTCTGTAAGTTTATTAATTGTTTTTGTCAAGTGGCAATGTAGCATGTTTGCATTCTGCAACAGCAGACATGTGCACCCCGCGGCTTTTTTTAACTTTTTTTAACCCTTTAAAGAATATAAGAATTTGATTGTAAAATAAAATGACAATGGTTCAATAATGATGCCACAAATATTTAAAAATTAGAATTATAAGCCTTCACAAAAGTGCTTTTTTTACGTTACAATCACAATCATGGTACACATATGTACCATTGTCATTTAAAAATTTGATTGTAAGTTGCAAATCCTTACTATATTAAGTCTTGCAGAAAGTTAAAAGCTATATAAATTTGTCACGAATTTTATTGTCCTACAAAATAAAGAAACCGTGTGCCTGATTTGTTCCTGAAGTTGTGTCTGCAGTCTAGTGTAGCGTCAGCAGTAGGGTTCAAAGCACGTGGTTAGAGTCAGATTTTGCCTCGTTTGACACGACGTGGGATAACGTCGTTCGCTGCCTTGCCTCACCATTGCTACATCAGTGCCAATTTGTTAAAGCAGCATTATCCATACTTTGCCGCCATCGCTACAGCAACACTAAACTTTCCTTTTTGTTATCCTTATTAGGCTACAAGCTTTTTTGTTTGCTTGTTTCAGGGCATTTAGCATTTACAATTTAAATAATTTTAAACAAAATTCATTTGCTAGATATCTCAGGAGTGTCAAAAAGTAATTTTAATCATTAGAATTTTAGACAACATGAGTGTCAAAAAAAGAAGATACAATGATTCATACATTGAATATGGATTCACATTCATCATTAATAATGGAGAGGAAACACCTCAGTGCGTGATAGGCAATAAAGTTCAGTCAAATGATTCTTTGAAACCAACAAAGTTAAAGCAACATTTACCAATGTTCACCAACAACACAGCAGAAGCTTTTTTGAACGTCCACGCTAATGCTTTAAAAAAGATGAGACTGGATTCAAATGGGACATATCATGAAACAAACAAAAATGCAATTGAAGCTTCTTATTATGTTGCTCTGGAAATAGCGAGGCAGAAAAAGCCGCATACAATTGGTGAAAATTTGATAAAACCTTGCTCTCTGAAAATAGTTGAACTTAAGCTTGGAAATGTAGAGAAGAAAAAAATTGCTGCTGTCTCGTTATCTAATAGTACAATTCAGAGAAGGATCGAAGATATGGCTGCAGACATTAGAGATCAAGTTGTGCAAGAGATCAAGTCTGCTGCATTTGGCTTATTTTCAATTCAGCTGGACGAATCTACTGATGTAGCATCATGTTCCCAGTTAATGGTATTTGTAAAGTATGTCCATTTAAATAGTTTTAAGGAGGAGCTCCTTTTTTGTTCCCGTTTCGAAAAAACTACGAAAGCCGTCGACGTCTTCGAAAAAGTTTCTTCTTTCTTCGAATCAGAAAATATTTTGTGGGAAAGCTATGTGGGTGCTGCACAGACGGAGCCCCAGCTATGTTGGGAACCAAATCTGGATTTCAAGCTGATATCAAAAAGCAAAATCCAAACACAAAAGGCATTCATTGCATGATTCATCGCCATGCGCAAGCCTCCAAAACGCTTCCTCCTCCATTACGTGAAGTTCTTGATCAAACAGTTCGAATGGTAAATTTTGTCAAAGGAGGCGCACTTAACTCACGATTGTTCAAGCAACTTTGCATTGACATGGATGCAGACCATCACGTACTTCTGTTTCATTCAAATACTCGGTGACTTTTAAGAGGAAATGTAATTAAGCGAGTGTTTGAGCTCAGAGATGAACTCAAATTATTTTTGAGCTTGAAAAGAAAACAGATTTTGCTTTATTGCTGAAGAATGATAGATGGATAAGATACCTTGCTTATATGGTTAATATTTTGACCAACTAAATGGACTAAACCTGAAGATGCAAGGGAAGAACACCAGTATAATACAATATAAAGATACTTTGAAAGCTTTCATGAGCAAGCTTGATAATTGGAAAAGGAAAGTCAGCACGAACAATGTCGCAATGTTTGAAGAATTGTCATCAATTTTGAAAGTTGATGACGACGAACACGTACTTCCTAATTTGGAAAAATAATTGATTTTGCAACATTTGGAAGCACTAGAATCAGAATTCATTAAATATTTTTCTGAGATTGATAAAAATGAACTTGGTTTAATACGAAATCCCTTCATATTGCCAGTTGAAAAAGTTCCTGATAGTTTTCAGGATGAATTTTTAGAACTCAAAGCTGATTCTTGCGCAAGAGATTTATTCAATGAAAAATCAATTACTGAATTTTGACCATTGATGTGCGATTCCTATCCTAAAGTGACAAAAAAGCTATCCAAGGTATCCTTCCGTTTGTCTCCACTTAATTTTGCGAATGTGAGTTCTCAACTCTCTTGCAAATAAAAGCAAAACAAAGAAACAGATTGGATGTCGAAAATGATGTGTGTTGTGCCCTTTCCAATACTTTTCCACGCATTCATGAATTGTCAAAGAAAAAACGATCACAAGTATCTCACTGACTGTTAAATTTGCATTTGAATTAATCTTTTCATTTTAAAATATTGTTTAGAAAAGTTGATTACTAGCGTAATAATTTAGTATTAATTAACATCAGAGGCTAAAGAGCTTATCAATTGTGAAGAGTTCAGTTTCTTTTCTTAGTGCAACGACGTAAAAGTGTTCTTTACAAACTAAATTTTTAAGGGGGGATTTTATCTGTAAATAACGGTTGCAGGGGTGCATGAGCTAAAAAAAGTTGAGAACCACTGGTTTAAACCAACTGTATAAAAGCTTCAGGCTCATAACAGGCTACTTCTTGAGCCGGAATAAAATATAATTTAGACACAGTTTTGTTCAAGCGCCGGTATTCGGGTTACCTAGCTCAACTGGTCCTTCAGGATTCCCGAACAAAATCTGTGACAATAACCTAGATTCGTTGGTCGCTAGATGATGCTAGAGCACCACCGCTCTGAGGTGGTGCGCCAGGACCTCAGCATCGGCGCAATTGACGCCAAATGACGCGACCCTAACTACTGGCGGCTTATAATAATTTCTTATTGCCATTTCGTGCGGTGTACTTTTAAGGGCGGTTTACAATCGGAGAAATATGGTATTAGAACCGGACAAACTCGAAATTCTCGCAATATCTCCACTCGCTCTGGCAAATCTTCAATCCCAGTCATGTTTAGTGAATCTGCGATTGGTAAATAACCCTATTTGCGCCAAAAATTACAGTGATGAAAAATTTACTATTCTTCCATTTGGCCGTTTGTCTTTTTATTTATCTGCTTTGGAAGCCGTTTACATCAAATCATGCGAGCCAAATTATGCCGCCAAAAAGAGTTTGTTCACAACTTGAAACTCTTGCTTTGATCACGTGTTGTGACGCTTCTCTTAAACATCCAATCATCTTCGTTCAGACATCGAAACATCCAATCATCTTTGTTTATTACAAAATCAATTGAATTTTTGTTTCTTTCATTCTGACGTTTATCTCCTGACGAGTGTTGGATGAAAAGCTTAGAAATGAGTTTTTTGTTAGCAAACTTAATTTTGTCCTATAAAACTTGGTAAAAAGACTGCTGAACAACCAAAACTATAGGCCTTATGTTATATAAGTTTTATCACGTAATAAAGCCGAAAATTTTTGAATTTATTGAATTTGCTTGCGCAAGTTATAACGTTATAGCATGCAGACAAAGTAGAAAGCAAAGTACAAATTAAAGTTTCGGTAAAGAGGTTGTTTTTTTCAACCAGACAGCAATTGAGAAAAGCAGCCATAATGGATTCAGCATTTTTCATTTTATTATACGAACATTAAAAAATATTTATATAGACCAACGGTGGGCAAATTGTGGCTCGCCGACCTTTCGTTTGCGGCTCTTCTAGCTAAATAATAATAACGAAATTGAACAAGGTACAATTGTTATTCACTGCAAACGAAGATTTTTAATTAGGTGCTAAGTCGGATTATAGCGTGAAAAAAAAGCAATTCTTTGTTTGTTGTTAAGGCCCGTTTCCACTACGAGCGTGGAAAAGAGCATTCTTTGTTTCTTTTATTGATCTTCAATTGAAGCGAGTGCAAAAAAAAAATCAATAGAACAAACAAAGAATGCTCTTTTCCACGCTCGTAGTGAAACGGGCCTTTAAGGACCATTTATATTACAGCAAAAATTTGAGCAGAGCGAGCGCTATCTTTCTTCCATTTATTTCTCGCCCGCCGAGACACGCTGGTAACATTAGAATAAAAGAAACAAAGATAGTGCTTACTTCTCTTAGATTCGCTTCTTCATAATGAAATTTGTAAAATAATAACATCGTGCAAGTCTAACAAATGAAGATTTGAGAGAATCAATTTACACGCTTTGACTCATGGTTGCCAGATTGCCTTTTTTTAGTGTGATTTGCATCCAAAACTTTGTTTGGCTTTTTTTGTCTGGAGTGCAAACTAGAAGTGCAAAATCTTGCAAAAAGAGCGAACTAGCAGTGCAAAACCTTGCAAAAAGGGGGCTCGGTACAAGAAACGTAAGGGGCGCTACTATTTACTGTGCTAAAAAAAGTTAGCTGAAGTCATTTTAGTATACGAAAGCATAGTGATCTCTAAAAAAAAAAGGTCTTCAATTTAGGGGGGCCACTATTGAGTGATGCAAAGCATGGAGAGGAACTTTATACTGCCCCAAGACATTGTGATCAAAAAAAATCAGCTGTCTAGGAAGCCGTTTCTTTAAATTTTTTTTCTTTTCTTTTTGACATGCCATCGACGTCCTGGTGCTACTTTGAAGAAATAGAACAATTTTTTGTGTAGGAGGGGCCACTTTTTGATGTATTTTAGGGGGGCTCAGGGCGGTCGCACCGTTTGCACCCTATTAAAGTTATCACTGCAAATTAACCATGATTTTGGGAGAAAAATTGAGAGATCATAGACAGATTTTAAGTGAAGACCTTTTTTTTAGAGAACACTTTTTTAGCGACAAAAATAAAATTTTTTCTGGCTTAATTTTGGTAATTTTGGCTACTTTTTCATCTTAATTAGCTTATTTTCCAATTTTGCATCTGGCAACCTTTCTTTGACTTTGTATCGCCCAGATTTCCAAAAGTTAGCTAATAAAGTGAAAACCTACAGGAGATGTTAATGCTGGTAATATCTCGGAAAAATCGTAAATCGTTTAACGTTGTATTTGTTCTTATTATTTGATTAAAACTTGCTTTGTTTACTGTATTTGCATTAACACCTCAAACAGGATTGGTGGCTCTCCGGCAGTTTTGAATTTTCATACGTGGCTCTTTCATTAAAAATTTTGCCCACCCCTGATATAGACGAACGTTTTCGGCTTACTTCAACCCTCATCAGGTTTCTACAATTTTAGCAATATAAATTAACTTTAGATTTACAGACACATAAAAAATAACAACAACAAAAAACATTGTATGTTTTTAAAAAACATAAGCTTTACTTTTGACTAACAGCCTAACTTTTTAATCAAAACGAGTGAGAGAACAAATTGATACAAATTTAATTCTAGATTATGATGTTATTTAAAAAAAAACTTACAATTAAAACACAGGGTGTTTCATCCAGGGGCGCCGGAAGCGGGGGGCAGGTGAGACGTATCACGCAACTGACAAAAACAAAATAAAGCAAATGTTTTACGAAGCTATTGACATAGGTGGGCACGGTACTTTTTAAAAGTACCGCGGTACCGGTACTCGGTACTTTTGAATAATACGAATTAATGGTAATAACTAAAACTCTGCCATACATTGGATTTCATTTGACATTTAAAAATTGTATTTAACAAAGCGGAAACAATATCGTACGTATCCAACTGTTCACTTTCAAAAACTAATTATGCTTTGAATGTAAAAAACATGCGTGAATATGTTTTTAACTTGATTTTTCGCATAAAATATGCCTTGGATATATGAAAAGCCTAATGAACACGTTGTCTTCTGCTTTGTTTTTTATATTAAAAAAAGTTTGTCAAAAATCGTACTAATTTCCGTATAACATATTACAGTGGTTTAGTCAAAGCTATTTTCAAACTTTTTGGGTCACAAACCTCTATTTGCAAATCTTTTTTATCATGGACCCCAATCTTATGTGACATCAATTTTCTGCCCAACCAACGAGGAAAGATAAAACAGACCCAAAAATAAATAACACAAAATCCGTTAAAAAATAAATGCTTATAAACAAGCATACCATATTTCCGTAGGGGCAAACCGGGACGCTCGTTTATAGACAAAAATTCGTCCCTAAAGTGAAGTGTTCTATAAAAAGAAAAAAGGTCTTCACTTTGAATCTATATCGGATTTCATGGTATGGATTACTTTACCAGGTATATATGTTGACAAATTTTGTCATATCGTCGCGGACCACTTGTGCGCTCATCACGGACCTCATTTTGGGAAACTCTGGTTTAGGTAATTTAGTAAAATTATTCAACCTTCGCTGGCCGTTAACTGCTATGATAATTTTTTATATTTTTGCTTGCAAAGCAACAAAATTAAAATTTCATCAAGTCCTTTTTGCATTGGTATGAATATGAAATCTGGTGTTTAGTGGATTTTGGATTTTATGCAAAATATTTCCATTTTTATAATCAGACAACTAGAATGTTCCTTGCAAATGCAATACCTTCAGAAAATATTTACTACACTAACATTGAGTCCTATAATTTCTTATATACCATATTTAGCGCCGAAAGCGCTAAAGATTTGACATAATTGCACGCAAAAATGCGACTTTTTCTAAAGCTACAATGTCTTTTTTGCACAATAATTACTATATGCACATTAAACACGATAATCACTCTTTTTTTGCCGAACTGGTGCGGTGACCATGCACAATTTTTTTTGTACATGTTATAACGTATATAGTTTAATGAAAACAATGTACTACCAGCGTAACTACGATAAGCATGGCTAAGCCGCAAGGGTATACTGACGGTGGTTTCGATATGCTGACCACATCATCGAGTCAGCTAACACGGATCGGGTAAAGTCAAGCTAAACCCTGCAGTTCCATTGCTAACATTAAGTAAGAATAGTCAAGCCAATCAACAAGCAAATGCCGACAGACCTGTTTCGTCCTTGTTAGGACTCGTCAGGACACTATAGCTTGTTGTTATTTAAAGGTTGCGTGGAAAAAAATTTCATGCTCTTTGGATAGAGATATTTAATGTTGTAATAAAATATTATTTCGGATTGAAAAAGCAAGTTTTCGAAAGGTAGTCAACTTTCGTAAATTGGCCGAAAAGCAAAGATTGGTTTCAGAAAGTTAACGACT
The DNA here is from genome assembly GCA_963680785.1 of Diplosoma virens. Lineage (NCBI taxonomy): Eukaryota > Metazoa > Chordata > Ascidiacea > Aplousobranchia > Didemnidae > Diplosoma > Diplosoma virens. The sequence goes on along the minus strand of OY796881.1, from coordinate 45,474,318 downwards.
TCGGCTGTTTAATTGATCGTATGATTAAAAGTAAAATTCTTTCACAGTTGGAATCCCCTTAGGGAGGTTACAGCAGTTCACAGAAGAAGAAACTCTATTTCAGCAAAATCTGATTTTATTATTAAAATGCTTCGATTTTAGCAACAACGAATGTTTTCAAAATTCACTGGACTTTTTAAACAACTTTGGAAATGAACTTTTTATATAATAAAAAGAAATACAATTCATTCTAAGAAAAAATTGAAATTTTAAGTGTCACATCGTACTTTTTTATAATTATTTCAAAATGTTATAATAAGCCTAATTTAAAAAATTTAGTTAGGATTGATTACTTTGATGAAATTAATTTTTTTGGATTTTTGCAAGATTTTTCTTTTTTAGTAGGTTAGTCTAGCCTATATAGCAGAATATTTTATAGTTGAACTTGGCTAATGCTCTGGCGTATATTTTTTGATTTTAAATTTACCGTACATTGAATTATTTATTAATATATTTCGTCAGAGCAGGGCTGCCCAACTCGAGACCCGCAAAGTCTATTGTTGAAGCCTACCAAAGAATTTGTAATTACATAATCGATCAAATTATTGTAATGCTTTGAATAAATCCAATGACTCGTAAAAAAATCGGAATAAATAGGCTAATTTTCGTCACACTAGAGATTTTTCGTTTTATATAAGAATAAAACACGTAGATATATCAAAGTGGTGACCTTTTTTGTTTGGTCTTTAACTAAATTTGTAGTCCGAATTCCTGTTATCAAGGAGGCTCATTAAAAAATAACACATTAAAAATAAGTAAAGACAAAAAAGAAGATACTTTGATTTCTGCACCGATTGCGACTCGCAATAAACTATTCGACAAAAGTTGGACCATAATGGTTAAAAGATTGAGCATCCCTGCGTCAGAGTATAAAACAACCTAACATTTTCTAAAACAGTCATTATCATCAAAATGAATTTCTACCGAGAGTAATTAGGGATTTTAATATTGATTTTGTCACAACTTACGACACCGACATTGTTTCTTTCAGAATTATTTAATTTACAGTACAAATTTTGACATTAGAATATCGGTTTCATAACATCGGTACAACCAATCATAGCTGTACCTGCCGGGGGGGGCAGGGAGGGCAAATGCTCACCCAAGTTTCTAAGATTTGGGCAAAATTGAAATTTTTCGGGCAGTGACAAGAAAATATTTGGCCAAAGTCAAAAATTTTAGGACAATGATCAAAACGCAAAAAATAGTTACAAATTTAGGTGAAGACTTTTTTTTGTTGAGAACACCTTGGTTTTGGGTCGAAAATTGAAAAATATGAGATTGAATTCAAGTGAAGACTTTTCTTTTTTTTTTAAAGATCACCATGATTTTAGGACAAAATTTGTTCTTGGTTTGCGAATCTCAGACAATTTTTTGTTCTATCCGTAATGTGCTCGTAGAACAGCGGTTTCCAAACTGTGAGCCGCGAGACTTTGTCAGGGGCGCCGCGAAAGAATGCGAAAGTTGTTGTACTTACTGCTTTTCTCACAATAATTGCAGTGTGAAAGTTGTTAGCAGCAGCGTTCCCTTCAGAGAACGATTCCGATTGAGGACCTTTTTTTTTTTAGAGAACATCCTGATTTTTGGAGGGAAATAGGGAAATCAGAGATGAAATCGAAGTGAAGACCTTTTTTTTTTTTTTAGAGAACACCCTGATTTTGGGAGAAAAATAGGAAAATCGGAGATGAAATCGAAGTGAAGGTCTTTTTTTTTTTAGAGAACACCCTGATTTTGGGAGAAAAATAGGAAAATCAGAGATAAAATCGAAGTGAAGATCTTTTTTTTTTTTAGAGAACACCCTGATTTTCGAAAAAAAATAGGGAAATCGGAGATGAAATCGAAGTGAAGACTTTTTTTTTTTTTAGAGAACACTATGAGTTTCGGAGAAAAAAAGGTTGTTCAAAGAAGTAATTGAACTGAATACCTTTTTTTCATTACGGCGCCGCGAGTATTGTTAAGTTTTCAAAGGGCGCCGTGAAAAAAAAGTTTGGGAACCGCTGTGCTAGAAAATTATGATTTGGGCAAACGTCACAAAATTTGGGCAAAACTTCATTGCCCCCATATTTTTTTGGCTGGTACGCCTATGCAAACAATTAATGATATTGCACTCAAGCGTAACACAATATGTATGCTATTCAAATGTCTTTTGACTGTGTTTACATAAATGTTCAATGCAGTTCCCAGCATAATTCAAAAGTAGGACGGAAGTCCTTTGATAATTTTCGATTACCTCAAGCAAACTGCGACAAATATTTCTTAAAACTTCACTTTTTAAATGAATCTATATAGTTCGATCTTTTGGTCATTTTCATCAAACGCTAAGTGCAACAAGAAAAGTAGGCTATTCTATTTAAAGTTATTTCAAACATAAACTTACAAGGAGGAAAAACGAACGCACACCTATCTAGATATTGTACTGTACAGAAAGTAACATATAAAAATAAAATACCTATTCACGCCAAGTCATTTATGCTAAATTTTAATACCGGTGCGTAGTGTTGTAAAATATTTTTCACTGCCTGTTCTTGTCGCAAACAAAAATATAAGAAAAAAGCTGGAGCAGGGATCTTTTAACTCTGCTACATTTGATGTGTCATCTGCTTGAATAAAAACAAGTCAAATAACCTCTGTTGGTGCGTTTTACGTTAAGTTCAATATTAACACTGAAAAATGATTGTGCCATTTTTTTGTGGTAATTAGAATTTTATTGGTTAACTTCATTTCAGTAACCTCTTTTTATTCTGTTGAAATTGGTCAAAAATATGGAGTTTGAATAAAGTTTTAAGAAAAACACAGAGTCGAATGACATAGACTGACGCTGGCGTATAAAAAAATGATACAATTAATTACGTATATAATGTAAAACTTCAAGCGCATAAGCAATTAATGATCTTTCTTCAATTTACTCAAAACAAAACCTGATATTTAAACGGATAAGTTAAAACAATATTTTTTCAACCAATTTTAAATTGTTTCTTTTTCTATGCACATTAATAACATGATTAAGATTGATGGAAAAAATAAAACAAAATAAGCTTCATACACAAACCCATCATTCGTTTTCAAGATTTAAAATTTTTATTGATTTTTATAGTATTTCAACTCCATTTATTCTTCAGACTCGTACAAAAACGTTGAATGCGTTATACTAAGGGCAACTTTTAAGCAATACCGTACCTGCTCATTTAATGCTATATATACAGGTCCGCAAGCAACCAGAAGATCTAGCAGATAATTGCTTTCAGAGATGCCAAAATATTGTAGTGAATTGGACTTTTTAATTTACTTTTTTAGTTTTTATTCGAGACATAACTGAAATGCTAGTCTACCCAGACTACCCTACTAGCCTGAGTAAGCTTAGCCTAAATAAAAAGTTGCAAAAGGGCTACTGGCTATGAAGTGCGTAAAACGTTTCTAAACCTGACCTTACTTAAAATTAACTAGTAACTACTACCGGAAGGATGGGGAAAGTACTGGTAAAAACTTAAGTTTGACAAATGTCAATTTGTGATAATACTACTGTAAATCAAGAAACTACTTTGAAGCTGCAATCGATACGAAAAACAAAAACATGTCGCAATGCTTGCAAAAAAAACTTTCAATGACCCTAAAATTAGACGGAGTACCACGCTACTTTATAAAAAAAGTACCGACGGTACCGGTACTAAAAAAGTACCGCGGTACTTTTGTACACGGTACTGCCCACCTCTGGCTATTGATGCTATATCTTCATGTTCTTGCTGACCTACATGTTCATATTAAGTTATATAACAAAGAAAGTACCACGCCTCTAAAAAAAGTAACGAAAATATTAACAGTTTGCGAAGTTTTAAACAAAAAACCGACAAGCAAGAAATGCCTTCCGGAAATACATAAATTGCTTCAAATTTACTTCAGCATAGCTCTCGTTTCCGCTTCTGCAGAAAGGAGTTTTAGAGTGATGAGAAGAATCAAAACATCGTTTAGAAGCCCTATGACAGATAACAGTCTCAACAATTGAATGTTCGCACATATTCACAAGAACTTGTTGGACAATATTGATTTACAAGCCGCGTTGCAGATGACTTTGTTAAAGCGAGCCAAATACGAATAGATTATTTTGGGTTGCACTAATCGTGCAGCGTTATAATTAACATCCTACTTTGATCTGAGGGTTACTTATGCTCATGTAATTACATTTTTTTGTTTTACGAAATCGTTAATAGTTCTTGAAGTTTTTTTTGTTTTATTCATTTAACTCTTTCGTATTCTTGAAACCGTAAATATTTCCGCCAAAGTGGTGTTGTGGGTAACTAAAAACTTATTTACTGATTAGCATGTGGAAAACAGTAGGCCTACTGATATTTCAAGGCAAAATACATGTACATTCATCTGCCTTTGGCTGCCTTGCAAGGGCGTCGTAATTGTTAAATGTTTTCGAAACTAGCTTTGGAGCTTTTAAAAAAAATTTAGTTATGGGTATGTTGGGTAGTTTTAGGTTTAATAACTAGTTCATAAATTTTCTTTTTTTAATGAGTAGGCAATTGAAAAAAACTGTGTAAAATTATTTATTACTACGGTTATCGTAGTGTGCGGTCATGGCCGAGTCAACTTCAAGGCCTTCACAAGATGCAGAACACCTTTAAGATTAAGGTATTGGCCTCTGGGTTTATTTGGAAGGGCGGATATTGGCCGAAAAATTGATTGCAAACCAAAATACAAGATAATCAAAATAAAACTTTTTCGAGGTACCAGCTTGTCCTGCGCAAACTGAAATTCCATCGGTCCATTAAAATTTCAAATTGCAACATGGCTGCTAAAATCGACTTTTGTCGGGAGTGCCTTTTTAACAAAAAAAGTGCCCTTTTTTTGAAATTCCCCCCCCTAGAAAAAAACTCCGGCGCCCCAGGTTTCATCTCAATATGTCACTTTAGATTTTTGAAAATCTCATATCTCGTTAATTGGCAAAAGTAGCAGGATAAAATTGGTTACGTTGGATAGGTAAAATCTCCAATTTTTTTTGTTTTTCCAGACAATTGTTATATTACAATTAAAATTTCAGCTTTTTGCGTAAAATATCATTTCCATCAATTTGCCTCCTATTTGCTTAAAATGTCTTTTAATGGAAAGGAGAAAGCGTTTTGTGCTTTGGAATTTGAAAAAAATAACTCGTGGACAATTTGGACATGTGTTCAACATAAAGTTCGGACAGAATTTTCAAAGCAGCCACCAAACCGACGTACCATACAGAAATGGGACGCAAAATTTAAGGAGGAGGAATATTAGTGCTCCCGGAAAAAAATTGCCCCATCACCTTCAACTGAAACCATCGAAAGAGTTCCAGCGGAGCCCCAGGAAGTCAATCAGTAGAGCTAGTCGTGAACTTCAGATGTCTTTAACAACCGTTTGGCGAGTGGTAAGAAAACACCTGCATATGATACCTTATAAACTGCATTTGCTCCAGCATTTGAAGGACACCGACAAACTAGCTCGAGAAGACTTTTGCACCAAAATGCAGGCGATGTTGGAAGAAGAGGGATTGGACGACCGCCTTGTGTTTAGCGACAAAGCCACCTTCCACCTAACTGGCAAAGTCAACAAACACAACACACGCGTATGGAGAACTGAACATCCTCATTCAACGCTGGAGCATGTGCGAGATTCTCCTAAGTTAAACGTGTTCTGCGCCATATCAAAGAAGCGTGTGTATGGGCCTTTCTTTTTTGAAGAAACAACAGTCAGCAGTGAAGCATACCTTGATATGCTGCAAAATTGGTTGATTGAACTTTTGTTAGACGGAGAGCAAGCAGACTTTATTTTTCAACAGAATGGGGCATCACCTCACTGGAGTCTCATTGTAAGACAGTATCTGAACGCTAATCTGTATAGCAGATGAATTGGACGTGCCGAAAATGATGATTGCGTGCTCCTGCATTGGCCCCCTAGATCTCCAGACCTAACTTCATGCGACTTTTTTCTCGGGGGCTATGTAAAAGGCTTGGTCTACGTTCCTCCTCTTCCAACATCAGTAGATGATCTGAAGACTCGGATAACTGAGGCCTTGATAGCCATCGATCCCAATATGCTTATTCGAATTTGGCAAGAAATGGAATACCGTTTCGATGTGTGCCATGTAACCAAGGGCTCGCATATTGAACATTTGTGAAAAGTTTAATAAAACGTTTATTTCTTTGATTTTTGCGTTCAAATTTTTGCTGCGTAAACTTAAGAACATTAGTTTTCAGCAAAAAAAAAAGTTTGGTTTTCATATCTCCAACAGTTATTTAGATATAAGTTATCATAAAGTGACATATTGATATGAAACACCTTGTAAATTCAATAAATATGAAGCTCCGTTTGCGAACATTTGTCGATTTAATTTTGTACTTAACTTTTTTATGAGTAGAGCTTCGTAAATCTTGAAACAAAATTCTAATTTGCATTTACGTATTATTAGAAAATTGTTTTTATTAAACCGATTATTAAAACATTTTTCACGCGATAAAATATGATCTTTAATTGTGCAATCTTGTAGACTTTTGAAATTCAGATGCTCTCGGACTCTAGTGATCAAATGTCTGGAAGACCAGTATTGGCTTTAATAGGGTGCAATCGGTGCAAGGGGTGCGGTCACACCAGACCCTCCTAAAATAGATCAAAAAGTGGCCCCCCACGCAAGAAATTACTCTATTTTTACAAAAGAGCACTAAGACGTCGATGGCAGGCCAAAAAAAAAAAGAAAAAAAAAAAAATGCATCCGTACTTGACGACATTTTGCACGCCATACAGCGTACTACTACAATTCGAAGTGAAAGTACATTATATACTACTGCTACTACAAAATCGAAGACTTTTTTTTAAAAGAATACCATGAATTTTAGAAGAAAATTGGAAAAGTGGAGATGAACTTAAAGTGAAGACCTTTTTTTTTTAGAGAACAACATGATTTTTGGAAGAAAATTGTTGGGAAGCCTGAGATGGATTTGAACTGAAAACCTTTTTCTAGTGATCACTTTGCTTTTATATACTAAAAACTGCTTCAACTACCTCTTTTTGGGACACTAAATAGTGGACCCCTTACTTTTCTTGCAGCGACCCCCCTTTTTGTAAGGCCATCACTATGGAACCCATACCAATATGTATGTCTTGTTCGTATCGCACGAACACGAGAATTTATAGACGACATTTGAGCAAAGAGCCACAGGAGTTTTGGATTTTAACTGAAAATAATTTACTAATTTAAAAGTTTTATAGATAGGTGGTATTTTTAAATTGTACTTATTTTTTTTTTTTACAATTAGAAACTAATAAAAGGTTGCATGGTTGCTATTGTTATACATTATTTTACATGTATAATTGCATGTAATTTGCGAGGTTAAAAGAATTCTAATGAATGCATACACACACCAGTATAAAGAAGTTTTAAGGCGTTGTCAACAGCGTAAAAAAGCCCATAAAACTTGATTTCAAAAATTGTTGCTCGCACTTTTGTGGCCTCCAAAATTATTATTATACATTCAATCAACTTTTTTGAAATTCACTAAGTATATTTTACAATTCACACTTAAATAACTTAATTGTGAATAGATTTAGTGCTTAATTTTTTAAAACCCATGGGCCTACCAGAAATACTTTCACTTTAGAAAATTTTAGGTATGCAGCTGTTTTTTATAATCCTCCAAGAAACATGCCAGTTGTCCCCCATGAGATATCATTTGGTTACAAACATAGCCTTACCAATTGGGGGGGCAATAGAGGTATCATCGCCATTTAACCTCCTCACCAGCAAAAAAATTCGAGAAAAAATTAAATTTTGGGGACAGTTTGTTTTTTAAGGGATAAACTGCACCGGGATAATGTATTTTTTGAAGAAAGGAAGTTATTTTACGTCCAAATAGTTTATTTTAATGTGCTGTACACCAAATTTAGTCCTACAATTCGTTTTCAAAAATTTGCAATCATTCTTAGTTTATTTTTGTTAATCTTAGTTAAAATTCAATCATAAAATTCGCAATCATTATTAGCTTATTCGCTTGCAAAAATGAAAATAATTTTTTCTTGTAAAATCAGGGATTAAACCAAACCCGAATCGAAAACCCGTATTAACCTCTAATGTTATTTTGAACCCGAACCGAAGCTGAACAGCTAAAAATAATATTTGCCGAACCCGAAACTGAACCATGAACCTGCATCAATTTTGTTAAAAATATGTTTTTACTGATGTTTAATTGTTCCGGCGAGCGCGGGCGTTAATTTGTTTTACGTATTTTTTTTCTTTAGGGTGATGCAACCTTGCAAATCTTTTATTTATATTAATAGCTGTTGTAATTTATTGTGCTTGGTTTTAACTTTGGGCTTGTTTTGTTGCACGTTCCTTTTTTTCTTGGTGTAAATATGTTGAAATAAAATATTTGTTTGACAAGGGGCAAAAATAAAAACGACTGAATTGAACTAAAATGACAGAGTTTCTTTATGGTTTAGAATTTTAATATCGCTTTAAACAAAGTCGATTTTATCGGAGCAAAAAGCTTTTTGTGAGCTCTTATAAGTAGTTATTGCGTCAAAATGGACAAGACAGAGAAAATCAAAGTATTTACGGTCTCAACAGTTAGGAGAACAGTGTAGTCTCAGAAAAGAGAAAGGCACAATTGTACAATCTATAAGGAGAAACACTGTTGATTACAACGTTGATTACTTGAAAAGTGTTAACGTGTAAACAAATTCCTTTGACTGCATAAAACCGGATGTCTGATTTTAATGAACTGCCTAAAGCGATAGAGATGGAACAAGTTTGTCATCATAGTTTGCAGCCTAATGCTCCTTCTAAAAGCAGGTGTTGCCCTACAGCAGAGTCATAATCTGGGTTGTTAAGTTTTTGTTTGCAGGATCTACCGGGTTAAGATCGTGTAGGACGCTTCGCTTGCTGTTGTAGCCATTTAGGAACACGCTGTTTGATTCTATATTGTAGTGGTGGTGGTGGTGGGTTTACCCGACTCATTCCTGGGAATGGGGGCGCGGATCAACTCCGCGGAGTCCCAGTAATCAGGCGACTCCCCACGGACAAGACCAGAGGTCCAAAATGGAGAGGGAATGGCGGAATATGGTCCAACGCATATGGTCCAGTATAGGGCAGTCTAGACGAGATGTGAAAGGTCCTGTGATTCAGAACCACAGTTGCTGCATGAAGGACTCTCGGCTTGACCAACCCTGTGGAGATAAGTGCCAAGGAGAGTGCTGTGCTGGTTGCAGCGTAAACGAGAGAGAGAGAGCACAGCGAGCGGAGTAAGGAAGAGTAAGCTTCTTGGGAGATACTGGAGGGATTTGATGTGGAAAGAGTCCAGATTGGACATTGCGTCTCCAACTGGTGTAGAGGGATAGTCTATGTGAGGAAATAAGGGGTGAGAGGGACACTGATAAGAGAGGCTCCAACTTTAGTGAGAGAATCATTTAAGTCGTTACCAGGGAGGGAAGAGTGACCGGGTATCCATTGTAAGTGGAGTACCTTAGATTTGGATAGAACATTAAGAAGAGATGGTGTGTCAGAGAAGGATTTAGGGGTTGATTAGGGTAAAAGAGCAGAGAGGGTTGATAGGACAGATAAAGAGTCAGAAAATAAGGTGATAGATTTAAAAGCACATGTCTTGGACTGCGAGATACACAACTCGAGGGTATGAAGAATGGCGTAAGTCTCGGCACTGTAGCTGGTGGCCCAGAGTCCAGTCGAGAAGGAGAGGGAAGTAGCAGTGACATACTTTGTACACTTAATGTGGATCCCTGCACCACCCTGCCCCATCCCGCCAGGTACCGAACCGTCAGTCCAGGAAGTGATGTCGCTGTGGGGTATGGAGGATAGATGGGAGGTAGCTGTGGTATTGCGAAGGGAGGAGGGGTTATTACGAGAGCATGGAAAGAGAGATGGACTGAAATGGTGTAAGTAGAAGGAGTAGACCAGGGAGGTTTAGGAGGGCAGAGGATTAAAGGTTCACGAGCAAGATGTACATAGGTTAGGGGTAAAGTTATGCGATCGGGAAAATGATCTCCATGAACTTTTCTTGAAACGTGTGCAGGGGTTAGAATTTGCTAGAGAAGCTAGTCAGAGGGCTTGTTCAAAGAAAGAGAGGGATTGATGGGTGAGGGTGACGTGTAGTGGAGGAAGAAGCGCTTTTACATGAAGCAGAGGGATAGAGGTGGACGACAGACAGCCTGTGATTACTCTACAGGAAGATCTATGCATCCTCTCTACAGAAGTGATGTGGCTAGGAGGTGAGAAGGGAAACCAGCCTGGGGAGGCATAGGTAAGGATGGGGCGAATGAAGGCTTTATATAGGGTACATAAAGATTCCTTTGATGGACCCCAGGAGGCAGAGGCGACGGAGAAACACGGAATCGGCTGTGAAACTTTTTCCGTAAGGATAGGACATGATGTTTAAAAGAGTGCGGTCAAAGGTTACACCGAGAAAGGTTGGATGAGGGTTAAAGTTAAGTGGGGTGTTAAGAATGTACAGAAAGGGTTGTATACGTGATTGTTAGAGGTCTCAGCTAAAGAAGGATGACTTACATTTGACGGGTTGAGAGGAAGGCGCCACTTTGAAGACCATTCCACCAGTCTGTTGAGAGCAGCTTGTACCATGGAAGTTGCACACTCAACACTTGGGGAGGAGGCCCAAATGTCAAGGTTATCTGCATAAAGTGAAACCTTAACAGATATAAGGAGAAAGGTGGGAAGATCATTGATAAATAGAGAGAAAAGGATTGGTCCAAGAACTGAACCTTGGGCAACACCTTTTTGGAGACGGAAAGGACGACTGTAGGAATTACAGATATGGACTTTCGAACGGCGATTTGAGAGATAGGATCGTATTCATTTGACAAAACAAAGGGGAAGACCTAAGAGAGGAGTTTAGAAAGGAGGGCAGAACGCCAAACTGAGTCAAAAGCTTTCACAAAATCCACAGTGGAGAAGACTGTACGTGCGCCTGGTTTAAATTGGTGAAAGGAATCTGCGATTGACTGTGAGACGAGAACCTGATCCACAGTCGATCTACCAGGTCTAAAACCAGCTTGCACTGGTGGAAGGATGCCTTGTTGTTCAAGAATATAAGTTAGTCGTCCTAAGACCATTCTTTCGAAGAGTTAGGAGGTACAGGAGGTGAGAGAGATGGGGCGATATGAGGAAGGTGAGTCAGAGAGTTTTTCGGGTTTGAGAATGGGGACGATTGTTGATTGTTTCCAGATAGATGGGAAGGTGTGAGTTGACCAAGAAAAGTTAAAGATATATAGAAGAAAATGTAGTGCAGATTGTGGAAGGTGGGTTAGAAGAGGGTAGGTAATTTGATCAGGGCGAAATGAAGTTGAGGTGGAGAATTGAGGGATAGCTGTAGAGAGTTCAAGAGAGGAGAAAGGGGAGCAGAAAGTGGAGTGCAGGTTGTTGCAATGTGCAGTTCTGATAGTATTCATGTGAATTTTCTCAGTGCTTCAAAAGGGTTTTCGGTTTGAGAAGAGAAATGGGACTGTAGATGTAAGGAGAGTTGGTTAGCACAGTCTACAGGGTTATGAAAACTTGGGAAGTTGGGGAGATCAGATAAAGTTGGGGAAGGAGACCCAGAGATGGAGCGAAGTAGAGAAAAAACTTCACTGGGACGGGTTTTTGGAGAAAAGCTAGAGCAAGTTTTCTGCCATGACTCAGCTTTAGCCTTGGATATCACAGTGAAGGTATATCTAGATATGGAGATATATTTCTGGCGGTCCTCTTCGAAACGGTGTGCTTTTGCGAATGCCTTTCGGCGTTTCGCGACGGCATCTATGACTTCAGAAGATCACCAGGCTTTAGCAGGGCGGTTGATGCTGCCGAATGGAATGGCAGAAGTGGAAGCATCGTTGAGGAGTTTGGTAAAGGTGTGAGTGGCTTCAGAAAAACAAAATTTTGTAAAGTTAGAGGGAGGAGGACAATGGGTATCAATATAAGTAAGGTAATCGTCCCAGCAGGCTTTATTGTAATTAAATGAGGGAGGGCGAGAGAAAGAGTTAATAAAGGGGGAAGTAAGAATAGAGATAGAAAGGTGATCTGAGCCGAGGTCCGGGAGGGTTTGCCATGTGCATTTGGAGGCTATTTGGGCAGGAACCACAGAGAGATCAAGGGAGGAGCAGTTTCCAGTGGCGTGGTGTAGTAGGTTATGATGTTTGGGGTTGTTAAGGGGTAAGAGATCAGAAGAAAGGAGTTAGTCAAACAAATCTTTGCCTGATTGGTCTTCCGAGGTGTGAGAGTCCCAAAAAGAGTGATGGCAGTTAAAATCGCCGAAGATGTAAGTAGTAGGGGATGATGGTAAGAGGAAGGGTGAGAAGGATTTAGGGCGAGAGTTAGAGGAAGAAGAGTGGATAGGAGGGACATAGACATTGAAAAGGTATATAGGTGAGATAGTTAAGTTTGATAATTAAGTTAACTGTGATAGTTAAGTAGTCGGAACTGGGATCGAGGGAGGAGAGGAGTTGTGCGGAGAGGGGGTGCAGGTTAGACCATTTTTGACAAGCATGAGTGCACCACCTCCTTGGTTTCCCGTAGAGACGGTGGATGTGAAAAGTGGAGTCAGAAGAGAGGTGCGACTTTTGCACGAAGATGAGATCGTACTTATTTAGAGAGAGAAATTGTATAAGTTCAGTACGACGGGGGCAAATCCCATTAGCATTCCATTGTAGGATTCGAAGGTTGTTTCGAGAGGAAGAGGAATTAAGAATGGAAAGATTGTGTGAGAGGAGAGATGCTATGTTGGGTTTGAGGAGGAGGTAGAAATGACGCTGAGAGAGGGTAAGTAAAAATTAGTTGGGGGTGATTAGGAGAGTCGGTGGGGTTATTACTGGTGCAAAATTGTTTTGGGTGGGTTTCATTTTTGAAGGTGTGGGTTTGTGGGTATTTGTAGATGAAGACAGGGGGTTGGGGTTGTTTGTGGATGAAGATACGGAGTTAGGATGTGAGAGGGAGGGAGAGATTTAAGAGGAGGATGAGCACATTGGACAAGTCCAAGAGTGTCCCGGGGAGATTTTGCGAAAGTTTGTGGGGAAGAGACCGAAGCAGAAGAAATGTACCCAGAGAGAACATTTGGTACATTGTACCGATCTGTTTCCCCAGGTGACTCTACGGGAGCAGACGGAGCAGGGGTCTATAGGGCCAGGGTTGGGATGAATGTCACCGCTGATGAGAAGCATAAGGATAAAAATCAGCGGTGGGTAGGATAGGTAAAGAGGAGGTTTGAGGTGGAAGAAGAGACTAGGAAAAGTTGGCGGACAGACAGTAGAAGAAATGCGGGGGCGGTCAATTGGGTTTAAGGATGCTGTCCATGTGACCGCGCATTGGACAGCAGGGACAAAAAATGAGAAAAGTTGTCCGCGAAAGAATCGCCCGAGGATGAGACCCTCGGAAAATTGACAAACCATTTCAAGCCTCCCCAGTGCAGGAACGGGGACTGCACCACCACGTTGAGGTGACTTGTCGTTGGTGTCGTTGGTCTATATTGTAGTCGTTGTATCTATGAATATTCGTGCCAGTGTAACAATAGGTAAGTAGGACGAACATCACAACGACTCTATGTTGTAGTCGTTGTGATGTTCGTACCACGTACCTATTATTAGACTGGCACGAATATTTATAGATAAAGAGGTTTTTCAACGTGGTAGGTAAAACATATTTGCGAGCTACAGGTAACATACGTTTAGATCTAAAGACCATTCTCGTGATAACGGAACCATAGCAGTTTTCAACGCCCATTTTAACATTTTTATCAAGGCTAATGAAAGCTTTTCCTATCCAAGGAACTCTTAAGTAAACTGGGCACTTTTTTGGGCCGAATTGCTTCGGCATAGAAAACATAATTTTTCTCGGAGATATTGTTGTCAATAATCAATTCAGGATAGTCAATGTCCAATAAAATGATCTTAAAATGCTTTATTTCTTCATTTAGTTTAGATTTTGTGCATATCATTAGCGCCGGTGTACCAAAGTCGATATAAGGCTTGTTTTGTTGAGACTAAAAGATTCCCAACGTAAGTATTGTCCAGTAAAGTAGGTTTTCTATACACACTAGTTTTGAAGCCAATAACTGTTTGTTGCACGTGACCGTAAACGGTAAACAATTATTTTTCTCTTTCTCAAAGATAAATTTGAGAGAAGGGTGGAGGCAGTGTAGTTGTTTGAAAAAATTTTCCGACTCTTCTTTGTGAAAAATAGTAAATGTATCATCAACATACCTAAAATATGTGAAATGTTTTGATACTTGAGAGAAGAGTTTTAGGCTACTTCATAAAAGCCAACAAAAATGTTAGGTAAGGCTGGGTCTAACAGTGAACCCATTGCAACCCTATTAGTTTGCTTGTACAAGATATTGTTGAAGCTAAACCTTACTCCAGATGTGGCACTTTTCATCAGTTCAATGAAACAGCTTTAGAAATAAAAGGCTGTGCTTCCGAGTCGTCTCAGAACAAGGCTTCGGCACAGAATTTAATAATCTCTTCAAGTGGGACGTTCGTAAAAAAGCTCGAAATGTCGAATGAACACATGAAAGTTTTCTTGGAATCCTTTAAGTTGTGAATAGCATCAGTAAACGTAAATGAGTCTGGAATAAGTGTACCATTTCTCGACGTTAACGTGGAACGAACAGTTACCGGTTTCGAAACTAGTGTGTATAAAAAAACCTACCTTTACTGGACAATACTAAAGTTAGAATCTTTCAGTCCCAATAAACGAAAAACAAGCCCTATATCAACTTTGGTACATCGGGAGCTAATGATAAGTAGCAAAATTTTATTTATTTGTAATAGTATACTGACCCGAAATAAACTCTCGTAAAACATATCTCAGTAGCATCGTAAAGTTCGACGCATCTTTTAAAAACACTTTTTTAATCTCGATAACGACAACTACGCAATAAACATAAGACAATAACAAAAATTTTGACTCAAGTTAAACTGCAACAATTAGGCAGTCTAGGTTTCTCGTAAGTTTAACAGAGAAAACCTAAACCTCGAACTCTAATCCAAGTCCAAATTTATGCCCTCCAGACTCGATATATCGAGCTTCAATAATTGAAGATGTTGTTAATTTAACTCCTGCAAAGAAGTAATTTCGTGCTTGTCCATAAAACAAAACAAAAATAAGCTTACCTTGGTTGACCCAAAGTGTATAAGCTATGCCAAGCTGACCGACATTGTTTATTTTCATCTGCAACGCAACAGTTGCAAGTTATACTTATGTCATAGAAAAATAGCTTCATTATTAGATCTTTTTTTTTCTTTTTGTGTTCCAGCACTTGGCCAAAGGTAGCCTACTTACGTACTTTACAAAAAGTTTATTCCTAAATGAGTCAGTCTTAGCAATGTTAAGAAGTTGGTGGATAATGTCTATCTCCTAAAAATCGAATTATTTTTGTTTTTCGTCCAATCTCAAAGGTGGAACTCCTACTTGTCTAATGAAAGTTACTCGTCTCTGACTTCTTACAGAAAGTTGGTTTTTAAATCGCCCACGTTAATAATCTGATTGGGGGTTTTTGGAGCTAATTATACACCCAAACCCAAAACTATAAGTACATGCACTTTTGTGGTATTTTTGACATGTCAAATAATAGCTTCATTATTAGATCTTTTTTTTTCTTTTTGTGTTCCAGCACTTGGCCAAAGGTAGCCATTTTTGACATGTCAAAAATACCACAAAAGATAAAAAAACATTTATTTATGCAATCACACAAAACATTGAGGGCAAATACTCTTAAATCAGAACAAAGGACAACTCCTGGCATTACACACTTCACAAGAATTTATCAACGAATAACAATCAACTTCTACATTTACCCAATTAAAAACATCAGTAAAATTTCTTTAAAGCCCTTTTAACTGAATCAGTAAAGTTTTCTGAACCACCTAATCAGAGATTGAGTGGATGCTTGTGGACGTTGATGGTGGCTGTCACATTTCATTCATGACATTAATCTTAACCTTATAACTCTATAGCTGATTTTCAGTCTTTTACAGTAAGTTTTTAAGCTTTTGATTTTGACGTCATTTTTTCTACTGCTACATAGTGATTGCGTAGTCGGTAGACCACTTCCCACTTAATTTATTTTGCCAACAATTTATTTTTATAAGTGTATTACTCGAGATTTGTTTTATCCTTTTATTCAAATGCGTTCATTGACTGTATTAAGCATTGTGGCATTTTGCAGCAATATTACGTAAATTTACCTAAAGCATTCAAGTAACAATTGGTATAATCTACTACTATTAGCTAATTCTATTTTATAAGTTACTTAACCTATTTACTACTTTAACATGATTGTATTGTGATGTTATAAACTGCTTTGTCGACTGCTAAAACTTGTAATTAATCTAAGAAATCTTGCCTGTTCTAGTATCTTCTATTTTTATCTGGCAAATTTAGCTTATTTATATATAAATAGTTTCATTCCAGCTGAATCACGCTATTTGAAAAGTGCTCAGGAACGATTTGTGTTACTGTAGCCTGCATGGTATTGTTTAAGTATTTAAGTAGTCACGGGTCAGTGTTGACGCTTTGGAAGTTGATTTTAAAATGAGATAGAATTGTTTTAGCCTGTATGACAAAGGAACTATTGATAGATTGCTACCTTAGCCTGGTAGAGGGGTTTGCCTTTTCTATGCCTTTTCCTAATGTTGTCTAGATTTTTTAACTCCTCTCAGGGCTACCCATGGTGGGAAGGTCAAAGATGAGAAACAAACTAAAAGCAATCTCTTCATATGTTTCGGGCATCACGCAGTATAAAAAGATTAGCGTTTGGGCTTTAGGCAGAGGAGCCTATTTGAAAAGTAAGCTACATTCTCCCCCACAAGTCGACTGCAATTGAAAACCGATCAATGCATTTGCTATGCATTTGGGGAGGCAGCGCACAGTATCTGTACTCAAGTTAGTTCCAAACACTGGGATATATGCATGGGCAACTTAAGTCACTTCACTCAATGGAAAAAAGCAGGAATTGGTTTGGGAGGCAGAGCAGCATCATTTTGATATTGTTGGAGTTTCCTCTACCCAGCATCATGGCTCTGATACTGTTGAGTTAAATAAAGGCTGGGAGCTTTGTCACCTCAGGCAAGGGTAGGCCAGGGAGGGCATCTCATAAGCCCTCACATGGCCTGCTGTTTCACAGATTGGATCCCACTTGGAAGTGTTTGTCTCCTTAGGCTACAAGAGCAGTCAAAGTACAATTTGAAAGTGTAGCACGAAATGCTGAAACACAGTACCAGCCTTTAGTAAATGAAAGTATTGTAGGTGTTGCTTTACAGAAAGTGACATGTTTAAAATCAATTGTCCTGCAGGGTGATTTCAATGCATAAGTGGGTACTGACAAAAAGACATGGAAGGGTGTTATTGGAAGACAAGAAGAACCTGACATTAACAGAAACAGATGTTTGCTACAGTTCTGTGCCTCCAATGAATTTTTTTCAGCACAAGAAATTCACAATTACACTTGGTACAGAGATTCGGTGGAACAGCATTCTATCATTAATTTCTGTATTGTCTCAGTTTTCTTAAGGACTTGTTTTCTTCTGTGGTCAATGTCCATGTTAAAAGAAGGGACTGTCTATCGACCTAATTAACCTACCGATAAGACCTATAATATATCAATATATTCCAAAACCAAAATACCTATATTCCAAATCTCTATTCCAAAACCAAACAAAGATTACAGCATTGGTCAAAACGACTCCCCTTTTTTTTATTCATTATCAAAACACTAAAGAAAGCCCTACTACCATACATGGTAAAAAACATTCTGCACATTTTCCATCACATTCATTTAAACCCAAACACTCAATACACACAGCTTTACATAATATTTGCCATCACATCACAAAGGGCTTAAAGTGTACAGTACCATTAAATGTTGTAATCCTTGTTGTGATTTGGGAGCATTTTAAATGCACACCTTTCTTTTTGTAGTGACAAAAAATAGATGTGTTGATGTTTAGCAATAGGTTTGAGGCAAATGTCACAAGTGTCCTAACCTCAACAAGGCTGACTCATTTAGAAAAGTACTTTTCAAAAAGATACTTCTGCCAAGTACCTGAATGTGGACCTTTTTAATTTGTGCAACACTCAAGGCAACATGAAAAAACGTTTTAGGTAACATGCACAAATTTGCAGTGTAACCCTACTGCAAGGTTTTTTTTATATAAAAGATTTCCTTTTGCTAGACTGCTTGGCTGCCACAGCTTTTGAGCACAGTCTTCCCAGGTTTAAAGTTGCCATCTTGTGAATTGCATTTTTTCTGGTCTTTATCTGCAAACCTCTTTGGCATGGATATTCCTAACAGGAGAGGTAAAATTTCTGGCGAACATTGCAATAACTTATGTTGCTGTATCTTAGCTAAAACTAAATAAGCAATAGATGTAAAACATTAAATAAAATCTGAGGCAAGTATATCTCAAAATTTTCAATCCAGTGCTTACAAGTTTATGACTTTCAATGTATCCAACATAAAAAATAGTAAATATTTTTTGTTGTTGTTATTGATGTAAAACTTGGGGAATCACAGTAGAACTACTTACACTAAATGCTGATGAATCATCAATGTTGTATTTGGCTGCAACTCCAAAGCGGGCATTTGATTGACCATTTGTCCACATCAGCTGAACTGCTGTAGAAAGAGCTGGGTTAATACTGTGAAAAAGCTGGCCACCAAATTCCATTCCTTGTTTTGTCTCATTTCTAATAAAACCAAGCCATCTTAGTTGATACTAAAATCTGAATGAACTAACATTAAAATAAAACTTGAACAGATTCTAGTAATTTCTATGAAAAATAACTTTATTATTGACTTTAGTCAAATGGTTTTAATACAATGACAAAGGTAATACAAAGAACTTAACCATAGTGATAAAAAATTGCTGAATAACCTGTAACATATTTTATATTGAAGCTCAGTGTTTCATAACTTTTTTCCTCAGTACTTCTTTTGACTTTTAAATACTTTTCTACTGTCTTTGAATAAAATTTAAGACTTAAAAAATTTTTTTTGTGTTTCTTTGACAGAAAATAATTAAAATGTTTTAAATGTGAGTGAACCAACAAAGAGCAGCAACATCCACATTGAAAATCTATAGCATAAACTTGAAAAGCTTATAAAAAATACAAACTTTAATGTAAATTAAAAACAAAAATTTAGGCATTCAACAGGCAATAAATTTGAATGCATGCATTACCTGATAATATTTTTGGCTCTTTATTTTATCATTTCCTGAAAAACTTGTGATAAAGTTTGAGAATATTGGAAGAGTAGCTTATATATGGCAAAATTTCAAGCTTTGCATCTATTGCAAAAACTTTCATGTCTAATTTCTTAAGGTATTTATTTAAGTAAATTATGTCATGTTATAAAAAAATTTAATCACTTCAATTTTATTGATTTCAAAAAACCTAAACAGAAAGTAGTTGCCACACTTTAAAAGTTAAATCTAATGCAGCAAAAAGAAAGAGATCAACCACTTTTTACTGTAGTTTTTTTTAATGTCTTAAAAATATTATGAGATTTATGATAATTTGATTTTTCAACCTTTGTGATTATAAAGGATTTACTTTAATTTTGAATAATTGATAATTACTTTGATTGACTGGGTAGCCAATTATTACATAATATTTGACTTATCATGAGTACCTGTTTTAAAATTGCCTTAAAAATATTATAAAAGTTTGAAAATTTGGTTTTGCAAACTTTGTGATTACAAAGCATAAAATTTTTTTGACAAACAGTTTAATAATTGTCTTAACATTGGGCTTAAGAAGTAATTTCTTAAAAATCAATACAATGATATATTATTTGAAGTAGGTCTGAGCAGTCAAATTTTAAGATTTGAATGAAAAAAACAACTTTGATTAGAGGTATTACACAAGTTTCTCAAAAAATTTATGTTTTTGTTTTACTATTACAATAAGTTAACTTTGTTTTATCATAGGAAAAATCAAATGCAAGAGCAGGGGCTCTCATCCCAGGGGAAAACATTTCATTTCAAAAACATTCAATAACATTTCAAAAGTTAAATTTATTTTGGTAAATTGGACTTTTATGTAAGCAATTGTATTGAGTAAGATTGCCTTGACAACCCCAAAATTGTTTATCAGATGAAAATGTTTGGATGCATCATCATTTTCTCAAATTAAATATTAACAAAACAGATGTTATGAAAATAAATCTATACCCTAGTCTCATGCCTAGAGTGTTTACTCTTTGTTCACCATTTTTGGATGATAATACTCATTTGAATTTTGATACAGAAAAACAAGTCAGAAACCTAGGATTTATTTTTGATGACACACTGTGCTTGGAACCAAAGATTAATCAAGTAATCAAGACTTGCTACTACTTGCTCTAACCTTTCTCCTAAAACCCGTCCCAGTAAAGTCTTTCCTCTACTTCACTCCATCTCTGGCTCCCCCTCCCCAACTTCCCAAATTGCCATACCCCTGTAGATTGTGCCAACCATCTATCTTCACATCTACAGTCCCATTTCTCTACCCAAACCCCAAAACCTTTTCGAAGCACTGAGAAAGCTCAGATGAATCTTATCAGAACTGCACACTGCAACACCCTGCATTCCACTTTCTGTTCACCATTCTCCTCTCTTGAACTCTCCACAGCTATCTCTCAACTCTCAACCTCAACCTCTTCAGGCCCTGATCAAATTACCTACCCTCTTTTAACTCACTTCCCACAATCTGCGTTACATTTTCTTCTATATATCTTCAACCTTTCTTGATCAACACACACCTTCCCATCCACCTGGAAGCAATCAACAATCATTCCCATTCTCAAACCGGGAAAATCCTCTGACTCACCTTCTTCATATAGACCCATTTCTCTCACTTCCTGTACCTCTAAACTCTTCGAAAGAATGGTCTTAGGATGACTAACCTATTTTCTCGAACAAGACATTCTCTCACCCATACAAGCTGGTTTTAGACCTGGTAGATCGACTGTAGATCAAGTTCTCTTCTCACAGTCAATCACAGATTCCTTCCACCAATCTAAGCCAGGCACACGTACAGTCCTCTCCACTGTGGATTTTGTGAAAGCTTTTGACTCAGTTTGGCATTCTGCTCTTCTCTCTAAACTCCTCTCTTTAGATCTTCCTCTTTGCTTTGTTGAATGGATATGATCCTACCTCTCAGATCGTCTTTTGAAAGTCTATATCTGTAATTCATACAGTCGTCCTTTCCGTCTCCAAAGAGGAGTTCCCCAAGGTTCAGTTCTAGGACAAGTTCTCTTCTCTTTCTATATCAATGACCTTCCCACTTTCCTTCTTACATCTGTTAAGACCTCTCTCTATGCAGATGACCTAGCCATCTGGGCCTCCTCCCCAAGTGTTGAGTGTGCAACTTCCATAGTACAAGCTGCCCTCAACAGAGTGATGGAGTGGTCCTCAAAATGACGCCTTCCCCTCAACCCTCTCAAATGTAAAACATCCTTCTTCAGGTTAGACCTCTAACAATCACATATACAACCCTCTCTGTACATTCTTAACACCCCACTCAAATTTAACCCTCATCCAACCTTTCTCGGTGTAACCTTCAACTGCACTCTCTCTTTGAAACATCATGTCCTATCCTTACGAAAAAAGTTTCACAGCTGATTCCGTGCTTTCTGCTCTATTGCCTCTGCCTCCTGGGGTCCATCAAAAGAATCCTTATGTACCTTCCTCACCTATGCCTCCCCAGGCTGGTTTCCCTTCTCATCTCCTACTCACATCACCTCCGTAGAGAGGATGCATAGATCTTCCTGTAGAGTAATCACAGGCTGTCTATCATCCACTCCCATCCCTCTACTTCATATAGAAGCACTTCTACCTCCACTACGAGTCACCCTCACCCACCAATCCCTCTCCTTCTTTGAACGAACCCTCCATTTACCTTCAACCTTTCCCATAGCCTATCTTACAAATTCTAACCCCTACATGTCTCAAAAAGAGCTCATGGAGATCCTTCTCCAAATCACATAACCTTACTCCTAACCTACAGGTTGGGGAAAATGTTCCCGGACTTGTTTTGCATTTTATATTTATCAATCTTCCGTAAGGATTACGGTACTAAAATTACACTAATCTGTCGCTTATATTTTCGTTCTTTATTCCAGAGTAGTTAGATATAGTGTATTTGTTAAAATTTACTGACAATATGAGTAAACGTGATGCTATCATTGAGCTTTATCGGACGGGAACGCCTATTCCAAAGATAATAAAGCAGCTGAAGGTACCAAAGTCAACCGTTTATGATGCTGTAAAGAGATATCAAGATCTGGGCAATACAAAGGATCGTCCCAAAAGTGGGCGGCCTCGCACAGCTCGTACCAAAGCCAACATCAAGGCTGTTCGGGAGAGGGTGAGGAGGAATCCAAAGCAATCCATGAGAAAAATGTCACAAGAGATGAATATGGATCCAAAATCCATGAGGACCATCGTCAAAAGTGACCTGAAGCTTTCTCCCCTCAAACTGAAGAAGCGCCAGCAGCTCACAGTCCTTCAAAAAAGAAAAAGGGAAGAAAGAGCTTGACTTCTCTTGAATTTCATAAAATCAGGCATGCAAACGGGTAACATTGTCTTTTCAGATGAAAAGATGTTCACCGTGGAGGCTCAATTCAATTCACAAAATGACAGAGTGCTGGCGAAATCCTCTGCTAACATTCCTGAAGAAGTTCTGACAGTTTATCGGCATCAGAAGCCAGCATCTGTCATGGTTTGGGCTGGAGTCTCCAAAACTTGGAAATCATCCCTGATTTTTGTGAAAGAGGGAGCAAAAGTGAACACAAATGCGTACATCGATGATATTCTGACCCCTGCCCTTTGTGAAATGAAAAAGCACTTCAAAAATGACAAATTCACTTTTCAGCAGGACGGTGCTCCCTCTCACACATCCAACAGAACTCAAGAATGGTGTCAAGCCAATTTTCCCAATTTTTGGAGCAAGGATTTGTGGCCGCCTTCATCGCCTGATCTCAACCCAATGGACTTCAGTGTGTGGTCCATGTTGGAGTCTGAGGCCTGCCGCTCTTCACATGACACGGTAGGAAGTTTGAAAGAGTCTCTGATGAAAGCATGGGCCAAAATTTCCCAGGAAAAGTTGCATGCCGCAGTGGAGAGCTTCAGAGGTAGACTTCAGCAAGTAATTGATACCAAAAGGGGGCATATTGAAAAGTGAATGATGATCATTTTTTTGTTACACCTGAATACATTGTAGAAAGCCTTGAACTTTTATATCCTTTACTCAGTTTCACAATTATCGCAATTTACTTTGTCCAAAAACATTTTCCCCACCCTGTACATCTTGCCCGTGAACCTCTAATCCTCTGCCCTCCTAAACCCCCCTGGTCTACCACATCTATTTAATCAATTTCACTCCATCTCTCATCCCCATGCTCCCACAAAGACCCCCCTCCCTTTGCAACACCACAGCTACCTCCCATCTTTCCTCCCTATCTCACACCAATATCTCTGCCTGGACTGACAATTTGGTACCTGGTGGGCTGGGGCAGGGTGGAGCAGGGATACACATCAAGTGTACAAAGTGTGTCACTGCTACCTCGCTCTCCTTCTTGACTGGTCTCTGGGCTACCAGTTATAGTGCCGAAACCTTTGCTATCCTACATGCTCTTGAGTGGTGTATCTCTCACTCCAAGACATGTACAGGGTGTCAAGAAAGTTCCCGATCGATTTTTTAATTTAATGTAATTCAAAAACTTCAATGAATTATGAGAAGTTCTGTACGTCATTTTTCCACTTAATCCTCCTTTTCAATGTTTCAGATACACTTTGCAAATTTTTTTGGCTAAAATAATAATAAAATGAGTAAAAGAGCTGCAATCATTCAACTTCATCGTGCGGGACATTCAAATTCTAAAATTATGAAGTTGCTAAAAGCACCAAAATCGACTGTTCGCGATACAATCTTGCACTTCCAAGAACTTGGAACCATGGAGGATCGGGATAGGAGCGGACGACCTCGATCCGCTCGCACTCCAGCAAAGATCAAGGCCCTCAGGGAGAGAATTCGGAGGATTCGGAGGAACCCCAAACAATCCTTGAGGAAAACGGCTAAAGACATGAATATCAGCCATGAGTCTGTCAGAACAATTGTTGAACAGGATCTCAAAATGTCCCCGTACAAAATCAGGACAAGACAACTCCTAACTGACCTCCAGAAGCGAAAAAGAAAGGAGAGGGCCAAAATTCTGCTGAACCGTCTGAAGGGAGGCACAGAGAAAGGCGAAATCGTTTTTTCAGACGAAAAACTCTTCTCGGTGGAGGCGAAGTTCAACACCCAGAATGACAGGATCTCGGAAAGTCGCCCAAGGACCTCCCTGATCATCTTCGATTCGTTTCACGCCAACAGAAACCCTCGTCTGTGATGGTATGGGGTGCGATCTCCAAATCTTGGAAATCTCCCCTCATTTTTGTTAAAGAGGGGGTCAAAGTGAATACAGATTCGTATGTCAATGATATTTTAACCCCTGCCCTCGCATCGATGAAGGAAAAGTTCAAAAATAAGTCCTTCACCTTCCAACAAGATGGCGCGCCTTCTCACACATCAAAGAAGACGCAGAAGTGGTGCGAAGAGCACTTTCCTTCATTCTGGACCAAAGATTTGTGGCCACCATCTTCGCCCGATCTCAATCCTATGGATTTCTGTGTGTGGGGTATTCTGGAAAAAGAAGCCTGTTCTTCACCCCATAACAATCTGGAGGATCTTCGAGCTTCCCTGAAACGAGCATGGGAGAAAATTCCTCAAGATGCCCTTCGTGCTGCTTGTCAGAATTTCCGACAGAGGCTCCAACGTGTTATTGATACAGATGGGGGTCATTTTGAATAAACCAGATTTTTTTATGTTCATGGAGCTTTGTTTTATCACCACAATAAACCTTTTGTTGATTTAACCTTCTGTCATTAGCCCTATATAATTTTGTTTAGGATCGGGAACTTTCTTGACACCCTGTAATTTTGAATCTATCACCCTTTTTTCTGACTCTTTATTTGTTCTACAACTCTTTCTGCCCCCTACCATATTTAACCCCCAAATCCCTATCCAATACACAATCCCTTCTCAATTCTCTATCCCAATCCAAGGTAGTCCATCTGCAATGGATACCAGGTCACTCTTCCCTCTCCAGTAATGACTTAGCTGACTCTCCAGCCAAAGCCAGAGCCTCTCTTGATCCCTCCAACATATCTGTGTCCCTCACACCCCTTATTTCCTCTCAAAGACAATCCTTCTACACCAGTTGAAGACACAGTGTCCAATCTGGTTTCTTTCAACACCAAATCCCTTCAGTATCTCCTGAGGAGCTTACTCTCCCTTGCTCCGCTTGCTGTGGTCTCTCCCGTTTACGCTGCAATGGGTGCAACACTCTCCTTGGCACTTACCTCCACAGGGTTGGTCGAGCCGAGACTCCTTCATGCAGCAATTGTGGTTCTGAATCACAGGATCTTTCACATCTCATTCTTGACTGCCTTGTACTGGACTATCTGCGTTGGGCCATATTCAGCCACACCCTCTCACTTCTAGACCTCTGGTCCCATCCATGAGGAGTCGCCCGATTACTGGGACTCTGTAGAGTTGATCCATGCCCCCATCCCCAGAAATGGGTCAGGTAAATCCACCACCACCACCACTACAGATTAGAAAACTTGTATAGAATTGGCAATATGTTGGATAAAGATAGAAAACTACAGCTTGTGACATCATACATTTTTTCATGTTCGACATTTTGCACTATGGGTTATCTAAAAAGTTGCTAACTAAACTTCAAGTACTCGTATTATTGAATAACTGTGTTCGTTTTGTGTATGCTAAGCATAGATTTTGTTGGAGAGAAGGTGTATCTGTCACTAAACTAACTATGGAATTGCATATTTTACCTATTTGTTTTTGTATTCTATATAAAAATTTTCTGACTGTATTCAAATGTATACAGGGTGATTATGATCTTCCCGCCTTTTTTTGTATACACAGATAATGCAAAAACTCTTAGCATTCATCACTATTTTTCTAATTAATAATTGTGAAACTAAATGGCAGCCATTTTGAACAAAATTTTTAGTTTTATTATATTTTAATTTATTTTGTATCAATATTTATTTTATTACATAAACTGCAACCAGGAATATTTGCCTTCATTTATGATTGTAAAACGGCAGGAAGATTGCAATCACCCTGTACATGGTAATGCACCTGATTATCTAAAAGATTTAATTGTGTTGCCTCAACCCCAAACTGGTTTGCGTACCTCAAATCATGCTAATCGTCTTGTACCTCTGCCTTTTCCTAAATATTGCAAAGTTTCAAATGCCTTCAGATATTCTGCTCCTATTGTATGGAATAATTTACCACCTTCTATTAGATCTGCAACTTCACTGTCAAACTTTTCAAAGCCCACTATTTTAATCATGCTTATGAGAATGTGGGATTGAATTTAATGCTTGAATTTCTATTGATTTGGATGAAATGTATGCTTGAATTTCGTGCTTGTATATGTATGCTTATATATACATATGTTATGCTGCATGTACAGTATATATATGTGTGCCACATGTACAGTATGTATGCTTGAATTTCGTACTTATATTGAATCAATGCTTGAATTTCATGCTTGTATATTTTATTTATTGTATATATTATCTTTATCATATATATTATGGTAAACGTTTCTTTATGTGGCAGAATATTGGTCACCTTTTGTGACTAATATGTTTAAGCAGCTTATAAATCTGTTTTTTGTTATTTGTCATTGTTGTAAATAGCTTATTTTGCTTTTTAGTTAACAATGCTGCAATTACTTTAGTGATACATAGCTATGGTTTTTGTGTTACATGAAACTATTAAATTTTTGAGCTTTTTTCATTTGCTAATACTGATTTTGCTAATAATTTTGTATTAATGACCATTAGTCTAAAAAGTATATCAAATTTAAGTTAAATTAAAAGAACCTAGTTTCTCTTTTTTGCATACTGATATAAACATACCAATTTGTCTACAAACTGAATTTCCAATGAGAAGAATTTAGTTTTAAATATTGCATGTGTTTTGGTGTTTTTCTATAGACTTATGTGTAAACGATATACATTAACAATTATTTCACAAATTTTCATAACTACAGGGTGTGCAAAAAGTCCTGGACTACTTTTTATTGATTTAGTAAATAAATAAAAAATAATATTTTTTTTATTAAATCATGAAATTAATGTTTTAGACAATTGTTTGTATTTTACGCAGTAAAATTTACAAATTTTTAAAAATTAACCATTAAAAATAGAGAAAAGAAATGCAATCATTGAATTACACCTTGCGGGAATATCAGCCTCTCTTATTACTGTATAAGACAACTTAAAGTTGCTAAATCGGCAGTCTATGATACAATTAAAAGATACAAAGAACTACGAAAAAATAACACAAGACCATCCCATAACTGGTTGACCAAGAATGGCACATACTCCAAAAAAAATTAAAGCCATACGAGAGAGGATTAGGAGAAACCCACAAAGAACAATAAAGGAGATGGCAGAAAGCCTAAGAATATCTCCATATTCTATGCTTTCCATAGTCAAAAAAGACCCAATAAATATCTTGGAAATTCAGTCTCTGGCACTGATCAAAATGAAAAAACGAAGTGTTTACCTTTCAACACGATGGTGCACCATCGCACACCTTGAAAAAAACTCAATTATGGTGCAGATAAAACTTCCCCTCATTTTGGGACAAAGAAATGTGGCCTCGTTCCTCTCCTGACCTAAATCCACTCGACTTTAGCATCTGGTCAATGCTCAAAAAAGACGCATGCCACTCAGAAAAACTTTCTGTCAACCACTTGAAGAAATCCTTACAAAAGGAATGGGCTGATATTCCCCAGAAAAAGATACGTGCTGCAGTAGAAGCATTTTGATCAAGACTGGAGAAAGTAACTGATGCAAATGGTGGCCAAATTGAGTAAAAATAGATTCCCTGATTAAACTTATATCTTATCTTTGCTCACACAAAAAATTATTCAAAAAGTGCATTTAATATCATATATATTTTATTTTAAACTTGTCTGGGAACTTTTTGCACACCCTGTAGATTCTGTAATTGAGAAAAACATTTTGGAATTGGAACTATCAGGAGTGATTACAATAAAGATAGAAATAAAAGACTTCAAAAAACCTAAGTTTATTTTCCCTTTTCAAAAAAAAGCAATATTAGGCCTACACTTGTCTGGTGAAATGACAAGAGCTAAGTAAAATATGTGGCTAATACAAATAATAAAGTGTTTTTTCTTGCAAATGTTGGAAAGGTTAGAAAGAAAGTTAATGACCTCAAGGAAAATATTGCAAATCTGACTGCATGAGAGAAGCTTAAAAACATCCCCACAAAACAATTACACTGAAACATTTTTCTTTGAATATTTAGATGACTATTTTTAATAGAGTCACAAAGTGGAACATAAAAATTTAATTCTTTGAATTTCAAGTATTACTAAAAAAGCACAGATTTTTTTTGTGCACATGTACATGAAGGTAAATCAGCCTATTTGAACATAATGCTGCAAAAGAATGACAAATAAAAAAATAGCTACAAAACCAAAAAGTGACTTAGTAATTTTACAGAGCTAAAGTAACTTAGTCAATCGCTTACACATTTAGAACACAACGATAATCACTACCACTAAATCCCAGTGAAGCGTTTCTTTTGGCAAATGAAGACGTGGCAGTATCAAATCCCAAGTCAATACCAGCCAGAATACCATTAAACCTAAAAAATTTTATTGAATTCAAAAACATTAAGATGTTATAATAATATCAATAAAAAAAATCTTAAAATGTTTATCAAACAATCTCAAGAAAAAACTTCATTCCTTTGACTGATTGGATTGCATTAAATTATAAAAAACAAAGCTATTTGAAAAAACAGAAACCACTAATTAAAAAAATAACTGTCTGACAAAAATTTTGTATCTGATAACCTGACAAGCATTTTAGGTTATCTTTCGGGCACTGAATCCAAATCTGCAATCAGAGTTTTTTTTATCACATCTAGCTTCAGAGATAGTGAATATATGATTATATCTGACTCAATGCATTCTTATTACAGTGTTCAACATGTTGTTACAACATTCCTACAAGTGTGAACAATAGATTCTATTGCAAATAACAGTATTTATTGAAATCTATCAAAACAATGTCTTTGAAAGTAATGCTACAGCTGGTCTAAAGCTGATATTGCTGTAAAACCAACTGAAGCATAGACATATGGCAGTTAATATTTGAACTTAGCCTATACCAAATTTATGCGGTAAGGGAGTCTTATACGGCATTGCACACCTATCAATACCAATTGATTCACTGTATGCTAGCAAGCTACATTGATTGCTATTGATATCTCTGCTTTCAAACTTGTATGAGTAATAAAGTTATATTGTTCAGATGTGTGAAAATGAAGGAAAGTTTGAGAATAAGTGTTTTATTGAATTTATTGGCTGAAAACTTTGAAGGATTTAATAATGTAAAACAATTAAATTCGTGATAGAGGTGGAGAAGAGTAAGAGGACTGGCTTAAGCTTTTTCGCAAACATAAATATTTAGTTAGCTTTTTTTACCAGTTGTGTTATAACTATATTATAGTGTAGAATCTTGTGTCCATTAACAATGTCAAAGAATAGAAGAAAGTGTAAGCATAGTCCCAACAGTTTTTGTTATATTTTCGGGAAGTACACTTCATCTACACATTGTTGAAATATTTCTTCAAAAGTGAAGATAGATTACAAGTGTTATTTCAGCTGTGCAGTTGGTGATCAAGACAAGTTGTGAGCTCTTCATATTTGCTGCAATGCATGCAAAACTCAGTTGCTTCAATGGATAAATAGGAAGCAAACAAAAATGCCTTTCACTGTACCAATGGTTTGACACGAGCAGACAGACCATGCAACAAACTGCTATTTTTGCTTAACCAACATTGAGAATTTTCCTGGAAAAATAAATCAAAATTGTATATCCAAATTGTAACTCTGCCTTTAAACCAGTTCCTTATGAAAATGATCTGCCTGTTCCTTCACCCCCTTCAACTGAAAAACTAGAATCAGGAAAATCCTCAACTGAGCATAACACAACAGGCAGTGAAGCATGTGAGAGTGTAGAGGGCATGGAAAAATGCATACTAAAAAAAAGACTTTGATTAATCAAAAAATGTTAAACAATCTGGTGCAAGATTTGAGATTAACTAAAGACAAAGCTGAGATACTAGCTTCAGGTTAAAGCAGCAAAATGTGCTTGAAAAAGACACTAAAATTTCCAAGTTTTGGCTTCGTTGTGAAAAGTTATCATCTTTCTTTGATGTAAAAGACAACTTTGTGCTATTGCAAAGATGTTTCTGGCTTGATGATTGAATTAGGTTATGAACATGACAGTGATGAAAGGATACTATTCATTGACTCCAGAAAAACCAGTTTAAAAGCAGTTTTGCTGCATAATGGGAATGTTAAATCATCTATACCTATAGCATATGCTGTAAACTAGAAGAGACATATGAAACCATGAGAATTTTCTTGAAAGCTATCAGTTGCTCTAAACATAACTGGAAGATTTGCACAGATCCAAAAGTTATATCACTACTTGTTGGATTGCAGTTAGGTTATACTAAATACTGTACATGGGTTTCTTGTGTCTGTGGGATAGCCAGGATGACACTAACCATTTCAGAAAAAAGCTTGGAAACATGTGAAAATCTGACAGTTGGAAGGTTTAACTTAAAACGCATACCTCTGGTAAATCTGGAAAATATCCTTCTACCTCCATTACACATTAAACTGGGACTAATGAAAACCTTTGGCAAAGCAATGAATCATGGCGCCACTGCATTTATGTATTTAAAAAAGAAATTTGGACTTTTTTAAAAGTGAAGCCAAACTGAAAAAAGGAGTGTTTATGATGCTGAAAATTTGAAAACTACTGCTAGATGACCAGTTTAAGAAAAACTTAATTCTACAGAATTGAATGCTTGGAAATCATTTAAACAGGTTGTTGATAATTTTTTGGGCAAATATAAAGCTGAAAATTTTGTAGAAATTGTTGAAACTTGTTGCAAGCCTACCAACAGTTGGGTTGCCAAATATCATTAAAGCTACATTTCCTCCATGCTCATCTTGACTTTTTTTCCACCAAACTTGAGGGCAATGAGTGATGAGCATGGAGAACGATTCCATCAAGACATTGCTCTGATTAAAAGCTAATATAAAGGAAAGTCTAATGCTAGCATGATAGGTTACTATTGCTGGTTTTTGAAGAGAGAAAATAATTTATCTTATACAGTATCTGCAATGCTAAATGTCCTAAATTGTTATAGATACTCAAGTAGTTAAGTTTATAAGTATGACTGAGGTCAGTTGTTCATTAAATTTTGAATTTGTGCTAATTGACTTTGTTCCAGTGACTGCTAAGTATCATCATTGGTCATTGTATGCCATTTTTTTGGTTTGTAAAGGTTATCGCAGTGATACCATTACATAAAATTCAAACAAAAAGACACAAAATAACAGTTTTTAATATCTCAGAAACTAGACTTGAAAGAAAAAATCCGGCTTTAGATTCAAAACAGCAAGACAAAATTAGCTAAAAACAGTTTAAAAACTCTCAGATACATGCAAAAATTTTTTTTGTTGTTCAGTGTAATCATAAGAATTTTTATGTGCTATAAATTGGCAAGCACATACTGCATTATTAGTACTATAAAACTGTATGTACAAATTAGACAGACCAAGCAAGACAATCACTTCATGCATAATATGCAAGAGGGGCAATTTGTTTATTCATCTAGTCAGAAAAATATTACCATATGTTTATTCACAGCATTAGATAAATCAGTCCAGGCTGTGTCAAAGTATCTGATTCAAGGTTTAGTGATTGGTACATAATAAAAATAAGAATTGAAACATCAATTTAAATGTATTGAACAATTTTCATTCATATGTTAAAGCTAGTATAGTTAAAAAGCATTTCAAAGCAACTTTTTTTACATTAAAATTCATTTTAAAAATGAGGCCAAAACATGCACATTACAAACACTTCAGAATTGAAATGTTATCAGAGCATAAATAAAAACATGAAAACAACATAATGTTTAATTGCTATGCTCATTAATGAAAAAAATAGCTTACCAACCAACAGCTGAAAGACCTAAAGTGGGTCGAGATTGAGCAAAGTTTATATCCATGCATGCATTGATAAGGTCATGACTAAAACAAGCTTTACAAAATCCACTTTTTTTCCTGCAAATGTAATTAAATTATTTACTTTAAAAAATACATAAATTATTCTATAACCTGACCCAGAGCGGGGACAAAATGTTGTAGATAATGTAAGCTTTGATCCTGGGATAAGTTTATCAAGCACAGATACTTCAGTAACAAATTCATTATCAGAGGTCCATTTTTCAACAAGTGATAAACCAGAATCAGGGGGAGTGTACTTAGCTTGAAAAAAAGCAGAAATTTTTCCAGATTGATTTGCATAAGAGCCATTTGAAACAAATTCCTACAAATGTATTGTCAAAAAATGGTTATATATATATATAAAGCTTTCAAAACAGACTTTGTAAAACTGGCACAGTACAAAAAAAATATTTGAACATTCACAGAGCAGCAGACAACATAAAACAGGCAAGCACTAATGCAATTTTTGCAAAAATTGTTGACAAAATAAAATTTATCTCAATTGATTTGATTCAACAGTTCATGGCAATTCAAGTAATATTTTATCTGAAAATATTAATATTTGGATGTTCTTCCAAAAATAAATGATTAAAATCACAGTTGAGTTTTTATTTTATTAAAAACTTGTAATATTGTGTTATGATAAAAAGTATATAAAAAAATAAACAACTGATACGATAAAAGTATAAAGTTATTGGTGAAGCTCTTATTTAGATAAAATTACTTAATGAGATGCTGGTAAAATTTTAAAGCAATGCAAATGAATGAATATTGTTTATTTGCATCAGATCTATACAAACAATCAAACAAGCACAATACATTTAAAAGCAATCACCTAACAGAATGAATAAAATACAGCATAAATTTTATACAAAGTGTGCTAACAAAAGCCAATAAAGTGGTATCATAAAATGTGTGATGCAGGGATAGGAAGGGACAAAAAAGTCATTTAATCTTTACCCCCAGGTTATTTAAAAGCTCTGAAGCATCAAAATGTATATATAAAACTAATTATCAATTATTATATAGATATATAAATATATAGCATTCAAAGAAACATCAAAAAAAAAAAAGAATAATCAATAAACAAAAAAACATAACAGATAAAAGGATACTAAAAAATATGGTGCAAGCAAAGTATAGTAAAGTATATCATAATATTTTAAACAATTTAGCATAATACAGTACAAACAAAGGATTGAATTATAGTGTATCTTAAATTTCATAAGCATTTAACAGGTAATTATACTAAAGTGTATTAAATGATTTAAATCTTTTCTCAGATTTTATGTTATTAGGTAATTCATTCCATATTTTTATATTGTTACAATAGGGCTATTTGATGATTCACATGCCAAAAAATTTGAAACACAAATGTTCAAATTTTTCAATTTTTGTGTATTGTGATTAAATTTCATTTATTAGTGTGATTGTTGTTGAATAATTTGAACATATGTTTCATAGTACAGAATTTGTATAGATCATTTATCTTTAACAGTTTGGCTGATGCATATCTTCAATAATTTATTTAAATTTGTTCTATATGGTTAGCTGTGTAAAATAACTTAGAGCTCTATAATGAACTTTATTCAAATTATGTAATGTTGATTGGTTAGCATTTCCTCATAATAGAATACCATATTGCAATCTATTTTCAAAAGAGAATGATAAATTTTTTTCATTTTTTTTCAAATATTGGATAAGTATTTTTGCAAATGATATAATATTCCAACAGATTTAGATATACTAGTAGTCAATTCATCAATATAAGGTTTCCATTAACGCTTATCAATTACAATACCCAAGTATTTTAGTTGATCACTTTGGGAAATTTGATCATTACATATTTATTTTGTTATTTACATGGTTATTTTGTTATTTACATTTTTTTCATCAAACATAACAATAGTTGATTTTTGGGTGTATAAACTAAGTTTGTTTTCAAATAACCAACTTTCAATTTTTTTAAGTTCAATATTTACTAACTTTTCTAATAAAGTATAGTTATTTTGTGAAGCAAAAAGTGCTGTATCATCAGCAAAAAAAAGAGTTTTTTAATTTGAGGCCTTAGGCAAGTCATTTAATTAAAGTAGGAATAAAATTGAGCCAAGTACACTAACTTGCAGGACACCATATTTTATTAAAAGTTTATCAGATTTGGTAGAGTTTATGCATGTAAACTGATACCTGTTTGAAAGATATGAGGAAAGCAAGTTAAGTGGTATGCCTCTAATACCATTATAAATCAATTTTTGTTTTAAAATGGAATGGTTAACTGTGTCATAAGCTTTTTTTAGATCAAGAAAAATTCCACAAGTAATATTATCATTGGCTTGCTGATAACACAGATAATCTTCCAATTCAATAAGTGCATCACTAATGCTTTTATTTCATTGAAAACCATATTGACAGGTTGATATTCTTTTTTTATACTTTGTAAGAAAATTAATTATGTTCTCTTTAAGGATTTCTCAGAGATTTTTGAGAAATGGGGTAAAATAGAGATTGGTCTATAATTAGAAGCAATATGTTTTTCACCTCCTTTATAAATAGGTAAAACTTCGGCAATTTTTAAGACATTTGGAAATACACCTTTATTAATACAATAATTAATTAAATAACATAATTTAGGTGCTATAATAAATTTACTGAGTTTAATAATTTTAACTGGAATTTTATAAGTATCCTCACATTTACTGTTGTCTAGTAGATTGATTTCTTTTATGATATCCTCCTCATATACTGGTTTAAAAAACATTGAAGAGCAGATAGAATGTAAAGCATTTGATGGTTTTGCAGAGCTAGTTTTTGGGAGAGCATTAGCAAATTTAGAAGCTATAGTAAAAAAGTAATGGTTTAAGCATGTTGATGTAAATTTAGTAGAAAATAAGTCAATATCTGTATAAGGCATTTAATTTTTGTAAAATTAGTGTGGTTGGTCAGTTTTCTTATTATACTGCTTATTATCTTCCATGTACCTTTAATATTATTCTTGTTAATTTCCAAATGATATTGAAAATAATTCTGTTTTGACTGTTGTTTTACATGCGATAATATGTTTGTATTTTTGTAATAAATATCTGAATGTGCATGTTTACATGAAATCTGATAAAGTCTATTTTTCTCTTTGATACTTATTTGTATGCTTCTTGTTAACCATGGTTTAAGGAAAAATTTTATATTTTTTCTAGACAGTTTTCAAACTGGAGCATGAGTATCTCGACAATTTTAAAATATATTTAGAAATTTAGAAAATTCTGTATTTGTGTCTGAAAAATTTCTACTTAAGTCACTATTGTCTAAACTGTTTTCCAAGCAATCTAAAAATTCAGCTTCAGAGAATTTTGACAAATTCCTTTTTAGAATTTTACACCGTGGTGAATTATTTTGTAACATCATGTTTTTAGGTGACAATACAAACACTGGATTATGGTCACTAATATCATATGTTACAGATCCAAAAATGGTATTGCTTTTTCAATCCATCTAAGTGCTGAACTGGTTTAATAAGGTCAGCAAAGACCTCTCCAAGTCTTACAACTACCCATATATTGCAAATGCATATCCAACACCCAACAAAAAACATTATAGTTGGGGATAAAAGGAATTGAATTTATTTTTTGTCTGCAATTAAACCAGAGTACAGCAATTTACCAGAACACAGCAAAAATTTAGTTATTTAGCAAAACATAGGAACTAATTACAAATAAATTGATGCCTCCTTATAATTAGGATTGAATTAAGATAATAAAATTTTTAAAGGGCTGCAGTCATAGTTGCACAAAACATCACACAATTCTAACTCCCATGTGTTATCACTACTTACTTATTTGCAATTTTTCACAACTTGCAAGCATTAAATGCCATTTGCTATTTGCTAGTGACAAAAGAAACTTAAAACATGTCTTCACAATGTTCAATGCACTCAATGATCAGGTAACAGCTGGATCAAACATTCTAATCCAAACATCAAAGACAACAAAATTCCTGGCATTATTACTCAATTTAATGATTTCTTCAAGACAGCATTTACTTTTCTTAAAATTTAAGCGTTTTACTAATTTCACAGCAAGGGCTTTTTACAACCTTACAGTGTGTGGTTAACAGCAGTTATGTGGAACCACTTGTTAATTGGTGCGTGATAGACTGGCAGTGACTGGAGAGAACTTGTCCATACTAAATGCACAACATAGGCTACTATTGGATTTTATTGTAATGCAAGATGACTTTTCAAAGGCAAAGTTCTTTTACATATGAATTGAATTATGTATGAATTAAGAAACAAAATTTCCATATTTTTTCCTAAGAAGAAAATCATGCATTTGCTACTACCTTTGAGGACAAAGTTTTCTTGACTCAGTTATCTGAGTAATATTTTTTCAAAATTAAAATATATCTCTGTAATATTTTTTCAAAATTAAATCAATTAAACATCTCACTCCAAGGAAAAGAAACTTACCTTCTGCAACTCCATGACAAAATTACAGCCCTTAAAAAGAAAACTGCAGTTGTGGAAAACTGATCTGCTGATAAATAATGAGCAATGTGATAGTTTTTCACTTCCCATTTAAACTCACAATCTGGCAATCTCTCTCTGCAGAATACCAATGAGTGTGATATAAAGACTGTGATGTGTTTGCATTTGGATGCTTTAATCTTGTATTTTCAGAAATATTTTCCTGAAGACATGGAGAAGCACAATTGGACAAGAAATCCTTTTGTTGATAGTGCAAATGCCCCTCAAGGGTTTACATCTCTGGAAGCTGAACAATTTTATGGATCTTTCTTCTGACCTCATTTTGAAAAGCATATACAACCCTATTTCATTTATTTCATTCTGGATTAAGGCTCAATCTGAATTTCCACTTGTAGGCTGCAAAGCTCTCCGTATTCCTGTAATTTGCAACATCATACTTGTGTGAAGTCGGTTTTTCTGCAGTAGCAGTAATCAAGTCGAAGTATCACAATAAGATTGAGATTGAATGCAACATGCATGTTGCAATATCAAACATTGCACTGCAGTTTAATAAAATTTGCATAGAGCAGCAAGCTCACTGCTTACATTAAATGTTTTTTAGTATTTTGTGAATAATGCTGACATTTTTGTGCATTTTGAATAATGAACGTGATTTAAATACAATTTTTTTGGTAAAACTTAAAATTTGCGAATTTTGGCTTCATTAGAGCACCCCAAGTATTGATAAGTTTTCAAAGGGCACTGTAAACAAAAAAAGTTTCAGAACCGCTGATATATGGCACAAGTGGATGTTGATAGAAATGAGTTTGAAGGTACTTTTCTCAAAAAAGTGCCTCAAACAGAAAAACATGTGCCAATGTTTATAATTAGTAAAACTGATATTGCAGCATTTCAACGGAATGATGCGATTGCAAAGCTACAAGAACAGGTAAAGAAAACTGAAAGTACCAAAAAAGTACTCAATTGGTGTTTCCTGTTGATATAACACAACGGTTGAATTAATTTTTTGGTGAAAATTGCTCACTGGAAAAGAGAGATGTTGTTCTTGTTGTTGTCTGTAATGTACAGTTACACGTATATACTGTAGTACAGTTGATTGCTTTTAAATTCTTCTTTTTCTAATAAAACTGCCTTTATGCATGTATGCTGTTGTAAATGTTGTAGCTGACCCAATTTGCCCAATAGTTCATCCCAACTTACCTCATGCATGGGATAAGTTGGGAGGTTTGAATGTGTCATTTCAAACCCTGTTTTTGGCTGTTTTCTGATTTTGAAAACAAAAGGTATTGCTCATGTTAATTTTTTTAGACATTATTTCAATTTAAATTTAACATTTTTTCAAGTAAAAAAGACTTCCTGAAAACTTTAACTTGTCTTTTAAACTAACTAAACAATTTCATAGTTATCAAACAAGATTTGTCACAAATGCAAACTATTATCTGGAAAGAGTGACACTGCAGCATACTAAATCTTATTTTATTAATGGAGACAAAAAAAATAATAAAAATAGCTTAGTTTATTGGTGTAGGTCTTGACAGGTTTAAGAATCTTTTTAAAGAATTAAAAGAGAACAGCAATACTTGGACATCACCAAAAGCAGGTAAGCATTTTTTGTAAGATTAGCACCAACTTTCACATAAATAAAAAGTCAAAAAAGTGGTAAAATTTGAAGACCAATTGCCTGATAGTTTGAAAGCATCACAGGGTTTTTTTAACAGCACAGGCACTTTTTGCCCTCCTTCCAATCTTAATAACATTAACCTGTTACCTGCATAAAATCCAAATTTTTATCTGGGCTATGGTGGTGGTGGTGGTGGGTTTACCCAACCCATTCCAAGGGATGGGGGCACAGATCAACTCCATGGAGTCCCAGTAATTGAGCAATTCCCCATGGACAGGACTAGAGGTCCAGAATGGAGAGGGAATGGGTGAATATGACCTGACCTCTTGTTGTTGGTTAGACAAAAATTAAAATTTTTCAATCGCAGCAATATTGAGTAAAAATTTCTTTTGAAAGCTAATTTATGTTTTTGGCATAAGAACTGAAAACAAAGATGGCTTAAATTATAAAAGATTATAAAAACATACGACTATTGATTAATTGTAACAAAAAGTTTTGATCTTACAACAAATATTGTTTTTTAAACCTGGTTGCCAAACACCAAATTGGAACCAAACAAATTGAAGATGTTCAGTTTAATTATTGCAAAGAAAACAATTAAAATTGCTATCATATATGTCAAATTATGTGATACAACAAAAAAAATCATTAAAAATTTCTTTTTAACCACTTGACAGTGAATGACATATATACACTAGATGCAAATTTCAATGTAGATCTATAAGTGGATGATGTATATATATGCCTATTCATTTAAATGTTGTGCAGTGTGTTATGAAAAGAGCAGAAGAAAGGAAACTGTATACCAATATGATTGTTGTGGTATTCCACTTTGTATCAAATTATGCTTTTTGTGAAAAAAAAACCACTAGCAGGACATAGAAATGCTTTTAAAAATCCGCTGTCAAGTAATTAACTTTGTTGTGAAAAAAATCATGATGGCTGTGCAATATTTCATTAAAAAGTTTTTATTATGATTCAATCAACTGTTATTTCAATCAAGTGTTGTTTTGATCTACTGTTGTTTCGATCAATTGTTGTTTCAATCTACAGTCATTTTAATCAAGTGTCATTTTGATCAACTATCATTTCAATCAAAGGTTGTTTGATCAAGTGTTGTTCAATCAACTGTTAGGTCACAAATAATACTTTTGTCTACAAGAGGTTAACATGCATATATATTAATCAAAGAATGCAAAACTCAAAATATAATTCTTTTAAAAAAAATTAGACTTGCCAGGCCATTGCTACTTTTGGTTTTCACATTGATTGTCGTAAATCCACTGTCTAAAAAAAGAAATAAAGTCCATTTATAATTATTTCAATAGTTTTTAACAATGTGTTCAATTAAAATATAACAGTTAGCAGAAAATCATTACTAACACTGCTAAACTTAGGCCATATTATCAAAATTACTTTACTTGTTGTTGCTGTTGTAGTTGCCCCTTCTTAAGGCTATCTTGGAGAGCTATTTTTTAGCCCTTCAAACAAACCAATTTAGACTCCACTTTTGGATGATTTTTGCTGGTTTTAAGGAGCTTCTATTTTTATTAATCTTATTAAATATTTTAAACCAAGAAACAAATAGAAGAGACAACTACTTAAGTGGTAGAATTAAATAACTTATTTGCCATATGAAGTGATGAATGCATATTGTGTCTTCAAATAAAAAAGTGTCTCAAAATAACAAATGCACACACAGTTTGAATTATTATAACCTTTTTAGTTTACTACTTTAGAAATAATATCAATAAAAGAAAAATAATGTCAAGATTTTTTTCACATAACCTACTGTGGTGCAAAGGTTTCATGTCTCAATGAATTAAAAAAGCTGCATTAGACAAAGATTTTTTTTTTATTATTATTCTTACTCATGCCAGAGAGGTTTGCAGATAACAAGAAAAAATGTAGTTAACAAGATATATTTTTATCCCTATATTTATCCTCCTGACTCGCAGGAAAGTGACAAAGGCACTATACATAGGGTAAGCAATTACCCTGACCTGCTTCCGGAGATGCCAAAATATTGCTGTTCGCTAGCAATTTAGTAGAGATATTACTGTAATTTAGAACTGCTTTCCAAGACCACCAAGCAGGGGAAGGTGCCATAAAGTGTCTTTCCCAAGGACACAACAGAATGGCACAAGTGGGTTTTGAACCGAGACCATATTGATCATCAGTCCAGTGCTTTAACCACTTGACCACACTGCTGGCCAAGATAGAAGATGGAAAACTACAAACCTGGACAGACTGTGTTAGTTAGCTTTAGCAGACAAGCAGTTTAAAAAGAAAATCTCCAAAACAAAACCATATCACAATTGGATAAAAAAGCAAAAATTCAATCATGTTGTTTTGGGGTCACAGAGTTGAAAATAGTCTGCAGTCAGATACATGGAAGAGATACATCCTTGAAAAGTTGGCACTAATTGGTACCAAGAGTTTGATAAATAAAAATTGGTAACACATGTGAACTTGGCACTAAGAGTTTGGTAAACAAGAATTTGGAACCCAGGGTTTGGCACACAATGAATTTGACAACATACAGGATTAAGTGCATATAAATTTAAAACCTTTTTTTTGATTTTTTACTGAAGCCAAAAATATATTTTTAGAAAGGAATGGGTGGGGACTGCCTCCCTAAAATAATATTTCACATGGTCTTTATAGCTATAAATCAAATCAATTCTTCGACAATGACCATGACCCAGTTTTTCCATTTTTTTAGGTTCATGTTTAAGCTTCATCATAATGAATTGCAACATATAATTTTTCAAAGTTTATTAATAATTTTAATAGAAGCAAACAATTTTTGGTGCTTTCAACTCTTGAAACTTAACAAGTTAATGGAGACAAGCCTCATTCTTCTCTCTAAAACTAAGTAAATAAACAAAAAAAGACACTGATTCATTCTTTGTGGTCTCCTGTCATCCTCAAACAACATCAATTTAATGTATGTGTATTTTTTTTCTGTGTTATTTATGTTTTTTTTTTGTTTGACTTGACAAATAAAAAACTTGTCTGTCTGAACAGCCAAGTTGAGTGTGCACCAAACCTTGGGTGCCAAATTCTTGTGAAAATAGTTTTTCAACCATTACAATTTGGCACATTCCTACCACCTCAGATATCTATAGGGTTGAGCTCTTGCATTATCTTTGGTAGGAAACAGGGCTGGGGAGCTGGAGCCAGAGCTGGGGCCATGGAGCTGGCAAGATTTGGAGGAGCTATCACTGGTGCTAAGTTGCTGATATTTTTTGAAGCTGGAGCCATTGAAATTTCTTCAGGCTTCAGCCCCTAGCAATATATTTTTTTACATTTGGAAGTTGCCTAATTACGTATTTAATAGAAAAAAAATTTTAGTAGAAGAAAATATATAATTGATCCTAGGGTTGTAGCCAAGTGTAAATAAGTAAATTTTTGATTATCAATCTATCATCTAGCTACCTTTTACTCTGATTACAAATATATTAACTAGCTATCCTAATAAAAGGATGCATATAAAAAAGAACACACACAACAAGATAGATTTATATGAGAACATTGAACCATATTGTCAAGTTAGGCTTTACATTTTTTAAACAATAAGCATCAATCAAAGAGAGAATAAGTCATTATCTTCCTAAAAATATGTAATAAAAATTTAACAACATAGAAATTAGGCCATTACTACTGGGGTAGAACAGCTTATTTTGAAAGGTATAATCACTAAATGTTATGAATTTTATATTATATACATACTTAACTATACACAGTATATTATAATAATTTTATATTTTGTAGTGATTTTTTTTATACTCCTAGTCATCTTTATTTTATATTTGTAGTGGGTTTTTTATACTTAAGAGGTCATTTCTATTTTATATCCTAGTGATTTCTTTTTTTTAACTTAGTCAGTCATTTTTAGTCTTTATTACTTGACTAGTTTATACGTAATTTTTTTTCTATTTAAGAAAATATACATTTTTTTCCACTTATTGATGCTGCACATAAGATCTTGATTCCACTATGAGTGTGGAATGGACTATTCTTTGTTTGTTTTATTGATTTTTTTACTTTGCTTAGTGCTTGCTTAGATTTCAAGCATAAAAAGATCAATAGAAGAAACAAAGAATGCACCATAAGCATGACACATCAATAAAAGAAACAAAGATTGCGCCATTCCACGCTTGTACTGGAAACATGTCCTTAAAATCTGTGTTTCCCTGCACAAAAATGTTACGTTTTGATTTTTTTATTCTCACGATGCAAGCAAGTGACATAAAACAAAGAAAAAAGGTGAGTACCCATGTTGTTTTCAATCAGTTAGAAACGTCAAAACTCTCTTTTTTTTAATTGAACGATGACAGATGTTTTAAAAATGCATAGTAGCAGTGCTTTGGCAACTTTGATTGAGATGTACACAGTATATGCACAGTAGCAGCGCTTGAGCAGCTATCAATGTAAGAATGATTTTACCAGAAGAGCATGAATAAAGATTTTATCAATGTGAGCATTGTTTTTGGATCGATGGCTGTCTATTTATGAATGTACATTAAGCATTGTGCATTATGCCCACAATGCATTTTCAATCAGTGGTTACTTTCATTGATGTGCAGTAACGTTCAATTAATCGAATAAATAGCTTTAAATTTCCATTCAATTAACAGGATTATGTAATAAACTGATATGCAATTAAGCGAAGTGTTTTCTTAGCAAATGATTAGATTTGGCTTGGGACTTCTGCTCCTTCTGCAATAAAGCAGATTATGCAACTATCTGGAATGCAAATATCCAGATTCTTCTGTATTTGGATAGACATAAACTAGCTGTCAAAAAACAGCTCAGTATTCTCGTTTCGAGGTATAGATTGTGCAAACTGCAGAAAAAATTTAACTTCTTTTTAGTCAGGTACAGCTCAATTACCATCTGGAGTACTTTATCTAATAAACGCTACAAAATTGTAAACAACTCTTGCTTTATTGCATACCAAAACAAAAATTA
The DNA here is from genome assembly GCA_963680785.1 of Diplosoma virens. Taxonomy (NCBI): domain Eukaryota; kingdom Metazoa; phylum Chordata; class Ascidiacea; order Aplousobranchia; family Didemnidae; genus Diplosoma; species Diplosoma virens. The sequence continues at coordinate 45,430,991 of OY796881.1, read as the reverse complement.
AAACACTAAATTGTATACCAAAACACAAAATTCCAATTGCTATGACATTTACATATTTTTTTATATTGTATAAATGCTGTTAATTTTTTTTATATTAAGTATTATTTGGTTGAATTTGAATGGTCTGTCATCATAAGTTTGTGGTACAATAGAAAATTACTGGCCTCAAAATTACAAGATTGTGAGTTTGTTTCTTAATCAAGAACTTTTTTACTGGAGATGACAGAAAAAATTTTTATGTTGCATTGAAACTAGCTGACTTACCCCTCAAGAATTTTTGATCTGATACTCTTTAGCAAAAGGTTCTAAATAAAATATGTATTTCTTTATTTATTTATTATAAAATTATCATATATAATACAGTTTTTCTTTAAGATCAACATTTTCATTGTTTGTGAGATGACAAATAACTTCACTTTTTGGTCATCTGTTTCTACTTATTACATTGCTTATAAAATGTCATTTGAAAAATTTGTATTTGAGTGTATTTTTTGAACTCATATGACCTATTAGGACATATAAGTCCTGTTTGAAAAATATTGAAAGAAAAATCAAAAAATATAAGTGATAATTGTACACTATGAAATAGAGTAACAGAAAATAATTTTTAAAGTAAAAGAAAAATACATATCTTTACTGAAAACTGACGTCGTACGGCGACCATGCATAATTGACATTGTGCATGTAATAACGTACTTCATTTAGTCGCTGCTTCCTTATTCACAATCTTTATTTCTATATGCACTTTGATTAATTTCAAGTTGATTGTGAGTAAAAATGAAAATAAATAAAAAAAAAAAAAATATTTCGATCAAACTATTGTGTCAAAACGAATGTAATCTGAAATTTACTTTGTCGCATTTTAATACAAGAAAACATCAAAATATGCAAAAAAAAAAAAAAAACTATTACTTTAAAAATATTGTTTCAGCAAAATGAGAATTTAAAAAAAATGTTTTTTAAAATGTTTTTATGTTTTGTAAAAATTTTTGTCACGTGATATACAACACAGAATAGCCCATAAAATATATTTTTGTAAAAATCAATGAATGTGAAAGTATTCTAAACTTTTTTTATGGCAATTTTTCTGAAGTTTATTTATAAATGTTTATTGAAAGGGAACACATATGTCCTTATAGGACATAAAGGGTTAAACAATACATTAAAGAGCTAGTTGCTAAAAAACGGTGTCAAGTGTCTCACTGATTTATGATCAATAAACAAAATGCATTTGTAACACTTCTTTTGTATTTATTTATAAGTGTAGGGAACCATTGTTCAAGGGAGGCACCAAAAAGGTTAAGAATTGCTGCTGTAAAGTTTAACAACTCATTTAATTATCTTTTTATAAAAACCGAATATGAGATACTAAAAAAAATTTTGATATATATCCAGACAAAAGTACATTTCTTACATAAGACCCAGGTGAAAATGATATAACTATCTTACTTTTAAAACTGAACATTAAAAATTAAAAGAATTACTCAAGACCAAAACTTTTTCATAATATGTATTGTACTGGCCAAAAGTTTACAAAGTTTACAAATTTTTTGATTTGGTGTAGTTTTGTTTGTAGTTTCTTCTCTTACAACACATCAAAGAGCAGAAATTAATTTTTTTTAATTTTAATGTTTGCTCAACGCTTCTTTGATGTTTCAACAACACTGTGACATTATTTACCATTGTTTTAGGCTGTAAAGGGGAAACTAATGTGTATAAAGGTAAGCAAAACTATTTGACTGTAAAAACGTTGAGCAAGCTACCTGAAATTTCAAAGCTGACAAAAAGCAACATGGTTCTTTTAAAGGAAGATACAAAAATTGTGAAATACCAAGTTGATTTGGTCTTTCTAAAATCTCTGTGAGCCAGATATTGTGCAGATATAAAGAAAAAACAAGTTTTTTACCCAAAAAGAGAAGTGGCCACCTTTGCAAAAGAACAATCAGGACTGATTAGGCTTTTAAGCAAATTTCTCAAAGCAAACCTTCAATCACATCGATAGAAATACGCACATCACTGCCAGAACTTTTTAATATATCCACCCAAACATTCCAACATTGTCTGAAAATGGACTATGGTCTGTCAGCCTGCAAATCTCCAAAGGAACCCCTATTAACAAAAAGAATGGCTAAGCAATGATTGGCATTTTGTCAAAAATACTGTTATTGGACAAACAACGTAAAGTAATGTTCTAAGATGAGTCCATGTTTCTACAATTTTCTTCATAGACATCCTTTGTGCAAAGACCCTTTGGATCATCACTAGTAGACCCCAAGTACATCCAAGAAACAGTAAAACATCCTCCATCTGTCATGATATAAGGGTGCTTTTCCAAAAAGAATAGAGGAAGGCTGTATTTTTTGCCCAAAGACAAAACAATGAACACACTACAGTACATTAAAGTTTCGAAAGGCTACTTAGTAAATTTTATGGAGATTCAATATGTTACAGTCTTTCAACATGACCTGCACCTTTTCATAAAGGCAAAATAATGACAAAGTAGCTCCATGAAAAACACCTAAAAGTTTTGGATTGGCCTGGCAACTCACAAGATCTAAATTCAATAGAGAATTTATGGGCTATATTAAAGAAAAAGGTCTCAGAAATGAATCCAGCTAGTCTAGAAAAACTAAAAATGATCCTGAAAAAAACTTGAGTGCAGAGATAATGATGCAAACATGTGCAAAAACCTTTCCAATTCTATGCCAGTGCATCTGTTAGAAACGAGTAAAAACAAAGGTTATCACAGTAAATATTAGGACAAGTGACATTATTTAGTTCAACTTAAATATGTGACAAACTGTGAAATCTGGCAAAATTTGAATAGAATGCTTTCAAAAAAAACAATTTTTCTTTGTTTTTGACACATTTTTGAAAAGTTTCCAAACTTTTGGCCGGGACTGTGGATCTCATTACTAGAGCAAAACAGACTCTCAACACTTACTGAGTTCTACCAACTTGGTAAAAAAAAAAAAAAACTAATATTCATCACATTCATCTCATTGATAATATTGACTGCTGTTTACCAATACTGTTATCCACCTATTGTAATATTGCTATTTATTTGTGCTAATATTGCTTTTCTTATGTTGCATCACATTGTCTTGTTATTATTTGCTTGTTCCACAGCTGAGCAAAAGTGTTAACTTTAGCAATTATTAATTGCTATTGTTATCACTTAGAATCTGTGGTTAAACCTACTATTATTATTATTATTATTCAAAGCTATCACTTGCTCTATTTCAAAATAAACAAACATAAATAGAGCCTTATATAAAACAACAGTACCAAGGAATTGTAAACCATTCAAAACATAAGACTGCTTACTGCCAGTGACAGCAGATATGAAACAAACATTTAACAACCATATGTAATAAAACCAGTTCTGATAAGCAGCTATCTGAATGCACTTACTTTGCAACTGAATATACAATAATAATATACAATAATACTGAATAATATGCAAATTTGTATCTGAATATGCTTACTTTGCAACTTAAACAATTGATACAATAATTCTATATCACCTCAATGTACATTAATACTCATCCAAAAACATGAAAGCCACCATCTTTACAACAATTATCACAATGGAAAATAATTCAAACAACACATTAAGAATGTAACGATTTTAAACACATCCACTCTATAAAACCTAATAATACTTCAGCTTCAAAAAAAAACAAAATTATGAACATTATGAACTATCACAGATATCTATCAAAAAAATGTTATCACATAACATCAAACAGAAGACTACATCTTAAAAACAACAAATCATTACTCTTATGATGTTACTACACAAAACCAAAAAAATTTCAAATCACAAAACCTGCTATGTTTAAGATGCACATAGAACAAAAACACTTTTATTAAATTCAATGAAGTACTAATAAAAGATCGCATTACTACAATATTAGCCTGTGGAAAAACTTTTTGCAAGCAGCAAAATTGATTCAAGAGTGAAAGTCTTGGTCGGGTTTTAATAGGGTTAAAGGTAACTCTTTTCTAGAAAAGAGGCAATAATTATAACAACTCAAAAAGTCTTTTTATAAATTTGCAACATTTTAAATTCACTTTGGTGGACCAACATGATGCAAACAATATGCTTAAAAATACTAAAAAACAGGTCTTTTCAAGAAGTCATTGTGAGCAATTTTTTCAGTGAAACTAACCTGCAATCTCTTTTATAGCATCATAATGGAATAAAAAAGAAACCAAGAGAAAAAGGATCTTTTCAAGAATTGATAGTAATCACAGATAAGATCCAGGTTAGTTTCATCAGAAAAAATTGCTTATGATGGCTTTTTGAAAGTGAAAAAATGTGTCTTTTCAAGAAGTCACCATAGGCGATTTTTTGGGTAAAACTAACCCAGAATCCCCATTTCAGCACAAGGATGGAATAAAGAATCTCTCAAGAAGTGATAGTATCCAAAGGAGGATCCAGGTTGATTTCACAAATAAAAATCACTTACAGTGACTTTCTGCAGAGACCCAAAAAAACAGGTCTCTTCAAGAAGTCACCATAGGCAATTTTTTAGTGAGATTAACTCTAAATCCCACTACAACACTAGGATGGAATAAAAATAAAACCAAGAAAAGGATCTCTTTGAAAAATAATAGTAATCACAGGGTGGATCCAGGTTAGTTTCACAAGCAAAATTAGCTTATGGTGACTTCTTAAAAAGACCAAAAAAAAATACATATAACTTTTGTAAAACTAAACAGTTTAATCTAATAATTGACTACTTACTAAAACCTTTTTCAAACAAGTTATTAGCACATTTTCCAAGGTCACAATAGCTTGGGGGAATAACCATTTTTGCAAACAAGAATATTTTGATATAGCTTTTCCAAACTTGGCATAAAAATTTAACCTATTTTATAGGTGCCAGGCTTTTATCTGTATCATTTACAAGGCAGGTATAAATTAACAATAGGCTTCAACTACAGGAAAAATACATAAAAACTTGTTTAATTATAAATTAAAACACAACTTTATACATTTATTTGAAATTATAACTGAAAGCACTTAAAATTCAGGCAGTTACTAAAATCAACTGATTAAACTATGTCTTTATAAGGTCTCTTCAATAAGTCATTGTAAGCAATTTTGGTTTGTGAAACTAACTTGGATCCCCTCAAGATATGGTGATTACAATCACTTCTTAAAAAGATCTTTTTTCTCTTGGTTTCTTTTTTTCTATTCCATCTTGGTGCTGTAGCGTGGATTCAGGGTTAGTTTCACCGAAAAAAATCACTTACGATGAATTCTTCAAGAGAATTCCTTTATAATATATATTAATATATATATTCTATTATAAACAATTCTAAGTCATTCTGGCACTAAAATTGATAATATTGAAATTGCTATTGTTTAGTTGCTTTTTTTCTTTTCTGTTCTGCTTTCCGCAGATTACAAATTTTTCGTTTCCAATACATTTTTATGGCGGAGCTAAAACAAAAATACTCTGAAATTGCTTTTAATACCTTTAGTTTTAGAATTGGTTTAGTAGCTGTGAGCTGTCTGCAAACGAAATCAATCTTTCCATGCATAATTCGTTTATAAGAAGGGTTGCCAAGCGTAGCAAGAATAAAAACCGTAATTTACATAGTAGATTTTTACATACAATTATAAAAAATTTAGTTTTAAATTTAAAAAAAACGATGTTTTAAATATTAATTTTGCGTTAATAAAATTTATATTGGCCAAGCTGCAAAAGTTGAAAAGGTGAAAATAAATTTATATCGAGTAATTTAGCATGATATGAAAAATAAAGGATGAAAGATAGTGTTAGTCACTAAGCGTTATTAAATGGTTTTGTTTTGATTGCGCTCTTACCTCTCGGCCACATTATCAACTGTGCTGAAAACTTGGAGTTTTGATTAAAAATGAAAATATTTTCATTGCGCATTGAGTAAAAGCTTAAAATGCAAAGTTGAAAAGCCACCAAATGTAATTGTGCGCTTCACTAATCAAAGAATATGTAAAAAAATTTATCAAAATCGAAGTACAATCAAATTCATTAACAATTTCTCTGTGCAACAAATGACTCGCTTCTTCATCAATAAAAATTTAACAAATGCAAAAAAAGAACTTTTTTGGAAAACGAAACAAAAAGCAAGAGAATCGGGCAATTATTATGTCTAAACCAGAGGTGACGAACATAAGGCCCGCGGGCCGCATGCGGCCCGCGAAGCATTCAGGCGAGACCAGTAGTCTTGAGCGTTCTGACCCGCTTCTAATCTTTGCGATACGATATCAAAAGCTGATAGTCCGATTGAACTACGCGCATATCACACAGGAATCATACAAACGTAGTACAAACCTTTTATCTAATTCAGGACTCAGCTGTTTAATAAAATTTACCTTTATTATTTTTCTTTAAATTGATAAAACCTCTTGCCAAAAATGTTGTATTTTTGTTAAAATCAGCGCGTCTTAAACTCCACAATTGGCTAGCGCGGGTTTTGCTTGTTCATGATTTTCTTAAAAGAGCTTTACAGGGCGATTGCGGACCGAGTAGCGATAACAGCGTGTGCTTGTTTTCGTGTAAGAACCAAATATATAATAGTTTGAGTTGTTTTGCTTTTCTATTTGCATAAGCCGAGTAAGTTGTGTATGTATTTTTGTCAATGAAAATAATAAATTCTTAATACAAAAAATACAATAAAATGTTATATGGGGCCAGTTGGACTATGGTCAGTTGTCCTAGACTCCGTTGCGCTTAATGCTATATATCTGCGGCCCACCGGTTGGGAAACACTGCTAATATACAAAATTTAACAGTTCTTCTAAGTTGTTATTTGTTATTCTGTTTTTTTTTAACCGAAATTAGCAGTTTATTTCAATGTCTTCAGCACAGAAAAGAAAGATTGCAGATGAAAAAAGGGTATTTCAAAAAGAATGGACTGATATGTTTTTCTTTATCGAGGAAAGAGGAAAACCATTTTGTTTAAAGTGCAAAAGGCCGCTAGCAGTTATGAAAAAAAAAATTTAAAACGTCATCACGAGACCAACTACCCCGAGTTTAAAAACTTGGATGGGGAGCTCAGAAAACTGAAGATAGAAGAATTTAAGAAAAATTTTTACGCGCAACAAAGTGTCATGAAAGTGTCATGACTTCCTTTTGCAGCACAAATGACGTTGTGCTCACTGTGAGCTATGAAATATCGGAATTGATCGCTAAAAAGCTTAAGCCCTATGATGATGGGGCATGGGCCAAGAAACTACTTGTAAAACCAGCTGAAAAGTTGGCTCCAAAGTCAGTTCATTTGTAACAGAAGCTGAATTTGTCCCGGCCCACTGTTTGTGAACGCATTAAAAAAATGGGTCAAGATATTGAAGATAATCTTAAAAAAAGAGCTGTGAAATTTGTAAACTTCTCCGTCTGTCTCGATGAAACAACGGACATCAAAAATACCGCGGAGCTGGCAATATTTTTTCGAGGGGTCACATTAAATTTTTAAATTGATGAAAACTTGCTGTTTCTGGAATTAATGCACGAAAATAATCGCGGAGAAGATTTGCTTCAAAAGCTCCTTCCAAGCCCTAGGCAAGTTCAATCTGCCGTTAGATAAGCTGTGTGGTGTTGCTACTGATGGCGCACCAGCTATGGTCGGGAAACATAAAAGGATTGTTGAAGAATGAAATAGATGCAAGAGGAATTAGACATGATAAATTGATATTTTTTCATTGTATTGTTCACTAACAAAGCCTTAGTGCAAAATCTGTGAAGTTTGATCATGTGTTATCGGTGGTTACAGACTGTATTAACTTTATTAAAAAAAGAGACCTAAACAATCGCATATCTAAGCAAGTTCTCAAAGACTTTGACGCTGATTATGATGATCTTCTTTATTTCTATGCTGTTCGTTGGACGAGTTGTGGGAATATGCTTGGGCCCTTTCATTCTCTTCTGCCAGAAATTATTCAGTTTAGAAATTTGAAGAAATGTCCTTTGACTGAGCTGGGGGATGAAAACTGATTGTGCGACATATAGGATTTATGGTAGATATCTCAAAGCAATTAAACGACTTGAACGTGCAACTGCAAAGACCAGATCAACTACTGCACTTGATATTTTCCAAGATAAAATCTTTCACCTCAATGCTAAGCCTCTGGGAAAATCAGTTAAAAGATAACGATTACACGCATTTTACCACATTGAAAAAATACAATCCCACTTCTTGTGCTCAATATGCTTTGGAATGTTCCAGTCTCTTGAAAAGCTTCAATGCTAGATTTCAGGATATCAAAAGCAAGCAGCTGGAGCTTGATATCTTTTTTGCCCCCTTCAATGTTACACCTGCTTCTACACCCTCTGAGCTCCAACTCAAACTCATAAAACTACAAAGTGATGACACGCTGAAAGCGATGTATACGAACAAGCCGTTACTAGAATTTTATCGTGTTTATATATCAAAGGAAGATTTTCCAACTTGAGAGCTAGTGCTCTCAAATAGTCATCTGTTTTTGGAAGCACATATCTATGCGAACAATTTTTTTCTAAAACAAACATCATAAAAAGTCGTTACAGGTCAAGGCTAACAGACGAAAATCTTAGTATGCAGTTGAGAGTTGCCACATCGTTAGTTCGTTCCTAATATTAAGCGCTTAGTAAAGCAAAAAAGTTTCCAAATTTCTCACTGAGCAAAAAATTTTATTAAATGTTTCTTTGTTATTTTTTATTATTTCATGCTTCAATATTGCGTTAAATTTCAGCTGTATGGCTCGCATGGGTTTTTATTACTTTCGTTTGTTGTTCGTTTCTGTTGATGAATTGTTCGTTTTTAACAGGTTTTATAGTATGACTAAAAAGTTGTGCGGCCCGCTTACTCAGCGGTAACTGACAACGTTCATCACTCCTGGTCTAGACTAACAACAGTAAAATTTACATTGGCAGAAGTCAGGAATACGATTCAATTATTATAAAGAATGAATCTGATATTAATAAATCGTAAATAGTTTATTATTGATATACAATAGACTTCGGTTAATCCGAATTGGATTTAACCGATAAAATCATCCAAATCAGGCAAAGATCCGGATAATCGGAGGCTAGGAAATGATTTCTATTCAATACTTTCAATTTTATCCGAGTTCAGTGAAATTCTGCATTAACCAAATTTGGATAAACAGAGTTCTACTGTTGGAGAGTTTTTTAAATTTTGTTACAGTTCATAAATGTTTTTGAAATTTAGGTTCAGCTGGTAACTTAGTTCGTTATTTAGTCGTCTAACTTTTCGGCGCCTGTAATGAAGGCTCGCCGATAACGCAATCTTGGTGTCTACAAAAAATAAAATTCTTAAATCTTTGTTTACTGGACCAGCCCTAAGTACCAGTAACGGCAAAAATATAGTCTAGCTAACCACAGCTCAGACTACCGCAATATCTTCTTTATTAATAAAATATGCTCCAATCGACTTAGGAGCCCAAAATAGTATAAATTCAACAACAAATAAATCAACAGCAAATATAGATTCAGTAGCTTAACTCTTCAGCTCTTCACAATAACGTTGACAACCAAAGACTTGGGCTTAAAAAACTATGATTTCACAAAGCTAACACAATTTCCAATACCGATTTATCACAACGTAACATTCCATCCATAATAATGCTTCCGAGCGCGCCTTATTTATATCACTCGGTCACATGTATCTCGAAAGTTCTTTAAATTTACTCAAATTCAGGTTAAAAACAACAATCACTTAATATTGCATCATCTTGCTAGATCCAGCGATTCACAAACAAGCAATATTGCATCATACTGACTCTTCACGAGACAAAACCAGTCAAGCACGATAATCTCGAAAGTTCTCCACGAAAGTGTTGCCATTTTCTATACAATATTTAAATTTGCTTGTAAAACTGTTATTTCTTCGGCTATTCGAGCCGGACCAAAGTGCAATCAAAAAGATTTTTTATGATATTGTGAAAATACATAATGTGGGCGATTTTTAAGAACGGAACAACTGTATATAATAATTTATCGCATAAAAATCGCGTTTAAGTAATAGCACCGATATTCATTCTTTAAGTAATTCATTACTTATAAAATGCAGTTCTGAAATCAAAAATTTTGATAAAAACCGTATTTTGATTAACGAAGCAATAAAGAAGTCTCTTTTCTGAATCAAAACTTCAGTATTTCATACAACATGACAGCAAAACTTGCGCAGGTGGCGTTGCCTTGTACATAGAAGAATCAGTAAAATATCTTGTATGGTATATGTAACATATCTTGTATGGTTTTTTAAGTAGGTCCTCAGATACTCGCTAAGTGAGACTAAGATCCTGATGCCTGTTTGTGCCAGCTGCGCAGAATCTTTTGGACAACCTTGCCAGACTTGACATCCGCGCTTCTGAATGGACAAATCACAAATGGAAAACGGAGTACTGTGAAAATGCTTCCAGGTTCCGTGTTTTTGTGCCCGAGACCGGTGCCAGGCCTGTTGGGATGGGCTTACCCCAAGTAGCTTGGGTTAAGCTCAACCGCCTGCGGACTGGTGTTGGGCGATTCCATTCGTCCATACACAAATGGGGTTTCGCTCTTTCACCGAATTGCGAGTGTGGCGCCTCTGAGCAAGCCGCAGACCATGTACTAACAGCGTGCCCTATACATCGGTCACCACATGGAGCACGAGGTCTGACGGTTTTGGATGACGAAACTCGATGCTGGCTTAATGATAATCACTGCCAGCATCTGATTCAGGCAGTGCAACAGTCTGGGGTAGTAGAAGGATAAACCCTCGGCCCCAGTCCTGTTTATGTCTGACCTGGAGTGGATACCCTTCAAACGACGGCAACGAGTAAAATATGTTTAGAGTAATCAGTGTCTTTTAAACCTTGATAACGCTGAAGATTGATAATGATGAAGACAAAAAATTTTCTATAAACATTCATAATCTTTTTCAATCTTTACTTTTAAAAAAGTTGAATGTCTGCGTAGTGAGCAATTTTAACATTAATTTAATGCAATGTACTTTTAACAATTCTGTAAGAAAATATGCCAACTGTTAGCTTAGTTGTTTAAATAAATGCATTATAAATTAGCCGACTCAAATAACAGCCCCATCAAAAACCTTCCTTGATTATATATACGTTAACAGCGAGCAAATCAATATCACTGGAGGAATTGCTAGGCTGGAGCTATCGGATCATTTGCCCATTTTTGCCTTAATACCGAAAATAAAATACAAAATTTCTAAAATACCCCAAATTTTTTTTAAACGAAACATGAAATGTTTTCAACTGGGTATGTTTCTTGATGATCTTAATTTCAAACTCAATGAAACTGGTTTTAATGATTTTAGTGTAGAAAAGAAATTAAATTATTAAAGGTTAAATTTTGGCTAAAAAAACTCTACTTAAATCAATTAAGAAAAACCGTATGTTTTAAGACTTGCATAAAAATTTTAATCAACAATTTTTTGACAAGTATAAAGCTTATCGCAACGCATTGACTAGAACAATCCAAGGCGCTAAATAAATGTACTATAAAAGATAACCTACTTTCGGAACAATAAAAATAATCAGAAAAATATGAGATGCAATTTATGAGTTGGCTGATTTGAAACCTAAAAGGAATGTAACCTTAACCAGATTAAGGAAAAAAATGGTGATTTTAATCAAGAACCAAAAGATGTTGCACGATTATTAAACAAATTTTTGTAAACACTGGAAAAAACATAACTAAAGTTATTGGACCTATTTACTCAACTTGTAAGCCGCCACCTTCTACCTATTCTAAAAACTGTCTTTTTATATCTCCTACAATCCCAAAAGAAATAGCAAATGTAATAACTTCATTAAATTGTAAAAAAAGCAATACCAAGTAAAAATATCGACACCCATTGTATCAAAATAAGCAGTGTATTAATTCCACCAGTTTTCAGCAACTTGTTTAATCGATGTTTGCTTGAAGGTAAATTTTCCAAATGTTGAAAGATCGCTGATGTAATTTCTATTTTTAAAAAAGAAAGTGTAACAAATGCATTAAACTACCGAACGACCTCTCTACTTTCACAGTTTGACAAAATTTTTGAAAAAATTATTTACGATAGAATTATACTTTTTCATGACAAAATTAATTTACTGAGTACTCATAAATTTAGTTTTTTACCAAATTCTTCTACCATTTTATGCAATAAATTATATACATGGTAATTTAATCAAAAGTGTTGATTAAGATCTTTACAGCTGTTGTATTTTTTACAAGATTTATCTAAAACTTTCGGTATAGTTCATCACCAGATTTTGCTATGGAAACAAAAAAATTATTTTGGTATAAAAGGAAAATCTTTTAAGCTGATTGAAACTTATTTAACTTATGGAAGGCAATATCCTAAAATTTTAAACAATTTTTCTGAGGAACTAGAAACTAATTGTGGAGCACCACAAGCAGTGGTGGATATTGGGTGAGACGAATGAGACAGTTGCCTCGAGCCGCCCTCGAAAATACCGCAAATACAGTAGTTTCATTTTGCTGTATATGTTTTTTTAGAGATCATTATGAAATTGGGACGAAAAGTGGGAAATAGGAGATCGATTCGAACTGAAGACCTTTTTTTTTTTTAGAGATCACCATGATTTTGGTAGAAAAATAGCGAAAAGAGAGATCAAATCGAAGTGAAGACCTTTTTTTTTAAAGATCAACATGATTTTGGTAGAAAAATAGCGAAAAGAGGGATCGAATCAAAGTGAAGACCTTCTTTTTTTAGAGATCACTATAATTTTGGGAGAAAAAAGGGAAATACAAGATCAAAGCCCTTTTTTTTAGAGAACATCAAGTTTTGGAAATCCTTGCCTCGGGTCCCTAACTTTAAATATCCACCATTGACCACAAGGATCCTGTCTAGGTCAATTATTATTTCTTTTATATATAAACGATTTAGCACTTGCTTTTTGTATACCAACAACCTTTCAGAACAATCGAAAGTATTTTAAGATTAAATTAATTATGCATAGTCGAATATTTGAGACTTTTCATCGATCAAAATTTAAACTGGATACCACACAATCAGGCCATAACTTTGGATGTCCACATCTATTATGAGACCCACATTTTTTTCTGTACTTAATATTCAATTAAGCTACTTTTCCCAACACAGAATCATCGACGACTCCGTGTTACAGAAAGATTTTTTAATTGAAATAATGAGTCAAAAATGCATTGAGCTAATCAAATAAAAGGGGCTAAAGATAAAGTTTACTGTACCTGCAAATGAAAGCTATAATTGGATTAAAATTTCACCAAGGTTACACGGTTCAACATAATTTTTGTGATTGTAGTGTATTCAAATCGAAATAATGGCATAGCAAGAATTTCGTGAAGGGCAGGCTGCAACAACAATTTTTTGATTGTTTAATAAAAGTTTGAGCAAATAAACGTCGCAAACCAAAATCGTTTTATAATGAAAAAAATTATATGCAACTTTTTAAGGCAAGGTGGTTTGTGAGCACTATTAACGATATTTCAGCAAAATGAAGATATGCTGCAATGCGGATAAATTGTTTAACCCAAGAAGAATTAACATACAGTACACTGACATCACCACAAAGGAAACTAACTAATAAAATACAATACGTTGAGGCCAATTAAGTAGGCTACCGTAATTTACTTGCGGGTCGTTGAAAACTTGAAATTTTTCTGTCTTGCTTTTGCACTAGCGAACTGTTAAATAACTTTTCTAAAATCGAAATTTTTAGTTCGTTCATTTTCTATCTATAGCAGAGCCAAACCACGAAGTCTCTTTTGGGACATGGAGCTTCAAAAAAAGTTTTTGATCAGTTTGAGTTTAGAAAAAGACCTCTTTGCCGTAGCAATTGTTACAGGTATTTTCAACAATCAAAAAAGAAGCCATTTCTTTAGCAGATTTTAAATGAGCAATCTTTTCTTTAAGCGAGGTTTTGATGGAGAGCATTTGGCTAGGAAACAACGGAGAGACATTATCAGAAAATTTGTTAGAAAATTTTCTTGCTTCAATCTCAAGATACAGATGAGAAGCATTTGATAAAAAACTTGGTTCCAAAACTTGATATGACATCACCACTGATTTCATTCCTTTAAATCGATTAATTAGTTAGCAAGAAAGTATGTCCATCATCGGAAGAAACACAGTTACGCAAAATCGCTTTACGTTATTCCTTCGGATATTTCATGGAAGTAGGCTTTTGTTTTCTTTGCTCTTTTATTTAAAAACTGTCTTGGCAAACCCCACGTAGAAGCAATAGTAAAAGATTCGTTTAGTACTGCGTCAAAATTCCTTATGAGTTGAGCAATGTCTTCAGCAGCAGTTTGCAGAAGTTTATGGGCAGAAATTAAGTCAATTGTTTTACACTGCATAGGTTTCGAAGGAATGTTGACGATCTGCAAAATCTTGCATTGCAAAACCAGCATGCATACAAAATCAAAGTTTTCTATCTGTTTCTTTATTGCCATAGCTTCATCTCTTTCCTTTGGCTTCGTGCTGGTAAGTATTATGTGAGTCAAACATTTCATAACGTCACAAAATCTTTCCTTCAAAGCATAGACAGTATCATATCGACCAAACCACCGAGTTGGATTTAACGCTTTTAATGTAGAATTGGAGCAATAACAATCCTGGACATTCGGAAGCGTTTGCCACCGCACAAAGTCAATACTATGTCCGAAAAAATTATATACCGACTAAATGGTGTTGTAAAATTGACGGGTCTCAGTCACGGCTTCCATGGCTTCTTTTAACACCAAATTTAAATTGTGGAAAGCACAATGCACGTAGTAATCATGTGGAGCCACATCTTGGATATTCTTATGCAAGCCGAAGTACTTTCCGCTCGTCACTGCAGCGCCATCATATCCTTGTCCACAGCAGCTTTTTATGTCAAGCCTCTTCTGCTGAATGGAATTCGTTATCAGTTTGTGCAATCCAATAGCAGATGAATCCTCAACTTCGATAAATGAGGTAAACGCTTCAACAACTTATAGTTCTGATGGCGTTCCATCATCGTGGTAATCAATTTTGACGTAACGAAATACTTCACTGAACTGGTCTTTGTTGATGACATTTTTAGTGCTATTAAGAATAATGGCAAAAAAAGGAGCGCTTTATAGTTTGCTTTTTATATCACGGAGAACTTCTTCAACTAGTACTGATATTAAATGTAGCAATGCGGGACCTCGTCGTGCTGGGACCCCGGTGCATAGCATTGGGTGCACCGGCGATAGTTACGGCCCTGCACACAATAAATCTTTTTTGCTTGCTCGTTACAAAGAACTATTTTATAAGTTAAGATTATGTAGCAGTATGGACACTTTGAAATTACAATATCATAATCTAATAAATAGTAAATTACAATACGTGAATTTTGTTTTGGGGTGTTTAGATTTAAAACACATTTATGTAAATTGAACGAAAGAATTAATCGTATAATTAGAGCTTTAACCTAAGTACTTTGTACACTCCCATATTAAGCTTTTATGAAAAATTAAATTAGCTAAGATTAGAAGCTTTACATAATGTAGAATTGGTAAAATTCATGTATTTATTTTATAATAAGAAAACACCAAAAATTTTTAATAATTTTTTAAAAAAACTCACAGAAATTCACTCTTATAATACAAGACAAGTATCCGACCCTATCTTTTTTTTACAGAGAATGTCAAAAACAAGTACTCAAAACTGAATTTTGTACAATGGTACAAAGATTCAGTCAGAACTAAACCGGAGTTAAAAAACTAACACTAGAATGCATTTAAAAAAAAATTAAAAAAAGGCTTTTTTGATCTTTATTAATTTTCCAATTTATTTTATCTCCCAATATTTTAGCACATGTTTTACTCGTATAATGAATAAATTATTATTTATAAATTATGTTTTATAATGAATCTTTGTTTCCTAAGTCATGCAGAATATAAATATTCTTTGCAATACCTACAGTGTAAGCCCAGCTATGTACTTTTGCATAAGTAAATTTTTAAAAAATATTTAGGTCTAATATCCTATCTTCATAAGCATAATATAAGTGAGATTAAATTTTTTTGTTGTTGTTTCATTTTGTAAGCTTTTGTTATGTTGAAAGTTTTCTTTTTCGTTTTTTGTTTTCTTTCACTGTACTCGCACTAACAAAATTGTTATTGATAATTGTAACTTAATTAGGAAGAATCTTGACCAGTAAACTTTAGGGTTGTTCGATGCTTATTTGCATTTTTCTTGCATTGCATTTCTCTTGTTATTGTTTTATATGGTTTTTGGCAAAATAAATTGTATATCTGTCCGTGATTACCAGAATCAGCATATTCAATGCTGATTAACTTCAATCTTAACAACTTTGAGCAAACTGGTGAGTAAAATGATAAAACGGAAGGGAAACTCTGATTTTTATTTTTTGCGCTTTAGGTATAGTTTTTTAAAAGGGAAACTCTGATTTTTATTTTTTGCGCTTTAGGTATGGCTACATAACGCCAAACATTATGTATGTCGTTGGATACAGTTATTTTTGTGTGGTATACACTACAGTAATAAAATTTGTATTGCCTTTAATAAAACACATAGAACCTGATAGGTATGACAGTTTTTAAAATAAAGCAACTTAGGTCGTATGGTTAGTTGGCAGTTTTACCGATGATAATTTTTGTTATATACCAACTAAGACCTTTATTTCAATTCTACACTTAAAAGTTTGGACCCTGATCCCATCGACATAAAACTCAGCATGCCATTGAAATTATTAAATTTTTAGTAACGGGTTTCTTCTGGCGACCATGGCTAGAAACTTGTTCATTTAAAAAAAATTGACTTGCTTTAAAACTTGGAACTGTGACTAACAGATGTCAAACTCATGAGCGTATGTAGGCCGTATCAGTGAAATTTTATCCTAAAAATTTGCCGCTGGCCGCTATCCGCTATTCGGTTAGAAGCAAGGTGATTATTTTTTTTGCAATTTTTTTTCGGTCTTCAATTAGAATTCGAAGTAAGATTTAATATTAAAAACAAAGTGAAAACAAAAAAAAGAAAGAAGATTTTCACTTTCATTTTAAGTTTTATGTTAAACCAAATGGTCGCGAGAAAATTAAATTCAAATTTTGGTACAGAGACAAAATAATAAATTCAAATTTTTGTTAGAAACACTACTTATAAATTCAAATTTGTTGATGAGAGAAAGAGATTAAATTCTTGTTAATGAAGGAAAGACTCAATCCGCTCCACGCCGAAAGGTGCCGGCGTGTCCAACGATGAAAACGGAATTAAATAACTAGAACCGTCCTTGAAATGCTGAGCTTGTCTAAATAAGGTCAGCGAAATCCCTCCAAGTTACAGTACAACTACCCTTATTTAAATATACGTAACTCTATGACGCCCAGTACAGAAAAGTATAGTTGCACGAGAGGAAGGACCGAATTTATTCTTTATCTGCGGTTTGCACACGCGCAGTCAACATTATACAGCAAAAATTAATAATACAATGGTCACCTGATTATTCAGGTGACCATTGTATTATTGGTCACGATTTATGGTCACCTGATTATTCAGGTGGCCATTTTAGAAGGTGCAGTTAATTTAAAAATCTATAAATTGATTGATCTTTTAAAGGCGTCAATTTTATCACATTTCCTCGGTGCCGGCAGCCGCGACTCACTGCACCTTTAATAGGTCACAAAAAATTAATCTAATTTTCTAAATAGGTCACAAAAATTCACACAGAAGCGATTTGCATTACGTAACACCAAACAATGACCAAAAAGAAATATTTTCACTTTATTTGTTTGGCTGATTTCGGCTAAAATGTCAGTTTTAGCTAAATCATTAAAGTAGTTTTCGTACTTTTTAAATTTAGCTTTCAGAGAAATATTTGTTTTAAATAGAGTAACAAATTCTTCAAAAGACTTCGCGGGCCCCGAGTTTGACATGCGTACTGCAAGTCACTGTTTATTGAACAAAATTTATCAAAACGATTATTTATCGAATTAATCACTTGAACGACGTTTCATCAAAAGGCAATTATAAGAGAGAACCGCAGAGGTTGGCATGATACTTCTGAAAAGTACCGCGCTACCGGTACTTTTTAGTAATCCAATTTAATAATATTGACTAAAATTCCTCTGTCATACATTGGATTTTATTGGACATGGAAAAATTGTATTTACTGTAACAAAACGAAAACAACCTCGGAATAGCCTACGTATCTAACTGTTGACTTTCGAAAACAGCAACATCTCAAAGGGACTGTCACTCAAGCCTGCTTTTTCAGCTTTCAGCATATCTTTTCCTATTAAAAATACACGCTTGATTGCTGCGTTTGAAGGCAGGGCAGTGTTGTATTTAATACAGAGTTTTAGCAGATCCTTGTTTTTCGAAGCACGAGGCTTTAACATGCCTCTGAAGGCACTGATCAATGTGCGCTTCGGGTTTCTCATGCATGTCTACATAACTAACAACATAACTGTTGACCCTAACAACAAAATAAAGACAAGAAGCAACTCCGCTTATTATCCATCGTTTTGTAGACTAACTGTTACACAACAATGCCTTAAATACAGAGGACCAGTTGTCTGGAACAAAATTCCATTAAAAATTAAAGAATTAAAAACTTACAAAAAATTTCGAAAAGAGCTGAAGCGTCATATCTTACACTCTTAGTACGTGGCCTCCATAGATCTACTAAACTTTTTGCTGTTGCTTTTATGTCATATAAATTAGTGTTCTGTGGTTTCTGCTGGTTTTCTTTGTTGTTGCAGATTTGAAAGTACATCCGAATCTAATTCTCAAACCAAGCATAAGAAGAGTGGCAAGAACCTCGAAATCAATTAAACTATGCTTTGATTTTTTGATTCTATTTAATCAGAGTTTTGACAAGTGATAATTTTCTTGTGTATTGACACATCCTACCAACTTAGAGTTATACCCAGGTCACCAGTTACTGAAATGGTCTTTGACCCACGGCAGGATTTCTTTTGGTGGGTTTCTTTGCCTGCCCGACCCTTCGGAGTCACCAGTGCTTGCACTCCCACCCTTGATTAAGCAATGCACTTTTGACTTGTGACCTGTAGAAATGTGTTATTGCTTTTTATACTTTTTCTCTTTTTTCTTTGTAAATGTACTTTTAAATTTTGAATGTTAAGACGCAGGTACGGTGACCATGCACAATTTTTTGTGCATGTTATAACGTATATCGTTTAGTTGCCGTTTCCCTATTTGCAACCTTTGCTCTATTTTGTCTTCAATTATTATCAATTGTTTCTTTTGGGTGCGAATAAAAACAAACTACTAAAAAAAAAAAAAAAAACTACTTGTGTCCATTGAAACCGCTTCCTGAAGTTCAAGTAAATCTTCAACTAAACTGGTGATTTTGGCTCTAACTTTCTTCTTCATTGCATGCATTATAAGAGTTGCGACAAACTCCTTAATACAAAAGCTGCTTTGAACATATCATTACTGATACTAAATTCTTACGTTTTTGTTTAATTCCGTCTTTTTTGTTCTTTTTGTGTTTCACAAAATGCATAATTGAATGAAAATGTTATACACAGTCTCAGCAATGTAGTTCATATTAGGCTTACCTCAGTGAGGACAAATCTTCGTTGTTGAATTCCTTACAAAGTCAATTTTTATTAAATTCTATCAAATTTCTGTACCTGGATTTAAGCATCTTTACAGGTCACACCATTTCCTTTTCTCAGAACAGATTTTTACAAGAAATTTTTTAAAGGCGTGAGGTAACCTGCAGTCACCTTGCTGACTGTTTAGGCTATTTTGCAGGTCGATGGTATCAAAAATTAAAACTTGTTGAAAAGAAATATATAAATTGAATTTAAGTAATGAGAATGTTAAAATCATGCAGCATTTTTAATGACATTTAAATGAAGCTGGAGCTATTGTTATTTACACCAGTTTTAACTCCAGCTCTGGCTCCTTCAAAAAAATTACTTCGGCTCCAGCTCCAGCTCCGACTCCTTTAATAATTCTGAACTAGCTCTGGCTTCTGCTTCAGCTCCTGTAAAATCATCTGACTCCTTTGCCCTGGTAGGCTATTTACTATTAAGCCTACCACATACCAGTAATTCATTAGCGCAGACTACCCTGCTAGCCTGAGTGAGCTAAGCCTAAACGAAAAGCACCAAAGTGGCTACTAGCTATGAAGTGCGTAAACCTGACCCTACTTCAAACTAAATAGGAACTAGTTCCAGAAAGACGGGAAAAATACTCGTAAACACTTAACTATAACAATTGTAAATCTGTGATGATAATCTTGTAAATCAAAACACTTTTTTAAAGCTGCAATCGATGCGAAAAACAAAAACATGTCACAATGCTTGCAATGAACTTCCAATGACCCTAAAATTATGCAGTGAAACCATTGTTCTCGAAGCAGTTGTGATACCGCATAATAGTGATGAAGAGTTCAAAATTGTTGACTCCGCTCACGAAGCAAAAAATAGGCGCAAATAATTAAAAAAGTACCGCGGTGCTGGTACTTCGTTATTACCTTACCTAACTTAATTAAAAATTATTATTAATTAATTAAAATTATTACTAATTAACTAACTTAATTAAAAGTTATTACCTAACTTAATTAAAAAAGTACCGCGGTGCCGATACTTCGGTATCAATTTTTAAAAAGTACCGACGGTACCGGTAACGGTATTAAGAAGTACTGCGGTAGTTTAGTACAGGGTACTGACCACCTCTGGTACACAGTTTGAGTGACTTAGAGCAACTAATATTGTATTGCTGGCTATTGTTAGCTGCTTTTTATTGTATAATATTGCTGTTTATCTCTTATAATCAATTGCAAAAAAACAAAATCAAGTATTAGAACTAAAAGTCTAATACAAACGCTAAAAGTAATACAAATGGATCCTTAAAATTTAAACAAGTTTTTAGATTAAATTCAAGTCAAAAACTACCAAAAGTTATTATCGAATCTGTTTCTGCTTAGATTTGAGATACATTGCTAATCCTTTTTTTGTGCCAACGTCCAAGTCATCTATAGAACGTCTTCTGTTCTTAAGAATTGACTTTCTGGGCATTATCTGGACATCGTCTTTCACGGTCAAACTGGTCAGTCTGTCGTGCAATTCTACAATAGTCGCGTCATCCTCGTCGTATAGTTCGTCCAAATTTTCTTGAAATGACACACGATGAGGTTTCGGACTTCCCGTCGAAGACGTCTCTTTTAAAACTTTTCGTCGTCCTCCTAGCGACGATGTACACATTCGGACAATTGTCGGCGGTGCTCTACACACAGCTGGAGATTTCGGACGATTTACATTAGGCTTTTCGGTTTTATTCATTTTTTTAGGAGTTTGAAGTCCTTCCATAGCTCTTTGAAAAGTCGGAGATCCGCAAGGAACGGTAGTGTTTAACAGCACGTGCTTTCGTAAACTGTCTGGAGAAGAAATCTAAAAAACATTTTTTGTCATCCCTGTTTTTTTTGGAATACTTCTGTCCACATTCGTTGTTTAAGCTACTTTTGAAAAGTGGTCAGCAAGAGTAAAGAATTTGGGAAGATTTCATATACCTAATAGACCAGTGGTTTTCAACCCGAGATGGGTGCGAGCCCCGTGAGGGTCGTTCGGGTTTTTTCTGGGGTCGCGAGAGCTTTTGAATTTATTCAAACCAATTTTTAAAAAATGCTTCCCAAAAATTTGTCTAATTATTTTATTAACCAGCTAGATCTCGAAAAAAAGCACTAGATAAGAAAAGCACTAGAAAAAAGCACTAGATTAAATGAAAAATAAAAAAAAACTTTGCATATTCCCTTTTATAAAACTTCACGATTACAAAGATGTATAAAATATCAAGGAGTTAAGATATGGAACGAAATTCCCATTTAAATTAAAAATACTTCTTTCAATGTTTTTAAATATGAATTTAAAAAGTACTTATTGAAACCTTATATTTAAAATAAAAAAACCTTCTTATTCAAAATAAAAAAACCCTCTTCTCTGCAACACTTAAATTTTACAAGCAGTTGTACCAGTAGTTTAGCTCGCAAGGGTGACTGCTGACTAGAAGACCGAAAGGTCAAATCGCAGTCTTCCTGAGGCTAAATTTTCTTTTATTCTACTGTTTCACATTCGTATTTGTATTATTTTTTTCCCGCAAATAAAAGTATGTTGATTGATTGATTTGAAAAAAGTAAAATGATTTAAAAAAAACATCAAGTTATCATGTATAATAAAAGCAAAATAACATTCAAATTTTAGAATTTACATGTACTTCAAAATATTTATCTATATTTGATTTATAATCGCAATAATAGAACCATCCCACAAAAACCTACTTTAAAACCGGTTTTGAAAGCAGTTATAAACATTACAATTAAATATTAACGGTTTATTTCAACATTGTACAGAAAAGAATATGCTAAACACAATTTCTAATGAGAATATGCAAAATACAATTTTTAAACAAAGCATGATTTTTTAAACTTTAAAAGATGATTTAGATAGATTTTTTTAATGAGTCAAAAGTGTGTATTATTGCAAACAAATTTAAAAAGCATTGGATTACGAAACCGATCAAAAATTTTATAGTTGAATTGGCGGAATATGCAGAAAAGTTCAAGAAGCAAGGTACTGAGCTGATACGTAAATTGCAGATTTAAATTGACAAAGTGACAAATTCACGAAGTTTCAGTGGTTAGAAATTGTCAGTAATGACTTTAATACGGCGCAAACGGAGCGGCTGCACCAGCTGCTAAAGTACACTCTAAAATACATCAAAAAGTGGCCCCCCTACGCAAGATATTGCTCTATTTTTTCATAGTAGCACCAGGACATCGGTGGCATGTCTAAAATAAAAACTTTTTTTTAAGACAATTTTGTTTTCAGGCACCAGAAATTGGGCCCCTCCTAAAACAATGACTTTTTTTTAGAAACCAAACTGTTTTAGAACACTCAACAGTGGCCCCCCTAAAGTGAAAACCTTTTTTTTAGAGACTACTTCGTTTTGATACATTAAAAAATTGCTCTCCCTATAACAATAAAGTTTTTCAGAGATTGCTTTGCCTTGGAACACTAAATAGTGCCCCCCTTGCTTTTCTTGCACCGGGCCTCCTTTTTTATATGCCATCACTGCTAATAGTTTTAATCCCATAAAATCTGAAACAAACAAATGGTCGTTATCAAACACTATGATCTACACCAGTGATTGCTAACCTTTCTTTGGCCATGCCACACCTAATCACCTCTAAAATCCTAATGTTACCCTATGTGATAATATATAATTCTTATTTCGAAAACGAACTCCGTTTCAGATTAAGAAGCTTAAAACATCAATACTTTGATTTAATTTTTAAACTTTTTTCTACTTAAAATTTATCGGTAATTAAAATGTAATACAATCCGGAGCGCCGGAAAATTTTTCAGTCGGGATGGGCAAAATTTAAAAGAAAAGTAACGTTTTTGAATTTTGTAGTTTAGGTTCAAAGCTGTACCAGGCGAAAAAAATTTGTGGACAATGCAATATTGCCCAAGTTTTATTGACGTTCTGCAAATCATAATTTTTATTGACGTCCTAATTTACAGAATTGCCACTTTTGGTCATCGACTTTTTTCAGGCCAAAAATCGAATAAAGACTAAAAAAAAGATCATTAATTTTAATCAGGGTCAAAATCCTATTTTTGTTCCAATTTTAAGGTCAAAACCAAAAAAACTCATTGTAACAATCGATCTGATATTTTGCTCGAGTGAATACTAAAAGAGATTTTGAGAGCAAATCTAACCCAATGCTTCCATACTTCAAATTCCTCCCCCCTCCCGCATTAAGTGCCCCTGGCTACAATGCACAGTAAATAAAAGTATGAATCAAATTCCAATATTATTTGAGCTTATCTCAAGAAAAGTACAGTACAATAAAACTAGTCAGTTAGTGAGACTTTTATGTTTCATGCTTGCGGCAAAGAGATTTTGTATTGCGAACTAATTTATGTAAAGAGTAAATTGCAAAGATGCTGCAAAGAGGCGGAAATAAAGAATAATAACGCAATTAAGGCCAGTTTCATACTCCCACCTTTTCCCTTATTATAACACAGGCAGTAGGCCCTTATATATTATAAAAGAATTATTTTAGTGCCGTGAATACAGAGAATACGAAGGATTGGAATACTTTTTACAATGAAATTCCAAAATTGTTTTAAAATGGAAATTATCCGACAGGTGGCAGTGCACTCCGGATAATTTGAAAATCGAAAACAGAACGATGAATGAAACAGATGCGCTCTTGCTACATCTCTATTTATTAGAATGTTACAGATATTAGATCACAAAAACAGAGGCTTTGATTATCAAAACACCTAAAAATTGAACGCTCCCTTGTGGGGCGGACACCAACTTTGGAAACTACTCGTCCGCGAAGAAGTCTTCTTTCAGCAACACAAACAAGACGCGTTCTAACCACCTCGTAAAAGCATTAAAAAATATTTAGGTTTATTAAAGTTTAAATGGTAGAGTCTGTAGACCAGGGGTCGGCAACCTTAACCCCCCAAGAGCTATTTGATGGAATCCCAGAGAAAAATAAAATACCGTGAGCTACAAAGTCCTTTTAAAATTTTAAAATTTAGGTAATACTGCGTATAACTTTATTTAACAAATAGGCCGAGTCTCTTTATAAAAAAAACAAGCGACAGACACAATTTTGCTAATACTGCTAACACAAACAAAATAAAATCAATAAAATAAGATAAAATTAATTTCCCGCAAGCCGAAGAGCGCGCACTAAGTAATAATAAGCCTTTATCTAATGCTTTAAGCCAGAAGTGTGCAACTTGCAGCCCCCAAACTGAAATTTAGTGATCCGCGGAAAGCTTTGGTTTTGAAATCGAGGGATGGCCCACGCCACATACAGGGTGACCCAAAAAAACAAAACCCACACAAATTTTATTAAATATTATCAACATCAATAGAATTTCAAAAAACTTGGTCGACTTAAATATCAATCTTTGTACCATCATTCCTTAAAGTTTCGGTTATTTTGGTTGCTTTACATTAAAGTTATGTATTGTTTAAAATATGCTCCAAATGGGCGCAACAGCATTGGAAGCAAACTTGCAGACGTCACTCACAATTGTTAATCACTCAAACTGATATCTCTTCTGAGATTTCTCGAATTTTTGCTGCATTTTGCACCATTAGTTTAAACATTGATGAACTAATGGCATTAAATACAGCAAAAATTTGAGAAATCCTAAAAGAGAAATGCGTTGGAATGATTGACAATTGTGAGTGACGTCTGCAAGCTTGCCTCCAATGCTGTTGCGCCCATTTGGAGCATATTTTAAACAATACATAACTTTAATGCAAAGCAACCAAAATAACCGAAACTTTAAACAATACATAACTTTAATGCAAAGCAACCAAAATAACCGAAACTTTAAGGAATGATGGTACAAAGATTGATATTTAAGTCGACCAAGTTTTTTGAAATTCTATTGATGTTTATAAAATTTAATAAAATTTGTATGGGTTCTGTTTTTTGGGTCACCCTATACAAATGGTTAATTAATATTATTATTGCAGTGGTGTGTGTTGTGCAAACCGCAGCTTGTAGGCCAAATACGGCAAAAGTTTAATGTGAGAAAGCAGAAAAGTGATTTAGCGAAGGAAAACAAACACTGTAAAAAGCAAATTATTGAGAATCAAAAAACGCTGCTATAACTTAATCAACACAATTAATGTGAAAAAATATTTAAAAAAGATCCAGGCCGAAACGGATGCACATGTGAAAAATCAATTCTCAATAGTACAATGCATTCTCAAAAAGATCACAATGTAACCGATTAAATGTAGTTCTAATGAGTGAAATAGGAACGTAAAAAAGCGACTAAAACAAATTAACAGAGAGGGCGATGATTACGACAGGCCTGTAATGCTTTAAGCCAAGCATGTCGTTTAAACAGGCCTATCGCATAAATCATCGCCCTCTCTGTTAATTTGTTGTAGTCGCTTTTTTACGTTCCTATTTCACTCATTGAAACTACATTTAATCGGTTACATTGTGATCTCTTTGAGAATGCATTGTAACGTAAAAACATCTTTTTTTGTCTTCACCAGTTTTGTTAATAGTAAATTGGAGCAGAATTTTTGGTTGCGGCCAAATGTCACACAGGTTTAACGTGAATACCTTTTTTTTCTGATCTTTTCAGGAAGGAAACCAATCGTTTCTGCTTTAATTTTAACTTTAAAATCAGGTGAGAACCGAAAGAAAAAAAGGTCTGTGTGACATTTCGGCATCTCTGTGAAATGCTGCAAAATCATAACTGGGCAACCGTCGAAGAAATTTGGGAAAAAACGTATTGCTCCCAAAATTTTTTGGGCTGGTATCACTTTGACTATAGCAACTCTAGTCTGCTGTTTAATTTTGTTGTGCGCATTTAGCCTGGCAGCGTTAAAGGTTGCACATCCCTGCTTTAAGCGTTACGCAACAATCAAGAAATTGAAAATTAAATATTAAAAAAAATTTGTTTGAAGAATGTAATTATTCTTCTTCAATGTAGCCTGTAGCTGTATTATCTTGCAGTAATTTGAGACGATTCTAATATGTATCAACTTCGCACGTAATTTAAAAATAGTAGCAAAATCACAAAAACAGTCAAACAAAAGATCTAAGTGCGTCAGCTAATTGTTTAAAAAAACTACAAAATGGCTTGGAAATTTAAGCCAAGGAAATATTAATGTGTTAAGGTACCAAACTACCTCAATGTCCTAAAAAATATTTCGAATAATTTAGCGGAAGAAAGGAAAAAAATAAAGAGGGTGTAACACTGAAAAAAACTTGGGAGTCGTTACAAAGTTTTTACTCGTTTGCGTAATTCGTCATTACATTTAATTTTCTAGAAGTCACAAATTAAACAAACTCTATTGTGTATAAGCAAAATATCGTATAAACAAGAAATCCCACAACTGCAACACACCAACACCAAAAACCGAGCTAATCAAATATTTGGACAAAACTTCAACCATCCATGCCTTTAAATATTTTTGAATTTAAAAAGAAAAATTTAATGCATACCCTACTCTTTTCAAATTTGCTAACCATGCCTTGTGTGTTCCGGCTTTCTTTTGCTCCAGTTAAGCGGTTTTTTAGAGCAGATTGTTTACTGATGCGACCACGGGTTAGTGTCAAAGTATCAACTACAAAATATCAACTGACCAAAATATACAAACCAAAATTAAGTCTTGCAGGCACTATTCCGACAAAAGTTGGCACAGAGGCTTTGAGTCCCAACTAACCTCCAACCATCCCACCATATGGAGGCTCTTGGAAAGGAGTGTCCAACCCGCGGTCAACGAAATCTTTCGGTGCGGCCCGCGAAGAAATTTTTAAGCAGATGGTCTATCAAGTTGAATAGTTGCAGTGCCTTTAAACCTTCTCAGTCTGTATTGCGCGAGAGATGCCAAAGCGTTTCGGAAAATGTTTTGAAAAGCACTAATTCAGTGACAAAGTAAAGTCCACAAATAAAATGAAAACTTTTTTTCTTCTTTAGAGAACATATGGTTTTCCAGACGAAAATTGTAAAACAAACGCTGATTCACAGTAAAGACCTACTCTTTCTTTTTTTTTTTTTATTAGAGAACCCATTGTTTTATGGGACGAAAATTATAAATCAGACTCTGAATTTGAGTGAAGACTTTTTTTAGGGAACACCTGTTTTGTAGCCGGAAATTTTTGAACCAACTCGCATGATAATATCACTTTGATTATTTCAGCGATTGCGGCTCGTGATAACCATACAGACAAAAATTTGGCCCGCAACGAGCAAAAGGTTGGACACTCCTCGCTTGGATATCGAAGGTTGATAATTTGGTCAGTTGATATTTTGTAGTTGATATTTTGACCGGGTACTTTCAATCACAGATAAAAACTCTCTTGCAACATGTTAAAAATACCTACTTGTTTATAAAAAATGTAACCTTATATTTTTAAAAAAATAAAAATGTATTGCTTTTAGAATTATCGGAAGTCCACTTTATTTTTTAAAAAATTTTTCGGCTTCGGTCTTGTTCTCGGTCTCGACATTTATGTTCTCGACTACATCACTGATAAATGCAATCATTTCTGACCTTGAACTAGTGTGGTTAAGAATTAATTTTAGTTATAACTCTTCAAAAGTTTCTAATTTATCGTTATCAAATATTAATCTAGAGAAATTCAATCAAAACTAACTTTACGTCAAATAACAACAGTGATGGTTTTTTCAAAAAAAAGGGGTCAGTGCAAAAAAATAATGGGGCTATTTTTTAGGGTTCTCAAACAAAGTGATCTCTAAAAAAAGATTATCGATTTAGGGGAAGCCACTTTTTGGCGTTCTGAAACAATGTGATTTCTAAAAAAAGTCATCACTTTAAGGGTGCCACCGTCATGGTGCTACTATGAAGAAATAGAGCAATAACTTGCTGAGGGGAGGCCCGGTGCGGCCGGTCCACTCGCATCCGACTTCATCTCCTTAGGAGTCCCTACTTAAAAGTCTAATGACGCTAAAGATACTTAGACTATTGTTTTTTTTTATTTCTGGAATAAATCAAACAGTTTTTAACCTACAATTTGTGCAGTTTTTTCGTTTTTTTTAGAGAATTTAAGCCACCGATCGCGTTTCCACAAGATTTCAGTGTTTTTCGAAGTTTCTAGCTCAGTGGATCTTTAAAAACTTTTGATTGTCCAAAAATTACAGTAATTTATCCAAATTTGTAAAATTAGCTGCAGTCCAAAAAATATATTTCGAAAATCTCTTGAAGATATTTGCGAAGGCGATTTTGAAACAGTTTTTTAAAATTTATAGCTTCGTTCATTTCTGCTTTTCATTTCAATAAAGTCAAAAATAATTTTTAAGCAAAATATTATAAGTTAGGGTTGCCATATCTGAATAGGCGGAATTCCGGACAGACAAAGGCGCACCAACCAAAGGTCTTCACCTCGAATCGATCTCCGATTTCTGAAATTTCTCAAAATCATAGTGTTCTCTAAAAAAAATGGTCTTCACTTCGAATCGATCTCCGATTTCCCTTTTTCGTCCTAAACTCAACGTATTTCCTTAAAAAATTACACATTGTTTTCAGTTGACGCTAAAATCACGGACATTTAAGCTCTTTTTAACAATTTTCCTGACGTAGATTTTACCACTAAAATCCCGGACATGTCCGGGAAAAACCGGACGTATGGCAACTCTATTATAAGTAAACTAACATTTTTTTAATGTGATGAATTTAACAGTTCAAAATACTTTGGTTAATTGCTTGACAATTCAAAAACATTACGAATAGATTTAGTATGAAGCTAAACTGAACGTGTTAACTCAAAGATAATTTTTAAACAAATATTTTGATTTACGAATCATTCAAAATTCAATTATGCTTACTGAAATTGGTACGGATTGAGTTTTTGAATGATAATCATATTTTCTTGATTTTTCCATTTTTGAATTTAAGTTTTGAAATACGCGTAATGGCTCAGTCTGTGAATCTAAATGAGAATGGATGTTTGGAAAAGAAGTATTTTCTTTGCTTGATCCAATTCGTTTACCTATATCAAAAAATAAATTATAAAACAGCTAACTGGACAATATCTCCAAGTTTAAGTTTGGCAAGATAAAAATTAAGTTTGTGTCCAAATTTTCGAAGCGTAGCTACTTGTTTTTCCAAAAATAATTGACAACATATTTCTAGAATTACAGAAAAAAATTTTAAATTCTTTTATTAGATCGTATTGCCAAGTTGCTACTTTCGGTTTTAAGCGAAGTCACCCCGGTAGATGAGCAGCTGACCTTATTTCAGAATTTGTTGTGAAGTGCCTTTTTCAAAAACACAACGAAACCATTCCTTCAAAATGATCTTCAAATTTGAGTTGCTGTATTATAATACTAATCTATTCCGCCAACAGCAAAAAATTTTTAAACAATGTTGGGCACTCCACAAATACTATCACTAAAAAACTACAACAATTTCTTTTCAAGTCAATTTTTGATTACTCAGATAGAATCGATATTATAAAATACTAACACCAACCGAAGTGAATAGAAAAATAAATTTAGTTTTGTTACTTTTGTTTTGCTTTAAAATTACGACCAATTTGCATATCATTCAATTAATCGATTCAATCTGATACTCACAATTATCAGGGGAATTGAGAATAGTAGTGAAATTAGACGTTCGATAGCGAGACAGTAAAGGAGAAGATGGTCCGACAGATGACGAAGGCGAAATGGCAGGTGAAGAGTTGTGCGATCGAACATTAAAAATGCTGCAATTGTACGCGTCAATTGCTTTTGTTCTCGGAGGAGATATCGATAAACTTCTTTTTTGATCAGGCCTTCTCCGAATATTACTCCTGATTTCGGCCTCGTGGTAATCTAACAAGCGCGGCGAATCCCGTGTGACGTTAATATGTTCCGACGAAGATCCAAGCGGCGAATTTTCGCTTGAGCTCGCGCGCGCGCTCTTAGTTATTGTTCGAGTTGCACGCTCAAGAGGCGCTTTAGATTGATATTTTTTCGAGTACCGGTACTTATCGACACAGCCTTCGTATGGCGTTTGAACAAAGCGAGAAAGTCGAATGCCAATTTCAATGTCAACTTCGCTTTGTTTTCGTCTTCGAGCTTTTCTGCTCTGTTCTAAATATTCGCGGTTGTTGTAGTCGAACAATCGCTTTGTTTTCTTTCCTTTTTTGTCAGTTTTACCCGCTCGATGAACGAAGATATTTTTCGTCGTATTGTTCAAATTTTCCTTTAAATTTCTTTTGTTGCGCTGCTAAATAAAACATAATGACTCTTCAGCAAAAGATTTAACTGCAAGTTTAAATATTGATATAAAGTTGTCAATTGACAGCGATCCGGCGGTTAAATTTCGAACAAAAAAATAATAATCTTTTTTAATAAAAAGGTTTCTCACCTTTTCTGCGAGCACAGGTAAAAAGCTTTCTGGTGTTGATTTTGTCGAGCTTAAATTTCGAAACTCACTGTTATTTTGATAAGAAAGTTGGTTTTCTGACCTAAAACATATTTCAATACATGATACCAAATATAATCTTGAATTAATTTTTAGAATGTATATGGAAGTACGCAGTAAATACAAAAAAGCATTGTGCCCTGGCAACTGTTTCAGTTTCAAACCTGCGCTTTGCAGTGATTCACCTTGCCTTAGGTTATAGTCTTTTGTTATTTTGTTGCTCAAATTATTAGTTAGAACGAATTATTATTGGCTCGAATGAAGGCTCTTTTAGTTAATTTTTTTTCCTTTTTTGGTTTTCACCCTTTTAAGAAAGGAAAAGCTTTTTTGTGATGATAACAAGCACACACTATGAAAAGAGAAACCACTTTGTTTATTGCTACAAGTAAAACTTTGGGCAAGTATAGCGATTTTCTAAACTTCAAAACTGCTTGGTTGTACCTCTACGATTAATCTTTCAAATCTTCACTCCAAATAATTTCTAAGAACTTTTATGCTTTGGCAATGTCTGTAGTTTTAATAGTTATTTATACTGGTTTATATGTTACAGCATTACAAAATAAAAAAAATCAAAAATACAAGCTATAAGTATAAAGATATTTGTCAATCAAGTTTAAGCGAGAAGAGAATTAACTAAATTCAAATTAGCAACACTAAAAACGGCGAAAAAAATCTAACCATGTATCAACTAACAAATTAAAGCCGAGTATTGCATTCTTTTTTTCACCGTGTTTATGCTCTCCAACCCAGAAAGATTTAACAAGTGATGAGTTTTTGTCAAATGCATTATTTTACTGATGAGTATCAAATAGATATTAATGAAAGCTACAAAAACCCGAGTCATTAGAACTGATGAATATTCTTTGCTATTAATTTTTTAAGGTATTTAATAATTGCACAACAAGTTAGGCAGCATTTTTTTTATCAGAAACTATGATTGAATTAACTTAAATATAAAAATAACGCATTATGTGACTTAGCCAACCAACAACAAATAGTATCATTACATGTGAAAAGAACGAAATAAATTTTTTTACTTGCTGGAAGCAAAATTTCAATAACTTTGACAAAGCTTTGTTTAATTATAAAAGGTTTATTCTTTACCAGGTTTCTGAACTTGTTGATATACGTGGAGCATTATGCTACTTTATGAAAGTCTATGGACCCCGCGTCTAAATATTTCAAGAAAGTCCAGTGAAGACAAAAAAAGTCATCTACTGCAGTTCCGATATGTTTTTTCATTAAACGGAAGTGAAGACCTTTTAGTTTTTCATATTTTAGTCCTCGTTTAGAAATTTTTAGTTCACGGTAAATAAGAAAATCATACTGTAACTTCCGGAACTTCAGTTGATGGCTTTTTTTGGTCTTCACTGGACTTTTAACCGGAAAAGATTAAGACTTTGTGTCCACGAAAGTGAGTAAGTGAAGACCAAAAAAGAGGCTTGCATCTTACTGTTGAAAAAAATTGTAATCAAACAATCGATTTCATGTTTTTAAGAAACCAATATTTTTATAAAAAGACCCAGTGGACCCCCTGAAGAGGTCACCATGGACCTATGGGGATTCAGTAAACTGCAGTTTTACAAATGCTGTTCTAAACAAAAAATTATGTTTCACTTCCTGATTTTAAAATAAATTTTGAAAGAAAAACTGTTGCTATAAAACATCTGCATACTTTTCATTAACAAACGTATTACTTACCGTTCGTATTCTGCGGATATCAATCGGTTGTAATGGCTAAGGTCAAATATGCTTTTGCAATTTTCTTCAAGAGTCTCGTTCGTAGAACTGTTGTCTTTGTAATGATATTTAAAGTTATTTGTTTGTTCACCAGCGGAAGATTGGGGGGGAAAGTCTTTGTCAACAACAGCTCGAATCAGTGGCACCGACAAATTTTTGTTGTTTTTCTAAATAGACACTGATTAAGACCTACAACTAAAACAGTTTTTTCTGTTTTAATTACGAGTGTTACTGCTCAACTAGCTAATTTTACATTGTTAATTAACAGCTGTCTTATTGATTTTCGTTGCTTGTTGGCATTTACACACAAATCACCTGACTTGTATCTTTTCTTTCTTTTACTGATTTAGTGATACTGTTTATCGTTTCAATGCCGAATGTGATCAAAATGTTCTCTGTTTAATAATTTTTCTCATCATCATGTTGATATTTTGGGAAAGACATTTTTCTCATTTTGTCGGCCATCTTATCCATAGGCCTTAAAATTTAAATCATATCAAATTTACAAGTAGAAAAATGAAGAATATCAAATTTACGAGTGGAAAAATGAAGATAATAACGTAATAGCTCCGTATCTCTCGAAAAGTCAGGATACTTGTTTAAAGGTCAGGCGTAAAACAAGTTTCATGGCGCTTAATAAACACTTTTAAATATAGATTGCATTTTATCATCCATTTAAGCCGATGTAAGCTTAGCTGAGGTCCCCAAAGAAATCAAATTGAGGCCAGTAATAAATTTTAGTTAAAAACTAGTAAAAACAAAAAAGGTCTTCCAGTATTGGGAAATTACAAAGACCTTTTATTTTCTGGTAAAACTTGATCTTCTGCTTTTCTGATGTAAACAAGCAGCAAATTAATTTTTTAAATACATTAAGCCTTAGACGGAAATTAAACCGAGACCCATACTCTAAGCACACTCTATAACAGGGTTGTCCCACCTTTTGCTGGTCGCGGCCCAAATATTCCTCTGCAAGTTTACCGCGGGCCGCAATTCGTGCAGTAATCAAAAGGATGTCAAATTCAAGTTGTCATGAAAGTTAATTTAAACAAGTTGGTTGTGGTACAGAATTTGAAATTAGCCAATAAAAAACTCGTCTCTAAGCTTTTCGTCCACTGTGATAATCGCCACGTTTTTTTGTGCCACTGTGATAATCTGTACGTCGGCCGCACATCTCAACGATTGCAGGACAAAATTTGTCAACATGTGACACAAATTATTAGAACTGGCCTAATTCCGAACTCTCGCAACATCTTCACTCGTTTTGGCAAATTTTCAACCCAAGTCATGTTTAGTAAATTAGCGATCGGTTAACATTTTTCAGATAACCCTACGTATGTGCGCTAAAAATTACAATGATAAAAAATTTACTCTTCTTTTATTGTCTGCTTTAGAAGCCATTTAGATCAAATCAGTCAAGCCAAATTTATGCCGCCAAAAAGAATTTGTTTACAACTTGAAAATCTTGCGCTGATTGTGCGTTTTGACGCTTTTCTCAAACATCTAATCACCTTCGTTCAGCTTTATTAGACAATCAATTAAGCATTTTCCCTTCATTTCAACTTTTATCTCCTGACGAGAGTCGAACAAAAAGCTTAGAGAGAAGTTAATTCAAAAATTTTATATTAGAATTAAAGAGTTTGATTTTTTTTGGGGGGGTGATTTGATCACATTGATTTTAACGATTATTTCGAATTAACTTCCATGATAAATTGATTGTTGATCACAAATTTAGTTTAAGAAAAAAAAAGGTCATCACTTTGATTCTAAGTGTTGTTTTTCTTACAAAGCGAAGAATTTTTTTTTGAGAATAAAACAATTGCATTCCGAGTTATCTGCACATCATTGTATTGGTTCAGAGACGATTTCAAAATGATTCAGCATCTGATTAAAAATTCCTTTTCTCGAACTCGGTATTCTTTTGCCAAACTTGAACTTGAATTCGATTTCGAAAAAAATTGACAAAACCCAAGTTTATAATTTGAGCAATTTGGTTGATATTAATGAAGATAAAATGTTATAGACTTTGCTTATGATTACAGGACTTTGATTGGACGTCTTTTAACGGCAGTTGTAATTTATCTTTGTTTTACGGTCAAGCTATTTTTGCTAAAATCAATTATTGAATTTGAACTCGATTAAAAACGCATCAAGCTTGCAGATTTGATTACAACCCAATATCAAAAATAGCTATAATAAACTCTTATCATTCTGATATCCTACAAAATTTTTTGTGATATCAACTTAAAAATATTTGAGCTTGAAAAATTTTTTATCGTGCTTTACTGTGTTAATTTTTTTAGCGGTTTTTTTAATAGTTTTGCATTTGACTTACAGTCTTTCTTGTAGCCGTACCAACCGAAAAAATTTTGCAGGACCAATACAGTTTTGCTCAAATTTTATTAATGTTTGCCCAAATCATGATCTTGTAGTTTAGCAAAAAGTTGAGACAACATGTTACACATTTTCGTCCCAAAATTTTGGTGAATACTAAAAAAAAAGTAATCACTTTAAATATAAGTCAGATTTCTAAAATTTCGTCCCAACCTTTTTGGTGAAGACTAAAAAAATCATCACTTTGAAGTTGTGTCTGATTTCTTTATTTTCGTCCCAAAAAACCTGTCGTCGTCGTCGTTTGGAAGAACATTCACTCCGAGTCAGACTAAAACAGGACTGGGGCCGAGGGTTTATCCTTTTACTACCCCAGGCTGCTGTACTGTCAGGATCAGATGCTGGAAGTAATTGTGTTGAGTTAGCATCGAGTTTCTTCATCTAAAACCGTCAGGTCTCGTGCTCCATGTAGCGCCCGATGTGTGGGCGTCGCTATTAGAACGTGGTCTGCGGTTGGTTCGGGAACACCGCACTTGCGATTCAGTGAAGAAGCAAAAATCTATTTGTGCATGGACGAATGAAATGGCCCAACACCAGTCCGCAGGTAATTGAATTTAACCCAAGCTCGTTCCAATATCAGGCAGAAATCTCTGTGCCAGACAGTGTTATATGCCGTTGTCCGATCGACAAACACGGCATCAGGCTTTTTCTTAGCTTTGAAAGAATCCTCGATGTTCTGTGTCAATAGAACGACTTGGTTCACAGTGGACTTTCCGCGTCGAAATCCAGCCTGCTTTTTAGATGCAGTGAATCAATAATTGGTTTGACACGGCCGTAGATAAGCCCCTCGAGAATCTTGTGGGGGACACAGGCAGAGATATCGGTTGATAACTCGATGGGTCCCCCACGGGCTTCTGAGGCTTTGGGATCGCGGCTACTAGCGCTCTTCTCCAGAGCTGGAAAATTTTGAGTCGGCGCAAGCAGAAAGAAAGGAAGTCACGTAACCAGGACTTGCTTGCAGTAAGGTTTTCGATGTTCGGAATAGTGGGCCTTTAGAACTTTTTGGCAACGTTCCCAAAAAAGGGCAGTTTTTTCCTGGCTTTACAGTCCTGAAAAGGACGTTTGCCAATTAGAAGACTCTCACTGAACCGGATGGTTAGATATCCTTCCGTTTCGGCAGTTTTAGTTTCGGTCTGTCATGTGTAATAACAAGAGCAGACTTACTTATGGCCCAGACTGCAAACTGCTATCTAAGTCAAAAAAATTTTGTGATTTCAAAAATAACGTTAACATTCTGAATCTGTATCCAATTTCTTCATTTTGTTTCCAGAATTCTACTGATCTCAAAAAAAGTCTTCACCTCAAATCTTAATCCTTTTTTTAAATCTGAAACTTTCGTTCTGCGCAAGTATTTTGATTTCGGTGCGCAAAAACATTTGTTTTGCCCAAAAAATTCCTTGTCGTTTCCCTAAAATTCCTGATTTTCTCCAAGTTTTAGATCTTTTGTACTTCTTACTATTGTTCTTTTCACGAAAGAATCGTCTACTTCTTCACAATTGTTTAAATAACAATCAAAAAACGTAAATCAAGATACTGCGTAGCCAGTTTGTAGCTTAATAATTACACATGTTTTTCTTAGATTAAAATAGCACTTCTAATGTTTGCAAAAAACTCCCATAAGCCTTAAAAAGTTTTTCTGATCAATTTTCTACGTTTTTTCGAGTACTTTGACCGCGAGTTATTTGTGCTTTACTTGACTGGTTGTCGCCAGGTAAACTTATCATTGTTTTCTTGCAGTTGACACAATTGCGAATTTTATAAAGTTGTCTACAGATAACGTTGGAATGAAGATTCAATTATCAGCTGCAAAGCAAAACAGTTTCCAAATTTTTTATCAAACTTGCTTTTTCTCTATTTGATTACATGAAGAATAAATAACATCAAGCTTATTTCGAAAAAAAAAACAACATTGAACCAAAGTTTAATTTCTTCTACTTCCGACCGCTTACAATCATCATAGGGTCCTTTTATAACTTGAAATTAATTTATATACTTTTCATAAATTTAAGTCAGGCGAATGATTATTTTTTCTGTAACAAAAATTATGGGCTACATTATGAGTTGTGATAATTACGAAACTATATACAAAACAAATTTAGTTTTGTTTTGTTGATGCTTTTTTAAAATTTCTTGGAAACTTTTTCTCACGCATAACTGAATGATATTTTTTTGTACGACTATTCAAGTTCTTGGATATAGAAAACTAGATAACCCTTGACCAAATTAGACAATAGCAATTTTTCAAGAAAGAACAGGCTACATATAACAATATTCGATTGCTTGTATATACTTAAGCGTCAACAAAGAACAAATTAAGTTAAGTACACAGTAGTTTTTGATAGAATTGCTTTTAGGTGGTGTTTGTAAAGCTTACTTATTGCAATATTTGAATACGCTGAAGTGCAACTCTTATAGTTTTTTCTAAATAGTTGGTGAATTTATTGGCGCAAGCATAAAACTTAATTTTTAATGCACAAAAGCTTTTGAAAAAGTGAATAATTTCTTTTTTTGGCATAAGTTCGCGAATTCCTAGTATTTAAACTCGTATTTACTGTAGAACCACTTCAACGAATAAATTCGACATGCCATTTATTTTGACGTTGTATCCTGATCGCTACATTTAAAAACGATCGTGCAATGATCGTTTGTCAAATGCAAATCTTCGAGTGAATATAGTTTATGGACATTTTCTTATCAATCTGTCCAAGAAGCTTATGAATCACAATAACATGAGTTTGTTTTGTTGATATCTTTGAGCTTTTCAAAACTAGCAGCTTTTGACTTAACAAATTAGATAAATGTGGGTACTTTTTTATAGGTGCATTTGCAGATTAAATTTAGAATGTTTAGAACAAAATTATGTATAAAATTGAAATAATTTTTCTGACCTACAATCTGGACCACTGAAAGAAAAAATGAATATGTCACACACAAATTTAAGATCAGAATTATGTAAACACTTCACAGAAAAGGAAGTAAATTTCTATTTTCTGTTACATCAAATTTTTAATTTGAGTTCAGCTAGCAGCTATAAAAGAAGATTGTCTTACATGAGAATCTGTTATTTAGAAAGTGTCGCCACTCCATTTTAACTTTAATTTTTATGATTCATCAAAAGCAAGTTTTAAGATATATAAATTTAATTTTTCAAAAGAAATAAGGATAGGCCTATATGTCCTCATCACGAAAATTATTTTAGTAATTTTTTAAACAACAAAGTCGATTTGAGGTAAAATTAAGTTATTCTATCAAAATAAAAAATGACAGCTTTTTAAGAAAACCAGACTAAAATAAAAAAAGCTTTATAATCTTTGTATATTTTTCGATATTATTTTAGAAGCTTATTTAACATAGGCTTCGTTATAATTTTATCATTGCAGTAGAAGAGACAATGTATTAATTAATTCATCATGATCATCCTCATTTGTTTCCCGAATCGAATGACAACATCGGAGGCATTACATCAGTGTTTTTTAACCTAACATTTTTGACTAAACAGAAAAAACATGTTTGCCTTATTTCTAAATCATGAATGAAGAATGAAGACCTTTTTTTTGGTCTTTACTGATGAATGAAGAATGAAGAAATGAAAACCTTTTTTTGGTCTTTACTTTCTTTTTTTCTTTTTAAAGAGTAAAGTTGAATAAAAACATGAATGAAGAACAAGGAAAGAGTAAAAAAGGTCTTCACCTTAATCATAGAATTTTTTTATCGTGAAAAAAATTATAATAACAGGTAATATAACAGTCAAACTAAACTAGAAAAAAGTCTTTAAAGATCCTGTATACACCCCTATATAACCTATCAAGCAGGTACACCCTTAAAAAATTCTTATACACCTGATTGAAAAGCATTGCATTAAATTAGGAAAACCAACACGCTACTACCCCGATCTTTTTCAGAAGTGCCAAGATATTTCTGTCCGGTTGAAAATTATTTATTTGGTTTTGTAGTTTTTCTACAGTAATCTGGCTGTAATTTGTCATAAACCGTCTTTTTCAACAACATAGGAATTGACGAGAGCAGCAGTTGAACGCAAACCGGGTCGATCGCATTCGCCGTCAGTTTGGTGCTCCTAACTACTGAATAAATTAGGCTAATAACAAAGCGTTTTTTCCGTATAAATGACCTCGTTTTTTGGAGTTCTTTTTATAACTTGTTTTAAGCAGCTGTTAAAACATTTAATTATAAAACAATGCTTTCACTATTAGGCACACGCCCTGACATAAGCCTATTTAGCTTTTCTGTTTTTTTTTACGATAAAGATCTTAAGGGGAGTAATTATCTAGAATATTAAAGAAAGAAAATATCTTGATTATTTTTTTAAAAAACGCAATGATACGCAATTTTAACCACGCTTGCTTCAATTTAAAATTAAAGCGAAATCTAAATCTTTCTTTGTATATGAAAGCGCGTTATATGACTGGAGAGCGCCCATCTCCGCTACATTGCCTACGAGCAACCAACTCATGTGATATTGTCATCACTATAAAATGCAACCACTGCGGGTCTACGGCAACCGAGTGAGGGTATAAAATTTATTAGATCTAATTACAAGTTTCTGTGCGACATGTAACCATTTTTTCTCTTCATATCATTGTTGTTGCGCCCATGGCGCAAATCTTAATCTAGTTTAAACATTTCCGCCAATAAATATAGATCAAAGATTTATAAAAAGCACAAAAGCTTAACTAGTGAAAGCAACAAAATATCTCGACCTCGCGCGATCGTTATCAAACTCTTTCATAACTTGTTTATACACTCTTTCAGGAATCTTTATAAAGCAAAAAGCCTAAAATAAAACGAAGTTTTTCCAAATTACAACTTCTCTATAAAGCTTTCATATACGGTACAATATCAAAAAGAGAAACCGTCTCATTTTTTGTCTAGACTACATGTTTTCAAAAGTAATTGAAATTGGTTTTTGAGCG
This sequence comes from Diplosoma virens, assembly GCA_963680785.1. NCBI lineage: Eukaryota > Metazoa > Chordata > Ascidiacea > Aplousobranchia > Didemnidae > Diplosoma > Diplosoma virens. The sequence continues at coordinate 45,391,005 of OY796881.1, read as the reverse complement.
AAACCTACTTGATGCTCTTACCTCAAGTTTGACCTGACTTGTTACAGAAGGACGATTCAAGTCTCCATCGATGACTCCGCCTTCTACGGGAGAAATGCGACGGACAACAACACTGCCTTGTTCGTCACTGAATAGAGTCTCGGCGTCGGATTTCGACATTCGATTTCTTTGATGAATGTTTTGGTTAAAACCGTCTGTTGACTTGTAGTAAAACCACTTGTTTATTCAGTCAATTTTGTAAAGAGAAGATTCAGTGAGGGAAGCTTCACCGACCTTTAGTTTGTCTTGTCCAAGGTTATCATGTCTAATCCAAGGTTGAACATTCAGATTGAAATCTCAATGAGGTCATAATTGTACTTGTAAAAAGTTATTACAAGCTGTTTTGACTAAGGCCATAACAAGCTGTTAAATGTCTGAATCAATATTTACAAATTAGAATGTTTAATTTATTTTAATATCTGCTGAAGCAATTTAAACAGCATGTAACGTTCGATAGCCATGTTACTGAATTGGAATTAAAAGACAAACTACATGTGTAGTTTTACCAAGATAAGATAAAAAAGAAATTTTTTAAAAATCCCATTTACTTTTACCAATATGACTACGCTACTTCTGGACATTGAAAAATGAATGCAGAATGAGGCTACGCTGTGTGGTTGCACAATGCGTTCTCACTGTCTTTCTGCAACTTGCTATATCAGATATATCAATAATTATGTGATAATCAAGAAAAATCGTTTTCTCTATTCTACTGATGTAGACTATTATACCTATCAATACTAAAGTTAAATTTTTAGATGATGCTGTCTTTCAGAGATGTAGTTGAGACCACAAACATTGAAACTGAGACCAAGACTGAGACTCAATAATTTTTCCGAGACCAAGACCGAGATTGAAACCGGCAAATTTCGATACCTAAGGTTCAACACTGAGGACAGGAACAATCGAGACCAAGACCGCGACCGAAAGTAAAAATTTTACAAAAATATAGACAATTTTCAATTAAACAATAAATTATTTTTTTTAAATAATCTAAGATTACATTTTAAATGAACAGGCATTTTTAACATGTGGGAAAGAGCTTTATTCTGTGTGGTTGCATCATTAACAACCCGCTTTAAAAACACTCAACTAGAGCAGGGCTTCTGAAACTTTTTGTTCTGTGACCCCATTTTAAACCTGCGGCACATTTTGGGATTTTTCGAAGTTCATTGGGCATTTCGATGAGATTTCTTGATTTTTGTTGCCAAATTTTGGTGTTCTCCAAAAAAAAAAAGAAAGAAAAAAGTCTTCACTCAAAATCAGGCTCCGATTTATCTATTTCAGACACTAATTTTAGGTGTTCTCTAAAAAAAAAGTCTTCAATCAGAATCAAGCTCCGATTTATCTATTTTCGTCCCCAATTTCTGATGTTCTCTAAAACAAAAGGTCATCACTTCAACCTCCGATTTGTCGATTACAAAGGCAATATCCGCTGCAGGTCGGACATCGCTAGACTAATTTTTTCAAAACGTTTTGCAGCAATACTGCGATTCTCAAAGTTTTGCGGCACAAAGCACAAAAAACCAATTTGTTTCGTGACCCCAAACTTTTTTACGCGATCCACAGTTTGAGAAGCCCTGAACTAGAGCAAAAGAAAGCTGAAAAACAAGGCATGCTAGTTAATCAAAGTTTTAATAAACATTTATTAAAAAATTTAAATTTCGTCTCAAAATTTTGGTGATTTCTAAAAAAAAGTCTTTACTTAACATCTGTCCCTGATTTCTCCGTTTTCGTCGCAAAATTATGGTAAACTCTAAAAAAAGTCTTCACTTTAAATTTGTCTCTGATTCCTTGTACTTCTCCAAATAAAATAAAATTTTACTTTAAATCAAAAGTTCTGTTTATCAAACGTTTTAACGATCCCCAGAAAATAGCCAAACGACCCTCGGGCGTCACGACTCCAAGGTTGAAAACCAATGCTTTTGGACGTTGTCCTTTTCTACCTCGCCATATTAGGAATTTCGCGTTTTGTTTTAAGCAATTAGATTTATACAATGGCACTTGCAGAAATCTGTTATGGGGGAGGTTGAGAGCCGAAAAGATGATCACTATAATTCGTGATGTCTTTTACAAAAGGGAGACCTGATGCAACAAAAAAAGGAGCCACTTTTAAATATTCACTTAAAAAAGCAATTAAAATTATTTATTTATTTTTAATATTATTTCTATATATTAAAAATATTAAAAATAATATCAAGTTTAGTTTTATATCATATCGTAGCTACATTAAAAAATTTCATTGCTTTTAGAGATTTATATAATACAAAAAGTTTTCAATTTTTTTTTACTGTCTATTATAGATATTATACGAATATCTTAATGTAGCACAAATAGGTTACTTTTATGTCCTGAATTTACATTGCTCTTTTGAAAATAATCAAATAACTTCTAGAAAACTCTTTGACGATGGAGCACAGGCTTATAAAACTGTTTTGGTTAGAACTATTAACTTAGTGGCTCTGATATGGCACCAAAAGAGCGCAGCGCTCTAGAATAGGCCATAGCTATTAGTTCATTTAACGAATTTAAAAAGTCGAACTGACCCAAGCTCTTTTACAACAAAAAAAGGAAAACTAAAAAAAAGAATTGACTTAAGTAATAGTAATTGTCCGTAAAGGGCACTTCACCACAGAGTTGAATTCAAGTGCCATTTAACAAATAAAAGTTACATTTACTAACAGTTAAATAATTTGTAAAAAATGTTTGTTCCTGTTTTTTTACTTTAACTAACCGATTTATTCTATTGATATTTCATGTAGGCTAAGTTTTCAACGAGTTAACGACAAATACAATGCATTAACTTCAAAGACGAAACTTTTACATTGTTTATAATTCAAACTCTGTTTCATGTTTTTAAATTTGTGTTTATTACAAAGTATGTTCCAAAGACAAATCTTGCTTTCTGGTAAGAAAAAATGCGTAAAAATAATTAAAACTAAAAATTGGGTTTAGACATCAAGGTCATGTCCTCAACATAAAAAGTTGTTGAGAATATTGTTTGAATTTTCATTTCTTTTAAAAACGATCTATGAAACCAAAAATGTTTGGATCCTTGTAATGCTTTGACTTTTTTAAAATCTATAACCTTTTCCAGTGGTGCTGCTTGCGACATCTGTATTATAGAAATCAAAAAAATGTATTATATCCCTAAATCATTTCAAACACAGTAGTAAGATTTTTTTAAAAGTATTTTTTAAATAGAAATCTTTAGGCTAGTTGATTTTACAGTGAAGCAGAGACCTTGACTTGGTGTTTGATTTAGCAAGATATACTGTACTTGTCCTCTTCAAATCTTTTCTCTCGAAATCTTTTTGTTCTTGACTTTGAAAGATAAAAATTGGTTTTGTTTCAAGAAAAAAAGCAATATAAAAGAAATTTGGAAAAATATTGGTTAAAAAGACTTCAAGTTTTGTTAGCCGCATTCACGCGGAGATTGGCCCGGTTTACGTTTTCTGTAGAGGTAACCGCTATAAGTAAAGAGGGAAGAGAAGACAAAAGTTGCAAAATTAGCTCAAGGGTAGCCTGTAATAATCAGTTGCGGCTGGCAAGTAAGAATTAAAAGTGATGTAATATGAAAACTAAGCCAGTTGTTTTTACCGAGGCACCTTATTGTGTTGTTTCCAATTGCTATGGGTGCCGCAAATCGTTAAGAATAGTTCACATTGCACAATTGGTGTACATTATTTAAAAATTAAATAGATTTTGCGCAATATTGTTTCAAATTTAAGTGTTCTGCCAATATTACCCTATGTGCCATATTATGTAATATAAATTTCTTTTGCGTGCTAAAAACTTCAAATTTTAAGAAATTTTGAGGTTCATGAAACAATGTCAAATGCCACAAAATAAACTACAAGTGGTATTTAGAGAAAAAGGTCCCCTCGATAAAAAAAGAGAGGCCCGAGGCGAGTGCCTCACTTGCCTTACTCAATATCCACCATTGTATTTAACCCTATCCAAATCTGACCACAATGCATTATTTACAAATTAGTGTTTACACACTACGCAAGCACAAAAGGAATGGAAGGATTTTTAAATATTTACGATTGTTTTAAGAAAAGAGGTTCCAGAGATCGTCGTCGTTTGAAGGGTATCCTCCACTCCAGGTCAGACACAAACAGGACTGGGACCGAGGGTTTATCCTTTTACTAACCCAGACTGCTGCACTGCCTGGATCAGATGCTGGCAGTGATGTCATTAAGCCAGCATCTAGTTTCGTCATCCAAAACCGTCAGACCTCGTGCTCCATGTGGTGCCCGATGTATAGGGCACGCTGTTAGTACATGTTCTGCGGTTTGCTCAAAGGCGCCACACTCGCAATTCGGTGAAGGAGCGAGACCCATTTGTGCATGGACGAATGGAATCGCCCAACACCAGTCCGCAGGCGGTTGAGCTTAACCGATTGTTTTAAGAAAAGAGGTTCCAGAGATGATAGTATACAACAGAGTTGCCTTTTTTGGGGCTTACGAGCGGAAGTCTTCGCTAGGTAGCTCTGTCGTGTATTGCAAATTGTAGCTTCGAATTACGTTCAGGTATCTGTAGTAGACATTGAACATCAGTCAGAGCTGGTCTGTTCGAACTCCGATCAATCGGATTTGACAATAAGTAACACATTTTTTAATGTATTTACCTTTTTAATCCGAATCCGAAAATTTAGGAACAAATGTGCCAAAGAAATTATTAAATTCCTTAAAAAACTTTTTACTGCAGCCTTATTTACCCATATTTTGTAATAGTGTATTGCATATCTTTTTGGAAGGTTGCATCTACTTGTACTATTGCTTCTTTGAAGATATTTTTGGCAGCGTGGTCGAATGGTTAAGAGCTACTTAAACGTAAACTACTTAAAAACTTAAAAAATACGCTTATCAACAGGAATGAATGATAAAATTTACAGTGCTATTTACAATTATCAGCCAGAGTTACTGTCACACTTCATTACTAATAATAATTTTAATCATAAAGATGTAGTTTATTCCCGTTAAAAGTAATTCGTAGTTTTATTATAAAGCGCTGCTCTCGTATTATACGATATAACGTCCGATTCGTTTTCTATTGCTCGATACATATATCTTCTTTTCTCTTTTGCTCGACCGTATTGACGTAATATGTTTTTGATTAACGTCACTGTAGTAGAATATTCGCGTATGTACTAGGTGGTTCTAGCATAAGCGTAATTCTCTAGAGGGTTGTAGAATGGTCTAGCGCAGTGGTTTTCAACCTTTTTGATGGAGTGGAACCCCAATGAAACATTCCAGAGGCTTGAGGAGCCCCTGTGCGGTAATTTGATTGTCTTATGCCAGGGTTGTCCAACTTCTGCACTCTTGTGGGCCACGTTTCAAAATTATTCGAGTTTGCGGGCCGTAACCGGCTAAAAACACCTATTTTCGTCCCAAAATCAAGGTGTTCTCTAAAAAAAAGGTCTTCACTTGGAATCGGTCTCTGAAATTATTAATACAAACTGTAAAAAATTACATATATTCTCGTAAAAAATTCAATGAAAAACTTGAGCCTAATGTTTCTTGCACAACACTTTAAAATTAGGTCGTGTTTTTGATGGACACACACGAAGTTCATCTTCCACAGACAACTTGCGGAACCCCTAAACTGTTCTGACGGGTTCCGCGGAAACCCGGTTGAAAACCACTGGTCTAGCGTTTACGAGTAAATTTGCGTCACGTGATCTTTTTTCTATATAAAGCCGATGCGTAGCGAGACATTATGATTAGGTAATTATAAACGACGATAGACGGCGAGAGAGAGACGCCTAAAGCGAAAAAGTGTTGCCTTGAGAGGAGGTAGAATTTGGGACGAGTGTTGAATTTATTTTGCGCCAGTGTTTTGGAGTTGTATTCTACAGAGGTAGAATTAGTTGTTTTGATTGAATCAAATTATAGTGTTGATTTCGCTTTGCAGTTTGGCAAAGCCTGGAATAGAAATTTCGTCGATCGTGATTTTTGTAATACATTCGTTCTTATTAGAGACAGTGGTCTCTGTTTGTTGTGAAGAAGAGCCTTCAACGAAACCAATCCGAGCTTTCGTTAAACCAACTGTACAAAAGCTTCAGGCTCATAGCAAGACTACTTCCTGAGCCGGAATAAAATAAAATTTGGACACAGCTTTGTTTCAGCGCAGGTATTCGGGTTACCTAGCTGAACTAGTCCTTTGGGATTCCCAAATAAAGTCTGTGACAGTTACCAAATAATGATTTAAGTCAGGGATATCCAACCTGCGGCCCACTGCTTACTCAATTTTTTTTAGTTATATTTTCATAACCGTATCGAATTTGATGTCACTATTGTCATAGTAACGTACAGGGAAACAAAGTGAATACGTCTGTTAATTGCTGCGTCGATTGACGTCCAATGAACTGATCTATAAAAATTTTCGCGGGCAGAGTTTATCATAACGACGCTTCCCCATAGCATCATTTTTTTATTTTTTTTTATTTTTTATTATTTTATCTCTATATTTATCTTTCTAACTCGCGGGAAAGCGATGGAAGCGCTAATACATAGGGTAAGCAATTACCCCAAGCTGCTTCCGGAGATGCCAAGATATTGTTCTTTACTTGAAATTTAATAGAGATATGACTTTAATTTAGAACTGCTTGCCAAGACCACTACGCAGGGGAAGTCCCGTAAAGTGTCTTTCCCAAGGACACAACAGAATGGCTCGAGTAAATTTTGAACCGTGACCGTATCGATCACAATGCCGGCGCTCTATGCACTGGACCGCGCTGCCGACTTATTATTCACATGGTTTTGCAATTAAGTTAATATTGAATATGTTATTTAAATTAATATTGAATAATGAACTCCAAAAATATCATTTGTTTCCAATTAAGTATGCATGAGAATTAAAGCCTCGTCTTCCATTTCAAAAAAATACTTTTTAATCCTCTCTCCACGATTTTGATTTTTTACTTCACCAAAAGAAATCTATTAGGAAACACCGAAAAACCTTCGAATCTTTAAGAGGTCATGGGTCAACGCAGTCTAACGTTTTTTCGCCAACTAATAAAGGTATTTTTAGGAGGTCATGATTTGCCAAAAAAGTAGGTTATCTGCCTGAAAATTTAAGGATTTAAACCCTCCCGGATCCAATTATAAAAGCTTTAGCGAAGCACGTAAAAATTGAAGGCTCTCATTCATAATTAAATATCTTAAGACTTAAAACCTAAAGAACTGATTAGTTTAATTAACAGATTTAGCAATTCTAATCAATGTTAAAGGAAACAGAAAAATTTTGCTAGTTTTTGTTACACAGAACATTTTTTTCAGCGGCATCGTGGTCGAGTAATTAGAACGCCGTGCTTGTGATCAACATCGGTTCAAAACCTACTTGTGCAATTTTTCTTTGTCCTTGGGAAAGAGATATCACGGCATTTTCCCCTACTTGGTGGTCTTGGCAAGCAATCAAATTGGTACTAACATTAATTTAAAAAGTTAGTATCTCACCAACCACTAGATTCACGGCACGTCACTGGGTAACACTATGTATTAATGATCTCCAAGGAGGGTTATGGCACAATGCCCTCTCCCCTAAATACTCTACTATATCCAAGACCGCGTTTATGACACCAGATAAGCATACGAATTTCTTCGAATTCCTTTTGCATTGAAGAACTCTGGTGCAACACTTGTGCGTGAAATAAGGGAAGTGCTTTTAGGTATGTCTGGTGTTGACAACTATAGCCTATGGACGACTTGATTGTGTTTTACAGCGAATATGAAGGACGCACTTCGAAACTTTGAAAGAGCTTTTAAAAAGACTAAGTGAGGCTAACCTTACTGGTCGGTTCTCGAAGTGTGTTTTCGGGGCGTCGTTGGTTAAATATTTGGGACATGATGTCGGATATGACTGGATCAAGCAGATCTGACAATAATCTGGCCAAAATTGCACAAGTAAAGTGGCCAGTCACAAAAAAAGTACGATCGTTCTACGGGTTGCTCGGTTACTACTAAGGCTATATCCCTTCCTGTGCTGTGATTGTGGCATCGTTGGCGGACTTAAAAAGAAACGGACAGCCGAACTTTATTGAATGGGGTGGTTAAGACCCGAGAGAAGGCTTTTAACACCTTATGAGATTAAGCTCTTCTGAAGCGGCTCATATTGAAATTGGCCGATCACTCAAAAAAATTCATCCTTCGTATGGACGTTCCAGCAACGGGGTCGAGGCCGTGTTGATGCAAAAATATGGAGGAAAACTTTACTCTGTAGCTAACGCAAGTAAAAAATTAACTAATGCAGAAATAAGTACTCTACGCTCAAAAAGAAGTGCTTAGCGATAATTTGGGGTGTAAAAAGAAGTTTATTACGCAAGCAGACCACAAACTCCTCAGTTTTCTCAGTACGGCTCGTTACCGAAACAATCTCAAACACTGGTGATCTTTACTCCTTCAAAAATATGACTTTGCAGAGAAGGCCATTCCGCCAAGGGGAACATTATGGCCGACTATCTCAGTCGTATAATTGTAAAAGTGTTTTGATGTGTAACTTATATTTCGTTGTGCAAGATTACTTTTAATTCAGTGTGTGTTGTTTAAAATGTTATTGCATAATATTTTTCTTTATGGGAGCCATATATTACACTTCATTCATATTTCTAATTCTAACCTTGCAACTCTATAGTTGATTTTCAATCTTTTGCAGTAATTTTTAAGCGTTTGATTGTGATGTCATCTTTTTCATTGTTACGCAGTTATTGCGTAATTGGTACATTATCCCCACTTAGGAAAAAGTGAGGCAAAACGAAACTTTTAAAAAAATTCGCAAAAAATACTGCCACCCCTTGACTGTGATTACATAACCAGCCATTTTGTTTGAACGTTAAACTTATACCAACGAACTGGAAACGATCTGAAGAATTTTAACCTATTTAATCAAAAAAGAGCATATTTCAATAAGTAAGTAGTTTGCTTTATAGTTATGAAGTTAAAATATTGGACATTACTGTATGATTAAAAGTAATGCCATAGGCTATTCTTCAAGTGTTTTGCGATTCATCAGATGTGATAATAATGTTTGTCATAAGGCGGCCAGTTAAAACTAGGCAATGGGGCAAAATGATCTAGCTATGAGTGGGGCAAGACGGACCAAAGTTTTATTTCAAACCACACAAGCTGCTGTTTAGTATAAAGGCTCGTTATTAATATTTCTTTGCATGAACTGCATTAATGTAGTTTAGTAACAACTTTTATTTATAAAATGTTTTTTATACTGATAGTTTTTCTATAGTCTCTGAGACTATACGACCCATTTTAAGTATAGAGATGTATATAAATACATCGTTATTATTATTGTTATTATAGTCTACCAACAGAACAGGCTAAGTCGGCAGCGTGGTCGAGTGGTTAGAGCGCCGGGCTCGTGACCAACACGGTCCCGGTTTAAAACCCACTCACGCCATTCTGTTGTGTCCTTGGGAAAGACACTTTACGGCACTTTCCCCTGCTTAATGGTCCTGGCAAGCAGTTCTAAATTACAGTCATATCTCTGTTAAATTACAATCGGACAGCAATATCTTGGGATCTACGGAAGCAGGTCGGGGTAATTGCCTACCCTATGTATTAGCGCCTCCGTCGCTTTCCTGCGAGTCAGGAGGATAAATATAGAGATAAAATAAATAAAAAAATAATTCAACATTACCAGTTGTAAGCATTGTGTAATGGTAACTTTATTAATGTTTAAACTCAAACTGGTTCTCATTCAACTATACGAATAAGAATATTGGCCTAACTTCAAATTAGCTAAATTTTTTAAAAATTCAACTTTTTTGCAACTTTAACACTTTGACTTTAACAAATATTGTTGACATGGCAGTTTTTTATGAGGCCGTGTCAACAATATTTATTGACGGCTATTTGTCTGTTTCTAGTGCTGGCAACAATTGTTGTATACGTCCTATGCTATTTCTGTGGCATTAAATATATGTGTCGCCCGGTGGATGTTCTTTTCTGTGATCGTGGCAAAATTTTTTGTTGGCCCCACTGAGGCATTTTTAGAAAACCAGCTTGGCAGTCAAAGTGTTAATACTTGTATAAAAATTGTTGTACCATGGTTCGAAATTACAAGCGCAAAACCAATCGACAGTCATGGAGTAAAGGCTCCAAGAAAAATGCATTACATGGATTGGAAAATGAACCTCTTTAAGAGCAGCATTAATAGAATTTTAGATACTGAAAACAACTCTTCAAAGAAGATTTAAAGACCAAAACAAACATGCTAAAAAACACACAAAAATTCTTGGTAAACACAAGGTAAACTTGATTTAAAATTTTTAATAAACCTGTCAACCTTTTGAGAAAAATCATAATTTGGTTTATAAATACAGCATATTAAATAACATTAAAAAAGCATAAATAATTAGTCAGGCTTTTAAGTATTCTTGGCTAATAGAAACCTGTAAAATGCCCTCATTTATGTGCAATTGTTTATATTTCTGATCATATTTTTATCAACAATGAAAAAATAGTTGGTAGAATATTTGTTGTCTTTGCAAAGTATAATGTTTGGCTTGACAACTACTGTATAATCAGAGGTGGAGTCGAGACGAGACTTTGGAGACCGAGACGAGATTTGGGAGTACCGAGCCACGAGGCACGAGACTTTACATAAGTTGTTTTGGTTTAAGCCAGGGTTGTGGAGTCGGAATCGGAAGTCAGAGTCGCATGTTTTGGTTGGAGTCGGAAGTGAAGTCGTTTTTTAAATATGCTGCAGTCGGAGTCGCTTTTTTAGGTGTGCTAAAGTTGGTATGGGATTCGTATTTATCTTTGGTCTCTCCAACTCCAATTTTTAGTTAATTGCTGGAAGCTATAGTCATACTTATCATCTGATTGATTCGGAAATAAGCTAGCAAAAATACGGCGAGTACTTGGATTGGTCACCTTTTGGACTTTAAATTTGAAGTGCAAACTAAAAACGATTTTGACTTTATATTGACGACCAAATTTGGGTTTTATTTGCAAAATTGAACTTAAGTTTTGGTTTGGGAGTTGTTTTGAAAAATTCAACTGATAAAGATTGAAAAAAGATTTTTATTGGAAAAAATGTGTCAAAATATGCTTAATTGTTTATCGGTTTTGATAGTCAAGTGACGAATAAAAAGAAAATCTTCATTTGAATTCAGCCCTCCCTAAAATGTCGAGATTCTTTAAGAATTGTGGGCACTTGTATAAAGTTACATTTCAAATACTTAAGATAATAGGCATTAACTTAACAAAAAAAGTGCTTTGTTCAGCGGTAGAGTGTAACCAGAGTAAGAATAAAAATTTTTTAATTTTAATCTACTCTTAATTGCAGATAAGAAAAGGTATCATGAAAACCTAACGTTGCAGTTACTAAAAGCTATTTTTTTGTAGGGGAGTATCGCTTCTTGTTTGCTGGATCCTCCCTGGCTGCACAGTGTGACTTATAACCAGGGTTGTGGAGTCAAAAAAATTTCTTCCGTTTTCCGTATATAGAGAAAAATATTTTTCAACTCCGACTCCAGCTCTTTAAAATACGATTCAAACTTTGACTCTAGAACATCTGAAAAAACGACCCTGATTTCATCCTGAAACCTGGGACTCCAGCGATTCCGTTTCATAACACAGGCCTAATTGTTGAGTGGTTAAAGCGCGATAAAGCGACGTGATTGTCATCTAAATGATATCGGTTAAAAACTTATTCGAACTATTCTGTTGTGTTCTTAGAAAAGACATTTTTATGTCACTTCCCCTGGGTGACGGTCTTGGCAAGCAGTTCTAAAAACTTAGACATTATAAAATTTAAATAATCTTATTTCGACAGCTTTAAGTTTCCTGATTGAAAAAGCAATATTTTTGTAAAAAGCATTTATTTAGAAATTTGCTATTTCAGGTTTCATCATCTTTTCGAGGACTTTTGAGTGCGTCCTTGCCAGCGCGACGCATCCTCGGTATAAACTTGCACCATCGGTCGACTGGCTTCCTGGTGTTAATGCAGAAAGACTTTGCTACCGAACAAAGAAATATTTAATTAACATAATAAAGGAGAGCGAACCAGAGGAATTTGAAAACAACGAAGCAGGACACAAGATTGAAACCAAAGATTTAGAGGACGAATTTATGAGCACTTTATTAGAATTCCCTGATAAAAAATCAGGAGTGAATCAAACAGAACAATTTCTACGTGAAAGCCCACCATTAAAACACTTTGATTTAAGCGTTTTCTCAAACGATACAATTAAAGACTTGTTTATCAAATTTAACATTCCAATTCCTTCTAGTGCAGCTGTTGAGCGCCTTTTTTCAACTGGAAAAGATGTTTTGAGACCCAAGAGAAGCCGCTTGACCAACAAGCATTTTGAAATGCCATTGTTTTTACGAAAAAATAAATAAGTTTAATATTCCACGGATTATTGCATTGTTGTTTGTTAATCCGGCCTTTGGTTTGATTAACCAAAAATTTGACCACCGATCGTCACTAAGATTATTACATAATATTTCTTGCTTTATCAATGCACGAGAATCTCAGGTCTATTATAATATTATTACTTTTTGATGCTATTTTAAGAAAAAGTATACGTCCACTTTTATAAATTGATAGTCTTGTAAACTTAGATGTTCTTTTTAAATCCAATTTTTATGACTTTTTCAAAAACCCGCTGTGCATCTAAACTATTTAGCCCATATTGTGCTGCAGATCCGTGAAATAGTATTTACTTTAATGCAAATTTTTTTTTACTGTTGTGCTTAGTTGTTATTAATGTTTTTTGTGCCATTGTTCGTATGGGCTCTAAACCTGAAGTAAATAAATGAATAAGCCAAGTGTAACAATTATTTTGTGACGCGTTTGTTTTGAAATTAAAGCATTTTATGACAATTCAGAAATTCCTAATTTTTCTGCCCTACTACATAATCAATGATTTTTTTTGTAACAATACTTTAATGTGTGGGAAACGCTAATCTTGACGCTGACGCCGTTAACACTTTTTAGCGTTATCGGCGTAAATGACGCCGATAAGAATTTAAAGAGGTGACGCTGACGCCGTCAAGATTTTTTATTGACGCGCACAACACTGATAATTAGGAGTTTGAACAATGGCTTTGTAATCATCTAGGTCGGGTAGTGATTATTTCTCAAGTAGGCGAATTATTTGGAATTGCTTTCATTAAAGTAGCGACAGCACAAACAGATTTAAGAAAACCGGGTTGTTTCCAACAAATAGGGACATATTTGAGTCACACAAATTCGGTCCATGCCAGCCAATGAACATCGACTTTAGAGAGAATGACCAGCTAAACGAATCAGCTTCTGTAACTACAATTTTGACTGACCTACCATCAAACGAAGTTGCAGATGAATTTGGTTCTCATTCACTCACACAAACGCAAACGCCACAAAGCCAACCAATCTTCCCACAAGAAAGAGTTGAGTCGTAAAAACAGGCAGGTCGTAAAACAAAACAATGGATTGCAGTCATGTGCTAGCTATACCAACTCTCCCGTTGCATCAACGTATATATTACCATATGTTGTTACACCTCCTACTAAAGCATTTGCAAGATCTCGTAGAAACCCAAAAGCACCACGTAGATTTGCTGATGCAGTCCTAACAAAGCTTACCTATATACCATACAAAAAATAAAAGCAAACGACATTAAAAAAAGCAAAGCTACTTTACAGAGCATGCTTAAACGTCCACAAACAATAACTCTTTAAAAAAGTTTGACTCAACAAATTAAAAGCAAGAAGAGGATGCCCAATACATCTATTGCTGGGAAAAGTGGAGTGAGACCAGTCGTGACGGCTTGATACAATGTAGCCTACTGCATGCTTCAACTGGGCGTACTTTAAGTGCGCCAGCATGAAAGATGACCTTAAATTTGTTTGTCATCTATGTAAAATGGCATTGAACTTTTTGTAGGCCTAAAAGCCACTGGAAAGTGTGTTTTTTTACGATTTTGTTGACATTCATTGCACATTAAATATTTAAAACACCAGGGCCGGCCTTAGAAGTTGCGGGGCCCAATTAGTTGGATGCTTGCGGGGCCCCTCTATACTATTTATTATTGTGCATAAAGAAGAAAAGAATTGCAAGTGCAAAGTGGCCATTCTCAACCTTTCTAATATTTTTTTTATATATTCTTCAGAAATTTTCTATATCCTAAAAATTTCTCAGGGCGGAAAATTTTATAAAAATTGAAAAACGAAAAAGACTCTATACACCCTTTTATTAAATAGTTGTCTTTTTAACCAATTTTATTTTTATATATTTTCTATTCTGGAAAAAACGGAGCGATTTTTTTGAATCCAACTGTACATCAAAATGTCTGACATTGCTCCACATTCATGAAAAATCTAAAGCCTATTTTGTCTTACGCGGGTGTGAAAGGTCTCCAAACTTGAGCAAAAGTTTAGCCCTTTAGTCATGATTTTAGATTTTCCTGTTTCCATGGATAATGGTTTGAGATTCATTGCATTTTCAACATAAAAGAAATTGGTAATAGTTTTCTTGGAGCTAATGGGCAAGTTTAGAAATACAAAATAGAGAAATAGAGATATTTTGCAAAACACCAAGTTGCAATTCTTTTCTTTGTGTGTCATCGTAGGGTTCTTTAGATGGTAACTATTAATGAAATCATTAAGTCAAAATTTATGCTACAGCATGAATGAAAGATCTTGATGACCGAGATTGTCGCCTTTTGAAAAAAAAATGCGGGGCCCCTCTCAGCGCGGGGCCCGATTTGGAGCAATCGGTCAAATCGGCCTAAGGCCGGCCCTGTAAAACACATCAGGTGCCTTTATTTTACCGATAGGACTTAAACATTGCATTTACCTCACGATATTTCTTTACGTTGGGCACTTTATATTGCCCCATATGCAAGGCAAAACGTTTTTTTTTTTTTTTTTTTTACAAATAAGCAGTTTTTTTGACAAAATCTCCAATCGTATTAACATACATCAGTTTTTAGTTTGCTTCATTTAGCCTATGTCTACGACCTTGATCTAAACTCGGGTATTGTTTTAGCTCTGCAAGTTAATTTTTTTTTTTATATTTTTATTTTTTATCTCTATATTTTCAGGCTAAAACAATTCTATTATGAAATAGAATTGTTATAGCCTGAGTAGAGGCCGAGCTATTAAATTTAATATTAACCATCGGGGTACTAATTTATTCTTAAAATCAGTCAATACGAAGTTGTTGAGTGATTATTCGCAGTTGTTGGCGCTGTGAATTGCTTTGAAGTTTGAAGCTTAACAGTAAAGTTTTACGAGAGTTGATCAAGCTTGTTTGATTTTTGTGAATATAGCCTTATTTTTTAGAGAAACCGTTGTTGTATTTTTCTATTTGTAGAGAAAAACTTTCTAGCGAATCTTTAGCCATAACCAACTTTATCAAAAACTTCGGTCTCTCCGCAAACTATTTTTAGAGCCGGTATAAATAAAAATAGATACGGCTTTACTTTAGCGCAGGTATTTGGGTTACCTAATTCAACCGTTTTTTCATATTCCCGAGTAAAGTTGGAACGCGTATAAACACAACCGTTGTGCCACTTATTAATAGGACCATTGGACATGGCCCAAAGGACCTTGGTCCAAATCATCGTTTGTCGTTGTCGTCATTTGGAAGAGCATTCACTCCAGGTCAGTCACAAACAGAACTAGGGCCCGAGGGTTTATCCCTTTACTACCCCGTGCTGCTATACTGCCGGATCAGATGCTGGCAGTGATGGTGTTAAGCCAGTATCAAATTTCGTCATCCAAAACCGTCAGACATCGGGCTCCGTGTGGTGCCCGATGTATGGAGCAAGTTATTAGAACGTGGTCTGCAGTTTGTTTAATGGCGCCGCACTCGCAATTCGGTGAAGGAGCGAGACCTTATTGGTGCATGAATGAATGGAATGGTCCAACACTAGTTTGCAGGCGAGTGAGCTTGACCTTAGTTGTTTGGAGCAAGCTCATTAAAACAGGCCTGGCACTGGTCCTAGGTATGAAAACATCGTTAATAGATGCCGTCTATTTAAAAGTGAAAAATATATCACCGGTACTAAAGTTTTTTTCTCTAAAACTACACACCAACACTAATCTATTTATACTACAGTTTTTCATAAACAGTCCTTTTGTACAGATCTTGTAAATTAAACCCAAAATTTTCACTTCTAAAAATCATTAAAATATGAACAAATCATACTTAAAAGGTGTTCAAGGAGTTTAAAACAAAATAAATTTTACGCCTGTCTAATTTGCATCTATAGCATACTGCATTTGGCACAGAACTTATTTTGATATTGCTTTAGGGTAGTAAATAAATGCTTATATCAAGGGCAGGGGGTAATTATTTTGTGCTTACGGTTGCTGCCACTCCTGAATAAAGTTTAAGTAAAAAATTGCCTACGTAAGCGAACATTTCCAAACATCCTAACCTCTATCTCTCTTTAAAAACTTTCTTTTTACACACCTTTTCCATAACCAGCATCCAATTAATTTTCTGTCTGCTCATTCTCTCTCTCTCTCTCTCTCTCTTGGTGTTCAACATCATACTGCACAGTCCTACCTTAGGCCAATGGACCAGAGTTCGATATGCTTTTGCAATCACGGTGAGAGAAACAGATCGCTTTACGTTGTTTCTTACAAATGCATCACTCTTGCTCTGGCTTTTTTCTTTCTTAAAACAAGCTAGAGAAATCGCTTGTCGATTGCTCTAATCTAAATTTGACTCCTCAGCACTTGTTCCGCATTATCCAGTCAGTAACCATTGTTGTTTTGTGGTTAAAAGCACATTAATACGTTTTCTTCACAGCCATCCTAACCTTCAATACTCTATCCAAGTTCTTGTGATGCATTTTATTTTCTGTGGTGTTACACGAAGCTTTTACGGATCTGATTTGCGATTTTTAAACATTTGTGGACTGAGGCGACGCAAAACTTTTCAGAGCTTTCAATAAAGCCACTCTTTCTTAAAGCCATATATTGATTATCGACAATCACCGATTACTTCATCCACTGAAACTTAAAAGATGCCATAACTTTATCTACAAATCATGCAACAATGTCTTCACAAACAAGTTGTTTAAAAGCAACAGCAAAGTTGATTTAAAGATGTAATAGTTTAATTTTGCTACACACCGTTGCACGAGTTATTGTCATTGAAGCGAATAAACTTGCCAAAATTCAGCGTAACATTATTAAAAGTAATCGCAGTACAAAGTCTGTAAAGCCAACAAGCCAATTGTTTAACGTGAAAAATCAATTACGTTTAAACAAGTATGTAAACAGATATACAACAATAAAAGATAAAGAACCTGTATTAAAGCTAGATAAAAAATTTTTATGAGGAACTATATTGTACAACATGGAAGCTTGAAAAGAGCAAACTTCTGTCATTTCCATTACAAAAAGAGGCCTAAAACAACATTAAAGACGTGAAGTTTTGATTCTAATTAAATCTTAAACACCACGCAATGACGAACAAGAAATATGTAACGCAAAAACGTTTGCAATTAAAATTGCTATTGCCAAAATATTAAAACAATCGCTATAATGGCGGTGTTAAAAGAAACAGTTGGATAAATCACATTTTTTGCACAGAAGTTGGAATCTATGTAGAACATCAATCGTGAATAGGTGCGTACTTTTGGGTCCAGTCTTTGGCAGTGGCTTTGTATTTTTCTAGGTTAGTCTTAAACATTCGCGCTATTTCTGGAACTAAAGGATCATCTGGATTGGGATCAGTTAACAAGGAGCAAATTGATAATAACACTGAAAACAAAGTAGCATTTTTAAAAATTTTTTATAGCATCTCATGCTGCTGTCATAAAATAAAAATCGCGCAGGAGTGTAATTTTTTTCCTTATATCTTTATAGTAAAACCTCCAAGTTGTTAATTATTATGTTATCCTCCAATTGTTAATTATTTTATAGCAAAACCTCCAAGTAAGTTTTAGCCTTAGATATAAGCAAAAGACTTTTTTGTGTTTTGAAACCTTTTTAAACAACTCATCGATGAAAACCGGAAACAACTAATCAAGAGGTTTTCCAAAAAAATCGTTTCCCCAAATCAAAAGTTTTAATTATCTGTAGAAGAAATGGTCCTTTTTGACCCGTGGCCGGATTCCTTTTGGTGGGTTTCTTTGCTTGCCTGACCCTTTTTTGGTGCAGACCCTTTTGGTCTTTGAGTTTGTTGTTTCTCCCACCCATGATTATACATTCTCTGACTATGGCTCGGATGTGTGTATTAATTATCTTCTTTTCGCTTTCCTTTTCTTATCAAGACCACATTGCTTTGTTGAAGGTACAGCGACCATGCACATCGTCAGTAATAACGTATTTCGTTTAGTCGCTGCTTCCTTATTCACCATTTTTATTTCTACATGCACTATGAGTAACTTCAAGTTGATTGTGAGTAAAAATGAAAAAAAAATAGATTGGTTTTATTGAATACAATGAAAACACTTTGAAAACCTGACTAGGACAGAATAAAAATGATCATTTTGAGTAAAGTCGCTGCAAGTCATATTTGATTTTCTAGAGCAGTACCTCTAAACTTTTACACCCGACTTTTACGATTATGTATTTGAGACCTAGTGCTCATTTAAAACAAAAAAAAGCTTTGCGATTTTACTATGCGAATCAATAAATATTTTCAACGATTTATCTCATTCTTAACGCATACTTAAAGGAAAAAATTCTTAATTTTTTTTTAGCTTTATAAAAAGTATTGTTACACGAAAACCTGCTGAACTCTGATGAAATAAAAAAAATATTCAAACATTGGACTAGCAATTCGAATCATCATTGGCCAAAGATTCTATAGATATCATCGATAAAAAAGCTCTAAAAAAATTTCATACATACATACCTTTAGAAATAGTGAGAGCAGGAGACCACTGCGATCGTAAAATGTCCAAACAAATGCTTCCGTTACTGTTTATGTTCGGATGATAAATTCTAGTTGTAAAAGAGACCTTTGAAAAGTCAACAGATAAAAGATTAGCTCGAAGTTAATTATCAAATCTTGCGCTGTAAAACAAAATAAACTTGTTTAAAAACCACCAAGCACTTCAATTTAAATTCAAAACTTTCTTTTAAAGCAACGAAAAATGTAGAAGCAACTTGACCGCACAGCAAAAGCCCAAAAAAGCTCAAAGTCCGAAAAAAACGTTTGATGTGGCGCAAAGATGTAAAAGTTACATGCAAGCCTTCATAAATCCTCCCGCCACTTGTATGAAATCTCGGTAAATAAATTGTCTGCAGCTAACACGGTTTTGTCATTCTTAAGATTTTCACAAACGCAAACTTCCGATTCAACTTAACGCAATAAAACGCACGAAGTAGCAAGCGACAATCTTGACAGCGCTATATCCTGGACAAAAAAATGATAGACAGCGACAGTAAGTACAGAGCTTGATAATTTTGGTAACCTTTATCCGAAACTCAACCTTATATAGGAATGGCACAAATTTTAGTTTTATGTTAGAAAAAATGCCTCTAAAAGTGCAGAAACAACAAATATTTGATTTAAATTGTTTTGTATTAAAGTATCCATTTTTCTTTTATAATTGTTGTATCAAAGCAACATTACACAAAAGTGGAAAAAATATAATTTCAAATAAACTCGGCAGTAATATCGCGAAATTTATATACCTATAATGTTTCTTTTATGAATCAAAATTTCACTAATAATTACAACACTTTTTTATGAAGAAAAAATATTTACGATACAGATGAGAAGTGTCAAACTGATTCGGGCTACATAACTGGACTTCCAACTAGAAGCTTGTTCTTAAACTCGATCTTACAACAAAATAAAGTTTGCAAGAGCTGGATAATAAAAAAATTAAAAATGTCTTAATTGAACCCGCTAGCCGCCAGACACAAGTACGAGAATGGGTAGGCGGGTTTTGGTTTATCTCGGCAGTCTGACAACTCTGCATTAGGTAATATTCAAAAGTGTGTACACATTTTTTATTGTTTCTACCAAGACTGCAGCTACAACGACCAAGAACTATATTTATAGCAATTTATTTGAATATAACTTCTTACGATCCCGTTTACGCTGCAACGGGCATAGCACTTATCATAACATTTATCTCCACAGGGTTGGTCGAGCCGAGACTCCTTCATGCAGCAACTGTGGTTCTGAATCACAGAACCTTTCATATCTTATGCTAGACTGCCCTGTACTGGACCACCTGCGACAGGCCGTATTCGGCCATACCCCATCACTTCTGGACCTTTGGTCTTGTCCGTAAAGAGTCGCCCGATTACTGGGACACCGCGGAGTTGATCCGCGCCCCCATCCCCAGGAATGGGTCGGGTAAACCCACCACCACCATCATATAAACTTTAGCTTTTTTTATGTTTGCACAGTTGAAAGTTTTACAAAATACATCTAGTTGTGGGTTTATTGCAGATAAGTTGGGATAAGAAAACCCGATTACAAATTCTCCAAGTCATTCCTGGACCAAGTGTAGCACCAACTAATTGTTTTTACTTGCGAAGATTACAAACCATTATACAATATAAAACCGAATTTATCTATGCTTCGTCATCGTTTAATGTTTCACTGTTTTGTGTATGAGCTGGTTTTTTCTTTTTAATTTTTTTAGATGATGCAATTATGCAAAATAATTGATAATAATTATTACTAATTATTAATGTCTGCGTGTTTCCACGTTGCTTTCTTTTTGTTGCTTAAGTCATTTTCTTCGTGGTGCAAATATCCTAACGTTTACTATTTTTCTTTACAAACGTTAGAAATAGGCATTTTTTGGCTGATACCTTTATTTACACGACAACACTTGCAAACTAAAAACCAACGCTTTTCTTCAGTTAAATAAATGCCGGCAATAACGAAACAATATCCACCTACCGTGGTCCCAATCATCCACAAAACAATGTATCAAGACTGGTAAGTCATTTATTTTGAACCTCAGAGCGCCGGAATTGTGATCGACATGGTCTCGGTTCAAAACGTACTCGCGTCATTTTGTTATGTCCTTGGAAAAGACACTTTACAGTACTTTCCCCTGCTTGGTGGTCTTGGCAAGCAGTTTTAAATTTCAGTCATATCTCTATTAAATTTCAAGCGGATAGCAATATCCTGGCATCTCCGGAAACAGGTCGGGGTAATTGCTTACTTTAGGCAATAGCGCCGCCGTTGCTTTCATGCGAGTCAGGAGGATAAATACCGTATAGATAAAATAAATAAAACCGCAACGAAAAATACTCCTACTGTGTTACAACTATAATTTGAACTAATCAGTTTCACGCAAAGTTTTTAAGTAATACGTCGAAGCAAGACTATTCGGCGGGCCCATTTGACAAAACCAATAACTAATTTCGATGAAATCGATTTAACTTTACTAATTTTTGTGATTCTTCCAGCGATCTTAACTACATGCTCTGTCATCGTACGTGCTTAATTTTTTTGTCGAGATCTACAACAAAAATCTTTAAAATATAACGAATTCGTGTAATGGAGGCCTCAATAACTCGAAATATATTAGGACATTATTTGTGGTTTTACTTGACTTTAATACCAAGGACAAGAGTTTGAATCCCAGGTTAATCATATGCTATCGATATTAAAAGAGTTCACATAGATTATATACGGCGCAAAATTGTTAATACTGACTGCTTGAAGTTAAATATGATATTATCAGTAGCTAAAAACAATTTTAGTTAATCCGCTTGAATATTTATGAAAATTTTGTTCTTTTGATGTTATGTACTGTGAGTATACAACAAAATCAGATGTATAGGTTAAAAATTTGTCTTTTAGCAACACGAACATTACGCAGAAATGAAAGGATAAGGTTAGCTTTTTATGTTTTAAATAATGTACTTTTAGCATATATTGAAAAGGTAACTCCATACTGAAATTTTTAAAAAATGTTTCTAACAAGATTGAAAATATCCTAAATTCCAACAAAAAGCTGTTGCTGCAATTTTTATTGGAATTGTTTCCATTTTATACATAATCATAATTTAATGGTAGAAAGTAATGTAATTGATAAACACTGAAAACGATTGATACTTTTTACAAAACAACCCTGATAAGTTGATCAATACACATTAACAACAGAATCATATAAACTACTATGGCAAGATAAAAAGCTTGACATAAGTGCAATATCACTATGATGTTTAATTTAAATGTGTGATTACTTATAAAACGAAACTACAGATTAACTTTTTTATGTTTGTTTACATAATATTCAGTAAACATTTATGATAAATTAATTGCTATAGACTTCTATAGCTTTAAAGTAAAATGTTTAAGTGCTTAATTGACAAAAAGATACAAATAAAGTAAAAAGATATTATGTATATCCACTGGTGGTATCATCAGCATACAAACCAAATTACATTTAGCTGCTATTGCCGTAATTTAAAATACACAGGTAGCCTTCATTGTAGATTTGTCTTTTATGTAATACTTATAATTGTGTTTTTGATTCAACGTTCTTGAGACAAAAGTGTTCAGTTTTAATTTGAGTTATTTGATAAATGCTTTATATATATAGGTTTATGGACAATTGTTTGAAAACAGTTGTTCAAATTGACAATTGTTTGAAAAATAACGCTATATGCAGTTGTTTGAAAATATTTATTCTATAAGCATTCATTTTGCTTCTTTCAATGAATACCCAACCCTAACTGTATTGTTTGTAAAATATTGGTTCTTGTTTTTGAACATTTGTCAATTCAAACAACTGTTTTCGAACAATTCACATGACATGATATATATATGACAAAATTAATTTAAGTACAGTTACTTAAAATAAACTAAAACATTATTAACAAGATTAATACAAAAAAGTTAAAGTAATTATCTTCAACAAGTTTTACAATTGTTGTAATACATTTTTTTTTATTTGCAAAAAATAAAAATCATATATAGGATGAGTAGCCTCTTCTTGTAAACGAAAAACTAGAAAATAAATCTAATTGGTCTTTGTAAGTAAAACTGTTTAATCTTTGGTAAAACATTTGTAATGATGTCTACATTTTCTGGTTTTTCAGCAAACTTGTCTAATAAATAATTTGAATTTTTAAAAAATTAAATAATTGAAATGTATAATAATAATAATAAAATATAATAAAAATCATTATAATAATAAAAAAAAATCACTTTACAAAACAAACTCAAAACAATCCTAACAAAAGTTCTATATATTAAAAAGAATATCAGAAAATATCAGATAGATTACAGCCAAAAAATCAAACTATGTCCTTTAATTTCTGCTTAATGATCATGCTGCTAAATACAAATTTTTGAGTTATACATCTCATTTTCTTTTTGCAGTTACAGTACATAATCTTACATGCAACTAAAGATTTCATAAATTATGTTAACTGTATTTATAAGAACAATAAATATTGAACACATGCATTAAATAATATGGGGCTAAAGTTTTTGTACTAACCATTAACATCAACTATGCATTTGTTTGTGTCAAGTTACAATTAAACTAGCATAAACGTAACACTTTCTTGACATGAGAATAAAAGCCAACTTGCAATTAAAACAACTTAAAATAACATAATCACTCCTGCAAAAATTAAGCCAAATACTAAATCGCATTCATCAATTGATGCACTTAATTGTTCTAGGTAGATTAATGCCTAAAATCTTCATTTTCAGTGTAAAACTCTCAAAAATCACACAAATTTATTATTTTGTAAAAAAATGCCAATTAGTTTCATTAGAATAGAGTAATCTTTTTCAAAAATACATACAGTATGGTTAAATGTTCAAAATGCATTGATTGATGCACATAGTCATTCTTGGTTAAAAATTGCCATCACATTCACCTTTAGACACCAATTCTGACTTTCACACTATTATACAGGGTGGCCCACTTAAAAGTAGCCCAATCTCTCGATAGGTTATGGCTCACTTAAAAGTAGCCTGATCTCTTGATAGGTTGTATAGCTGATAGGTTGATGTAGTTGATGGCCTCAATAGGCTGTAGGCCAATATACCAAATATGTTATCTTTCTCTAACCAATTTCTCTAATCAATACAAACAAGATGGCACTACATGCCACATGTCTCACAGATCACTGACACAAGTTCATGACATGTTTATGGAAGAAAGAACAATAAGCAAAGGGTTATGGCCACCATGCTCCCCGGACTTGTCATCATGTGATTTTTATTTTTGGGGGACTTTAAAACAAAAATTTTATGCAAATAATCCTCACAATCTAGTCCGACTAAAGGAGAACATTACCAATGCTATAAGGAGAATCACTGAAGAAGAGCTACAGGCAGTATCTGCGAACGTTGTTAAATGTGCCCAGAAATGCATAGATGTCAACAGGGAGCACTTCCAGCATCTTTTATAACATTGCAGGTAAATAAAACAATCTTTTATAACACTACAGGTAATTTAAACAATGAAAGAATGTTCCTCTTCTCTACTACATTTTCTGGGCTACTTTTAAGTGGGCCACCCTTTATTTCAATACTGTGATAAAGATATTAATTTTGGTACATTAACCTTTTCATCTTCAGTAAAAGAAAAACATCTACTGGTATATTTTCTTAATCTAATCCAACTCCACCTCTTACTGTTATTGCTACTTCACCAGCATTACTAATCTACTAAACAGCAAAAATTAAACAGCTCCAACCTATTCACAGAAATTTAACTATTTCTACCATTTCCTCCATCACAATTTTGCAAATTTTGTTAACAAAAAGACTTTGCCACATCACAACTCAGCTTTAATACCTTGGCACAAACTGTTCCTTTTTTTGAAGTAACTGCTTTGAGAAAAATAAGTATTAAACTAATTTTTAGGTAATCATCGCATTGAGAGAAGTTTAATTTCCAATTTGATTTGTTTAAGTGTTCCAAATGTAATTTTTGAATTGAACTGTTTTATAAACTTTGAAATATTAGCAGAAACTAGTAGTAAAAGCATAAAATAAAAATTAATGTAAACCTGAAGCAATAGTTAAATTGAAATTTTAGCAGTAAAAATAAAATCAACACTTCTTAAAATAACAAAAAACATACTTTTACATTGATTTTACTTAATAAAAAAGAGATGTTTAAATTTTTTTTTAAATCATACACTTCTGAAATCACTACTGGGTAATTACAGTATATTTGTTTGTAAATTTGCCATAACTTTTTTATGATATGTCTTACAATTTTTTAAAATGTATAACAAAGATGAACTCATTTAAATGTTAGATCTGTAGCAAATTAAAAAAATTAAAATATTATGATGATTTTATAATGAAATGCATTGCAAATAATAATTAGTAACTGATTACTTAAGAAGTAATGTAAGCAAAAGTAAGTATAACTACTTTTTAAACACTTTTTGCTAATTATCTTTATGTGAACAGGCCAAGAAAAAAATTAATGCAATAAAGGTATAAATTCTTTTTCTTCATTTTTTTTTTTTTCTATTAGAGTTTGCCATAACCAATTGTCTCTCTACAACTTGCCAGGCCACTTGCATCTTCTACAGTAACACTCACTATCTTCATATCCTCATTTACCCCATATCTAAGTCTTTCCTTAGGTGTGCCTCTAGATCTTTTGCCCAGCAACTCTATCTGTAGCATTCTCCTAACAATATAGTCCTCTTGTCTTCTCTGTAGATGACCAAACCATTTCAGTGTAGACCAGGAGTTCTTAACCAAGGGTGCAATATCTGATTTTAGGAGGTGCATGGTTGCAGAAATAAATCTATGTCACTGCAACTACAGCAAAAATGTCACTGAGACACAATAAATGTATAATGTATTATGATAATCTACTTTTTTGCTATTGTAAAACTAACTTATGTATTAGTATTGTGCTATTATTTGTTGGTCACTTGTTTAAAATTTTAATAACAATGCTTTTCTTATTTAACCAATTCTAAAAGGGGGGCAAGAATTGGTTGGTGATTTCAAAAGGGTACTAGCAAAGAAAAAGGTCAGGAAAAGAAATACTGATCTAGACTCATCTTTTTACTCCCAAAGAAAATCTCAGCATTTTTATTTTAGCTACTTCCAACTCTGCTTTTTGTGTTTTAATAAATACAATTGTTTCTAACTTTTACATGAATCCTGTCTCCCTAATACTTTGTACAATTTCCTTTTCATTCTAGCTGATATCTTTCTGTCACAAATTACATCTGTTGCTCTCCTGCCATGCCATTCTGCTTGGGCACATCTTTTAACTTCATGGCTACACCCTCTATTGTACTAAACAATTGATCCTGTATACATAATTCTTCTATTTCTTCAATCCTTATTCCCTGTAAATTTAATTGACTGTCAAGCTTCTCATTTACAGCCATATATCAAGTTTTGTTGCTGTTGACTTTTATTCCCCTTTTCTCTAAAGCATTGAAACAACTCTAAAGCACAATATCATATGAAAACATTATATTCCAAGTTGGCAATCTTTTTTTTTATTTTATCTCTATACTGCATTTATTCTCCTGACTTGTCAGAAACCGATGGAGGTGCTAATGCATAGGGTAAGCAATTACCCTGATCTGTTTGCAGAGATGCCGAGATATTATTATCTGCTTGAAATTTAATAGAGGTATGACTGAAATTTAAAACTGCTTGCCAAGACCACCAAGCAGAGGAAAGTGTTGTAAAGTGTCTTTCCCAAGGACAGAACAGAATGGCCCAAGAAGTTTTAAACTGAGAACATGTCAATCACAAACACAGCACTCTAACCACTTGACCACATCTCTCATATACAATCTATCCACCTGTTTGCAACAAAAGTAAATAGGAAAAAACTCACTGCTAATTTTGATGCAATCCAACCTTGATACTAAACTCCTCTGCTGTTCAAACAAAAGTCTTAATTGTTGTTATGTTACCCACACACATATCTTGTATTGCTTTAACATACACTTCTGGGATGCTCAACTTTTTTAAATCATCCCACACCTATCTATTCATATATATATTAGAAACATTACATTAAAGGGTAAATATTATATTATCAAATGGTTAACAAATAAAAATATAGGAAAAATTTTTTTAAATTTAAAACAAACTAAAAACTACATTAGGGTTACCATATCTGAATAGATGTATAGAATAGAATACCCCTGACAGGTTTATGTGCCATGCTAACCAATTCCTTTTTTTGGCAAAAACAGTTGTATTATGATAGGCATACCATATTTTTAAAAAAGCAAACTGGGATGCTTGTTAATAGAAAAAAATCTTTCCAAAATATAGTGTTCTCTAAAAAAAGTCTTCACTTTGAATCTGTCTTGGATTTCTGGCAAACCAAGCAGGACAAAACAAAACCCTAAAAATTGAGACGTATAGTAAGCCTGGTTGGGACATTTGCTTAAAACTAAAGAAATTCTTATTGTAAAAATGTTTTATGGTTAAATTTTTATAAAATGCATACAATTCAAAAATCCTGGATATATTAACACATTTTAACATTTCTCCCAGACAAAGATTTGAACATTAAAATCCCAGACATGTCCAGGAAAATCCTGACATATAGCAATCTAAACTACACCCTTTCATTGATAAAAACAAAAGACATTTTGAATTAAAGAAAAACTAAATATTGTTCACTTTCACACAAAATATTTTGTTTAACTGCCTTGACACAAAAATGTCATGCAAGAAAAATAAGGAAAAATTACATAAAGATAACTTAACTAAACAGCAACATTTTAATATCTTAAAAAGTAGTTGGGCATAAGCCCAGCAAGCAACATGTATTAAAAAATTATTTAATAAAAATATGACAAATAGTAATAAATCTGTACAAATTAAAGTACTTACTTTTGGAGGTTTAAATGGGTAATCAGTAGGAAAATGAATTGACAAAAAAAACTTGCCATTTTCATATGGGCTATCTTTCTTTAAAAAAAACATTGATCAAGTTATAATAAAATTTAAAACTAATTATAAAGAATGACTATTATGGGCCAAAAAAACAAGGCAAAACAATTAAGTTTAATTACATACTACCAAACAATTAACTTAAAATTTTATATAGCAAAATTTTTTAAAAGCTTTAAATAGTAAAGATTTGTTATAAAGTATTGTTAACAATTTTTAAAAGATAGATTTAAAAAACAGCTTTGCAGTTCTTTTATAAAGTTTGACTTTTAAATAAATATTTACAACTACAAACCAAAAAATTTGTGGAAAACTTACACAAGAAAAAAGCTTTAAAGCAAATATCTGGACAAATATTATACAAACAAATGAGATTTATATTCTTAAATTTTAACACAATAACCAAACTAAAAATGGATTATTTTAAATTTGGAAAAATTAATTGAGGTGTTTTTGTAGAGTGCTCATAGATAGTCAGAGCATACATAGAATTTTTATTTATTAAGACAAAATCAAAAACACCTTTACAGCCTGTTTCATCCAATTAAGAATCATCAGGGGGTCTGCAATGCAAAAGAGATAAAAATGAAATTGGAATAAAATAATAAAGTTTCAAATTTGTCTGTCAAAGTGATTTATTAATTATTGTTGTACAGATTGTTTTATAAATTCATTTTTAATTTTAATAGTAATTGTTAAAATTGTAATACTTGATAATTGTATTATATATATATATCTTATAGGGGTGCAAAAGTAGGTATACAGTAGCATTGCATCAGTGTTCTGATATTTAATTTTTCAAAACTATTAGCACATATGTGGTCTGTCCAAAAAAGTATCGAACCTTTGGGCATAAAACACACAACACAATGAATATCACAAATTTTATTTAATCTCCTTCAAAACACTCCCCTTGCAAGTGTACACACTTTTCTCAGTGTCTCTGCCACTTTTGGAAACACCTCTTGAACTTTTCCTCTGGAATGCTCCTGAGCTCCATCATCATTTCCTCCATAATGTCCTAACATGAACAGAAATTGCATTCCTTTTAGGGTAGTTTTTAACTTGGGGAATAGCCAGAAGTCGCATGGTGCCAAATCAAGAGAGTAAGGAGGCTGTCACACAAGTGCCATATTGTTTTTCGCCCAAAAACCTTTGATTACATGGGCAAAATGAGTGGGAGCATTGTCATGGTGAAGCTGCTAGTTTTTCCCTGTCCACATGTCTGGCCACTTTCTTTGCACAGCATCACGAAGGCAACATAAAACCTTTAAATAGTACTCTTTATTGATTGTTTGGGCTTCTGGTGCATATTTGTGATGCACTATGCTGCAGGTATCAAAGAAACAGGTCAGCATCACTTTCACATTGCTGCAAACTTGTCATGCCTTTTTGAGTTTTGGTGATTTCAAATGCTTCCAATTTGAAGATTGAAACTTGCTTTCTGGATTGCACCATAAACCCAGGTCTCATCACCAGTTATGATAGTCTGTGTAAATTCTAGGTCATTCTTTGCACAATCCAGCATGTCCTGCGCGATTTCCACATAGAGTTCCTTCTGTTGCTCTGTCAGCAGCTTGAGAATGAATTTGGCTGACACTCTCTGCATGCACAAATCTTCAATTAAAATAGAGTGAATTGATCCTCTGCTTATTCCCACTTCTTCAACAATTTCCCTGATTGTTAGACACCAATCTTCCATCACAATTTGTTGAACCTTCTCAATCAACTCCTCATTACAGCTTGTGGATGGCCTGCCAGAGTGTGCCTCACTCTCCACTGACATTCAACCGTTTTTGAAGTGATTAAACCATTCCTTTACTTGAGTTTGACTCAAGGCCTCATCACCAAAAGCTTGCTGAATCTTTTGAACTGTTTCAGTTTGATTATTACCTAGTTTTTGGCAGAACTTGATACAATATCTTTGTTTGCTGCTTTCTGTCATTACACTTGCAAGCAAAAAATCAACAATCGTGCACTATATGATTGCACTAAATGCTTCAAAAAAGAGAATGACACCAACCATTGGTTTGAAATTTTTTATGTGTGGGCAGTAATTGTGATGTTGCAATCTGCCAAAACCAATTTGCTGGCATGGCATTATTTTTGGTGAGAGGTGATAAGGTCGGATACTTTTTAGACAGACCAAATAAAGCTAGTTTGTCTCATTTTTTATCCATTTTAATGTTAATATCTATCTTTTATGGCAACTGATAAAAATGCATGTACTTTAAAATAATCTTTTATATGTTCTATTATTCTTTGTAGGTGAAGTGAAAGTTGAGGCTGATAATTTGAATGTCAAGTAGCACAGATGGATTTTAAAACACTACTGAAAGAATAGAAAATTGTAAAAAAAATTAGGTTTTGCACATAAGTCATGCACTGTTGATGATATCATTCATTTTTTTTGCAGGTTTGTCAGAAAATTTATGCTGATAAAGACCTTTGTTCCAGAGTATGCATGAGTGTCTGCTCTCGATTAAATAAGTATGTAAATAACAGCAAGCAATTTCAGTATTGGGCTTGAGGAATTAAGATTGGGGTCATTCTTACATAAATACACAACAGTCCCTTTTTTTTTTATAAATGAAATGATTATTATGCCTGTTGTCTCATAACTGTGTAACTCTGGAATTTTTTTTGGATTGATTATTGTGATACAGACTTGTTTCAAAGTTTATACATTACATTGTTAATTTTAATTGCTATTATTAAAATTTTAATAACTAATTTTATTATTGTAAAAATTTATTTTATCTTTTTAATTTTCTGTTTTTTTTACATTTTATTATTATAACTATTTTTTAAATTTTTTAAATTTTCAAATTTTATTTTCTCTATCTTTTATTCTGTTTTTCAATTGAGTAATTTTGTTTTTTGACTTGACACAAAATCTTTTTTAGTATCTCTAAACTTAATGTCTGTAAATTTGTGTTATACAACCAAATCATTATTCTAATAGGATTTCAATCTTATCTCTTTTGCACTGCAGACCCTTTGAAGATTCCTAATCAGATGAAGTAGGCTGTATGAGTGCTTTTGTTTTAGTCTTAATAAAATAAAAATTTAAATAATAAATTTTTATTAAAAACAAAATAAACTTTTATCATAAAGTTTTAACTACAAAAGCTAAAAAAATACTTGAGTATTTTGAATTAAACAAACATAATTGCAAACAGTCTCACCGGACCAAGGATGGTAGCTTGCCAGCGAAACACTACAAAAAAATTAATATGAAGCTGATAAACGCATAACTTACAACAAAATTGTTTCTTATTTCAAATTTAATAAACAAATAAATTCATACTTATCATTTAATAATTTCAGTTTCAAAAATTCAAATAAACTTGAAGAAATTCATCAGTCTTAGTATCCCAGTAAAAAATTTTATCAAATTTATTTAAAAAACTAATGTGTATTACTTAAAATCACAAGACACTTCTGAGAAAAGTAGACAGAATCATTAAAAATTTTAAAAATGTAACTACTTTTAAAATAATCTCCAATTATCAAAGTTTAGCCACTAAATTTAGTATTCTAATGGCCATCTTTTTCATGAAGTAACACCTTACTTTGGTCAAAAAATTTGCATATCTCAATGACCTGTAAAGCTATATTGGACAGAGATTTTATTTCTCCTGTCAAGGACACCCATGCCTGAGAGGTTTGCAGATAGAGAAAAGACAAAATGTAGTTCACCAGAATGAATCTTCCAACCTAGCTGTGGCAGGCATGAGCCTAGAAGAAAATTTTCAAAATAAAACCCACTTGCAGTAGAGATTCATTGCAATAATAATGACATGTTATCTACAGCAGTACATTTTTTCATGCTGCCTTGGGTGTTGTGCAGAAATACGACAACGTAAAGCCTTGCATGCAGCCTTGGGCATTTTATGCTATCTTGGGTATTGTCTGTGATCAGATACTTAAAGATATTCATACAATATTTTCTTAAATGAGTCAGCCTCATCAAGGTTAGAACTCTGGTGGTTAATCGTTAGGTTAATCTTTGACCACTACAAGTTGGCTCAATTGTGCTTTCAGTCTGATTTCTACCAGATGCTCAATCTCCCTGAGTGATTTTTGTTGTGCCCCTGGACAAGGCACAATTTCTTTTTGGGGTCATACTACTTACCAACACTGATGACTTCGCTTAAAACAGAAAGCAGCATACAGGTCAATACAGCCATTAAAAAAAGATTGAAAAGAGAAGTAAGGGCAAAGTGTCTTTAACAAGGACACAACTGAATGACATGGGTAAAAGTTAAACAGAGATTATGTCTATTGCAGTTGCTATTAACACTAAAACAACTAACTGAATCACTGATGCATTTCAGAAACATATCATTAGACATCACTCTATTATGATGAAATTTTTTGACAATTATTTTTTACACAAGGTTCAAAATGAAATTTGTATAACTCTTGTGGGTTTTACCATCAAAATAACAAATTTAGACATAATCTAACAACTAGGACAACTCCAAAGAATAGTACTGAAAAAAAATGCAAGAGCACAAAAAACTGCACTAAAACTGACAACCATCTTAAAAAAAAGCATAAAACATTTGCAACCTCAATTTGTTGTAACATAGCAGATTCCAGTAACATCTATCTCAGAAGTTTTTAAACAGGGGTGCAAGATCTGTTCCTAGGGATGTGACGATGTGTGAATGCTGAATCATTAGGGTTGATAAATGTCATGCAACTGTTCAAAAAAAATTCTTTTTTTTATTAAATATTTCTGTCGACTAGTTTGCTTTGTTTAAGTGATGAAAAGTTTTAAGGAATTTGTTACATAATGTGTTTACAATGTGTTTTGTAACTTGAGTAATTTTTTTTGTTTCTCTATTATATTTCAAGTGATTTTTCTGCTTAGACCAGATTGCTTCTGCTTCATTCTCTTTGTCTGTTTATACGAGGGTCAGTCAATAAGTAATGAGACTTTCTCAATTACTTTGGTGTTCTTGGAGTTATGCAACTGAAATTTTATGTGATGATTATGAATGGAGTTGTCATCTTATTTACAACAAAACTTGTTTATTTTCAGATTACTGTAGGTGTGACGATAAATTGAAATGACTACTAGGCTAGGAAACAGCTCATGCTTGGAACAAAGAGGAGTCATCAGATTTCTGTTGGCAGAGAGTGTAAAATCATGTGAGATTCTGTCTAGAATGCAAAGACAATATGGTCCTTCCTGTATGTCTAGAGCAAACTTCTACAAATGGGTGCAAGCATTCAAAGATGGACGCGAAAGCATTACTGATGATCTGAGAAGTGGAAGACCTGTGGATGTCTCTACCCCAGAAGCAGTACAGGCAGTTGAAGACCTGATCAAATCTGATAGAAGGGTCACTTTAGATGAAATTGCTACAAACTTGGACATCTCTCATGGCACAGTGTACGCAATTGTGCGTGAGAAGCTGCGTTTTTCAAAAGTCAGCTGTCGCTGGGTTCCAAAGATGTTAACGGATGATCACAAAATGCAGCGCCTGATGGCTTCCAGAGCATCACTACGCAGATACAGAAAGGAGGGAGATGTATTTCTATCGAGAATAGTGACAACTGATGAGACCTGGGTCTTTCATTATGAACCTGAATCGAAACGACGATCAATGGAGTGGAAGCATGTTTCTTCCCCAGTGAAGAAAAAATTCAAATCTCAGAAAAGTTTAAGGAAAGTCATGCTCACTGTGTTCTGGGACAGAAATGGGCCGATCACTATCAGTTTCTTGGAAAGGGGCAATACTGTGAACTCAGAGAACTACTGTGAGCTGCTAACTCAAGTGAAAAAAGACATTAAGAACAAATGGAGAGGACTTCAATCAAGAGGTGTGATTCTCCTTCAGGATAATGCAAGGCCCCACACAGCAGCAAGAACCCTAGCCAAAATTGAAGATTTAGGCTGGAAACTTCTAACACACCCACCCTACAGCCCAGACCTTGCACCATCTGATTTTCACCTCTTCGGCCCACTCAAAGAGAGTATGAGGGGAATTCACTTCCAGACTGATGAAGAAGTGAAGGCTGCTGTGAGCAACTGGCTAAGGACCCAGTCCACGGAATTCTATGCCAAAGGAATAGACAATCTAATATCAAGATGGAACAAGTGTGTTGCAAAGGAGGGAGACTATGTTGAAAAATAAAAAAGCATTTTTTGATTACCAGTCATTGCAAACTTGAGTTATTAAAAAAGTCTCATTACTTATTGACTGACCCTCGTATTTTCTTTAGAGAAGCTACCAAAATCTCTTTTTTTCTAGAATTTTGATCATTTTACTATAAAAGCAACTTCTTTTCAGTTCATTATTATTATTAGTGAATAAATGTATATACATTTACATTATGTATTCATTGCATTTTTAGATTCTTAATCATTGGGACATTATTGATATCTTGTTATACGATTGTTGTAATATCTTATTATATTTTTTATAGTTAATATAATTTTTAGACATTTACATCAGCCACAATTATACTGAAGAAATAAAAGTGAAATGATGAGTATGTAAAGCATGTGCAACAGCCTCCTTACTCTCTTGATTTGGCACCATGTGACTTCTGGTTATTCCCCAAGTTAAAAACTACCCTAAAAAGGATGCAATTTCTGTCACATAAGAAATTATTAAAAAAATGACAATGGAGCTCTGGAGCATTCCAGAGGAAAAGTTCAAGAGGTGTTTCCAAAAGTGGCAGAGACACTGAGAAAAGTGTGTACACTTGCAAGGGGAGTGCTTTGAAGGAGATTAAATAAAATTTGTGATATTCATTGTGTTGTGTGTTTTATGCCCAAAGGTCCGATACTTTTTGGACAGACCTCATATGTGCTAATAATTTATATTAAAATGACATTGCAACATAACATAAGAGAGCTACATTTAATCCAGCCAGAACATTGCCTATGTATGGGACCACACCAACAAAGAAACCATTGTTGCAGACTTCTTTTCAAGTTGCATACCTGATTGCTAAGTCAAAAAAAACATACAATTACGGAGGAATCGATTAACCGTATGTCCTTAACATGGCAGTGTTCTTGACAAGGAAGCAGCAAAGAAACAACAAGTGTTGTTGTCCAACAATATAATTCACAGCCAAATTGCTAGCATGAGTGCAGATATCCTGGAGCAATTTGTCAAAGACATTAAGGCCAGCCAGTAAAAATTTCTCTGCAGCTGGATGCGTCAACTGATGTTTCAAACTGTTGTTAGCTAATAGTTGTAGTTTGATATGTGAACAAGAAAGTTGATAAAAATTTTTTGTTCTGTCAGTCCCTAGAAACTACATCACAAGTAAAAGTGGTATTTAATATGATAAAAGAATTTTTCACAACACACCAGCTTCATCTTGACAGGATTGGTTTGATTTGCACCAATGGAGTGCCAGCAATGAAGGCAACTATTTGAGGTTTGTTGCATTGCTAAGAAATGAAATTCTTGACCTGAAGATCACTCACTGCTTTCTTCACTGGCTTGTGCTTGCAGCAAAAACATTGCCCTCAGACCTGAAGAAAATTTTGGATATCAGTGCGAAAGTTGTGAATGCTATTTATGAACAAGCTCTGAATCTTCAACTGTTTTGATTGTTTAGCAAGGAAGTGGGTGTGCAACACAATGTACTTTCATATTATACGAAAAAAGGTGGTTATCTTGCAGTCATGTGATACTTTGTATTTTTGAATTGCAAAATAAAATTAAATAGTTTCTAAAATATAGCTTAGGTAACGAGGTTACTTTCTTATACCATAAAATTGCTATAGAAAGCAGCCATATTGGATTAAATATTCTTTTTATCGATTTATTTACATTATTAAAGCATGACACAAACAAAAAACAAAGAATTAAACAAACGTTTTCAACTAACTTAAGCCCTCATCAGGTTTCATAGTGAATAGTCTTTCCTAACTTTACTTCAGTTCAAATAGATCAATTACTTTTAAATGCTGACAAAGTAATTTTATACAAGACAAAGACAGATTTTTTCTAACACCATAAACACATAGCAGTAGTTAAATGAAGCAGAAAAAACAAGCAGATTTTAACCACTGCAAACATATAGGCAGTAAATTAAATTACTTGAAACAAAAAATGACAAAATGAGCAGATTTTTTTTCTGTTGTCATTTCTGTATTCAGTAGATATTTCTGCATGTTGATATTTTCTTCAGTAGATAGTTATTCAGCAGATATTTCTGTCATGCTTTAATAATGTAAAAGAAATCAATTAAAAGAATATTTAATCCAATATGGCTGCTTTCCATCATAGCAATTTTATAGTAATAAACAGTTTCTCTGCGAAGTTGGACATGAATTGGCCAAGCATTTTGATGAACCAGAATTTTTCAGACCCTGACCTATTTAATGATATATTTACTGCACTTAACAAGCGTAACTACTCTTTGCAGGGAAGATGCATAACCATTTTAATTACATGTGAGAAGCTGTCAGCTTTTGAAGAAAAAATCCTTCTGTCGATATGGCACATAAAGAAAACATGGTAAATTTTCCTTCCCTTGTAGAGACACTTACCAAAGATGCTTTCCTGCAACCAGAATTTGTTTCAATAATTCTTGATCATCTGCAATTACTAAGAACTCTATTTAATTGCTACTTCTCATTATGAAAACTGAGAACTTCTGAATACTGGATCCGGCACCCTTTCAAAATGAATTTGGAAGATATTAATGATCACTAAAATTTATGAAAGATCTGATTGATATGAAAAACAATTCTGGAATCCAAATTAAATTTTTTCAATATTAGCCTGGAGAACTTTTGGGCTTCTCCATTGGAAACATATGCTACATGGGCAAAAAAGGCACTCACTGTATTGGTGCCTTTTGAAACAACTTATATGTGCAAAACAGGATTTTCCTGCCTGCTTCATATCAAAACAAAATCCAGAAATCAGTTGGACCCTCAACATGGCACTCAGCACAAAAACACCAAGATTTGATGCCATCATAAGCATCAAATGGTAGCAACAGCATAAAAGTCACTGAGGTTGAACAATAACTATACAGTAGTACTGTTTTTTGTTTTACAGTCAGTGAAAAAATGAACTTTAGTATTATTTCATGGACTGTCCAAAAATGCTAAACTTTAGCATTTTTTTAGTTTGTTTATTTCACTTTTATACTGAATGAAATGCTTGTGTTGTCAATTGTTTGTTCTTTTTCTATTTGCTATTGTTTTTCATGGCATTTCAAAATTAGTATCGCTGATAGTGACAAACTTTGTTTTATAAGGGGTGCAAGAACATAGCAAAAGTTTTAAAGGGGTGCAAAGCATAAGAAAGATTAAGAACCACTGATCTATCTGAACATAGCACAGTATATGCAATAATACCAGGGGTGCAACCAGCTTCAAAAAAAGAGGGCTGACACAATTCCAACATCTTTTCAAACAATTCCAACATCCTTTACTTTTTCTTAACAACTGCTTAGTTGGGTAAGCCCTTGAGCTATGCTTTCCACCATCATGTTTTATTTGACCTTGCATGATGGCATCATGTGTCTTGTTGGTGGCAATATTTCTGCAGTTTTAAGGGCTCATTTATGCTAAATGGAATGAAGCATGGAGCATTCTCTGTTCATTTTAATTATTCTTTTTGCTTTGCTTAGCACTCGTTTAGATTTAAGCATGGAAAGGAAAAAATCAATAAAACAAACAAATAATGCTCTATTTCATGCTCATAGTGGAAATGAGCCCTAAGCTCAATATCTAAAAGCCAAAAAGTGCTCACCAATCATTCAAGCATTGTGTTGCGCTCTTCCTACCTAGTACTTTTATTTTGCTAAGCCAAATAACAACAAGATACTAGAGGAGAACCCTATGTGTATTTCGCAGAAAATCACTAGCCTGCTGAATGAAGCTTATACGAGTATTGAACTGGTGGGCCCTAGCGATCTAGATAGACAAGCTGGTTTTATATTATGATATAACTATATTAGAGAAACGAAGATGTAAAAATTAAATAAAAATTAAAATAAGCGCCAAAATTATATACACAATGCTACGATTTACAAATAATTTAACATACTTCACAAATTGCCTAACTGAATTTAAAGAGTCGTAAGAGAATTTTATGAAATTAATAAAGATTCATGCTAAAACTTAAGGTCTGCTTACAGTCCCAGACAGATACAATTGACACATTAAATTATGCACAAAATAAGTTCGTCATAGCACTAACATCTAGAATCTAAATCTCAATCTGAATCTGAATAATCTTATCTCGCTGCTGCCTTATATATATAAATCTTTTCAGCGACCATGTGTGAAGGAACAGTCTGTACTCATTCTTTCTCAACAATGGAAACAGAGTCACTTCACGAGCATTAATCTACAATTAAAACAGCGGTCCAGGGCAACAGCGATAATGGAAGGACACTGACAGTTAGTCACAGATACAAATTACCCAACCGCATCAACGTTAATGCGATAAAACAACAACAATCGCACAGTTCTAGACAGCAGCGCTTTCTAAACCAGCTCCTGGCAATGCCCAATTAAGAAAATGGCGAATTTTCTATTTAAACAATCAATTTAGAAAGGCACAATGATTCTATGCAATAATAATTGAAACAGTAGCATGACACATTGTTTTAAAAGTAAAAACTTAAGTTTTGTTTTTTCATTAACTTTCTTTGTTATTTCATTTTACAAAATGAGTCTGGACAAGAACAAAATCAAAGACTGTAGGCTGCTTAAAATTTTACAGAAATGCAATTTCAAGTTGTCAAAAAATTTGGTTTGAACAGATATAATTTCAAGTTTGGATAATACAAACAATACAAATTATTATGTCATAAAAATTGTTAGAACAGAAGACAGTACTAAAAGTCTTTAAGTTTAAGACTTTTTTAAGTTTAAGACTATCTTAAAGTTGTAAGGTAAACTGTCACATCACAATTAATAATTTGCAATCAAAAATTGACTTGTATAAGCATTTTTCTACTTTATCAAATAATGCAATTAAGCTAAGACAAAACTACAATATCCTGGATAATCTCAAGAAAACAAACTATGTCACGAAAGATGAGTATGATGTTATAATAAAAGCTAGGATAAGTAAATATTTCATACATAAAAAAATCGGAATACAATGACTGTTGTGCTGGCCTCAACAAGAGCATCGAGTGCCACTTCTGGCACACAAGCAGCAAATTTGACAAAAGTTTCAAGGTTTCCAGTTTCTTTTTAAATGCAATAAAAGATAAATAATGGTTTTCGCCATAGTTTTGGCAATTAAAAATCATTCATTGTGTTTCAATTGGTAAGTTGAATATAGAGTGAACAATGTTTAGTGTATAGTTAAAGCATCACTTCAATTTTTAATCAATTTAGTAGTTACTAAAAATAGCAAATGTAAAACTATAGATCAAACTTTTGAACAAATCATTTAAACTTTTAATTTTTTTTTGGACATCTTTCCAAAATAACTTAAAATTTTTAGGTATTTTGCTAAAAATTTAAACAACATTAAAAAAAACACTAAAGGAGCATAGCAAAAACATGCTTGTCTCGTCATCGTCGTCGTTTGAAGGGTATCCACTCCAGGCCAGACACAAATAGGACTGGGACCGAGGGTTTATCCTTTTACTACCCCAGACTGCTGCACTGCCTGGATCAGATGCTGGCAGTGATGTCATTAAGCCAGCATCGAGTTTCGTCATCCAATGCTTGTCTGGGATCTGTGGTCTAGTGGTATAGTAACCTGCGTGGAAGACTACATGTCCCAGGTTTGATTCGCGGTGAGATAAGCATCACTGACGAGCTCTAATAAGAGCCTCGTGTTTCTCATCTTTAAGTTGGCCCAGATGGTAGGTGCTTTCATGCAGCCTGGGCCGTGAGTAAGTCTGTTCATTAATTTAAAATGACAAACTGAAACCAAACCTACCAAAACGGAAGGGTATCCACCCATTCCGATGTTCAGTATGCTTGTCTCCATTCTTTGAAGAGAAAAAGGGGGCTGACATGACCTCCAAATCAGGCCCCTGGTTGCACTTCTGTTGGTGATGATGTTAGGAATGTTTATTACTGTGAGTTTGTGTAGAAGTTCGTGTATATTCACTGTATCAAATGCCTTGCTCATGTCCAAAGCTACAGCTACACTGCACTGTGGAGGCCTTGGATCATTAAAATTTTTTGTTATTTGGTGGCAGATGTTGTGCAAAGCAGTGTGTCAGTGTTTACGTTTGAGTCCATGTTGATGAGAAATAATTGAAATGTTCTCTGTTATGTATGGTAATAGTGTTTTCTCTAGTGTTTTGGCAATGGATGATAGAAGTGATATAGGCCAGTAGTTTGTGCTAATCTTTTGATCTTTGTTTGATTTTAGAAGAAGGATGTTTGTGGTATGTTTCCAAAAATGGGATAATGTGTTAGTGCTGAGGGCAATATTGTACACGTTTGTGAGGTATCTGATGACAAGTGGCCCTAGGTGTTTGAAGTGTCTGATGTTTATGCCATCAAATCCAGTGGAATTGCTGTTTGTGCTGTTTGAAATGGCTAATTGTATTTCCTTGGTGGGAAGGTTCTTGATTGCATGGTCTATGTGCCTGTTAATTTTATTTGTGCTATATAGAGAAACATTTGTGGATTTTTAATTAAGAGCTTTTGCTTAATGCTTTGTCTATGTCAGTGATAACTGTTTTAGTTTTGAAATGAATGCTTCTGTTCTGCTGTGGGGGTGGTCTTTTGTTGAATAGTTTTGCTATGGTTTCCCACCGGGAGTGAGGATTGTGCGTGTGATCAATTTTGTCAATATGTTGTTTCCAGATGTTTGTTTTGTGTTCATGTATTTGTTTGTTTATGGGATTGTTAAGAGTAATGATTTGTGGGTCTGATCTGTTTTGTTGATGAATATGGTCAGAGGTGCACAAAAGGGCAACTTGAGCAACTTTTACAACTCGTGCAATTGCAGAAGTTGCACTGCACTTTTATACTTTTTTTAAAAGCATTACACATTTGCTGCACTCTTGGTTAAAAAACTATTTGTGCTTAATTGTACTGTGCACTGAGAAGTAAAAAGATTATTTGCACTTTACTGTGTTGCACATCAAAGATTAAACAAATCAATTGTGCTGCACTTCTATTTTGCAAAAGCACAATCTACTTTGATCCTTTTTAAATGTAGGCAATTGAAAAATCGATTAGGATGCGCTTATGAATTAAAAAAGTACATTACGTTTTAATTAAATTAAAAATTATGTTACACCATGGTTAATATAATTTTTAAAACAATCTACATTGCGCTTTACATGAATTTCAAAATTATATTGCACTTTACATGAATTTCAAAAGCACATTGCACTTATTGCACTGCACTTTACATGATTTCAAAATCGCTTTGGGCAAGTTGTGCTATGCTTTACATGAAAGCGAAAATGCTTTGAACTTAACATGATTTCAAAATCACAATGCACAAGTTGTGCTGTGCTTTACATGATTTCCAAAACACATTAAGCTTTATATGATCTAAAAAACATATTGCATAAGTTGCACTGCACTTTCCTTGAGAAAGAAAAAATGGCCACTTCTGGATATGGTTACAATGATAGATAAGATTGTGAATACACTTGAGCGAGTGAGTGTGACTTGAGTTGTGATTTACTTTTGAGATGAACACTCTGCCAGCATCCAAAATTGCCTTGATAAGGTGTTTGTTTGCCTCATGAACATTTGTGGTGTAGGGTCTATATGAGATGAGATTCTCAACATCTTGTTTAAATGATGTTCAATCAGTTTTTTGGTAGTTAGTTATTGTTTTAGTAAAACAAAAGCAAGTTGTTTTCATCTTGTTATGTATACTGAGGATGGTAAGTAAAGATAAGTGATCAGATGTGAGGAAGTGGATGATCTGGCACCTAGTGCAATCATACAAGTTTGCTAAAGCAGTGGTGATGTCTGGAAATAGGCTGTTGTGTTTGATTGGGTGGTAGATGTGTTGAAGTGTTACTATTTGGTGTGATGTGATTGGAGTTAAGTAGGATATCTTCAATCAGTTCTTTTCTATGGTCCTCTGTCGGCAAGTACCAAAATGATACGTGAGCATTGACATCTGCTATGATGATTGTGTTTAGAAGATTTGTCATGATTGTAAATGTGCTAGATATCATTGAGTCTTCTTCTGTTTGTGATAGCTGGATAGAATGTTTGGGTGGAACAAATACATTTGCAATATGTAATTGGCTATATGTTATGGGAAGGTGGATTTTGATGTGATAATTTGTAGTTCAATAGCAGAGGTGTTTGATGTATGAAGTCGTGAGAAACTGATGTTGTTTGTAATTTAGGCAGCCTCTTCCTTTTTTGTGAGTGTGATCTGTTCTGATAGGTGTGAAATGAGGAATGTTTGGTGTTTTGTGAGATTGATTGAGAAATTTTGTCTCTTGTATTGTAATGACGTCTGCTTGTGTATTTTTAATGAGTAGTTGTATTGGATTGGGGAATAAATTGTTGCAGTTTTATATTTATAAATAAATTTAATTAATCAAAGACATAGGAATTCAACCAAGCTTAATCAAATCAAATATAAATACATTAAATCAAAGATGCATTCAGTAATATTTATATCAATTAGAAATATTGAATCTAAAAGAAACATTGAACAAAACAAATTTACAAACTGCAACAATTTATTTCCCAACCCAATATTTCATCTGTTTTGTTACAGATGCCATTTGCATTAAGTAGCAGGACTTTGAGGAGGTTCTTTGGTGATGTTGTGTTTGTTTGTGTTTTGTGTTTAAAAGTGCTGTGAAGTGTGCAGCACCATGAGTTGTTGTAGTCCTTCACTGTGATTTGGGAGCATTTTAAATGCACCCAGTGCTTTGTGTAGTTACCGTACATAAAATTGATGTTTGATGTTTAGTGATAGATTTGAAAAAAATGTCACAAACCCATTTATGTGTTTGTGGTCCAGGGTTTGGGTGTATATTGCCTCAAAAAGCAGCAATCTGATCATCCAGTTTGTGAGAAAACTGAAAAATTGACTTTCTTGAGAAGCCAGAAATGAGTCTTTTCTTACCAGATAAAACAAGAGCTCCACCCAATAAAAATCAGACAGGAAGCAGAATTAAGCCAATTTGTTGTGGTTAAAAATCAACCACCAGTATCCTAACCATGACAAAGCTGACTCACTTAAAAAATACTTTTTAAATAGATACCTCTGCCAAGTACCTGAATGCAGATCTTTTTAATTTGCATGATGCCCAAGGAAGCATGAAAAACATTCTAGGTGACATATCATGATTTTGCAATGAAACCCTGCTGTGAGAGGGTTTTTACACAAGAGATTTCCTTCTCCTAGACTACTTGCTTGCCACAGCTTTTGAGTACCATCTGACCAGGTTTGAAGCTGCCATCCTGTGAACTATATTTTGTTTTGTCTCTATCTGCAAACCTCTTTAGCATGAATATTCCTAAATGGAGAGATAAACTCTCTGACCAACACAGCTTTACAGGTGACCAAGATATGCAAATTTTCTCACTAAGGTAAGTTAGTAGTTTATAGAAAAGAAATTTTTAAAAAATTTGTTTGCAATAAGACCATGACCATGGTATAACTGCAAACACATTTCTTTTAAGCTTCTGTTTTTAAACAGATGACCAATAATAATAATAATTACACACCAATTGATATTTTGCATCACTTGCAAAAAATTGCTGGAGGTGCTATACATAAGGAAAGCAATTACCTTGAAAAAATAAAGTGAAAATAAATATAAAACCATGCTTTTTAAAATATTAATAAATATTTGGTTTTGAGCTTTGAAAAAGTTTATTACTAGTATTGGCATGTTTAAATATTTGCTTGTTTTTATACATACTTGGATAAATGTATTAAATATATTTTTCCAGCTCTATCAACAAAAACAATACTACAAATTATAAAGTAAGAAGTTAAAAAATAATATACAGTTTCATTAAAGCAAGCAATAAATACAGATATAACAACCATGATTATAATAATTTTCAATACACTTTTAACAACTAAACAACAATAATTAACTTACTATCATCTCCAGCTGGACCAGCTTCACATAAAGCTGGAGGATCTCTATTTATATCTTGTAATTCCTATAAATATATGTTTATTTAACAAGATACAATTTTTTGTAATAAGCTGAAGTTTTACATACTGATTTTTACATACACAACAAAATTCAAATATTTGATATTTTTCAAGAAACCCCAAATTCTCACTTGTGCAAAAAAATTATTAATGTTTAAAAACTATGTTAAAGTCTTTTATCAGAAATGTATTACCCTTCTTCCAGTAAAGTTACATTGACGATTTTATTTAACTGATCAAATTGCGATGCATGAATTTATTAATAAAATTGGTCAACTTTCAATTTATTATAGCAAATAAAAGTTAAAAATTTAAAACCAACTGTATCATTATGAAAAAGTCAGAACCCATATAGTATGAGTAGAATTTTTTAAATGTTTTGTCAAATATATGGTAATCTAATTTAATTAATTTTTTACAGAAACTGATAATGACCTTTATAGGTTGAAATCGATTTTTCATAATGATACAGTTGGTTTCAAATTTTTAACTTTTATTTGCTATAATAAATTGAAAGTTGACTGATTTTATTAATAAATTCATGCATCACAATTTGTTTAAAAACTAATAATAATTGGGTCTCTTTCACTATTTGCCCTTTATTAGCCTTGCAGACTTTTTGGGATTTCTTAAAATTTAAAAGATAATCAACAAAACTTGGCAAATTATGAATGAGAACCATTTATTTTGCAGTACTTATTTTATAGATACAGTATATTTCATAATAAACTAGTAAAAATTCTTAATATACTTACTCTAGTAATTCTCTTTAAGGCCATATTTGATAATTAAGCTTAACCTATATACAAAATTGTAAATTGAGTATGCTATTTTACCTAATTTGTATTTTCTAAACTTTTAATACAAAAAAGTTGTTTATATTTGACTTGTTTCTGTGTTTAGTTCAAAGTTCAGTTTATTCACATCACAGATTATAAACCATCAATACACAAAATGACATATGAAAAAAGTAATAAAGTTTTTAATTACTGTTTATCAACACTGCAAGGCTG
The DNA here is from genome assembly GCA_963680785.1 of Diplosoma virens. Classification (NCBI taxonomy): domain Eukaryota; kingdom Metazoa; phylum Chordata; class Ascidiacea; order Aplousobranchia; family Didemnidae; genus Diplosoma; species Diplosoma virens. The sequence continues at coordinate 45,346,049 of OY796881.1, read as the reverse complement.
GTATGTGGCAGTGAAAAACCTAAAGGTCACCAGAGTCAACAATTATCCCTTTCTTTTTATAACAGTTATATAAGGACAACTGCAAATTGCAATTAAAAAACAAAGTTCATTAACACAAAAAAAAGAAACAAAAAAACAATTAGACTAAAAAAAATCATTAGATAAAATATCCAGTACTGTTAAAAAGGTGACTTTTTTCATCTTATTTTATATTATATAATATATATACAAGGGACAGTGCTGACAATTCACTTTTAACAGTGCTCAATGATTTGAAGATCAGAGCAAAATTATTAAAATTTGATACATACTGTATATATATATATATTAGAATAAATGATTGGACATATATATAGACATATATATATATATATGAGCTCTTTGGCTGGGAAGGCAGTGATGCTGCTGCACTATGCAAGGCTCATCATTTCATATGATTTGAACTCTCTTGGCATCACTGGGCTTTGACTCTACTGCAGCTTAAAAACCACAAGTAGAAAATTAGCCACAAGGTTCAAATTGGTGAGCCTTGTTCTTTCCCAGCATAACTTCAATGCACTGACAAGACCTGAAAGGTCAAAACAGTACTGTCTGCAGTTATATATATATATATATATATTGGTAAAAAAAGCAAGACTGTCAGTAAAGAGTGATGATGAAAACTCAGAGCAGCAAATTAAATTAAATTACAAGAGCCACATAGAGGATTTTATTAAAATCCTTAACAGTCTGTTTCACCTTTTTGGCTCATCAGGAGATGATTCTAAACACAGACGAAAAGTACATAATTAATATGACAAAACACATAAAAAACTGCTAATTTTGGTGAAATTTTATTCCATATTTTTCTCCCACTAAAACAAATTATTTATACACTACAACAAGTTATATACAAACCATGCTTTCTGTTTAGTACAGCAAAACTAAATGATACATAAATTTATTAATCATAGTTAAAGCATGATTTTCAAAAATATTGTAACAAATTTATTACAGTATTAGAAAATTGACCAAAAAACAACAAAATTAATTAACATCACTAAACATGATTAAAAATAACTAGGCAGGGGCTAGAGATTGGGTATAGGACTGAAATTAAAGTCCTGTAATTGCTTTTCTGAATCAATTGTCATGTTATTATTTTTACATTATTTCTAACTCAATAGAACTCATTTCCACTATGAGCATTAGCAGATTGTTTTTTTTTTTCTTCTTTCCATGCTTAAGTGGTAAGCCAAACAAAAAGTTCAATAAAACAAACAAAGAATACTCCTAACAATGCTCATAGTGGAAGCAAGCCCTTATCGATGTGGTATAACAAAAAAGCATTGTTGAACAGATTGTAACATTCAGATTAGACTCCCACTTCAAACATCTGTTGTTAAGTTTATTTTAAAACACTTCTTGTTTCTAAAGGTAGTTAAGATCCAAAAATAAAGCTTAAGACAAGAACGTTGATAAGGTTAAAAAATTAAAAACTAAATTAAGCTTAAACTATATGGCTAAAGTGTAAATTATATTGGGTTTGCATTAAGTTTTAAAATAAATTTTAACAAGTCTTATGAATGCCAATTTATATATACTAAAGCAAACTCAAATTAAGTCATTTTTACTATAACTTATCTTTAACCACAACTTAGTTTCAATACTTTTTTCCAAATCTAAAAAAGTTTTTAACATATTTTTTACAAAAATATTTTCATTCAGCTGGGTTAAAATATGCTTGCTATACACTCCAATTTAGCCATCAGTCCCAATTTTAGCCCTTGGTCTGGTGTCAATAAATGTGATAAGTATGGTGTCTGATTAAGCTTATAAAAAGTCTATAAAATGTCTCCTTCATGGAATAAATGAACAATTTAATATAAAAATCAAGCCTGAAGTTTACAACTCAATAAAAAAAATAGCAATCACTTTCATGATATGGTATTTAATTTTTTGCCTAGTATAGTTCATATATTTCATGTATCCATAGGTTAAAAACTTGTTTTTCATGCTCTAAAAGTAAAGTTAGTTTGAAAAATTGCTTGATTTTGATGATATCAAATTATGAAAGGCTTAAAGTAGTAGTTCTCAATGCTCTTACTCTTACTCTAATATGCAATTATGCATGTGGAGTATAATGTCATAGATGAATTTGAATAAATTTAATATTTCATTCACTTCCCCCCCAATTCCTCCCTTAACAATTTTTCCTCCCATCAGGTTACAAATTCCTCCTTGGGGAGCCAAGTGGTTTACTTTGAGAAACACTGACTTAAAGGGACAATTGCCCTAAACTACTCTTGCAAAGCTAATTAGAAAAAAGCTCACACTCAATTTCATTAATTTTTGTTTTATAATTTATAAGATATTGAATTATATTTTCAAACTTTCCACTTATGTTAATGATATACGAATACCCCAAGTTTAATTAAACAGTTTAACTGCTGATGAACTGAATACCACATAACATTTTGTTAATTTTAAAATGACCAGTATAATTTTAAGCTGGATGTAAATGATTTGATTCAGTAACCAATACTAGTAATGGCAGTCTGACTGCAGCAGTTATCACACCATATACTGTACATTTTATTTGTTTATACAAAGAAATAAATGCAATGCTTGGGCATCTTAAGTGTCATTATTCAATAACATAGACATTTATAATTGTAGTGAAACCTTCTAAACTTTATACTGTAAGATCTTCCAAGAACACTTATAAATGCAGCAATTTTGTACAAAAATTTGTAGGAACAGAACCCAAAATACATCATCTTTTAGCAACCAAAAGAAATGTATTTGCAGAACCTGGTGGAGGCACAAACTTTACTTGGGAAATCAACTGTACAGGGTGTCAAGAAAGTTCCCGATCCTAAACAAAATTATATAGGGCTAATGACAGAAGGTTAAATCAACAAAAGGTTTATTGTGGTGATAGAACAAAGCTCCATGAACATAAAAAAATCTGGTTTATTCAAAATGACCCCCATCTGTATCAATAACACGTTGGAGCCTCTGTCGGAAATTCTGACAAGCAGCACGAAGGGCATCTTGAGGAATTTTCTCCCATGCTCGTTTCAGGGAAGCTCAAAGATCCTCCAGATTGTTATGGGGTGAAGAACAGGCTTCTTTTTCCAGAATACCCCACACACAGAAATCCATAGGATTAAGATCGGGTGAAGATGGTGGCCACAAATCTTTGGTCCAGAATGAAGGAAAGTGCTCTTCGCACCACTTCTGCGTCTTCTTTGATGTGTGAGAAGGCGCGCCGTCTTGTTGGAAGGTGAAGGACTTATTTTTGAACTTTTCCTTCATCGATGCGAGGGCAGGGGTTAAAATATCATTGACATACGAATCTGTATTCACTTTGACCCCCTCTTTAACAAAAATGAGGGGAGATTTCCAAGATTTGGAGATCGCACCCCATACCATCACAGACGAGGGTTTCTGTCAGCGTGAAACAAATCGAAGATGATCAGGGAGGTCCTTGGGCAACTTTCCAAGAATCCTGTTATTCTGGGTGTTGAACTTCGCCTCCACCAAGAAGAGTTTTTCGTCTGAAAAAACGATTTCGCCTTTCTCCGTGCCTCCCTTCAGACGGTTCAGCAGAATTTTGGCCCTCTCCTTTCTTTTTCGCTTCTGGAGGTCAGTTAGGAGTTGTCTTGTCCTGATTTTGTACGGGGACATTTTGAGATCCTGTTCAACAATTGTTCTGACAGACTCATGGCTGATATTCATGTCTTTAGCTGTTTTCCTCAAAGATCGTTTGGGGTTCCTCCGAATTCTCTCCCTGAGGGCCTTGATCTTCGCTGGAGTGCGAGTGGATCGAGGTCGTCCACTCCTATCCCGATCCTCCATGGTTCCAAGTTCTTGGAAGCGCAAGATTGTATCGCAAACAGTCGATTTTGGTGCTTTTAGCAACTTCATAATTTTAGAATTTGAATGTCCCGAACGATGAAGTTGAATGATTGCAGCTCTTTTACTCATTTTATTATTATTTTTGGCCAAAAAAATTTGAAAAGCATATCTGAAACATTGAAAAGGAGGATTAAGTGGAAAAATGACGTACAGAACTTCTCATAATTCATTGAAGTTTTTGAATTACATTAAATTTAAAAATTGATCGGGAACTTTCTTGACACCCTGTACAGTGTCAACTTTTAAGATTGGTCCTATCCACTATCTTCTTATCAAACTTGCAAGCTATATAGTTATTTCCAGCAAATTGCAAATCTTCTTTGCCATGGTGTGAAAAGTAATAAATGACTGTGAGGTCACTGTCTTTGCTGGTTCATTTGTACAAATGGTGAAAAGAATAAGTTGCAGGTATTGTACTTCCCAACAAAAACTGATATTTTCTTCTGTATCAATGGCAGTTGCAAACAACTTTTGCAATTAACATTCTACCTTAGATACTTATAAATTCTTTTGCTATTAGAACACGCTGATGTTTAGGTAGACTATGAGGTGGTCTAACTAGAGATAAGTTAAGTTAACTTTGGGTCATTGTGAAAGCAACAATTATCACTTTCAAAACTGGATGAGGTTGAACTTGTTTTAGAATCTTCCAAACATTGTAGTCCACTTTAAATCTTTTATAACATATTGCACAAATTGGTCATCCAGGTTTAACATCAATAAGAGTTTCTCCATCATTTTAGCAACTTCCAATGTAAATCTTTTATAACATATTGCACAAATTCGTCATCCAGGTTTAACATCAATAAGAGTTTCTCTATCATTTTAGCAACTTCCAATGTAACTAATATACTACCTTTAACTTTTCTTTTGTGAGACTTGTAAATGTTGCAATAATTTTTAAACCTGTGCTCAAATCTGGCCCCAGAAAAATCTTTCTATGGTGCATATATACATTGACAACTTGGTCTCAGTCTTTCAATGAAGCAATAATTCTTGGTCTGTGATATATAAGCTTTAAAAGATATTAAATCAAGTTTTGCTTTGTATAATGTTTTGTGACAGTCTTGCTAAAACAAAATTCCAACAGTATCATATTCCATGAATGTAATGTAATACTATTAACATAAATCTAAATAGAATTTTAAGATTATTATAAATATTATTATTACACAACCTATATAAAGAAAAATCATTAGCATATAAATAAATAAACAATCTTATCTGATGAAATAAACCATCAATATCATAACTTATTTTAAAAAACTTAAACCAACCTAAGATTTGCAATTCAATGAACTGAAATAAAAGCAGAAGTGAGGGTGCTGGAGAAGTATATTAAAGAAAAAGCGTTTTTAATATACATCAATAGCAATGTTAGTCATTAGGAATGTAAATTTAAACCTCCCTTGATAAACTAAACACTTAAACTTCAATTTATATCAGCAAAAATGGAAATAAATAATGGAATTAGAAAAGATAAGTTGAACTATTGAGTTCCCTTCATTTAATTCTAACTCTTTTTTCTAACTCTATCCCTTTTCCTAACTCTAAAAATAAAAAGCTAGGCAAGGCTTAAACTAAAGTAGTAGCGTTATTAGTTCACAAATAAATAACAAAGCACTAGAAGAGTTTTTTCTAAACAGAATATAAAACTTTGCCTTAGTGAGCTTTATTATCTTCCTTTTTGACTGGCAGAATAACTTTAAAACATTCTCCTGAATTGTAATAAGATACATTTGCTGCACACTCAACTACATTAAAACAGTGCAATTTTGTCAATCTAACTTTACTTTTAGGGCAAAAAAAACAAGTTTCTAATTTATGAGTACATGAAAGTATATAAACTATACTAGGCAATTGCTATTTAGACAATTGCTAATACTAAACAAATTGCTATTTTTTTCATTTAGTCGTAAACTTCAGGCTTGATTTTTATGTTAAATTGTACATTTATTCCATGAAGGAGACACTTCATTGACTTTTTATATGCTTGAAGAAATTCCTTGACACCAAAAATGATAAATTTGAGATTTGTTTCACTCTTCTACAACCAAAAATTGAGTTATTACAGAAAATCATAGAGCATGACCAGTGCTCACTTACCTAAATTTTGAAAGTTGCTTGGCGCAGGAGTGTTTTTTGCTGTTCTCGTGAAATCGGAAAATTGAGTTTAATTAAGTTACTAATACAGTCAAAAATATAACAGAATAGTTTTTCAGCTCTTCAAAATTATTTTGGTGCTAGATAGAAAGTTAAAGATAATTTCAAATTATTAATTTAAACAACTTTTCGAAAACTAGTCTTTGTCTTTTCAGATTAACAGTTTTGTCTGCCATATTAAGTGAAAATCAATTGTTATGTAACAACTTTCAATTTGGATGAGATAATTTTCTAAGTCAGTTGTGGTTTTTAACTGTGAAACGAAAAGCAGACAGGGAGACTTGGTGGTGGAATGAGGCAGTTCAAAAGAGCATAAAAGAAAAGAAAGAAGCAAAGAAAGCATGGGACAAAATAAGAGATGAAAATACTAAAAAGGTATACAAAGAAAAGAAGAGTAAGGCAAAGAAGGCAGTTGCAATGGCAAAGGGACGTGCGTATGATGATTTCTATGCTAGATTGGAAACAAAAGAAGGTAAAAAAGAGTTGTGCAGATTGGCTAGGCAGAGAGACAGAGCAGGGAAAGATGTGCAGCACGTGAGGGTTATAAAGGATGAAAACGGTAATGTTATGGTAAATTCAGAGGCAGTATTAAAGAGATGGAAGGAGTACTTTGAGAAACTGATGAACGAGGAAAATAACAGAGAACCTACGACAGAGGAAGCAGAAGTGGTAAATGAAGAGGTAAATTGTGTCAGTAGAGGAGAAGTAAAGAACGCACTAAGAAGGATGAAAAAAGGTAAAGCGGTTGGGCCAGATGAGTTGCCAGTAGAAGTTTGGAAGTGCATGGGAGAGATGGGGATAAAGTTTTTGACCAGACTGTTCAACAGACTATTAATGGGTGAACGGATTCCAGAAAAATGGAGAAGGAGTGTGCTTATCCCAATCTATAAAAACAAGTGCTGTGGAAACTACAGAGGAATAAAGCTAATGAGCCACACAATGAAAGTATGGGAAAGAATTATTGAAACCAGGTTAAGGGATAGAGTGGAGATCAGCAAACAGCAATATAGATTTATGCCAGGAAAGGAAACCACCGATGCCATGTTTGCTTTAAGAATGTTTATAGAAAAATACAGGGAAGGTCAAAGAGAGCTACATTGTGTATTCGTAGACCTAGAGAAAGCTTACGACAGGGTTCCACGGGAAGAGCTGTGGTACTGCATGAGAAAATCCGGAATAGTGGAAAAGTATGTGCAATTAGTACAGGATATGTATGAGGGAAGCGAAACAGTGGTGAGGTGTGCAGTAGGAACTACAGAAAGTTTCAAGGTTAAGGTTGGACTGCACCAAGGATCAGCGTGAAGTCCATTTCTTTTTGCCGTGATAATGGACAGGCTAACAGATGAAGTAAGGAGAGAACCACCATGGACGATGTTGTTTGCTGATGATATTGTGATTTGCGAAGAGACCAGGGAAGAAGTGGAGCACAGATTAGAATCCTGGAAGTATGCATTAGAAAGAAGAGGGACGAAAGTAAGTAGGTCAAAGACCGAATATCTTTGCATAAATGGAGGAAATAACGACGAAAAAGTAAAGATAGAGGATGCAAAAATGCCAAGAGTAAAGGAATTTAAGTATTTGGGATCAACGGTGCAAGAAAGTGGTGATTGTGAGAGAGAGGTAAAGAAGAGAGTACAGGCAGGATGGAATGGATGGAGAAGATTATCGGGAGTAATCTGCGACAGGAGGTTACCAGCTAGAGTAAAAGGAAAAGTGTACAGTTAAGTGGTAAGACCAGCAATAGTGTATAAACTTGAGACAGTAGCAGTCACAAAGAAACAAGTAGAAGAGATGGAAGTCGCAGAGATGAAAATGTTGAGGTTTGCTATGAGAGTGATGAGAAAAGACAAGATTAGAAACGAGCACATCAGGAGTACTGTTAAGGTAGAATGGTTAGGAATGAAGATGAGGGAGGGCAGGCTGAGGTGGTATGAACATGTCATGAGGAGAGACCAAGAGTATGTAGGAAGAAAGATGATAGAAATGGAGTTACCGGGAAAGAGGAAAAGAGGGAGACCAAATAGAAGATTTTAGATGTAGTAAAAGAAGATATGGAGGAAGTTGGTGCAAAGGAGACGGATGTTGAAGACAGAAAGATGTGGAGAACGATGATACGCTGTGGCCACCCCTGACTTAAAGGGAAAGGCCAAAAATAAGAAGAAGAAGAAGAAGTTGTGGCTTTTAGCATCATTATGTCCAGTGGAAGAAAATAGAATAAAACAGATAATTTCAATCAATTATTTCAATACAATCAAGAAAGACTAAATGAAATTTACGAGCAGTAAAGAAAGGCTAAATGAAATTTACGAACAATTGACAGAAATATTAGATGAAATTAAAAGTTTGCGAAAAGAAGTTTCAGCAATAGGAACAAAATTGAACAACTAACGATCGAGAATTTAAAACTAAAGCAAGCCGCAAATTTAAACATATTCCACACAAACAACTTGGAACAATATTCAAGACCTGAGAATATACGAATCTATAGAATTCCTGAGTCAACTTCACATAATAATAGGGATGATGGTGAAACAAGATTATTGAAAATAGCTACAGCTCAACAAATTGATCTTGAACCAAAAGATATTCAAAGAGTTCATCGTCTTGGAAAAAGAAAATATTCGCCGTCGGCCAAGCCACGCCCAATCATTGCTCGATTTATTTCGTATAAAAAAAGAAACCAGTTTTTCTATTTGAAATCTAAACAAAAAGAAACTGGTGAATTTAACAACGCGTATATCACCGAAGATTTGACAACTCTTCGATCTAACCTTTTCAACTATATCAAAAATAAATGTGACGGTGAGTTTGTGCTTGTACACACATATAATGGCAGTATTCGTGCTAAAAGATCTGCGCTTAAACACGGCAAATTAAACGATGGGAAAAAAGATAAAGGAATTGGTAATTAGCTTACTATGAACTCAACTGACGATTTATTCAAATTTAACATACCGGTAGATCTTGATTTTGAGAAACGTGGCTATAAACCACTTATGATCAATACTTAAAAATTAATTTTAAGTGCGTGTGTTTGAGTGTAAATAATTTTCTAAATACCTGTCAATGAATCTCCAAACCAATTGTATTACTTGTTTAGTAAAAATTTCTATGAACGACTTGATGATATGCGATTCCTGCTTATGTCACTACCATAGAAAATGCATCAATCGTCATCCACTTGTCACCCTAACCACTAACATATCGAACCAAAATTATGCGAGCTGCTCCCTATGTAAAAACAGATCTGTCTTTTTTAACTCAAGCGACTCTTCCTCAAATATAAGTTACAACGACGTCTTCATAAATTGTCTTTACTACGATGATAAGTCATTAAATAGAATATTGAAAAATCAACTTAATGATCTATTGATAATGCACTTCAACATTCGAAGTTTTCAAAAAAATACAGACGCTTTAATTACTTATTTATTGGGACTTGCGTGCTCACCCGATGTTATAGGAATAACTGAAACCAAATTAATAAGTGGTTAAACTCACACTAAAATTGAAATTAACGGATATACTTTTTTACATCATGATACTACAACTAAAGCCGGAAGTGTAGCTTTTTATATTAAAAAAACTTTAGACTTTCAGTTAATTACTAATGTAAGCATTGGTATGAATTCAGTAGAGGACTTATGGATTGAGATACAAACTAAATCTAAACCTATTCTAATTGGAGTTATCTATCGCCACCAATCAATTTGAAACCTGAATTGGAATCTTTTTCAACTCAATTATATAACATTCTTACCGAATTGAACTCTAAAAATAATTCGTTTTACGTTCTGGGCGACTTCAACATAAACCTAATGCAAACTAACAATAACTTCGTTGAAAGTTATCTCAGCAATATTTTGAGTTTATCCTGCAAATGTACAATTGATTTACCGACTCCTGAAAACTCTAAAACTCTGCTTGACCATATTTATGTTAACAAAAACCAACATCCTTATATAAGTGGAATCATTCTTAATGATATTATAGCGATCATTTTGGTACCTTCATCTCTATTTCTACCAAAAAATTAAACAAAGCAAAGCCTAATCAATTAACAATACGTGACATGAATAACTTTAGTTATGAAATGTTTTTGAAGGAATTAGAAAACCGCTTGCAAGTTGAGAATTTTGCTGAGAGCGACCCAGTAAATAAACAATTTGAAGCCTTTTACAAAATATTTCACAGAACTATTGACAAATTTGCTCCCGCCAAAAAAGCCTCTCGTAAAGAAAAGCGAATTTACTTTAAGCCTTGGTTATCAAAAAGCATTTTAAAATCAATAACAAAAAAAATTAGTTTATTTAAAAAACTTTATAAAAATTTTACCGAATCTAATTTGAAGGTTTATAAAAAATACCGTAACACATTAAACAGAACAATTAAACTTGCTAAAGAAACTTATTACAAAGAAACTATTGATAGTGCCAAAGGTGACTCAAAAAAACTCTGGAAAATCATAGACACCCTTGTCAACTCAAAAAATAAAAAAAAATTTTCCACAAAAACTTGACATCAAAGGGAAAAAAGTTCGAGATTCACAAATTCTCTGCAACAATTTAAATTTATATTTTACAAATATTGGAAAAAATCTAGCAAAATCCATTAGGCCAGTTCCCCATTCAAAAAAATTAAACTTGAATAAAATAAACCACAAACCGCTTACGAATTCGTTCTTTTTCACGCCTTCAACCACTGAAGAAGTAAGTTCTATCATAAAGAATTTAAATAACGAAAAAGCAATTCAAGAAAATGACGTGGAAACCAAATTTTTTAAAACTAGCAACGCCATTATCTCGCCGTTCATCAGCAATATATTTAATTCTTCCATTAACCCAAATTATCCCACTGTCTATAAAAGTGAACCCATTTTCAAAGAGCGCTTTCTACCCCCAGAACAGATATAATTTAATAAGAGTTATGTTGAAACTTTCAAGTTCAACATCACTCTATATGAAGAAGTGAAAAAATATTAAATTATACCTGTTCTGGGAGTAGAAAGCGCTCTTTGAAAATGAGTTCACTTTTGTAGAAAGTGGGATAATTTGGGAAAATTTCCCGACGCATTAAAATAAGCAGAAATTATCTCAATCTTCAAAAAAGGCGATGTAAATCTATTCACTAGCTATAGACCCATATCGATTTTACATCAATTCAGCAAAATATGGGAAAAACTAATATTTAATAGAATTTACGTGTGTTTGGAGAAATTAAATTTACTATCTGTAACACAATCCGGCTTTAGACAAAATTATTCGACTACTCTTGCAATAAACTACATCTACGATAAACTTATTAAAAACGCTGACAGTGGTTTATACTCTTGCTGCATTTTTCTTGAGCTGACAAAAGTTTTTGACACGTAGACTACTCTAAACTATTAAATAAGATGGAAACACAATTCGGTTTCGTGGCTTATCATTAAATTTAATTCAAAGTTATTTAAGCAATAGAAGTCAATATACAAAAATAGACAACCGTCAATCTTATCCCTCAAATGTTAACTGTGGAGTACCCCAGGGCTCGTCTTTAGGTCCCTTATTATTTCTTATATATATAAACGATCTACCGACGGCAAGTTCATTTGAAACCATTCTATTTGCAGATGATGCTTTTTTAACTGACGAAAATTTGATTCTATCAGACAAAAATTTGAACTCTTTACAAAAAAGAGTTAATGACGAACTCTTTGAAATAGACCTATGGCTGCGCACAAACAAATTATCTTTAAATTACTCGAAAACTTCTTTTATGATCATTAATAAACATCCTAGCTCAACTTTCACAGGAAACTTTCAAATTTCGATTAATTCTCACACTTTGAAGCGCGAAAGTGTTGTTGAATGTTTAGGTATACTTATTGATCAAAATTTAAATTGGTCCGCCCACATAAAACAGTTATCTCTTCAACTTTCGCGTTATGCTGGCCTACTCTATAGGACCCGTAAATTTCTAAGCAAAAAGACTTTAAGCTTAATATATTACAGCTTAATTTATAGTAGAATACAATATGGCATAACAATATGGGATTCAGCTAAAAAAACTCACTTACACGATTTATCAATACGACTCAATAATATCGTTAGAATCATAACATATAGTAGTATAAGTTTTATCCAATAACTAGATTGCATAAAAAAATTAAAACTTTCAAAATTAGAAGACATTTATAAACTAGAACTTGCCAAATATATGTAGGCCTATAAGCTACACCATAGATATTTACCGTCATCTTTAATGAATTCTTACATCAAAATTGAATCAATTCATATTCATAATACTAGCAAGTAGAAAATACCACCTTCTATAAACCAAGCATCAATAAATCAATCGGAAAAAATCTACTTGTATACAGAGGAAACAGTATATGGAATAAAATAAACAACTCTATAAAAAAATTAAACTGGTAGGGGAGACCGGGGCACGTAGTAGCACTTTTTTTTCTTTTTGCTATTTCTCTCATAATAAATGTTTTTTTCGCAATTTTTGTTTAATATGAAAAATTTAGGTCACTGTTTAACTAATATCAAAAAAATAAATTAATAATTTTCAAAGCTTAGTAATAATAATAATAATAGTAGGTTTAACCACAGATTCTAACTGATAACAATGGCAACAATGATTGCTAAGTTAACACTTTTGCTCAGCTGTGGAACAAGCAAATAATAACAAGACAATGTGATGCAAAATAAGAAAAGTAATATAGCACAATTAAATCACATATATTACAATAAGTGGATAACAGTATTGGTAAACAGCAGTCAATATTATCAATGAGACAAGAAATACTGAGAGAATAAATATGTTTTTAATATGTTTTAGTTATTTAGTTAGTTAGTAATAGTTAAAATTACAATTTAAATATTAAAAAAAAGCGTTACAATGTGCCCCGTCAATGGGGTAAGTTGTAACAGCAACAAAATTACTAATAAATGTTTAGATATAAATGTAACTTGAAGAAAATAACAATATGAAAAAGTAAACACAACGAAATCACACATAGCCTAGTCATAGACATGAGTATCAAGCACAAAAAATGAGGTATTTGGCCATTGTCTTTGTGACTTCGTACGAAAATTGAGAAATCTGAGAGAAAAAATATTTTTTGCCGAAATCAGAAAAAAAATTTTTTTGATCTTCATTTTAGAATCTTAGACAAATTTTGTTCTCATATCCAAAAGTGCAAAAAAATCATGATTCCGGGAAATTTCACAAATTTTGGGAAAAACTCCATTGTGCCCTAATTTGTTACTGGCTGGAACGTCTATGGATATACATACGCAAAAATGAAGACCATTTTTTGTCTTTACCTTATATTTGGAACAAAAACAGAGACTTTGGTCACTGAATGAAAGTGATGACTTTTTTTTAGAGATCAATAGTTTCGAAAATGGAAAAATCAGTATTAGCTCTAAAGCGATGACTTTTTTTTGTTCTTCACCCAAAATTTGGGACAAAATTACAAAATTTTTTTTTATATCCGTGAAGTGCTACATGATCGAGATTCAGACAATCGTCATTAAAATTTGGTCAAAATTGTATTGCCCAATCAACATTTTTTTGGAGTAACATTTAGGCATCTCCACAATAAAATGCTGCAAGATCATGATTCGGGTAATAGCCTACTGATACTGATACTAAACATCTGTTATTTTATTTTAGGCTATATAACCTTTTAAAAAAAGCATTTCATAAAGAAGAGTTTTATAATGGATGGACATGAACTGCCTAGATATGTAAGTGCCCGTGAACAGCAGGTGTTGAATAACATTACAACATTTGATGCAATTCGAAGAAAAATGTCCTGCTCCTTTGTTTATTGTTGTTGCGAATCTAAAAATAAATTAATTTCTTCTTTAATGGGCTCGGAATGTTTTATTAATTCATCATACTATACTTAAACACTACAACGCATTAGTTCACTTGCAATAGATACTTGGTAACCTTTTTTTTTAAGTGTTGTTTTTTTATATGTGTTTCTTATATTCTATCTAGTTTTTGCTGTTTTGGTTTTTTTTTTTTTTTTGTTATGGACCTTGAATCTGATTTAAATAAATAAATAAAAAAATATAATAATAGTAGTCACAAAAACAAAATTAAATTTCTATAATTAGTCGGCAGCGTGGTCGAGTAATTAAAGCGCCGGGCTCGTGACCGACACGGTCTTGGTTCAAAACCCACTCGCGCCATTCTGTTGTGTCCTTGGGAAAGACACTTTATGGCACATTCTTCTGCTTGGTGGTCCAGGCAAGCAGTTCTAAATTTCAGTCATATCTCTATTAAATTATTAGCGGAAAGCAATATCTTGGTATCTCCGGAAGCAGGTCGGGCTAATTGCCTACCCTATGTATTAGCGCCTCCGTCGCTTTCCTGCGAGTCAGGAGGATAAATATAAAGATAAAATAAATAAAAAAAAAAATATATATAAATTAAAAGCTGCTTTTGCATGAGCATTAGGGATATAACTTTTTCCAGTTTTTTAACCCTGTGTCATTTTTCAATGAATAATATAGAAATAAACTAAAAAATACCATTTTTGCGTTGATCGGTCGAAAAAACCTCGCGCACATCGATCAAATTTTATTAGTTATTTATGTTCTTTACTAAAACAAATTACAATCATGTTTATAATGTTTCGTAAACAATTTTTCTGGCAAAAAATAAAAAAAACTTTTATTTTTTTTAAATAATTTTCAAACTCATTAAAAATGATTGGTAGCAACAAATTTGCTGCTTAGATACTTTTTTGATCGGCTATTTTTAATAATATCCAGCTTTTTTTTAACTGCTCTCTCCGCAATTATGTTTGTTCTCGGCATATTAATTTTTTGAAGACTCCTGATTATAAAATTTCAAAAATAGTCAAGTATTGTCAATGCTTTTGGGCAATTTTGTAACTTGCGATTAATTGCATCATAAATGACTTGTGATTAATTGCATCATAAAGACACTAAACAAAAAAAACATTCGTATGGCGTTGTGTTCCACACACACCGATTTGCTACTTTCTGTGAATTAACCGCGGTCACCATTGAAGGTAAGCAGCTTGACCACATTTCTCGGAATGTTCGTGAAGTGCCTTTCCGAAGAGCACAACGAGTATCACTCAATCGACGTTACGGAGAATCGAACCAGGTCGTTATGCACGTGAGTCGCGGATGTTACCACTAAGCTAACCCGCCGGACATAAAGACACTTATACATACTTGTATCATAGAGCTGATTGTGGAACCAAAACCTATACCAGTCTTTGGAAATGAATTGGCAAATGTTTTCTAATCGATTTCTAGAATTCGGTATGAGAAAGTAAGCCATTCCACCTGGACGAGAGTTCCACCTGGCGTTGTGAAGAGCTGGAAGGTTTTTCCATTGAATTTTTGGCTATTTACAAGTCTCTTTATTTAATTTAAATGCTTCACAAAGTTGATAAAAAAACCTAAAATCATCTCTCCAACCAGGGTTTTCATTCAATAACAGTTCAGAATCATGCTCGTAGTTAGCTTTCAAAACTTTATATTTGTGGTGATTTGATTTATGAAATCATATGGCAATTGAGGGCTTCTGGTTGAACCGCCTAATTGAAAATCCATTATATGGCTCAAAACGAAATCGAGAATATGGTGCTGACATGCAATGAACTGAGGTTTTTCTTATCCTTTTTTAGTCATGGCTTTCTGAAACTTCACTACAACTCCATTTTCTTTGCCAGTATTGACTGCCGTGGTGTCGCATATTATCATTTTAATGCTCTTCCAGGCATCATATTTGCCCATTAAACTTTTGATTTCTTTGAAAATAGCTCTAGAAGAACTATTTTTGCAGGTAAGAATTCCTAAATTTATTATCCTATTTTCATTTTGAAGACACACAACTTGATATTCCGTTTTCAAGACAACTTTTCCATCAAAATGAATGCAAAATGTTTCACTTTGTAAAATTGCCTTGATATTTACTTTTTTACGCTCGGTTTTTTTGTTAACATGTTTCCAAACACCAACCTGAGTCGGTGAAGCTATATCAACACCATCTTCTTTAAGCGACTTACATACAATTGCTGCCTTTTTCGTTGATAAAGAGTGCTTGCTTACGAGCCTTGCCGCAGACGCCGCTGAACTGTACTTGCTGAATTTTTCCTCCACTGGTTTGAAATCGTTATCGCTTTCATTGTCAATACTATCAGAGATCACATCATTTTCTTCGTTTATTTTACAACTTAAAGAAGTTGAATGAGAGCCAAAGGTACTTGGTTAACTTTAAATAAACTTTCTTTTTGAAGGATGAATTGAATTCAAATCTGCTTCTTTTCTGGTGCTGTACCCAACTCGACCTGACGTTTGAATCTGCGTGGTGTAAAGTTTTTTATCTTCTGAACATAGCCAATTACCATCTACTTTAGTTATGTCAAAAAAGACCTTTCAATTCCTTTCCTACTTGCTCCAATTTTCTTTTTCTATATTTTTTTATAAAGATCAACAACACTTCTTGTTTTAGACTGGACTTGCTGATGTGATACAATGGGAAAGTTTAAAGATTTTCATAAATTTGTCAATTTTTTATAAATCATCTTTATTCTGATAATTCTACTTTTTTCTGAATCAAATAATTCAAGATAGCGACCCAGAATATGTTTTTTGTTGGCATTTTGTGTAAGTCAGATAAACTTACTGTTACCAACAGAAGGTCTGGTCTTCTTTTCACAGAGTATGTTTTGGGTAAGTTTTTACTATACATTTTTTGACTCGTGTAAAAAAAGACAATGAAATTTATGGCTCTGAAACAAAGATGAAAAGTATTTGTAAATTGGCATCATAATTTTGCGAATTTCAAATGCAATATATAAAGAAACAAGGTCAATTTTGTCAAATATTGTATAAAAAGAACAAACTAATTTTTAAAATAAGCATATAAAAGAAGCTTACTTGTACCAGAAGCGAAAAAAAAAAATTTTAGGCATATTTCATTAAGCAATGCGCGCAGACTTTTTTGCACAAAAAGCAAAAAAAAAGCCTTTTTAGGCTCTAAACAAGAAGTTTCATCAAATAAAGGAACAGGCTTTTTGATCTGAAAAAAATGTTTAAAAAGTTATATCCCTAATGAGCATTTTTTTGGATGGCGGATTTTTAAGTAAAATTCTTAAAATTAAGCAAGATTGTTCTTATGTAACATTTTTTTTATGTACTGTAGTAGGAATAAAAATGATTGCTAAAACTGAGAAAAGAAAAGATCCGTATCCGCAAGTAAAGTAAAAAGTTGGATTCAAAAAAACGCTACTGATCCGCCAAAATTTGCGGATAACCACTTCAGATCTGCTCCGCGGACAACTGGTTGACCTACTAGTCGTTTCGTAATTATTACTATTTTATTCTCCTAAGAAATGTAAGGACTTGGGTTCATGGTCCAGGCTAATACAATAAACATATAACGGTAGCATTATGCAAGATAGTCTGTATTGGTAGATGTACATTTTTACAAAATTTCTCATTAATTAAAAAAAATTTATTTAGATTTAGAAATTATATAAATTTGTGTTTGAATTAGCTAATTTCTTGATATGCCTGGTGAAGTAGGCTGCTGCACCAAATATTTTTTATTTTTTTTCAATGTGTTATTTTGGGTAAGTGTTGTTTAATATTATTCCTATAACATTTTTACTTGTTTAAGATGCATTTGAATAAAAATTTAGTGTTTGACTAAGTAAGTAGTGTGCCATCATGGTAACTATGATTGGGCCTTTTCAAAAAGTCACTGTAAGCGATTTTTGTTCATGAAACTAACCTGGATCCCCTTATGGCTGCTATTGCTTTTTAAAGTGATCTGTGCGACTTGGTTTCTTTTTTTATTCCATCATGGTCCTGCAGGAAAATCCATGGTGACTTCTTGATGACACCCCTGTGATTGACATAGTTCAGGTTAAATGTCCTGTTTCTGTATGCACAAGAAAAAGCTTGAGGCTCTTCAAGAAGTCACCATAAGTGATTTTTGTTAATGAAACTAACCTTGATCCCCTGTTAATGAAACTAACTTTGACCCCTCTGTGATTACTATTGCCTCTTAAAAAGATCTTTTCTTCTTTGTTTTTTTTTATTCCATCCTGGTGTTGTAAGGTGGATTCCAAGTTAGTTTCACCAAAAAAATAACTTACAATGACTATTTGAGAGACTCAGAAACTTTTTTTATGCTTTGGCACTTATTTTAATCAAAGCTAGTGTTAGATTTGGATATCACATTATTAGCTTTTTTAGACTGTGGGTGTTGCAAAGGTATTACCAATGATAACCAACTAACTTTTTGAGTTAAAAACAAAATCACTTCTCTTTTTCTAAAAAATAAATTAGCATTTTTAAAACCTTGAAAATTAGCATTTTTTTAAGAAGTCACCAAAAGCAATTTTTTTCAGTAAAACTAACCCTGAATCTCCTTTTAAGTACCAAAAGAAAAAAGATTTCTTAAGAAGCAATAGTAACTGCAGGAGCATCTAGGTTAATCTCATGAATAAAAATCACTTACACTGACTTTTTAAAAAGACCCAAAACTTTTTTACATCTATAACGAATAAATTTTATGAAGCCCAAAAAATAAAATTAATATGGGTTTGGAATGGCCAGGTAAATTTAAACTAAAAGTTTTTTTTGGTTTTGAGCTAAATTGAAAAGAACTAAATTCACTTGGCAATTCCCACCCCATATTAATTTTTTTATTTTTTAGGCTTGAGTAAACAATTTCATGAGATTCTTCTCACAATGGTGAACAGGGTAGGTGAATGAGAGTGTAACATTTTACCTAATTTTAGAATTAAAACAATTGACTTTTAATTGTATACTTTGTCCACTGCTATTTTAAAGTTTACACTTTACAACCAATAAAACATGTGTATCCCACTTTTATAGCTTCTTTCAGTATGATAATTTCATTATTTAAATTGTATTTCTTATTATTTATTGCCTCTTTTTTATGTCAAATAAATACAAATCTACATGGTGCAGTAGAATGGTTAAAAATATTTGACTGAATAAATTTGTCCTTAACCCTAGAATATTACACATACCTTGGTTCCACTGTAAATGATACACCTGGGTCTGACAAACCTGAAATGAAAAAAAATTAAAAAGTATTTGTGTTAATTTTGTTAAACCTTTAGCATTCAATTTTTCAGTTCAGTTTGGTTTATTCCCATAAGCATGAAATGATCAAGTATAATAACAACAAATAATAAAAGTGTCAAATCTACATTTGCTCATGGTGGAGACAGCGAAAAGACCAAAAAGTCATTGAAGTCAGCTGCCACCGCATTAATTAAATTTGAGAGTAACCACAGTCACAAGTAATGTTTATATATTGAATATATAAATATGAAATATAGACATGATAAAACCAAAGCAGCAACAATAACAGCAAAAGAACAGTAACAGTAATACACAGAAAAAAACACATAAACACACATAAAAGAAAAATTTAGTTGTATGAATTGAGTAAACGTTTTTTATATTCTTTTTTAAATTGATGTTTTTGAAATAATTTTATGTGTTGTGGAATTTCGCTCCATATTTTTGATTCTGCAAATGTAATCATACTTTTACCTAAGTTTGTTCTTATTGAATGCAGATGGGAATTATTTTTTTGACTAATCTGGTTTGATGTTTATGGATTAAATTAATGCTGATGATTGGTTGGGTTTGACTATCAATGTTTTAAATTTTATTGCTTATGTTGTGCATTGCAATTGCAAACTGCAATTTGTAAATATCATTAAGTTTTAGTAGTTGCAGTTTCATATATAATAGGTCAGACCTGGTTCTGTTAGTGCTGTTTGTCATAATTCAAAAAACTTTTTTTTTGTATATTTATTAGTGGTTGGAGAGTTTTTGTGTTAGCCTTTCCCTAGCTGATGATGCAGTACTTTAAGTGAGGAGATATTAGACTATAATATACCATTTTTAAAGTTTTAGTATCAGTGTACTTTTCCAATTGAAATATGGCCCATGCCCCTCTGCATAGTTTGGTATTTAAATAGTTGATATGGTTTGCCCAACTCATTTCATCAATCATTATTCCTAAATAGTTAACAGATTGCTGACGATCAATTACATTTTCACCAATTTTTATCACAAAAGGGAAGTTATTTAATTTTTTTGTTAGTATCATGGAGTTTGTCTTTTTCTAATTAACATTAAGCTTATTTATTCTCATCTGGTTTTCAACTTTGAGCAGTTCTGAATTGATATTGAATTGCAAACAATTTGGACTTTTATTAGAAAGAAACTGCATCATCAGCAAAAAATTTTCATGTAATTTAGTTGCTTGGTGCAGCTCATTAATGTATATGAGGATAAGAAGTGGGCCTACCTTTCTGATTAGAAGGTAGCTTTCAAATAATTTAAGGGCTTCACCATGAATACCATATTTAAATAATTTTTTTATTCAAAAATTTTCTTGTTCATGTTTCTGAATCCATTAATGAATTTAAATTAAAACTTTATACATTTTTGTTAAATTTTCAAAAAAAACAAATATTAAAAAATTTACATGGACTCAATACAAATATCACTAAGACTTTTAGACTTTCACTGTATATAAACAGCCTTTTTGTGAAAAAAAAGAGAAAAGCATAAATAACAGAATAAAAGAAATAATATGAAACATAGACACTGAAACACAAAAATACATCATGCAATGATATCTTCCTACCCAGTATACCTGGGTCTCACAGACCTGAATGCTATTTTTTTTATGTTTAGAATTAGAGGAAGATTTGGAAAAAACAACACACCCATACTTAGGACCAACATCTAAACTTAAAAAGCTATTGAAAAGGATAGGGTTACGTCTACATAACAATGCAACAGATAAGATCATAATCAAAAGCTTAAAAATTACTGTTAAAGATTGAAAATCAACAATAGGTTTGTAAAGTTAAGATTACAATTATGAATGAAGTGTGACATTAAACAGCTGCTACCCACCTTAATTGTTAGTTCTTTAAATTGATAATTGGACAGTTGTGCAAAAACCAAGTCAATCTTTCTTACCCTTATGAACACCATATGGCTGACTTTTATTGCCAACCATTCATCTATTGGGAATCAAACTGTTCAAAATTATCTAATTGAAGATTTTGTTTTGACAAATTAGGTTTGTATCTCCCTAACTCTATATACCTGTTTTAGTACTTAAAGTAGATTTTTTTGATATCAACAGAATTTAACCCTGGAGCTGGCTGTATGGAGCCACAATTTTAAGCTATGATTTCAGCTCTGGCTTTGGGCAAGTAAAATTAGACTGCTTCATTGGCTCTGGGTCCACATCCCTGGCCAGAATTGCCAAGTAATTCAAGAAAAAAATAATGCTAGTTCTTTTACTGAATTGTGTTAAAATATTATTTGTCAAATCATGAAAAATTTATAGCAGAGTGAGTCATTAACAGGTGCTCGATCTTTTAGAACAGTGTTTTCCAAAGTGATCCACTTGGCTCCCTATGTAGAAATTTAAAATTTCAAGATAGGAATTTGAAAATCTTAGTACAATGTACTGTAAGTTGACCCAAAAAATTGGTAGGCCCTTTGTATAGTCATACCAGCTTGGGGGAGCAGGGAGAAACATGAAGACTATTTTTTTAGAGATCACCATTTTTTGGGACAAAAATTAGGAATCCAAGACAGATTCAAAGTGATTTTTTTAGAGATCACTGCTTTTTTAAGAACAAAAATTGAAAAATTTAAGAAAGATTTCAAATTTGAATGTTAATTTTTGAACTTTCTAAGATAACTGAAGTTTAGATCACAAATTTGGATGAAGACAAAAAAAAAGGACAAAAAGTCTTTGCTTTGATCACTGAGGTATTTTTTTTGGGAGTGGGAAAAGAATGATGGTACCTGAGTTCTGAAAGGGATAAATGTGGCAAAAACTTTGAGAACCACTGTTCAAGAACTTATGAGATTGATTGTTGCAAGAATGCTAAATATTATAAGGGTATGTTTATTCAGCTTAGGTGGAAACCAGGGCTGGGGAGCCAGCCTAATTTAGGTTAGGCTCTGCTTTCAGAGCCAATTAATGTAAAACTTTGACTCTGGCTCCAACTCTTGAGTGAAAGCTTGACTTTAGCTCAGCTCCGACTCCAGCTCCAACTTAATAATACATTGATAATAATATATAAATATTGGCCAATTAGGGAAAACTAGATGATATATCGATCATCAAAAATTTACTAACTTGCATTATCCAAGGGCTTAATATTACATAAGTATTCAATGGGTATAGTTATTTATTTTCCAAGGTTTCTATTGATTATACTGTATATCTCAAACAAAAGAAGACACTTGTTATATCCAGCACATTTACATACAAAACAAATCATCCAAACACAATCATCACTGCAAATGTCAATGCTCATTAGGAATTATGCTATGCACCAACCAAAGGCCATAGAGAAGAACTGATTGAATAACTCAAATCACATCACATTAAACACAAATGCCCAACATGTCAACCACTCAATCAAACACAACAGTCTACTTCACAATGACCATCCCCTCCCTCACATCAGATCATTTATTGCTACTCCCCATCCTTGGTATACATCGCAAGACCAAAACAACACTATCTCACTTCACTAAAGCAATACCTAACAAATTATCAAAAATCCAATTGGGCATCATTTAACACCTTTAATCCCAAGCCCATTTTTGGATTGCTTCCACTCTTGCTTTTTCAAGAAATTTTTGGATTTTTTTGGATTGCTTCCACTCTTGCTTTTTTTTGGATTGCTTTTTCAAGAAAGGTTTAAATTCCAAGAAATTTAAGCCTTTCTTGAAAAACATTGAATTAGGGACTCACCAGTGAGCCCCATGGTACCGATTGAATAGGGCCTTGGGACTCACTTGTGAGTCCTATGGGATTAAACATCATGCTGAAGATTTCATCTTTTACAGACCCCATTCCACAAATGTCCATAAAGCATCCATGAGGCAAACAAACATCTTGTTGAGGCAATACTGGATGCTGACTTCATTTTTAAAGAAAATCAAAATAGCACAAATTGCACTCACTTGCCAAGGCATATCTGCAAGCTCCTTTAATAACATAATCACACTTGCAAACAAAACAGATCACCGCAACTCATTGCTTTAGCAATCACATAAACAAACAAATACATGAACACAAAACAGCCAAAAACAACTGTGGTAAAATTTACCAGTCACCTTTAAAACACCAGGGTCACTTTCTATCAAATACCTCACATATATGTACAACACTGCCCCCAACACTAACACAATATTACATCTTGGGAATGGTGCCCCAACCATTCCATTTTAGAACCAAACAAGGATTATAACATTGGCATGAGCTACCGATCCATATTACTTTTATCACCCATTGCCAAAGCACTAGAGAAAGTGCTACTGCCATAAGTAACAGAAAATATTCCAGTTCTTTCTCATCAATATAGATTCAAATACAAACACTCAACATACACTGCTTTGCATAACCTCTGCCACCAAATCACAAAAGGCTTCAACAATCCAAGGCAACATCATGCTATAGCAGTAGCTTTGGACATGACAAACATAATCATTGAGTTCACAGCCAGCTATATTTAAAGGGCAACAAGCATGCTCTCAAAATTCAAATTAATCAACATCTGGAGTACCACAAGTTGGAATTCGGTCTCCAACATTATTTAAAATTTACATCTTTGAATTACCCTCCTCCCAAAAGATGTACAAATCTCAACATATGCCCATGACATAACAATCACAGCATCTCAAACCAATCACCATTTAAGCAAAACAATTTATTCAGCAATATTTTTACAAAGTGTTACCAGACCCAGCTGAACATGTCACAACTATATCATTTAATTTAAACAATTAAACACCACCAACAACAAAACATACAAAAGCTCTTGGAATTACTTTTGACCCAAAACTAACATTTTCACAATACATAAATCTCATTGTCAATAAAGCAAAACAAAGGCTTAACATTTTCAAAGCTCTTCAAATAAATAGGGTAAACAAAACAAATTAATTATCTCTACATTTATAGCTACATTTGTCCATATTGAAATATGCAAACACCATATAAAGCCTTACCATATCAAACACCAACATCAAAAAACTGTAAACCATTCAGAACACAGGTTTTTTAATTGGTACTGGCTGCACACAAGACACAAATATTCAAGGCCTGCAAAACAAAACCTGTATCCTCTAAATGGGCACCCATATTAAACTCCATGCTCCTCATCTTAAACAAATGACTCAAACACACTTTTTACAATACCTTAATGCACATTTATATCCACAAATTAATTAAGTGACTTTTAAATGTAAAAAAATATATTGTTAGGAGCTGGAGCCAGCAAAAATTTTGATGGCTCCAGCTCCAGCTCCAGCTCCAGCTCCACACAAAATCAGAACTTAGCTTTGGCTCCTCCAAAATTGGCTGGCTCCATGGCTCTGGGCTCCAGCTCTACATAAAATCAGAACTTAGCTTCAGCTCCTCCAAAATTGGCTGGCTCCATGGCTCTGGGCTATGGCTCCCCAGCCCTTGTGGAAATAAAGTTTGTTAAATTCTGACTTGCACCATTCAGTAAAGTTGTCATGCCTCTCCAAACATAACTCATGTAAATGTTATCTTATTAATTTTTTTATTGCACCATTTTCCTTTTAAAAATATCACAAATGATTGAAGCTTGTGTGATGCTAATTTTCTCTATTTCTATGTATTCACTTTGATTAATATAAAGGACTTCAGACAAAAGCTATGCTTGATTGCTTTCATAAGTGTTGCAGCAAGCAAAGGCAAATTAGTCTATTAAAAACAAACAATTTGTTTACATAATTATGTACAAAATAATAATAATAAAACAAATGAGAAAAAGTTGCTTTGTTTAATTAATGTAGTTTCAAAAATCAAAATGTTTATTTCACTATATTTAAATCCTAAGTCAGTATTTTTTCATAAAAAAGATTATTTACAGTAAAAAATTGCTGTATATTTAATAATAATAAAAAAAAGCCAAAGCTTTTTGAGTTTTTATATTCAAATATATTATTTATTTTTAAGGTATTATTTATTAGCAAATACCCATAGCTAAAAAATTACAAAAACAATTGGTTTAGTGAGTTTTGCAAAACAGAAGCAAAATTTTCTTATATGAAAGCAACAATTATTGATGGGTTAGCAGTGGTACATTATTAATTTGTTAAATTGGCCAAAAATGATCTATTGCTAACCACAAAAATGATGTAATAATGAAAATATGCAAAATTATTTGTCTTTTGAATAAACCAGTTGGTTAACCTTTCACTGCTTATGCAGTTTTAACTGGTGATTAAAATTAATAAAATTAAAATTGCTGTTTTTTGCACCTATCCTATTAAATAGTTCTGTAAAAAGTGTACAGCCACTGGAAAATGCTTTGTGGTCCATTGCTCCACTATACTATTTTCTGGAATCAAGTGAAAACAATTTTGTATATATACAGAATCAAGTAAATGTGCATAATGTTTGTTGATCTTACTTATCCTCAAGCACCATTAAAATTATAATTATCTATTATACATGGTTTAATTTTTTATTTGTGTTTACAAAGTTTTTGATCTTTTAACAATATCTTTTGTGAATAAAAACAATACTATGCATAATTTAACATTTAAAATGTTGCAAAAAGCATTAAATATAAAAAATATAACTGCTTTTAAAAAATTAAGCTTAAACTCTTAAATTTTGCCATTACATGTAAGCCCAAAGTTCAGCACAACAATTTCTGCTACCTTGCTTTATTTTACAAGTTTAGATATGGCATTTTATGTTTTTATTAAAGTCTATAGGTTTTGTAGGCATATTTGATTTATTCAATTCTTTGTAAAGCTTGTGGATTAGATCAAAGTGTTGATACCAAAACTATTGTGTTTTTTTTTGTTTGTCTTTTTATAAAATATGTAAACAGACTTATGGACTGGACCCTGCAGACAAATGTAGTTGAAATAATATGGCTTAGAATATTTATTTAATATTACATTTTTGATTGACTAATGCTTGATTTTTTGTTCTTTGTTATTTACAGTTAATTGCTCTTGGATTTCTTGGTATTGGTATATGGGCATGGAGTGAAAAGGTGATATCAGCTTTGTTGTTTGTGTGGTAACATTTCAATCATATTTTATATTCCGGTGTAATTTAGAATGCCTTGCATTTGTATTTTGTGTTCAATTGTAAAATTGTGGAATTGCCTAGCCATTTGGTTTTAAAATGTAGAACATTAAATTTTTAAGGGGTGCACTATACTCCATTCTACTTTACAAGCATTCTTTTAACATTTTGTTTGTGATTAAATACAATTGTAGTTTTTAACTTTTTGTCTTTTAAATCTAATTATTAATGATTTAAAAAGTTTTTGTGTATTGGATTTAAATTATACCAAATCATCTTTTCGTAGATTTTCATACATAGTGCTTTTAAATCTATACTATCTTTAACACAATTGTCATACTGCTTGCTGCATCTTTATTATTGGAATTAATGTGATTTACTTCTTTTATTAAATGGAATACATTCACTTAACCAAGTAAATTGTGACAATTAAAACAAAAATTTTAATGTGATATTTTGATTTATTTTGTTAGGAGTAGGTGATTGTAACTACTTTATCAATTTTTTAGCAATTGTTACTTGATTTTCTTGTATAAAAATTTTTACAAAATAATACAGTATATGGAATTAAGCAGCATGTGACAAGTTAATATTAATGTCTAAATCTGTTAATAATTTCAGGGTACCTTTGATAATATTCAGACTGTCAGTAGTCTACCCCTTGATCCTGTGTTGGTGATTATTGTAGTTGCTGTGGTAATGTTCCTCCTGAGTTTTTCAGGTTGCCTTGGATCTTTAAGAGAAAACATTACTCTCTTACAGTTTGTAAGTTTTTTTTTTGCATTTTTGGCTTTGAATGTTGACTAATGTTTGAAATAAAATTGAAATCACTTAATTGATTAAAGACTAATGATGGAATAATTAATCAGAATTGATAATTTTTTTTAGGAATTAAAATCAGCATTGGAATTGAAAGACTTTTTACTAAAATTTTGATTGTTCAAAATGATTCCTAATTTATTCATGTATTTGCCTTTTTTTATATACCTCACTGTCATTGAGCATGCACATACAGTAGCAGCAAATGAAAATCACTTGCACAAAAAAAATATTGACACACAATTTTGCATAACCTTTTTTTGCATTCTCCTGCATATTTCTGATTGATCATTGGTCGTTAGATAGACAAACTCTGTCAGTTCTAGCAACATTTGCTCATGTCACTATTCCCAAACCATGTGGTTGTCAGAGTTGACATTTTTTCAGAACTTGAAAAGTATTATTTTCTGAAATTTTGTGCTGCTGCATGTTTGTTTTTGAGTGGATAAAAATGAGAAGAAAAAAGTTATCTGAGATGAGAAAGCTATGGCTTTAACTAAAGTAGAACATAGTGTTCCTGTAACTGAAATTGCTGCTAATTTGAAGGTCTCAAGGCAAACTGTTTACAAATTGATGAAGGCTGCAAAAGGTCTCCCAAAAAGGAATGTACTAAAGCAAAAAATTGGTTCTGGAAGGAAACAGAAAATGTCAGGTAGGACAGATTGTCCTTTAAAACAAGAAGGGCTTGCCAGTTCATCATCCATGGCTGCAAGTTTAGAGTTTAAGTTTAAACCAGAGCTTCTGGAGGAGGTTTCAATCCAAAATTGACTGAAAAAAGACTTGGGCCTCTCCTTTAGGCATGCAGCCAAACAACACTTTTGACCAACAAAATGATAAAAAAGAGACTAAATTTTGCTAAGAATTGCCAGCATTGGATGTTGTAACAATGGCAAAAACTGATGTTTTCAGATGAGGCGCATTCCAACTGGTCAGGAACAGTCAAATGTGATAAGAAGCCCACTAAATGTACCAAGGCATGATCCACAATCACTATTAAGACAGTTAAGCACTCAAATAGTGTAATGGTTTGAGGTGCATTTAGTGTTACCCATGGTAGAGAAGGATTATATTGTATTTTCTTCCCAGAAATGTTACAATGAAGGGATCCAACTATCTCAAAGTGTTAAAAAATCACTTGCTTTTGGGTTATTTAGGGGCATTCACCAGCCCACTCATTTTATGCAGGATGGTGCCACAATATACAGAACCAAACTTGTAACTAAGTGGTTAAAAGAAAGAGAAAAACCTGTATTAGAGTAACCAGGAAACTCTCCAGACCTTAATCCCATTGAAAATGTATGGAATTTGATAAAAAATAAGGCCCAAGAAGCTTAACCATCAAATATCAATCAACTTAAACATATACTGAAATACTTTTCGGTTACCATGGACATTGAATATTTTGAAAAGTTAGCTGATTCAATGCCCTAAAGACAGAAAAATGTCATTCAAGCCAAAGGCCATATGACCAAATATTAGATATTAAAACTTACATTGCTCTGAATATGCATTTCAAATAAAACACAATTTTTGTAGAAATTTCATTGTGTAAACATTTTATTTGCAGCCACTATATATATAAAAAACATTTTCTTTTTTAGAACTATATATATATATATTTAATATGCAATCTTAACTGCTAATGATGACGCTCTGTTGAACAAACGTACCGAATTGGTCGATAAGTGTCGGCATAAAAATAAATATAAATTGATTAACGCCAAACTTAAACTGTGATTTTTTCATTTTTCGCCGTGTACAACGTTCTACCTTAGGCGATACTTGAACCCCTTTTTAAAATTTTGAAATAATATTTGTATTTGTAATTCTTTCGCGCGCTTTTCTTGTGTTTTTCTCGCCGACCCTAATAAGCGTTTAAAGTTTTTTAAGTTTTTTAAGTTTTTTAAGTTTTTCAATTGTTTTTTAAGTTTTTTCAGTTGGTTCAGTTAGTTCAGTTTTTTCATTTATTTTCAATTGTTTTCAATTCTTTTTGGCAGTTTTAACTTTATTTTATTTTTATTTTACTTTTTAGATACCCCTGATGATCCCTTTTATGGGTGAAACAGTCTGTTGGGTTTTAGCTTTGTTTTTATTTCCGTAATTTCGCCATTGTTAATTTTAATTCAAGCTCTAACTTTGTTATCGAGCACTTTAGAAGAACTGATTTTCAACAGTTATATATATTTATTAATAAAAAGGACTAAAATAGAATAAAAATTTAAAATTTAAAATCCACAACAGCCTGTTTGCCAAAGACCGCTCATCAGGTGGAATCTGTGTAAGTAAAAAAACGTAGAATGTAAAAATATTTTAAAAAATATACTAAACAATATGAAAAAATAAAAATATAAAAAATTTTTAAAAAATTAAAAAAAAAAAGACAAAAATATTCTTATATTGACTGCCACTTAAATTATCCACTAAAACAAATAACTTTCTGAGAAATCGTCAACAGTTACACATGCAAGTTGGCTAAGTCCAACAAGAAAACAACAACACTGCATAAAAACGTCATACGGTAGAAATCATAAAGAAACAAAGAGATAGAAGTAAGGTTTGGTCAGGTGACACAGAAAAGAAGCGGGAAGAGTAATATATATATATTTAAGATGATTATAATCATGGGTTGGCAGCATACAGCCATGGTAAATCATCACCAACTGTCACTAACCTTAAAGACACTGTTGTCACTAAACCTAACCCAAATTGGTGGTGGCTAACTGTCAGTGGCAAATCGGTGGCAGCGAATGGTCCCATCTGGTATTGCAAAAATGAATTGATTTTTCTTCCAGAGTGCTCAATGAAAAGATCAGAGCAAGTTAATCAAGTTTAAAAAACCACAACTGTCTGTTTCGTCCTATAGAATCATCAAATGGTTTCTTATTCAAAGCAAATCGTTAGGTGGCTGCTTTATTTTAATAAGCAACCACCTGGTAATTGTACATTCTATAATAGGGGTTGGCAACCTACAGCCTGTGGACCAGTTTCAGCTCTCCAAGCAAATTCATTTGGCTTATATACATAGTTGAAAAAAGAATCTGGCCCATTGTCTTGTTTTAAACCTAATTTTTTAATGTAACAATTTCTAATAACCTATGAAGTGCAGGAAAACTGTGATATATTTAATTACAGCATGGGTTGCAAAATCACTTAAGTACATACAAAATCTGATGTATAACAAAAAAGGTCTTCACTTTAACTTTGTGTGGCGGCAAGAAAGAATTTGGTAGCTGGAAAGAAGTGTGGCTCATAATAACATTATAAATTTGGCTTTTAGCCCATGACATGCAAAAGGTTGCCGACCCCTGTTCTATAGGATGAAACAGACTTGTGGTTTTTTAAAAATACTTAAAAAATTTAGTATTATATATTCAAATATTATTTTTCAAAGGTAATTTTCTCCTTTAATAAGGATCAAGATTTTGTTTAAATAAAGATGCAACAGATGTCTGTCGTTTTTTAAATAGTAATTTAATAAATTTTGCTCTAAAATTAACGTATTGCTCTTAACTTTCATTGAGCACTCTGCAAGGAAGGTCAATTCACTTTTTCAATACATATAATCTTTATTTTACAATGGTTAATGGTGAACAATTTAAGACTATTAGGGTAAAGGTGCTGTACATCATTAATTATCCAACTGATTAAACAAGATGCTTTAAAAAACATTTTGCAACTATTATAAAAACAAAGTAAATTTTAAATAACAAAAATTGGAATCAAAAATTTTTGTTAGAATTCGGCATCGGAATCAAAAAAAAAAATTGGCATCATCCCATTACTGTTTAAGACTGAAATTAACCTGTCTGCTATTTTCATTAGTGGCGCCACCAGGTGGCTGATTTAGAGGTCATGTCAGCCCCCTTTTAAACATTTTTGTCAGTCCCTTTTCACCTGATACCAGTTCCTTTTGCGCACTTATATGCAACAATATAAAACTTTCGCGCCCATAAGTGATATTTCATGCCACTTTAACTGTAATAACTGGTTCCAGCTTTTCTTTTCTCAAAGGATAGATACAAGCACGTTTTCACTCTGTTCCTTCAGTGTTTTTTTTGTAGACAATGTTTAATCTTCAGCAAAATGCCTGAAAATTTTTCAGCGATTTCGGCAAGGCGTCTGAAAAAAAGTTTAAATAGTTTTTGTACAAAAGTTTGATCTGTAATTGCGTTTGCCATTTTTAGTGACTACTACACCCACTACGTTCAACAAAAATTTCGCGTGATGCTTCAACTATGCACTAAAAAGATTGTTCACTCTATGTCCAAAGCACTTAGCAAATTCACGGCGGATGAGTTTTAATTGCCAAAACAATTGCAAAAACATTTACTTGTATTTTATTGCATTTATAAAGAAACTCAAAATCTTGGAACTTTTGTCAAATTTGCTGCTTGCGTGCAGAACGGTGCACCCAATGCTGAGGCCCAGGGCAACAACCATTTTATTCTGATTTTTTTATCTATGAAATATTTAGTTTAACATAGCTTTTATTATGACATCATACTCGTCTTTTGTGACATAGTTTGCTTTCAGAAGAATATGCAGGACATCTTTGTCGTAGCCTAATTGCATTATTTGATAAAGTAGAAAAACGATAGTACAAGTGGAATTTTACTATCGCCAAGTATTAATTGTGATGTAAAAGTTTATGTTACAACCTTAAAATAGTCTTGAGCCATGTACATTTCTTGAAATTACAGTAGTGTGTGACTTAATTGAAACAAAGCGATTTTTTGCATATTTTTGTGGGATTTTTTGCCATTTGAGAGAAAACGAAAACGACCCCCCATGATGACAAAATGATAATAAGAAATAGTGTCAAAGACGCAGCCAAAAATAGCAGAGACCTACAAAGAGATTTAGCATATGCAGGAGTCAATGTTGATTCATCGACCATACGGATAAGGCTCTTTGAAGCAAGTAGAAAAGCCAGAAGAGCACCCAAAAAGCAACTTTTAATTGCTGCTATGAAAAAAAAAGATTGCGGTGGACAAAAATATACAAGAATTGGAAAAAAGAAGATTGGAGAAAAGTGATCTTTTCAGATGAGAGTCATTTCCAAGTGCATGGGCCAAAATTTTTGTGTGTAAGATAAAGTGCATCTGAAGTTCTGCACAGCAAACATGTTCAAAAAGCCCCTAAACACCCTGAAAAGAAGATGTTTTGGGGTTGTTTCACTTTCAAAGGCACTTCAACATTATGCCCAGTTGAGGAAATGATGAATTCTACCAAATACAAGAAAATCCTGACAGAGCACTTGCTTCCAACAATGAAAGCGATATTCCCAGATGGTTGCGGAATTTTTCAACATGATCTTGCACCCTGTCACACTTCAAAGATGGTGCGATTATTTTTCGAAAACACCAAATTACCCGTTCTAGATTGGCCTGGCAATTCCCCCGACCTAAGCCCTATTGAAAATTTGTGGGCTATCGTAAAGAAACGGCTTCAAAAATGTAACTGCTTGACCAAATCCAAACTTATAGAAGGAATTATACAAATTTGGCACTTTGATGAAGAGCTTCGAAGCATTTGCTCAAATCTTGTTGATTCCATGCCAACAAGAATTTCTCAATTGATCAAAGCCAAGGGAGGACATATTAAGTATTAAAAGTGTTTCGTTGTCTTAATCTCAATTCCTTTACCTTAATAAACGTATTTTGTCAATTTTGTGTTTTTCCAGACTTTGTCCCAATTAATTTGCACACTACTGTAGAAACCTGTAGTACCGTAATTTTTTTTCTATTATAACGATTTCTTTAACGTAATAATTTTGCAAGTACATTTCCGGTAAACTCTGATAAGTTTATGTATAAAACCGAGATTTTAAGATGTAGTCAATTACGGTAGAAAAAGAAAAAAATTATTCTGGTGTTTTTGTGATATTGAGTTTAATATTATTATAACAGCCATTAAATACAAAAAAAATCTAAAATTTATTGTTATTATTATGCAAACTTGAAATTATATCTATGCAAACAAAAGTTTCCAGTAACTTGAAATTCCGTTTCTCTAAAATATTGAGCAGCTTATAGTTCTTGTTGTTGTTCCTGTTCAGAATTCATTTTGTGAAATGAAATAACAAATAGGGCTAATGAAAAAACAAAACTTAAAAGTTTTTATTTAATGCTTGGATGATTGGTAGCCCCATGGCTAACCCTTAAGTAGGCCATGGTAACCCTAATTGACTTCTAGATATTGAGCTTAGGGCTGGTTTCTAGTATGAGGGTGAAATGAAGCATTCTTTGTTTGTTCTATTGATATTTTACTTCTTTCCGCGCTTAAGTGCTAAGCGAAGCAAAAAATCAATAAAAGAAGCAAAATATACGCCATTCCACGCTCATAGTGGAAACGAGCCTTAAAGCTGCAGAAAAAATGCCGCCAACGAGACAAATGACGCCATGGTGCAACGTCCAAAGACGCGCGCGGAGTTTACTGAACTAGGTTAGTTAAGAAAAGCAGCGAGGAGGTGTGGCGGGGAGGCAAAGCCTTCCAGGTTTGAAAAAATTTTTAAATTGTGTCAGCCCCCTTTTTTTGGAGCTGGTTCTGCCCCTGGTTTTCATGCCAAAAATTCTTTCTGCAACTTATAATTACAGATCAATAGAACGATACATCAATTAACCCTTAAAGGACCAAATTTTTTTTCTTGATAAAAAAAATTTTTTGCTTATTTACGCGAGACTGTATTTTTTTAGATTTGTTAACTCAAAGCAACATTTATCACAAAAACATATTTTTTTTGTTCCAAAATGGTGGTTTATTTCTCCTAAAAAACGTTCAATTAGTGTAAAATTTGAAAAAGCAAGTACTCTTAAAACATATGAAAACAAAAATTGGAGTTGTACTTTCCATCGAGCTTTCAAATTTTGCTTGTGAAAATCAAATTCTAGTCTAAACTCGCACACTTCTGACTACCGAACAAAAAACTTGATAAAACGCGATCAAAAACTAAAAATATATTAAAACTGTTTCAAAAAACATAATTAGTAGAAATGTTGTTTTGGGTTAACACCGATCTTTTGCACGGATTTAGAAGAAAACGTGAAAACAAGTTTAAAGTTCGGTTTGTTGCTTCAAGTAAACGCTTGACGTTTAAGGGTTAACATTTCTGTTTGTGATAAAAAAATTAATAAACAGTCTTGACAATCAACAAGATTAATTTATTGTTTTGTATTTTGTTATTTTTAAGAAATCGTTTACTTTTGCTTGTTCCAGGCAACATTGTAAATAGAATATTTGTATGCTGTTGTACTTGGTAATATTATTCAAGCCTTTTTGAGTCATGAAGTGAAACTTGTGCAATGTGTACAATTATTTTATTTTGTCCAACGAAAAATGTAGTCTTTTAGCTTGTGAATAAACAAAAGTTAATTAAAATAGGAAGTTAAAAACTGATTTGCTCAATTAAAACTGTTGCATGGGCGCCATTTGGTTCAGACACTCACAAGCAAACTTTAAGATTTTAATAGGAAAAACGTAAATACTTTAAAAAATTTCATATTTTGTTATATATTTTTTGTTATCTGGTATAATAAAATAGCAAACAAGTGGAAAGCAGTTTTTTTTAGGTACGTACCATATATTAGAAAGAGTTTTGGCAATGATATGCAGCGGCCGAATGAGAAGGTTTAGAATTTACAAAGCAGCTTTTATGAAACATTAATTAATTTTTTTGTTTTAAGTATGATACCCTTGATTTAGCTTGTAGATTGAAAGTGGTTTATAACTATTTTTAGTTGTTCCAAATATACCTAATATGTCACAGTGAAAAATATAACCATAATGTGTAAGTCACTATATAGAATAATGTATATCGCTATATTTTTAACGATCTATATGCATACCTATTATCAGTTTGTTATAATTACCAGCTTTATAACAGTAGGCTAATTGTAACAGAAACATTTGTATGAAATTTAATAGCTACATCATATGCTGTAAGAATGATGTTTATTGCTTCGTAATAAGAAAAAAACATAAGCTATAGGTTACTATTCTTGTACAATCAATCACAAAATAAAAACTTGGCATTGGCAGATGTGCTGTTCTTTTGTTTGACAGAAGGCTAAACTTACTAGCTACAATTCTATTGTATTAAAGCATGAGAAATGTTAATGAATATAAGAAAATAAACCAACAGTGCATTCAATTTTGTTTTGAAAAACTATAGTGTGGACCCAACCCAACTAAATTTTCTAATTTGGTGAAATTAATTTTTGTTTTAGTTTGAAAGTGCTGTGTTATTTTGACTAAAATTTTTCTGATGTAAATTTGACCTTACAAGTTCCAACTAAAAATGATTCATCTTGTACACATTTTCAGAATTTATTAATCAGTATTTATTAATTGTCAATGCAAACTTTAAGTCTTTTGTTGAAAGAATGTTTTCATCTCTTATATTGTGGGAGTGTTGTGGTCTACTTGACAATATAATTCAAAAACAGCTACATGTAAATATCTACACATGAGCAGTGGTGGATATTGGGTGAGGCAAATGAGGCAGTTGCCTTGTATCTTATCTGCAAAACACTAAAAATATTGCATTACCCAGGTGTTGATCTTTTTTTTGTTGTGCCCTCTCTAAACAAGATAAACTATTATTTTTAAAAGTATTTTTAGTTTTTAAGGACGCCTTTAAATCGAAAAAATACAGTAGCTAACAATTTGTTACACCTTTTTTTAATTCCTCTACCAACCTTTTAAAGACACATACTCACTGCTTTGTAATATTTGCATAGTATTTCTTATTTCGCAGAAGTATTCTAGTTTCCATAAAAACGCAACCAAATCCATGTCATTTTTTGTGATTGTTGTTTTGAAGAAAGATTTGGCAATTTTTTGATTGAAACCAAAGTTTTCTAAGCGAGTTTATTTTGTTTCAAAGCTTTTATGTAAAATATTTAACGTTTGGGTTACTTCGTCATACAGTTAAATAAAAAGTTTAATAATATTTTTGGTATTAGCTGTTTTATTCTACAAGGGTTGTTTGCAATTAATAAAAACTTTTGTGTTGTTGGCTGTACAGTATACAATGTACAGTACATGTATAATGAGTAATATGAATTTACCATTTTCGAATTTTTTCGATAGTTTCTATTGTGTAGTTACATAGAACATTTACAAAATATTTTAGAAATTAGAGTTATAAACATTATACAAATTATAAACAAATATAAACACTGTGTTTTCGATTCTGTAAGCTGAAAGCTTGAAATTAGAACGGAAGTAAACTAGATATATGAATTTTCCTTTCTTCAAGCACCTGTCATTCGAACCTTAATGGATTCCATTAAATAGCTATGTACTGTAGTTGTTCATCAATGAATTCGGTTTTAGAATTTAACTAAAGGAAGTTATAAATGCCAACGCATGTATTTTCTTACTTTGTTTTTGTACGCTGTAAAATAAGATTTGACGTCACTGCTTCGCACGCGTTCGCTTTGCCTTAAGTTGCTTGATCTAATATTAAATATTAGTTATGTCCGTATAAATCAGTTTGCGTTTTCTCTGGATCCTTAAAAATGTGCGAGATTCTTGTAATATAGCCGTTTGTTCAAATAGCTGCAATTTTATGATGGAAAAGCATTTTTATAGACATCCTTCGAAAAAAGCTGTTTTTCGGCTTGTAAAAGTGCCCTTAAGCAATATTGTTCATTTAGTTTCTTTTTATAACACTTAATTGTTTGCTGCGTTTTTCAAACAACAGTTAAAGTATGTCGGTGTTAAGCTCCATTTATACATAACTTAGTTTTCAACACAATTAAAAATCCACTTGTATATATCTAGTTAGTAATCGCATGACTGACTTTCGCTAGATTCTCGTTAATATTTTATTTAACTTTCTTTTTAATGAGACGTCATGTTGCTGTAACAATGGCGATATTTCCTATACGAAACATAATGTTAGTCATGTGGCTTTTCAACGTCAGGTGTCAGCTTTACCATAAAGCACTAAAGAAGCCACGTTTTTTTAGAATATCAAATTTAAAATATCATAAATTGGCGTACACACTAGAGTATATTTATAATACATACTTACAATATTTATGTTATATATGCATTGATTACTTTTGCGTCGCTTGTTGAAAAATTAATATACCATTTGTTCAAAGATCCTTACTGTATAAAAGGTTATTCAAATCTTTAATAATAATCGTGTTTTGTTTGTTGTCGTTCCTGTCAGCAGATTTGGTTTTGTTCCTTTCTCAATAACATTTGGCTTGGCACTTGTTGTCGTCTATTGTCGTTGTTTTTCGTGATATTTTTCTTGAACCTTGTTTTTTCTTAGCGTAGTAATTCTCAGGCTTGTCCATGGGACATATTTTTCTGTCCCATCCCACAGCAAATTATGCCTACCCATCCCATCCCATCCCATCCCATCCCATGGGATTCCCATCGGAATACACTTCAATAAAAATAATTAAATTTATAAAAATTTAGGTTTATTGTCTACTAAATAGGACGATATGCAATGATGGCATTCAAAATTTTAAGAATAGGTTCTCTTTTATATTTTCTCCGAAAATTAGGGTGTTCTCTAAAAAAAAAAAAGTCTTCACTTCGATTTCATCTCTAATTTTTCTATTTTTTTCCCAAAATTAAGGTGTTCTCTAAAAAAAAAAAAAAAAAAAAAAAAAAAGTCTTCGATTCGATTTCATCTCTAATTTTTCCATTTTTTTCCCAAAATTAAGGTGTTCTCTAAAAAAAAGGTCTAAAGGTCTTCACTCTGAATTGTTCTTTACACTCTGAACAAACATCTGCAGCAGATTGAAACTGTTACATTAAACACAGAGATATTGAAATACATAGATTACGTAAAGTAAAAACCGCTTCGCTTTTTCATAAATTGCCAACAACAGATAAAGATATAATGTTATGCACAAAACGTAATCTTATATAAAAAAGACTATTTGTATTTATTTTCCAGTGTCCCACCACAAAATAGATAATAGATACAAGTATATGAAGAAAAAAGGAGAGTAAAAAACATTTAAAAGATAAAAAAGTATAAAAACTAAGGTTAGCTCTGACGTAATCAAGTTGCTATGACATGGCTACTCTCCCATGGCAAATACAAATGTGTGCTGTCCCATCCCATCCCATGGGAATTTCCAATGTGTGCTATCCCATCTCATCCCATGGAAATCCCATTCCCATGGACAAGCCTGGTAATTCTGTTAAGTAAAATCTTTTATCAATTTTTGAAACATTATATTTTCTAATTTCATATAGTTTTATTTAGCTAAAATTATCTTATAATTTGAATAATTTAGATTTTTTAGTAACTCACTCTATTATTTCTTCAATTAAAAAAATTACTTGGTTTTTAGTTTTCTGTCTTTCTCGGAATAATTTTCTTCGCCGAATTAATTGCTGGAATTTTGGGTTTTGTCTATAAAGACTGGTTTCAAACTCAATTTTCCATTTTTGTCAATGTAACAATAAAAGATTACCGAACAGATGCTGATCTACAAAATATCATCGACTTTTCTCAAGAGTTTGTAAGTTGTGTTCAGCAAAATATTGTTTATAATTTTCTTAAGGCCTATTTTCAAAAATAGGTTCAAGTGCAAGGCAATGCACATTGAAATAATTCTTTAAAAATACTTTAAGCAACACTATAGCAATTTTTGTTTGTCATTGTGAATTTCAAAATAGAATCACTTGAGACTTGCCCGGTTAATATAACGGTTATTATTTCTACCTCTGGCGTGGGAGAGTTATCTAAACCGGTTAAATCTGAATTATATAGGCAATGGCTCGCCACCGCTGTGACCAATGATGGCTTTAGAACAAAGTGGCCGCTTCAATCCTTCCTTTAATAAAAAAGCCCCTAAAAATGCCCCTGCTGAATATTTGCACAATGACATTTTTCTTGTAGTCATGTAGTTGTTTCTTAAATAACCATCTAATCCAAGTGAAGACCTAAAAACTTTGAGGTAAATTAATTTTTAATTGTTTTTGGGGAAACGGATTTACTCGACTTTGAGGAAAAAACTGAAAGTCTGCATATTTTCATTCAAGGTGTCAACGCCTCCAAACTTAGTCACCCACTATTTAATGTAGCCTCCTTTTTTGGAAAGCATTCACTGGCTTTGAAATTGCCACGTAAGCCGCGATTGAATGTTTTTGACATGTACAAGAAGTGTAAAAAAAGATGATTTTTTCACTTGTTTGTTATATCTATTAAAGAACATCTTCTATCTTTTACTAAAGCTCGATTTGTTACACAGTTTCAATGTTGCGGCGGTGCAACTGGGCCCAGCGATTGGGAAAATAACATTTACTTCAATTGCACGTCTGAGATTACTGTAAACGGAATAAAGTACACTCCTACTGAAGCCTGTGGCGTTCCTTATTCATGTTGTTTAACTGATAGCTCCGTGAGAAACTCACAATGTGGCTTTGGCGTTCGGCGTGAGTCGGTAAGTGTGATTCTGAATGACCGCCAGTTCAATTCACATTATTATTGCGATTAGTTTAATTGCTTTCAGTTTACCAAGCTGGTACTTATTGCCTTGCCGTTCCTCATTTATATTTTTTAACTTGTAGCTCCGTGAGAAACTCATAATGTGACCTTATGTTCGGCGCGAGCCGGTAAGTGTAATTCTGAATGACAACTATACCGTTTACAAGTCTATTCGCAAACATGAAATTCGATGTAGCACAAATAAAATTCAATTCAGCACAATTGAAATTCTATTTGGCACAAGTGAAATTCAATTTAGCATTAGTGAAATTTAAATCCTGCTTTTTAATTTCAATTTTCATATTTTGGCATAATTTCAAAATATTTTCTTAATTTTTTATTAGAAACAAATAATATCAATGTTTATATATACCGGTATATATTAATGAAAGACTAAAACAGAATAAAAATTTAAAATATTGGGATGTTTTTCATCGAATAACCAAAATTAATTTTAACAGTTCTGCTTTAGCTTTTTGGTTATCGAACTCTGTGCTGGCGAAGTAAGGCAAACAAATATATACAAACATTGATGTTATTTGTTACTAATAAAACTATTGTAAGAATTAGAAAAAGAAATTTTTTTAAATTATGCCAAAATATGAAAATAGGGAGTAAGAAACAGGATTTAATTTTCATCAATGCTAAATTGAGTTTTATTTGTGCCAAATTGAATTTCATTTTTGCAAAATAGACTTGTAAATGGTATAGTTCAATTCACATTATTATTGCGATTAGTTTTAATTGCTTTAAGTTTACCAAGCTGGTACTACTTATTGCTTTGCCGTCTGGGACATTTATGGTAATTTATGTGCGTTTGTTAGTAATTGATTTGTATTTTTTTTTTTTGGTTATGTACTGCAAGACATTTCGCGTAAATAAATTGGTATAGCATATAATTATCTTATTCATCAGTCGGATTTTTTGTTTTTTGTAACAGATTACAGATCAGTCAAACAAGATTTATCTCACTGGTTGCATATCGAGTTTTACAGATTTTCTCCAAATCAATCTCTACACTGTTGCCGGAGTGTTTGTCGGCATTGCTTTGATACAGGTAAAAATGTCGGGTTGTAAATTTGGTTTAAAGCAATTTTTTAGTCCCTTCTTTTTCAGATTATTCCTATTTGCTTTGCTCAGAATCTCATCAGCGATATACAGGCGATCACGTCCAGATAACCAGTTTAGAGCAAGTTTTGTTTCGACTGATTTTAAACCATCTTTACTCGTCCTAAAATCTGTTTAAATGTTGCATTCATTTCAGTCACTATTCAGCTTATACTGTGCAGTTTTCTCCTTGATAATCATGCATCTTCTTCAACACTTTTCTACTTTTGCCGTTTTAGGAAAAGTCCGTCGAGATAGCACACTTTCACTGCGTTTTTGGTGCTGTTAGCTGTTTCATGTCATTAATAAAGTTGTACCTTCGTTTTCAACTTGACGCTGGATATTACAACTTTTTGTTATTCGTTAGATAAACAAAGGAGTAGTGCTTGGTATTATTCCATAAAAAAGGCAACTTCAATCATAGGCTATTTTTCATTTTTGTAAATTAGTTGATTTTTGTTCATTTTCCTGCGTTTTTCTTGTTTAATGTACCTTTAATTGTTCGTCTAGTGTCGTTTTATACATGACACACTTTTAACAGTGTTTTGTGATTTTTTGTGACTTTAAAAACAATCGTAAATGTTGTTAAAAATTTTTTAAGTGTGTCTGTTTAAACCAGTAGTTTCCAACCTTTTTATGCTTAAGACACCTTACCAAAGAAATAAATAGTTTGTGGCACCATAATGAACTCAGATATTTGCTAAGAAGTTTAATGTGACATAAGAAATGCATTTCTCGACGTTTTTTCAGCGGAAACTCCCTACAAAACGACATATGCTCAGCAGATTTGTTATTACACACATAAGCTACTATCGAGCGTGCCTACAAAAATCTTCATGGCATGATGATCGTACTATTAATAATAGCAATCTCATGGCACCAAAAAGCCTTAAAATAAGGAAATCTTTGTCACTTATCAATGTGCCACGGTACCTCGGTTGGGAACCACTGGTTTAAACGTTCTTACAAAAGCTTTTTTGCAGTTAATTTAATCTGCGGCATAATTTTGCGTAACTATTTCTTCATCTTTTCACCTTCCCGCATTACTAGTTGCCTATATTTGAGAGATGGTGTGCATCTACATTTTGTATAGTGTTAGGAACACTAGTTTTTTTTACAAAGCGTACTTGAGACTCATGCGATTTCATTTTTACGGTTTTTTTTGGACGTATTTTTTAAGAACCGACGGTTTTAACTGCTGCATTGTCAGAAAAAGTGAGATTTTGACGTAAAACAATTTATCTGTTTGTTTTTTCGGCTAAAAGACAGTCGGCTACATTTTGTACTCTGTTTAGTTTTATTGCTCTTCTAATTTCAATACCAGTACTTGCTCTGATATTGCATTTTCTTTGTTTATTTAGTTTACTTGTTATTAATGCTCGATTAGTGTCGCGTTTATTCTTTGACCCCGGCGTAGGTGGTCTGGAATCGAATTTTGGCGAACAAAACCTAATTTAGTGTTGCCATCGGCTCCCAAACGAGATGTGGTAAAGATGGCCCTGCGAAACCGTGCCTCACAACAATTGACAAATACGTTCGGTTGATTATTGATGACGAAACCATTGGCATATCTTCTTTGTCTCTTCTGTCACTCAAGATTAAAAGAATGTTTTAAAATACTTTGTTTTAATGATGTTATGCATTGTTAAATGCTTTTTTATAACATTTTTACCCTAACTCTCAAAAAAAGTAATTTGAAAAAATTAAGAATAAAAAAATTATAATAATAATTACTTTTCCACCTTTAATATTTCTAAAAATTGCCAATTAGTTATTGACTATTTCAATTATTTTATTGCATTCCAGTATTTTTTTGCTTTTAAAAGCAACTGTAAATGCATATAAACTTAGATGAAACAATTTTTGTATAAAAAACAGCTTATTAATTGTAGGTCTCTTGTAAATTATTTTTATCTTAACCAGCTTTATGTATGTATTTTTGTCCTTGTTTCAGTAGCGCTTATAATTTTTCTTCCATAGTTTTGTTTTCAAGGCTACGCATTGATTGCTGATTACCATAAACTGCAAATATTTTATGTGTCTGTAAAAATAAACAAATAAATCCTTCATTACTTAGTTTAATATGAGTTAATTATATTTTAACTTGTTTCAGTATTATTTTAAACGTTGTTAAATACCGACTTATTGTGAACAATTGCTTTTATGAATAAATTGGTGAGTCAAAATTTGTTGTAATAACTAGTGTGCGGAGAGTCGTTGAAAATAATATGGTCACTTCGCAAATCATGAAATAAAGCCGGATAAGAACAAAGCAAGTACGTGAACACAAACCTTTTTAAT
Organism: Diplosoma virens; assembly: GCA_963680785.1. NCBI lineage: Eukaryota > Metazoa > Chordata > Ascidiacea > Aplousobranchia > Didemnidae > Diplosoma > Diplosoma virens. Next base: position 45,303,127 of record OY796881.1, on the reverse strand, counting down.
CTGCGACAAAACTTCTTGCTGCTGGAATGTAATCATGGCAGAAATAAAATGTAGAAAGTCTTGAAACCGTAAAGCTGATTGTTTTTTCAACAATCTTTTGAAGTTTTGAAATTCATTATATTTATTGAAGTATAAAGTGAAGCATTAGCAAGGAGCTTATCAAAATGAAACTTAACCTGTGTAGCAGTGAGAAAACTTAAATTTTTTGTTCGCTTGAATCTTACGTCATAAATTTATCTCTAAGAATTGAACAGTGAAGATTTGGCTGACTTTTTTATTGCCTTAATGTTTCGTCATAAACGTTCTGTAAATTAGCTGGTACGTTAAAATCTCTTGGGAATTTTTGTTTCGCGCACATGTGCTTCAAAGATTTTTCTATAACAAGATAAAGGTTTAGTTTGTCAGTATGGAGTGCACAATTTGCACTGAAAAAAGTTAAAATGCAGTATGGATTTTTTCATTGTTTTGATAACGCCAGAATTGATTTTAATTCTTTTATTTTCTTAACTATATTTGTTTCTGTGCGGCATGAATTGGCCGATTTCGGGGCACAGGAACCCTGGCGCCGTGTTAAACTTGTTCAAATAGAAACAAATAAAGACATCATTTATGCTACTTAAACTATCCAAATTTTTATTCAAATAGAATTCAATCAAAATTATTGAACTTATTCAAATAGAATAGAAACAAAAAAAAGAATAAAAAATTAATTGATAATCATAGCTATCGCAAACAAATTAATTATTACAAAACACCTAACCCTACTCTAACTAAATTAGCATATAAACGAGAGAAACGCTAATCTAACCCTAAGCTAGCTAAACTAAAATGACCACGTTAAACGAATGAAAAGTCAGAATACAATATTGTAGATTATTACGTCACTAACTGTTTCAAATGCTAAACGAAAGAGCGGAAAAAAGAAAATTAGAAAAGTTTAACAACGAATTGTTTGCCATCAGTCGCGGTATCGGAACGACAGTTTAATTAGGCGATCGCGCCTGGACAATCTGGCGGGTCTGTCTGCCGCTGAAACAGTATTCTTAATCACTCTTTGCTTTGGTTAGTAGCCTATAATTGATTAAATCAGAAGTCGTGATTCTTGTTCGGATAGAATCAAGCTACTTGAATAAAGTCAAAGTCAACCTAACAATCTGCATAACATTAATTTTAATACCAGAAATTCTTACTTTTTTATGAGTTACCACTTTACTTTGAGGCAAAGTTTGCGTGTCTCAATGAACTAAAGCTGTATTGACCGGATATTTCATCTAGTTTGAGACACCCATGCCGTAGAGGTTTGCAGATAAGGCAAGACAAAATGTAGTTCACTAGAAAACTTCCGCCTAGGCAGACCGTGCTCATTAGCGTGGCAGGCAAGAGTCTAGGACAGGCGTGGGAAACTTTATTGCAATTACAGGCTAATTTTAAAGATTAAAAGTTGGTGCCGGCCGCACAAAAGTTTGGGGAGCACTATAATTTTTCATACCAAAGATAGGGGTCTCTAAAAAAAAAGGTCTTCACTTCAAGGCAGTCGCCGATTTCCCAATTTTAGCCCCAAAATCATAGTGTTCTTTACAAAAAAAAAAGTCTTCCGTTTGGATCATGCAAAGGCCGCACTTTTTGGCTTCAAAGGCCGCAGGTGAACGTGTGGCAAGTGGACGTCATAACAATACAACAGTCGAAACTAAACCTATCCCATAAAACGCCAAGCATTCCTCACTTCACACCTGTCAGAACAGATCGCACTCACGAACAAGAAGGAAGACTTACATTAAAAACAAGATTAGTTGTTCACAACTTGAAACCAAAGCGTCCAACCGAACCCCAATCGGAACTGAACTCCTAAAAATTAAATTTACCAAACCTGAACCTAAACCAGAACTTTATTTTAAACGGTTTCCGCTTAGACGCTCTGATTTTAATTTTTGATTTATTTATGTTGGCCTAGATGAGTAACAATTTTCTATTTTAACTTGCCATAATTTGTTGTGTGGCAAAACAGGACGTCATTAACAACTTTCTAGGCAATAAGTTAACCGTTTGACCAGGGAACCCCTGGTTTAACACACAAGAGACACCGGTTTCCATGTTAATATCTTAGAATATTATTAATCAGTAACGGAATTGTAGTGGTTAGGGCGTTATGTTCAAGTTTAATTTGCCGCATTCAAACTTTGAAGGTTAACCCACTAACTTGATTCTATTTACAGTACATTTATTCACTTATTCAAATAGAAATAAAAAGAAAACAAAAATTAAAGAAAATAATTACAATATTAAAAACAATTTAATATAGCATAATCATAAGAAAAGTTTAACTTATCTAATCGATTTCTGCCGGAGAGTAACTCTATATATTACGATTTGGGACTAAGCCGTTGGTGTATCATGACGAGATCACACGATATAGAATGGCAAGATGTGAAAGTCAAAAAATGCATAAAAATAGAGCATCTAAAAGTTAAACTTAACGTTTTAAAAAAATTTATAACTCCGATAACTAAAGTTGTATTTCGTGTGAAAATATAGAATTATCATAGGTGGGCACGGTACTTTTTAAAAGTACCACGGTACCGGTACTCGATACTTTTGAATAGTACGAATTAATGGTAATAACTAAAACTCTGCCATACATTGGATTTCATTTGACATTTAAAAATTGTATTTAACAAAGCGGAAACAATATTGTACGTATCCAACCGTTCGGTTTCAAAAATCAATTATGCTTTGAATGTAAAAAACATGCGTGATTATGTTTTTAACTTGATTTTTCGCATAAAATATGCCTTGGATATATGAAAAGCCTAATGAACACGTTGTCTTCTGCTTTGTTTTTTATATTAAAAAAAGTTTGTCAAAAATCGTACTAATTTCCATATAACATATTACAGTGGTTTTGTCAGAGCTATTCTCATACGTTTTGGGTCACAAACCTCTATTTGCAAATCTTTTTTTATCATGGACCCCAATCTTGTGTCACATCAATATTCTGCCCAACGAACGAGGAAAGATAAAACAAACCCAAAAATAAATAACACAAAATCCGTTAAAAAATAAATGCTTATAAACAAGCATACCATATTTCCGTAGGGGCAAACCGGGACGCTCGTTCATAGACAAAACTTCGTCCCTAAAGTGAAGTGTTCTATAAAAAAAAAAATAGGTCTTCACTTTGAATCTGTCTCGGATTTCATAGTATGGATTACTTTACCAGGTATATATGTTGACAAATTTTGTCATATCGTCGCGGACCCCTTGTGCGCTCATCACGGACCTCATTTTGGGAAACTCTGGTTTTGGTAATTTAGTAAAATTACTCAATCTTCGCTGGCCGTTAACTGTTATAATAATTTTTTATATTTTTGCTTGCAAAACAACAAAATTAAAATTTGATCAAGTCCTTTTTGCATTGGTATGAATATGAAATCTGGTGTTTAGTGGATTTTTGATTTTATGCAAAATATTTCCATTTTTATAATTAGACAACTAGAATGTTCCTTGCAAATGCAATACCTTCAGAAAATATTTATTACACTAAGATTGAGTCCTATAATTTCTGATATACCATATTTAGCGCCGAAAGCGCTAAAGATTCTCTTTCTTCATAAGCCACATACGCTACTGTATATCAAGTTGGTGCTTTGGAAATGAAACATTAATTGACAAATTACAAAGACTGTGCAACAAATTCATAAGAATAATTTTTAATCTTTCTCACAGGGAAAATGTTAGTCGCACGATGTCAGAACACAACTTAATTACTATAAAACATATGTACAAAGCGGAAATTGGTATTCTTATGTTCAAATATCATAAAAACCTACTGCCTCGATCTTTCAACAAAATATTCATCCAAAAATCGTTTCATATGAAAATCAGAAGCAGCAGTAATGTTGTTACCAGCTTTTGCCGATCTACTGTTATTCAACAATCATTAAAATTTATTGGACCAAAAGTTTGGAATAATATTCCTCTTATGATTAGAGACTCTAAAACAAACAATGTTTTTAAACAAAAATTAAACCAATTCCTCTTAAATTCTTAACATTTTTGGTTAATTCTCTTATATTTTATAAACTTAAAAATTTTCGCTTCTGGTGCTTGCTTTTGTTGCTTTTTTTCTGAAAATTCGTACGCTATAAGATGACGCACCCACTTCTACTTTCCTTGTATTACGATGAATAGAAGATATTATACAAAGCAGATTCAAATATCGCTTTTATTCTATTATAAACTTTGTATTATTTCTAAAATATTTGCGCATTGCATCTTGTGTTTTCCTTTTATTTGTTTTTTTTTGTGTGTGTTTGTAATTCTTAATCTTAAATTTTTTTTCCTTGTCATATGAGTGAAATGGTCCTTTTGACCCGCGACAGGATTTCTTTGGGTGGGTTTCTTTGCCTGTCAGGCCTTTTTTCCCAGCGACCTGTTGTGTATCCCACCACATTTTCCGCCGACACAACAGCGTCTACATATGACTCGGATTACGCTTTTTTCTTTTTATTTTATTTTCTTTCTTTCATTTCATTTCTTTTTTCTTTATTTTATGGTTTCTCTTAAAAGGTGCTGCAACCATGCACACTTGTTCTTAAAAATCTCTTCTTATCTTGATTGCATGCCACAACGTTCATCGTTTTGTTGCCTCTTCCTTTTTCTGTTCTGCTTTCTACTAGTTACAAATTTCCTATTTCACTATGTTTTTTATGGCGGAACTGAAATAAAAGATATTGATACTGATACTGATACTGATAATTGCACGCAAAAATGCGACTTTTTCTAAAGCTACAATGTCTTTTTTGCACAATAATTACTATATGCACATTAAACACGATAATCACTCTTTTTTTGCCGAACTGGTGCGGTGACCATGCACAATATTTTGTACATGTTATAAGGTATATAGTTTAATGAAAACAATGCACTACCAGCGTAACTACGATAAGCATGGCTAAGCCGCAAGGGTATACTGACGGTGGTTTCGATATGCTGACCACATCATTGAGTCAGCTAACACGGATCGGGTAAAGTCAAGTTAAACCCTGTAGTTCCATTGCTAACATTAAGTAAGAATAGTCAAGCCAATCAACAAGCAAATTCCGACAGACCTGTTTCGTCCTTGTTAGGAATCGTCAGGACACTACAGCTTGTTGTTTAAAGGATGCATAGAAAAAAATTTCATGTTCTTTGGATAGAGATATTTAAATGTTGTAATAAAATATTATTTCGGATTGAAAAAGCAAGTTTTCGAAAGGTAGTCAACTTTCGTAAATTGGCCGAAAAGCAAAGATTGGTTTCAGAAAGTTAACAACTTCGGCAGTTTGATTGATCGCATGATTAAAAGCAAAATTCTTTCACAGTTGAAATCCCCTTAGGGAGGTTACTGCAGTTCACAGAAGAAGAAACTCTATTTCAGCAAAATCTGATTTCATTATTAAAATGCTTCGATTTTAGCAACAACGAATGTTTTCAAAATTCACTGGACTTTTTAAACAACTTTGGAAATGAACTTTTTATATAATAAAAAGAAATACAATTCATTCTAAGAAAAAATTGAAATTTTAAGTGTCACATCGTACTTTTTTATAATTATTTCAAAATGTTATAATAAGCCTAATTTAAAAAATTTAGTTAGGATTGATTATTTTGATGAAATAAATTTTTTCTTTAGACTCGTACAAAAACGTTGAATGCGTTATATTAAGGGCAACTTTTAAGCAATACCGTACCTGCTCATTTAATGCTATATATACAGGTCCGCAAGCAACCAGAAGATCTAATAGATAACTGCTTTCAGAGATGCCAAAATATTGTAGTGAATTGGAATTTTTAATTTACTTTTTTAGTTTTTATTTGAGACATAACTAAAATGCTAGTCTACCCAAACTACCCTACTAGCTTGAGTAAGCTTAGCCTAAATAAAAAGTTGCAAAAGGGCTATTGGCTATGAAGTGCTTAAAACGTTCCTAAACCTGACCTTACTTAAAATTAACTAGTAACTACTACCGGAAGAATGGGGAAAGTACTGGTAAACACTTAAGTTTGAAAAATGTCAATTTGTGATAATACTACTGTAATCAAGAAACTACTTTGAAGCTGCAATCGATACGAAAAACAAAAACATGTCGCAATGCTTGCAAAAAAAACTTTCAATGACCCTAAAATTAGACGGAGTACCGCGGTACTTTTGTACACGGTACTGCCCACCTCTGAATATGAGTAATGCGTATAACAATGTTGCGAAATCATGTAAGCGTATATATACATATATATGTGTGTATATACGTATATATATGGCTTGTTGAAACACGTGTCCAGTTCATGGAGATAACAGTTCACTGTTAAGTATATCAAAAATTATAAATTTAAAAATAAAAGATTTACTTACATTATCTATAAATTAGTTCTATTCGTTTATACTTTTCATCAAAAGATTTATGACTTTTTTATAAAAGTCTGTATGCAATTTGAGAATTGCATGCCGGAGCGAGTATGAAAAAGTGCTTAAAATGACGTCATGATAGAGATCATTTATACGAGTAAAGTAATGCAATTCCTTTGGTGCATGTGATGTTTAATTAAAAGTTGCTTTTGAGTTTATGACTTGGAATACGCGTTTCTCAGAATACGCAATGTACTAAATTCAATATGTAATGAATCTGCTTAATAAATATACATGATATATAATTACTTTTTTTGTATTTAGAAAAATTCTTTGGTCATGCATTGCATAACTTGCATGCCCTGACTGCACGCCACTGCAGTACACTGACATCACCACAAAAAACACAAACTAATAAAATACAATACGTTGAGGCCAATTAAGTAGGTTGCCATAATTTATTTGTGGGTCGTTGAAAATTTGAAATTTTTTCGTCTTGCTTTTGCACTAGCGAACTGCTAGATAACTTTTCTAAAATCTAAATTTTTAGCTCGTTCATTTTCTATTGATAGCAGAACCAAACCGCTAAGTCTCTTTTGGGACATGGAGCTTCAAAGAAAGTTTTTGATCAATTTGAGTTTAGAAAAAGACCTCTCTGCCGTAGCAACTGTTACAGGTACTGTCATATACATCATGTATGCCGCACAAACGTCAGGATAAGTTGTGGCAAGTGATGCATTTTCAACAATCAAAAAAGAAGCCATTTCTTTAGCAGATTTTAAATGAAAAATCTTTTCTCTAAACGACGTTTTGATGGAGAGCATTTGGCTCTCCGGGAACGTTATCAGAAAATTTGTTAGAAAATTTTCTTGCTTCAACCTCAAAATCCAGATGAGAAGCATTTGATAGAAAACTTGGTTCCAAAACTTGATATGACGTCACCTAAGGATATTAGAACATTATGTAGAATTTTTTATTTATTTATTTTATCTCTATATTTATCTTCCTGACTCGCAGGAAAGAAACGGAGGCGCTAATACATAGGGTAAGCAATTACCCCGACCTGCTTCTGAAGATGCCAAGATATTGTTGTCCGTTGTAATTTAATAGATGACTGTAATTTAGAACTGCTTGCCAGGACCACCAAGCAGGAAAATGTGCCGTAAAGTGTCTTTCCCAAGGACACAACAGAATGGCGCGAGTGGGTTTTAAACCGAGACCGTGTTGGTCACGAGCCCGGCGCTTTAACCACTCGACCACGCTGCCGATTCAACATAAGCAATAGTAGAAGCTTCGTTTATGCGTCAAAACTCCTTCTGAGTTGAGCAATGTCTTCAGCAGCAGTTTGCAGAAGTTTATGGGCAGAAATTAAGCTAATTGTGTTACACTGCATAGCTTTCAAAAGAATGTTGACGATCTGGAAAATCTTGCATTGCACAACCAGCATGCATACAAAGTCAAAGTTTTCTATCTGTTATGTGAGTCAAGCATTTCATAAACGTCACAAAATCTTTCCTTCAAAGCATAGACAGCATCACATCGACCAGACCACCGAGTTAGATTTAACGCTTTTAATGTAGGATTTGAGCAATAACAATCCTGGACATTCTGAAGCTTTTGCCACTGCATAATAACCTACTATGTTCGAAAAAATTATGTACGGACTCAATGGTGTCGTAAAATTGACGGGTCTCAATCAAGGTTTCCATGGTATCTTTTAACACCAAATTTAAATAAACAAAAATACGTTACAATCAAAATTTTAACTATTTTAAGAAATACTTCAAATAAATTCGATGGTTAAATATAAATTTAAATTATTGATGAAGTGTGACATTTAATAATAATAAGTTTAATTGAGCTTTTAACGAAATTAAATTTCAAATGGACAGCAATATTTTGGCATCTCCAAGAAGCACTTTTTTTTACTGGAAAAAAAAGCAAGGAAAAAACGTGCCATTTTAATCAAAATTCTATTAATTTGGGCAGTTTTTAATTTTTTGAAGACACATTATTTGCTGCAATACCAATAGCAATGACAAACAGAAACTGGTAAAAAAACAAAGTTTAAGTAAAACTATCTCTATATTTTCTATTAAAAACTTATTTTGTTTAAAAAAACTCTAAGAAAATTATAAATATTTTAGATTAAAGTTAAAGTATCCATATGGATCTCAGGGCCCTTAAAGGGTTAACTTGAGTCCAAGAAAGGTGAAGAGCAAAACAATAAGGTCTTCACTTTGCATATAACAACCTTGGACTGCAGCAATTGCATTTCAAGGTTTTTGGGTTGCAATGGTAAAAAGGTTGAGAAGCACTGATTTAAAGCTTCCTAAAGTGAATCCTAGAACAATCTTCAAACTGAGTGATTTAATTTGAAGTAAATTGACTGTAATTTTTTGAAATTCTTGATTTAGATTGCATAGATTCTTTGATATTCCATTTTTTTGACTTGTTTTTTTTCTTTATTATTAAATAAGCAAATAAAATAACAGATTGAAATACACAAAAAATGTAGCTAAGCATTTTTATTGATGAGCAGGGTATGCTATGGAATGGAATGGAATAGGAATTTTCCATATTCCATATCCCTAAAAATCTTGCATTCCATTCTATTCCATACTAAATTTCTTCCATTTCATATTCCATACATTTTCCATACTGAGTATCACATCAAAAACCCTAAGTTTCATACCACGTAAATTTTAATAAGTGTTTTTATAAGTCCAACTTAGGGGTGGGCAAACTTCTTAGCTCAAGAGCCGCATTGAGAAATTGATTTTGTTTGAGGGTGCATTATAGTGGTCTCTAAAAAATGGTCTTTATTTTGAATTTATCCCAATTTTCTTCATTTTTGTACTCAAAAAGTAGTATAATGGTTAAAAGCATTATGTTCAAGTTTAACTCAACATGGTCGAGTGGTTGGAGCATCATGATTGTGATCAACATGGTCCTGGATCAAAATTGACTTGTGCCATTCTGTTGTGTCTTTAGAAAAGAAACTTTAGGGCACTTTTCCCTGCTTGGTGGTCTAGCAAGCAGTTCTAAAGTAAAAGTCATATTTCTATTAAATTACAAGCGGACAGCAATATTTTGGCATTTCCAAAAGCAGGTCAGGAAAATTGCTTACCCTATGTATTAGTGCCTCTGTTGCTTTCCTGTGAGTTAAGAGGATAAATACAGAGATAAGATATAAAATAAATAATTGCCATAGTTCAAACTCAGAAGGTTAATTACTAACTTACTAACTTGATGGCCCAGATGGTAGGTGCTTTCACGCAGCCTGGGCCGTGAGTAAGTCTGCTCATTGATTTTAAAAATGACAGACCGAAACCGAACCTACCAAAACGGAAGGGTATCCACCCATTCCGATGTTCAGTGTGGGTCTGTTAATCGGCAAACGTCCTTTTCAGGACGGGGCAATGTCAGGATAAAACTGCCCTTTTCAGGGCACATTGCCAACAAGTTCCGAAGACCCACTATTCTTCAGCTGAACATCGAAGGCCTCACTGCAAGCAAGATGAATGTTCTTCATCACCTCGCTATGCAGTCTGAGGCACTCGTCATCCTACTGCAGGAGACCCACTGCACTGATGCAGAGAAGTTGGTACTACCACACTACCAACTAGCTGGGTCTTCTTTAAGCAGGAAGCATGGCCTTGCCACGTTTGTTCACGAGCGACTGAGATACACGCTTTTGGACCAATCTCCACCGACATCGGAGATCGAGTGGCTGTGTGTGGACGTTGATGGCTATAAAATAGTCAACGTCTACAAACCACCGCCAACGCGATTGCGAACCCTGGATCTCCCAGTGTTTCCTCACCCCTGTCTGTACGCTGGCGATTTTAACTGTCGTCATGCTGACTGGGGTTATGATGACAACAGTCCGGACGGTGAGTGCTTGGCTGGATGGGCAAGTATTAATTGTCTTGCCCTCCTATATAATGCCAAGGACGCTGCCAGTTTTTATTCCGGCCGCTGGAACACTGGCACCAATCCAGACCTAGCTTTCGCTAGCGTAGGTCCAAACAGTCGCTTACCGGATAGACGTGTCCTTGAGAAGTTTCCCAGGTCACAACATCGACCCTCGCTTATTACACCACCAAGGTTTGCTATGGCAGTGCCAAGCATGCCTGTTAAGCGATGGAACTTCCGCAAGGCCAATTGGAGTCACTACATTGCTTTGACGAATAAATTCGCAAAGACTTTGTTGCCGCCTGATTCACTTGATGTGGATGCGGCTTACCAGGACTTCTGTAACATCATTAAGAAAGCAGCCAAGAAGACTATCCCACGCGGGTATCGAAATAACTATATTCCGTGTTGGGATGCAGAGTGTGAATCCCTCTATAAAACCTTTCTGCAGTCTCCTCAGGGAGACGACTCAAGTTTGGCTGCTACAACTCTGCTTGCCAAGCTTGACAGAAAACGGAGGGATCGATGGTCCGAAGCAGTTCGGAGCATTGACTTCTCACACTCTAGTCGAAAAGCGTAGAGTATTTTGAACAACCTTACTGGTAGGTCACGACACTCTCCTCGTCATTGTCCCGTTTCAGCCGATGCTATTGCATCTCAGCTGGTTAGAAATGGGAAATACGAGGCTGTTGATCGCAAGTCATCTCGACTTGTCTTTCAAGAAGTGTCTGACCTTTGGAGGGCCACAACACCAGACGCAGTAAATATCTCTGACAATTTTTCACAGAGAGAATTTGCTGCTGCCCTTCAACATTTAAAACCAGGTAAAGCTCCGGGTCCTGATTCCATCTGCCCCGAGCTTATACTCCATGCTGGAGCTGCTTTGAAGTCCTGGTTACGTGACTTCCTTTCTTCCTGTTTGCGCCGACTCAAAATTCCCAAGATCTGGAGAAGAGCGCTTGTGGTCGCGATCCCAAAACCAGCAAAGCCCGTGGGGGACCCAAAGAGTTATCGACCGATATCTCTGCTCTGTGTCCCCTACAAGATCCTCGAGAGGCTTATCTACGCCCGCGTTGAACCATTAATCGATCCACTGCTCCCTAAAGAGCAGGCTGGGTTCCGACGCGGGAAGTCAACCGTAGATCAAGTTGTTCTGCTAACCCAGAACATCGAGGATTCTTTCGAGGCTAAAAAGAAGGCCGGTGCCGTATTTATCGATCTGACAGCTGCTTATGACACTGTCTGGCACCGTGGCCTTACCTGCAAGCTGCTGAGACTACTTCCGGATAAGCACATGGTCAAAATGATCATGGAGCTTGTCCGAAATCGAAGTTTCACCCTTACCACCGGTGACAGCAAGCAAAGCAGGCTACGCCGTCTTAAAAACGGCGTTCCTCAGGGATCGGTCTTGGCTCCCCTCCTATTTAACATCTATACGTACGATCTTCCTTCCATGATTTCCAGAAAGTTTGCTTATGCTGATGATTTAGCATTGTTGCACTCTTCTGGAAACTGGAAGGACTTGGAGGGGACATTAAGCCAAGACATGTCCACACTGTCAGCGTATCTCCAGACTTGGAGGTTGAAGCTCAGTCACACTAAGACGGTGACGACAGCCTTTCACTTAAACAACCGAGAGGCCAAACGTGAGCTAAAGGTCTACAACAATAGTAGACTTTTACCGTTCTGTCCAACCCCTACATACCTTGGGGTAAAACTGGACAGATCGCTCACGTTTCGTCACCATTTAGTGGCATTGCGCAAAAAACTATCATCGCGCGTCACACTGTTGAGGCGACTCGTGGGCTCGGGATGGGGTGCTGGTGCTAAAACACTACGCATAGCCACCTTGTCTCTAGTCTACTCAACAGCTGAGTACTGTGCGCCAGTCTGGTGTCGCAGTGCTCACACTCGCCTCATTGACAGTGTCTTGAATGACGCCTTGCGCATAGTTACTGGATGCCTGCGTCCCACTCCAACGGACCACTTACCTGTACTTTCAGGCATCCAGCCAGCTGAGCTTCGCCGACTGGGAGCGACACTCTCCTTGGCTTACCGTGGATCTCTGGACCCCGATCATATTTTGCATGGTCTTTTAAGTGGGTCCTCAGATACTGGCCAAGTGAGACTAAGATCCAGACGCCCGTTTGTGCCAGGTGCGCGGAATCTCTTGGACAATCTTGCCAGACTTGGCATCCGCGCCTCTGAATGGACAAATCATAAATGGAACGCGGAGTACTGTGAAAGTGCTTCCAGGCTCCGTGCTTTTGTGCCCGGGACCAGTGTCAGGCCTGTTGGGATGGGCTTACCCCGAGCAGCTTGGGTTAAGCTCAACCGCCTGCGGACTGGTGTTGGGCGATTCCATTCGTCCATGCACAAATGGGGTCTCGCTCCTTCACCGAATTGCGAGTGTGGCGCCTCAGAGCAAACCGCAGACCATGTACTAACAATGTGCCCCATACATCGGGCACCACATGGAGCACGCGGTCTGACGGTTTTGGATGACGAAACTCGATGCTGGCTTAATAACATCACTGCCAGCATCTGATCCAGGCAGTGCAGCAGTCTGGGGTAGTAAAAGGATAAACCCTCGGCCCCAGTTCTGTTTGTGTCTGGCCTGGAGTGGATGCCCTTCAAACGACGACGACGACGACGACGACGACGACGACGACGACTAACTTGATTTTATTTACAGTACATGTATTCTCTTATTCAATAGAATATAAAAAAAACAAAACTAAAATATAAAACAAACAATTACAATATTAAAGACAATTTAACATAGTATAATCATAACAGAAGTTTAACTTATCAAACTGATGTATGCCAGAGAGTAACTCTATATATTACAATTTGTGGCTAACCCACATTACTGCATGAAAGTGGCTGTTTTGTCACATAATCATACAATATGGATCAGCAGGATGTGAAAATGCATAAAAATAGAGCATGAAAAAGTTAAATTTAATGCTTTAAAAAAAATTGTATTTTTCTGATAATAACTAAAGTTGTTTTGTGTGAAAATATAAAATTATATTTGGGCTATCTAATTAATCACAACAGTGGTGAATCTGTATGGAATATTTTAATTTTTGTCCCTAAAAAGAAGTGATCTCAAAAAGGCCTTCCCTTTGAATTTGTCCCAATTTTCTGTCCCAATTTTTAGATACAAAAATCAAGGATTGCTAAAAAAAGGACTTAGAATTTAGTTGAAGACAAACAGAAATTAATAATTTTTAAATTATTTGTTTAAAGCTTTTGCAGGCCGCAGGAAAGATTGTTATGAGCCTTAGTTTGCCCACCCCTGGTCTAACTTGGTCTAATTTGTTCAGAGTGTGGTCAAGTGGTTAGAGTGCCGGGATTGTGATTGACATGATCCCGGTTCAAAACCTACTCACTGTTGTGTCCTTGGGAAAGACACTTCACAGCACTTTCTGTGCTTGGTGCTCTTGGCAAGCAGTTCTAAATCAAAAGTCATATCTCTATTAAATTACAAGCAGACAGCAATATTTTGGCATCTCTGGAAGCAGGTTGGGGTAATTGCTTACCCTATGAATTAACACCTCCGTTACTTTCTGGCGAGTCAGGAGAATAAATATAAAGATAAAATAAATGATAATACTGGTAAATAAATAAAATAAATAATAATAATAATACTCATAAATAAATAAATAACTTGTCCAAGTGATAAATCTGTAATTTTAGTCTTTATTTTGATTATGTGAATTTAAATGTGTAGATAATCTAAAAATTTTATTGTTTTTTGTAGTTGTAGTGATGTTTTTTATTCATACTGCTTTGAGACTATATGAACTTTTTAAATATAGAATGATTTATAAATACATCTTATTATTATTATCTAAACTGAAAATACTCCAAAGGGGCAACCAAGCAAGTTATCTATTTCTGCATTTCATAAGGGAGACACATTGCAAATAAACTAGGCACTCAGACTTAAACTTTAAACTGGTCCTATATTTAAGTTGCAAATTGTTTAAATGCCAAGGTTAAAATATCACTAATCCAGTTGTAAATTCCATTCTTTTTTCCTATCCTATTCATTTGAATAGACCTTTGGCAAGTACTTATTTTTTTATCATTTTGTGTGTCCGATCAAAGGTGTTTTATTGACTGCACTTAGTATGTAAACAGCCTTAAAATGAGCAAGTATGGAAAATGTATGGAAGTATTAAAATATTTTTTCCATTTTTATTAACAAAATCTTCCATTCCTTTCCATACTTTAACAATTCCATATTTCATGCTGAAATTTTTCTTCCATTCCATTCCATAGCATGCCCTGTTGATAAGTAAGGGGCCCATGGTTGTTGAGACTTGGGAGTCTCTGGAAATGGGCCACAAACCATGAAAGGTTGGAATCATTGCCTTAATCAAGACTCAGAACACCAATAGTATTCATATGCTGTGTATTCATAAATAAAACAAACATGCAAAATTGCCCACAAAAAAGTCTGCAAAGCTATCAGGTCACAAAAGATGAATCACATTATAGTGCAAGATTGGTGAACTTATACATAAATAAATTTACATATTATTGACAGATATCCCTTCTGATCAAATGAAAAAATGTTGAAGAAAATCTTTTTAACTCTAATATGAGGATGACCATAAATTGTCTTTTTAGAAATGAGGTGTTAAGCTGTAGAAAGGAAATTGTGTAATTACACTATAGTTAAAAAGACTCGACATAGAAGGATATGCAATATGATGGCAAAATATTTTTAATAGAAGTAGATCATAAAAAATATGATTGCAATTTATTTGTGCAACAGTAAAAATTGAGTTTTTGTTAATATCAAAATTAAAAGATAAATCAAGTATATTGCCTAATTATTTGATTTTAGTATCAAATAAAGTAAAAGCTGCAAAAGTTTAAAAGTTATTTAGTTGAAATATAATACTAACAGATTTGCTACAGTCTACAGTTAAAAAGTATGTGATTGGAACAAGTGCATTGAAACAGTTATAACAAATGGTGCACCTGCTATAGTTGGCTAATGCAGTTTTGTTAATCTTGTTGATAAAAATTTAGGCATGCTGTAATGAAGTTCTGCATTTTCATCAAGAGATTCTTTGTGGAAAGATTTTAAATTCAGCATTCAATGACATAATCTCAATCGGAACAGAATTAGTAAATTTTCTTTTTGCATGCTTTACTACAATGTACAGACAATTTCAGTTTTTGCTTTAAGAGATGCAGAGTACATACTATGACATGCCTCTATACTGCATAGCCATGCAGGCAGCTAAGTCAAGGTAAAGCTTGTTGAGCTATATTGAATGTCTATCTGATTTAAAAACCTTTTTTCAGAGACAAAAAAGCAAAGTTTATCCTGAACTGGAGGATTGAAAGTGGCTTGCAAAATTAATGCTCCTTGTTGCCATGACTATGCATCTCAACAAGCTCAAATTTTGTTTTCAACATCGAAGATAAACAGTAATAAATCTTTATGAGGCATGGAAAGATTTTGAAGCCAAACTTGAGATATATTAGTATGACATATAAACTGTAATTTTGTACTACTTCAAGCACCTAAAAAAATTCTTATTAGATTGCCAAGTTAATACTGTTGAAATTGACAAATATATGCGTCATCTAAATGTCTCAATTTCGCAAAAAATTTCAAGATTTACAGTGTTCAATATTTTCTTTTTCAATCAATCTAAACAGCCATAAAGACTATAATTAAATTTGTCTCATGAATGGATTGATATCAGTGACTTCAAAATGCAGATATTGGCATGTTTGTTGTGGGTAAATAAATTTTTCAATTTGCAAAAATTATGGAAACAAATAAAAACAAACTTAGGGAATTTTTACATGTTTAATATCTGAATATAGTCAAAACATTATAGAGTTAAACAAGGACAATGATTTCATTAAAGTTGTTCTTATAACTGCATATGATATCAATACATATTGAAATAATAGTTGTGTTGATTAACTAATCTGTCTGTTTCCTGTTTACTATGCTCAGAAAAATGACAGTTTTAAACTGTTGCTCATGAAGTAATGGAGATGATTTGTAAAATAGAATAATTCCAAAAATAGTTTGGCATGCAAAGCTTAACAAAATCAAAAAACTGGCACAATGCATTGAAAAGGTTGCTGAACCCTGATATATGTTATACTACTTAACAATTTTTTTCCTAATATATGTTTTTAATTACCAAGGTTTGTCATTATTGTGCTATTTAAGAAATTTGATAAAGCTGTTTTCAAGTGAATTATTGCTTACTGGTAATGCTTCAACAAATTTTTTTGAATTTTCAACGCTCTTTGTTCACTACACCACGACATCTGAGGGTAACAATTTTTGTATGTTTTATTACTTTTTTAAATGTTTGGATAACTCCAAAAATATGTAATTGTTGACAATAATATATATTATGTTTCATACTTATCATTGACAGTATAGTCTAATCGTATATTAGCAGTTTGTTGGCAGTATGGTCAAGTGGTTTTTGGCAGCATGGCTGAGTGGTTAGCACATTGCGATTATGATCAACATGGTTTTGATTCAAAACCTACTTGCCCCATTCTGTTGTGTCCCTGAGAAAGGCAATTAACAGCACTTTCCTCTGCTGGTGGTCTTTGCAAGCAGTTCTAAATTTTAGTTATATCTATATAAAACTAAAAAACTGAAATAAAAAATTACAACCACACAGCAACATCTTGGCATCTTCAGAAACAGATCAGGGTAATTGCTTTCCCCATGTATTAGCACCTCTGTTGCTTTCCTGCAAGTCAAGAGGATAAATGTAATATAGAGATAAAACAAAAAGTATCAATGTCATGCAAGCTTGTTTTGAAATGAATTTTCTTATAAAATTATGTAAGAAAAGTTTAAAACTTGAATCTTTGTCAAAATCAATTTTTTAGTTATTATGTGATCTTTGCATTGTCTCGGATTCGAAAAGATATATGCAAAACAATCTTAGTTAAAGTAAAGTAATTTTAATGTTAATTTTGGCTAGATTTGATTCAGCATCAAAAAATCAATTGCTTTTTTAAATATCTGTTTTTTTTTTGTGGTGAAAAGTTTTCTATTAAATTTACACTATTCAAATTATAGGCTCAAGCTGGTAAACACAAGCCATCAAAATTTAAAAACAAACCTTTAACCTATGACCAAGCTTTTAGACCTGATGAAATAGCTGTAGCTAAAGGATGGCTTACTTTCCACACTGGTTAGTTATGTATTTAATTAATGCTTTATTTTTATGTTTACTTTTGATTCTTCAAAGTTTTGATTTTTTTATCTAGCATTATTTTAGATTTTAAATATTTCGTTTATGTATTATAGGCATTTTACATTGTTGACAAAATATATCTCAAAAAATGCCTTTTTGCTGTTAAAAAAGGCTTGAATTGTGTTATTTTACAATTTGTAATTTTCTCTAGCCTTTTTTTAGTCTAAGTATGCTAAAAGATTCTGTTCTTTTTCATTATAATATGGCTGAGCAGACAATTTTCTTTTAATAATGTTTTGTATGAATTGAAGGATTGACATATAAAGAAATAATTGTAAAATGTTTTAAATACATATTTGAATTTATTTTATTTCAAATTGAGTTTATATTTTTGATAGTTTAAAAATTATGTTACTTGTTTCTTAGGAAATTTGCATGGAGAAAGAGATTGTCCTGCTCGTGTGTATGAAGATCGATTCATTCGACGGTTTATGGAAGGAACATTTCATCGAATGTTAACATCCCCTATTGGTAATGCTTGCTTAATAATTTTAAACACATTTTAAAGAACGACGGAAAAGAAAATTTTAAGCATGTACCTTAACAATTTTTAAAAATCTTTGTACATTGTTTCATGCTCATTTTGAATATTTCCAACCAGTACCGTATTTGTGATCTCCAAGTGGGCGGGTATTGTGCCATGTCCCCCACTTCAAAAATCCAACTTTGAGGTGGTAACGTCTAACTTTTTTTTTTTTGTTAATTGACAAATCGTCTAAATGTGTTATACTAACTACTGTTTATTTCTTAGTTTTTTAAACTTATTATCAAGAGCATTTTCTGAGTTGGATTATTAATTAAGTTTCAGACAAGTGGTTAAAAAGCCCTGCTTTAGATTAGCGTTTTTCAACAGGGTGTATAATACACAGCAGAACTTTTTATATTTTTTTAAAGTTTGTATCACTCTGACGAGATGTGTCAAACAGGCCTAGTCCACCCGGTCTGGCCGGGTTCACACTACTTTTACCGATATCATTCTTTTTTGGAGACAAAACCAATTTTTTCCCCTTTAATTGAAGTTACAGCTATAAAAAAGTCTCACTTCAATATTGCAGAAAAAATTTGTTTTTGGACTTCGTCTCACCCCTAGATTAAGTGTATAGATTTTTAGAAAAGTTTACCAAACATTACTCTTGATAACGTCTGCGACATAGATTTCGAAACAGTTAACTCAAGAACAAGAGACAAGTCTGGTCAGCGTAATTTAAGTAAAATCACTATAATTTCATAAACTTCCAAACTCTTGTAAACTTTTGAGTGTCCATGGATTTCCAGTTTGAAGACCCATTGCTTTAGATTAAACTGCAATTTTCTCGTCTTATTTCTTTTTTTGGCGTTTCAGTTGTGAAACGACGTTTCAACATCGTCGAAGTGGTTGCCTTCATCAATACTCCTAAATCATCGCACGACAAGATTTATTTTTTGCGTTCTTACTCGGAGCGTTTACTGTCTGGGTTTTTCAAATGCATTGTCAAACTATACATTTATCAAGCCGATACCAATGACGTTTTATACAAATACATATGACGTCTTAGCAATATCTATATGATGTCGAATTACGTCCTTGAGTTCTCCGAGTCACTTCAACGTGTTGCGTCGTTTAAAATCCATGGTTACTTCAACTATTTGAGTTGATTGGATGTGCCATTGTTCAGTTTTATCTTCAAGTTATTGTGAGAATATTTATGCCGATTGCGCTCCTACTCCAACCAAAAAATCAACTAATGAAATTTTTGTATCTATCGCTTTTCAGCCATATTCGTTCTGACTTTAGCAGCAGCGGCATTGTTGTCATTTGGCAATGCATGTACGGTTGAAGAGAATAAAAATTTTTATTCTGTTTGCGAAATTGTGTGGCTTGTCAATATATTTTTGGCTGCTGGTTTTTTAGATCCCTATTTATTATTTGTTTTATTTTGATTTGTATCAGCAATGTTGATGTAGCTTCAGAAGCAGGATAAACTCAAGTAGTCGTCTACCTTGCAACTTGGCTGAGTGGTTCGGAGCGCCGTTTAAAATAATCTTCATTGAAAAAATATAAAAAGCAACTATGAATTGTTAAAAAATAGCTAAAATTTATTATGAACTCTTATCTGGCTTGTTTAAGCTAAAAAATGTTGGTAAAGAATTTTTTTAAATGTACAGTATTTTAAAGCCAATTCATTGCTGATTTTACGTCCACGGTAAGCTGTAAATAAACCTTTTAAAATTCTTTAATCGTACTGTAAATACCTGAACCTTATATTCAGGCTGAAAGGTGAATCTGATCCTTCTGATTACTAATTGTTTGCTCAATACACTCGTTTACACTGATCGAGATGCTTTAGATGTAGCAGCTTTAATGCTTAGGCTAAAATAACGTAGAAGAGATATCTAACAAAAAAATGAGCAAAAAAAAGTACGATGTTTTCTGCGCTGGTTATTCGCATGAGTACGGATTTCAAAATTTTTCATCTATTGTTGTAGTGACACAAACCGTTTGTTAATTTTCCACGCTCTAAAAACAAGAGCATGAATCGACGGACATGTGCGGAAAAGATTTTACAACAACATCTTGATTATCGCCATAATACAAAGCAGACATTGAGCTCAATGACTTCGGAGCACAACACGGCCCCGGAACTTCGGAATGAAGTTTCTTCGCTTTGAGTAGTGACCGAATGATTACATTGTTAGGTGCTGGCATACCCTGTAACAAACATTGATTAAACTTATGCTGGACCAAAATTAATATGAATATAAAGCAGGGTTATCATTTCAAAATGGGACAATTTAAAGTACATTACTTGTGTCAAGCCCCCTGATTGGTCTAAGGCAGGGGTTCGCAAAGGAGCCCTGGGGCCACAGAAAAAAACTTATTTTTGACTTCAATTTACTTTTGGGACGAAGTTGACAAAATTAGAGACAGTTTCAAAGTGATGACCTTTGGGAAAATATTATAACCAGGGGTCACGGGTATTTGAGAGTCTCGGAAAGGGGGTCCACGGACCTCCAAACTTTGAAAACCATCGGTCTAAGGGTTAACGTTGCTATCTCCGGCGCAGAACATTGAGTTCAATTTCCCACGTAATAAAAACAAGCAGCCGAATTGTGCTTCTTCAACAATATAGGCTGCCGGGGTGTACGTACAAATTCCGGATCAAGAATAGGAAGTGAGAAACAAGTTTGCGACGTGACTTACTGGATAGTAGGTCTACCCTTCAAGCAAATTCTTGAGCCAGAAAACAGCTTACTAAGGTTACTAATTTGAATTGTGGTAATCTACAAAGATTAGTTTCCACTCTAATTTTGAATATAATTGCTCATTTGCATCTGCATTGGATTTCTTTATTTTAAATCAACTAAATTTGTTTTAGCTGGTGGCACCGTCTGGTTAGTTATAGTGCAGCGTTGCTCAACTTTCTTACCTTTGCGTGATCTTCTAAAAAATAGCATGTTTCAAGGAACCCCCGCACTTAATACACGAATCAGTCACATACAGCTTTCGTTTGCTCAGTGCGAACTGTTTAGTAAAGGCGGTTTCACACTGCGTTGTACAGATATCACTAATAATATTCCCAATAATTTTTATGTCTTTTGAGGTTAGGTAGGAAGATGTCTATATTACTTTGTTACAATAACCAAGAATAACCTATGTTGTGCGTGTCTAGTTCAGGGATACCTAAGCAACCGTTTAGTTTCGTATACTGAATTACAATTAGTTTATCTCGCTTGTTCTTTTTAAGATAAAAATAAAAAAAGTTCCCGCGTAACCTTAGGGTTCCGGGAAACCCTGTTTGAGAAACGCTGGTTTAGTGTATGGTGCCACCGCCAACAGCGACCTTGGCTTGATTTCATATCCGGTGAGAAGATGCGTTACCCAGACACAAACTGTTAAAGGTAGGCACCGCAAGTCATGACTCTCTTAGGCGTAGGAAAAAGAAAAAATTATTTTTGTAGAAAACAAAGCTCCACTTATAGACTATAGTTTGATTTTTTTTATTGTAAGACTACTAGTTCTAGATTGTTTTTATAATTTACATAATTATTTATTATAGAAGGCTTTGATATTTTAATAATCTAGATTAAAACAACACTTGAATGATGAGGTAATAATGATCGTAAAAGTTTTTGCTCGACTGCTCTTACGCAACTTTTTGTGCTCTTTTTTAAAGAATTTATAAAAACAGCAGGTAGATTTAAAATTCAAAGCCGAAAACAAATAAGTGATTATGTTTGTTAAAAAGATGCTTTGTAACTCAGAGTGAGACCATAGCCGTACCAGCCCAAAAAATTTGGGGGCAAGGGCAATACACTTTTGTTCAAATTTTATGGACGATTCACGGAATCATAATCTTGTAGCATTTTACGGAGATGACAAAAGGTGCCACAGATTTTCTTTTTGGTCATCAGCAGATAATGTAGTTCAAAATAAAACAAAGACGATTGGTTGTCCACTACCAAACCTAGTGAAGATCAAAATAAAGGCTTTCACTTTAAATTTACAGTAAATGCAATTCACTATTTCCGTCTAATAAAACAAATAAAAACTAAAAAAAATAGAAAGGTCTTTATGTCAAATTTTAGTTGTGCTTGCTCAATGATCTAAATCGTTCTAAATTGGGTAACTTTATCCTATTCGAATGATTCTCGTTCCTGAAAAAAATCTAATCTTGCCTAAATTATTCATTGTCGTGCCAGAAAAATTCTAAATTTGCCCAAATAATTCAATGTTGGTACCCGAAAAACTCAAAATTTTTTTAGTCTTGTAGAGGCAATTGCCCCTTGCCCCGGATTGTACGGCCTGAGTGTGATGCTTTGTGATCTTTAAGTTTGGTCAAAAGAAAAATTGGGTCTCGAAAGAAAGTAATACCACAATAAAAACAGTGCTGATAAAGACCCTTTTCCACTACAAGCGTGAAATGGAGTAGCCTATTCTTTGTTTCTTTTATTAATTATTTTGTTTCGTTTAGCGAAATAAAGGAAAACAAAATGACCAAAAATACTCCAATTTTTGCTCGTATAGTGAAAATGGGCCTTAGCCCCAAAATTAAAAAAATAAATTTATGGCTAAAACATTTTTAAAGGAAAAGACGAAATCTTAGAGTAAAACTAAAAAAACTTTTTAAAAAAGTCATTTTTTTAACGGATAACGATACAGACATTTTGCATGGTTTCTGTTTCAAGAGGAGTCACCACTTTAGGTCAGCAGCATGACCCCTTTAAAAAATTTGTCGTAAATTACCTTCTCAAAATCACAACCGAAATCACTTAAGCAGTCTAGGCAATGAATACGCATTCTTCTGCTTGCAAATCAGAGATTTTAAACCGCTAAGTTACTACCCTGTATCGTAAAAGTAATTTTAGGAAATATTTTTACATTGTATTATAATGCTATTTATAAAAAAACACTCAATTTTAATTTACCTGCATTATACTAAGCAGGCAAGATCCAGCACAGTAATAGGCGTTAAAACTTGGTGGTGAAATAATCCATCTGTCCCATCCGATATCCGAAAAATTCAGTGTCAGAAAGTTTCTAGAACACGTCAATATTGTGTGATTAAGATTTGGTTCCGGGGTGGATGAAGCCAGTGCTCTTCGGCGTTTGCAGCCACGCGTTTTCTTGTTCTTTTGTCTTCTGCACTTTCGACTTCTTCTTTTTCTCATTTTTCGTCTTTTCGACCTTGCTTTTCTTTTTTTCAATAACTTTATAAGTATTTGTTCGGATTGTTCGGTTTCCCCAAGGTCAGTAAAGGAAGAAGATTTTGTTGAATGCGAATTCAAGCTACTATGGCGATCTCTTTCGCCGAGTAAATCGTTGTTTGTGGGATCGCTGACTACGGATGACGATTTACTTGAAATTTTTCGTTGAGCAAATCTTCGGGACTAAAAATATTAAAAGTTACGTTATTGTGTCACAACATACAGTAATTAAGAAAAGTTTGTGTACTGTTAATTTATCAGGCTCAATTAGATGATGAAAGTTCACTATAAAACTATCAATTGTGTAATATATGAATATACTATAACTATATGTTTTTTCAGCAAAACTTTTCAGATTTTTTAAAAAAATATTTAAATTCTTTTAAAGACTTTTATTGGTCATTTGCTTTCAAGGTGTCAGCCAAGAACGCATCGTCTTCCAACAGTTATAACCTACAAAAGAAGGTGAAAACATTTGCTAATTATTATTAGATACGGTGGTCACTATTCTGTGCCATCGTAACAGCAGCGATAGGTGGTTAAATTTTTTTAGAAGTAATCAATTTATAAGCAATAGAACAGTAAACCTGAATTTTCATTACACAAACATCATAAATCTAGGGTGGCCATACATCCCGTTTTTTAGGCCTTATCCCGGCTTCCCGCACGGTTAACTAGTATTTCCCTTTTTTTATTGTCCCATTATACGTATTTCCAATTTTAAATGAAGACCTTTTTTTAGAGAACACTACAATTTTAAGATGAAAATTGGAAAATCTGAGACGGCTTTCAAGTGAAGACCTTTTTTTTTAGAGAACACCATGATTTTGGGACAAAAATAGGAAAATTTGAGAATCTCAGAAAAATTTATTTTGTTCCCCAAAAAATTTTTTTAGCTGGACCGCCTATGTCTGTCCGAAATTCCGCCTATTCAAATGTGGCAACCCTACTTTTAACGAACGTCCCGATTCATCACTTTGAAAATATGGCCACCCTACATAAATCTAAACTTTCAAATAAAGTAAAAATTCAAGTTGCAACAGTGGTATTTGCAAGGAAACAAACGTGCTTTGAACTAAAAAAAACACTGAGAGGTTATTTTGATACCAGTGAGCATACTTTAAATTTACTGGCTTTCTTGCTGGTCATTATGAATATTTTTCATCTCATAGAATTAAATTATTTGGAAAGTTTTCCTTCCGCACACAGATTTAAAATTGAGCCGTGAAGTTTTGCGATTGAGCATTACTTGTCGGCAGCGTGGTCGAGTGGTTAGAGCGTCGTGATTGTGATCGAGATGGTTTCGGTTCAAAACTTACTCGCACCATTCTGCTGTGTCCTTGAGAAAGACACTTTACCGAAGTTTCCCCTGCTTGGCGGTCTTAGCAAGAATTTCTAAATTTCATTCATATCTCTATAAAACAAAAAAACAACTAAAAAAATTTCAACCGGACAGTAATATCTTAGTATCCCTGGAAGTTGTTCTATGTACAACGCCCCCGTCGCTTTCCTGCGAGTCAAGAAAATAAATATAGAGATGAATGAATGAATGATTTGGATGATATGGTGGCGTTTTCACTAAGCAGCCATTACGTATCCAGTCACTTTTAATTAGTTTTCTTCTATAAGTGTGTAAAACACTAAGTTTATCCTTGGTAGATCGTTCATCATCCAAGTTTTGCTTCTACGTTAACAAAAAGAAAATTCTAAGAAAAGACAAACTTATTTCGAGATATATCTAAAAATTTAGATCACGTCGGTGTTTAGAGGTATTTAATTAGTAAACCATTGGTTATCTTGATTCTCTTCACAGATCGTCATTGCATAACTTAAAAGATTTACGTTTTTCAAAAAATGGTGATTAAACTTAGTTTTTTGGAAAAAAACACGTTACTCAAAATATCTTACTCGTTTCAACTTTGTGTTTGATGTTAAGTTTCGTAACTTAAGCCATAACTCATGAGTGAGCTTGTTAAGAAGATCCTCGGAAGATGGCTTTGTGTTGTTGGAATATAAAGTGAAGATTAGCGGATACTCCCAGATTTTTACACCCGAAAATTGGTTTGCAGTCTTGGTAAAATTTTTGAAAGGTACAATCGTGAAAAACTGCGGCAAATTTTGTGAAACCACAAGATTTTCTTCGGTCGAATCGCAAAAAAATTTCACGACCAATATTCTTGTCTTTAGTCTGGCCGAATTTGAAAGGCGGAGAAGTCCGGCGCTCGTCCATTTGTAACCACTGCGCGCTCTGACTAGCAAAGTTGATCCGATTCTTTCATAAATCTGCTCAAAACAATGCTTGACGTTTTAGCGTAAACGAACAAAAATAACACTGAGCGATGCTAATTCTTCAGCAAAAAATTGTAAATTTTCTGAAAGCTTTAACATCGTGTAAAGAGAAAACTTGAAGTTTTGATATGATTTCATCACAAATAAGCGATAAAAATCTAAAAAAATTTTTCTTCGATTTTCAATAATATCATTGCTTTTAAAAATAATCTTTAACTGATTTTCCAGTAACACAATCTCTGTTTAACTAAAATCACATAAACACACATTTCAAAGTGCAACCAGTATTATAACTGAAAATTATTTTTAATGAACTATTCTATCGGAAAAAATTATAGGAATCTCGGCAAGCAAGACAAAAATTACAAACATAAACAAATTTTTACCTTTGTTTCGTTTACTGAATTCAAACTTAAATTTTGATAGACAGCAACAAGAATATTTGGCTTTTCGTCCAAGAGAATGTTTGATGTTTTTGAAAGTTTAGGAGCAAGGTTTCCGTCAATCCTAAATTCCGCTTTCATCACTGACTCCGAGCTAGGTATTACAGACAAGTTGAAAATGTAAACTACCGTTTTTTCCTTATTACTGTATAGCTCCGCACGCTTACTGCTTTCGTTCTTTTCGACGTAATGAGATAAAATTACCTTTTTTTTTCCAAAACGTCCATCTGCGTAAGAATTATAAACAAAAATTTACATCTGCATTTTTTACAAATAGATTAGCTTTAGTAAGCGCGCAATAAAAAGAAAAGTTTTAAAAGTCAATGTAATTATGTTTTATTTTTAAGTTGTTAGCAGATATTTTTTTAATTACATATTTGTCAATTAATTCTTTTCAAAATAAATTTATTAATCATGAACCGCTTTTATCTCGATTGCTTTATCGAACAACTCTTTTGTCTAAGTAACTAAATCTAAATGCCGAGTATTGCCTACCTGGAAAAGCCAGGAAACTGCGAATTGTGTCTCCGTGTGAGGCCAAGTTTGAATTCATGAAATCGTAGTCCCTTTTGAATGTTTTTTGAAGACGCTGTATAAAATCGGGTGAGATCAAAGCCTTTGGAATTTTTTTATTTGTAATTTTCTTGCTTGATGTGAGACTGTCAAAAATTTTACGATTTTCATTCCTGTAATTGTCTGAACTTTTAATGTGTTGGTGTTGCTTATTTTTGATATGTCTTTTTCTTTTATTTTGACCTTGGGTTGATTTTGACTTATTTTTTATTGCAGTTTCTAAGAATGTTAAATTCTGAAATGCAATTGGTTTTTTCGCTGCTGCAAGTGATGCAATGACGCTGCTTCGCTCACTTTCCAATGATCCGTGACCGTCGGTGCAATTGGTTATTGTTTTTTTTTTATGATTATTCGTGATAAACTCGGTTGATGAGTTGTTTTGTTCTTGAAATCTATTACTTTTCGAAAAATTAACAATAAAACAATAAATACCAAATGCAAGTAAATACTTCATATTTGCTAAACAACTGATTACTCAAAGTAAAAACAAGCTTTTAAAGTTTTAGACTTTTAGAGAATATCAAATACTTCTGAAATGAACAAGTTTTTTTATGTTTCTTTATTTTTTGCACAATCGCACAGAGCAACACCAACATGCTTATAACTAGTAATGCAATATATACCTAAAACAAATTAACACACAAAGGTCTCCTTGAGCTCTTTCAGACGAATGAAATAGAATTCAATCAAATTTAGCTAACTTTAAACTAGAGTCAATAAACAACTAAAAATTGTTCATCGAAAATTTTAGTTTTTAATATTTCACGCGTTTTACAGTAAGGTAGTTTTAGTAGTACAAACACAATAGAATTAAGAAATTTAAAAGGCACAAAAATACCAGTAAAGATAAAAAAAAGCAAAGCAGATGTTAATAAAGCAAACTGATTTACTTTAAGACACATTCAAAAGAATTGATGATCCATAGGGTATTTTTAAATTCTTTTATTATGCAAAATTTATAACTCGATAAAATGTTCAGCTTGATTTTCGTCGTTTTAACAAAATTAACAATGCTCTGAAGTTAAAAACAATACTTTTTTCTCAGTAACTTACAAAAATTGAAATCGAGAATTTGGAATCGAGTATTTATATGAATTTATTTATTTAAAGCAAAGTTTTTTTTCTTTTTTTTGTGCATGAGATAGGTAAAAGAAAAAAGTTGCTGAACCTTTTTTCCATGTTCTTTTTTTTATTAACTTTTTTACTGAACTTGTCAATAAGCATCTTTTATAAAAAATCATTTTAAACAAAACAAAACAAACAAAAGAAAACAAGAATTCAATTTTTATTATCGTAGAAATTCATATAAAAAAATTTGAATATCTAACAAAAAAAAATTTCGCAAATTGACAAGCATATGCTTGACTCTTCGGTCTGTATACAAAAAGCTGAGTTAAATGAGGATTGCACAAGACTAAAAACGGTCTTTACTGAATTTAAAAGTCATATTGTCTGAAATATTAAACTAAAAAGAGCCTTTTGGAAGGGATAAAAGTTTAAGATTCTGGAAAAGCTGAAACTTTTATGAAAGCGGCTGCAGCGCTCAACCACTCTGGTTTAAATCTATAGTACGTATGTGAAAGGTATTTGTTACTGGTTGAAATTTTTTTTGAGTGTGTGTTTTATGAGTCTACTATCTCTTTAAACTAAAATAAAAACTGTTTGCCACAACTATCCAGCAAAAAGAATTATGCGTGAATTTTTGAATTTGTAGTTTTCCTTCTGTCATTATTCATGACCGCTTTGAGCATCCTCACAAAATCTGTAACTCCTTTTTTAGATTTTTTTTGGATAAGAGTATGAAATAATTCTAACTGGGGCTACCTACGTAATGTTTTACCGCGCTTGCATTTTTTTTAGTTTTTTCTATTGTCCCTTTGCAAAAAAATGTTGAAAAGCCTGTGTTAAGAGGTAAATAAAAATTTTTTATATTGAATTGGGGTCGACGTACAAAGTTTAATAAGTACCGGCATACACGAATGAATTAGCACCAAACTTTATTGCGTTGCGGCTGAGATGCAGGCTGTTTTCATCAACTTTTTCTAATTTTTTGTGTGTATTCAGCTGTTCGAAATTTAAACAAACAAAGCATTTGTGCCATAAAAAGGTATAAGCACTATTGATTGTATTTTAAAGTTATTTGCTGTAGAAGTTCAGTAATTAGTAATCATTTCTAACTCAATTTTTCATATCAATTAATAAAGTGGATAATCGTAATCAATATTTTGGTTATAATTATATGGTAGACAATGTCACCCTATCGATTTTGGGAATTCGATAATACAATTTTTGAGGCGGCGTCACGTATTGTTTCGATTTCAGCCGTAAGCTTTTCATCTAATTCCAGCTGGCTGCCTAGAAGACAAACAAAGGGTCGTGACGTACGACAAGAGCGTGCCACGATGTTTCACGTGCAATGCGAGAAATCTAATTGGACACCATCAAATATGATATTTCATCTTTAATTATGTCTCTATGATGTTTTAAACTGTCCAAACATGCTTTGTTTGATCATCACGTAACAGCGGGTAGCTTCTTTTTTACTTGATGACGTGAAAAAGATCAGACAAAATGAGGTCGTCGCGTTTGCGTCAAATCAAAAATTTATTGAATTGTTTACAAACAACGACGCTGCGCAGGAACTGCGCAAAATTCTTCTTTAGCAATGAATGGAAATAAACATACAGTAAATTGTATATCAATGGATGGCTTACCGAAAATCAATTCAATCGGGGAGTCAGTTAAAAAATTCAGAACCAAATAAATAGGTTTTATTTGAATCGAATTAAAAAAAAAAAAATCAAAAGCTAAACTGAATACTAAAATGTTTGAAAAATCCAATTGATTTTGTATAAGCAAAATTTTATTGTCTAGAGTTAAAAAGAAAAAAAAATGACATGATACTGCGCTAACAGGAATAAATTTAATAAGTACAGCCATAAAATGACCAAAAGTAAAAGTCTTAAGTTTTTCGTCT
This sequence comes from Diplosoma virens, assembly GCA_963680785.1. Taxonomy (NCBI): domain Eukaryota; kingdom Metazoa; phylum Chordata; class Ascidiacea; order Aplousobranchia; family Didemnidae; genus Diplosoma; species Diplosoma virens. The sequence continues at coordinate 45,273,586 of OY796881.1, read as the reverse complement.
TGTAATGTGGTCGTAAATGACAACTTGAATATATTGCTGAGTGTCAATGGGAGTGCGAGTCGAATTGTCGCCAGGGGAAGAAGCCTGAAATCGAAAAGGAATTTATTGAAAACATAAAAGCTTTATTAGAATAATCTAAACTTTTTCTATCTTAAAAAATGATTTCAGCAAACAACGGCAACATAACAACAGTCAACTTTCATTGTGTCGTTTCATTTTACATGTTAGAAATGGATGAAAGGTCAAATTTACAAAGCAGATTGATTTGTTCAGTTTATTTAAATCTTCACTGTTACAAAATTTTTTAAAAATTTATGACGATGTTAAAAGAGGATACGGAGAGTAGGATTCATCTTTTCATAATTCTTTTTCATAATCATTTTCTTATAAACCATAGCAACCTGAATCGTATTAAGATTTTAGACCAAGCAATCTCAAGCTTGTTTTGGTTTTTAAACCCACAGAACAACCATCGTTATCATCATCATCATCATCATCATCATCATCATCATACAAACTGTTTATATTACTGAGTGAGAGGACAAGCATGAAAGTGTTACGTTTAAGCGCGATTGTCAAGCAATTATTTTGACGTGCTTTCGGAGATTTCAATATACCATCTTGTTGTCCGTTTGAAACTTTTATTCGGTTTTTCAATTACCGTAGAACGCCAATTATTATCCGAACTAATTAAAACCAGGGCTGGTTCGGATAATTGATTTTTTCGGATAATCGAAAATACAATCTTGTAATAAAAAGCATCATATACTCATATGCAGTAATGGTCTTACAAAAAGGGAGATTTGGCGCAAGAAAAGAGGGGGCCACTATTTAGTGTACTAAAAAAAGATAGCTGAAGCCATTTTTAGTATGTGAAAACAAAGTAATCTCTAAAAAAAAAGTCTTCAATTTAGGGGGGCTATTATTGCGTGATCCAAAGCATGGAGAGAAAAAATGATCACTAAAAAAAAGGTCTTCAATTTAGGGGGGGCCACTATTGGATGATCCAAAGCATGGAGAATTTTTACTGTCTCAAGACATTGTGATCTCTAAAAAAAAGGACTTTACTTCCACAAGCACAAGTGACACAACAACCTAAGGAGCAGAAGCATGCTGATCTTCAAAATTTTTTCTTTATTTTTTTGATGTCATCGACGTCCTGGTGCTACTATAAAGATATAGATCAATTTTTGGTGTAGGGGGGCCACTTTTTGATGTATTCTAGGGGGGGGCCTGGTGCGGCCGCTTCGTTCGTACCCTATTAAAGCCACCACTGCATATACGGTCATTTGTTGTACATTATAAGCAGCATAGTGATCACTTATTTTTTTGTTTTAAGTTTGTTACTTTTTTCATCACTGCCAAATCTCTCATCCTTTTTAGAAGCAGAGCTGTGTTGAATGACACTCACTCTGTCGTTCACACCATGCTATGGCGTTGTACCACCATCTTAGTATTGTTCGGATAATCGGCATTCAACTGTATTTATAAAATAATATTACTCAAATTTAGAACAACTTGTCAGAAGCAGCAAGTAGAATAAATGTCGATAAATGTCATCTTGAAAGATGCCAAAACAAGACGGAGGTAGGATGTGAATCGAGACCATAACACGCTGTCAACAAAAAAACTAGATCCTAAAATTGTCCCTCCCCAATCAAAGGCTCACTTTAGGATCAACGTTCAAGATCTTTCTGTCTCTCTTGTTCTTAAAGAGCAATCCGGATGCGTTCTCAGCAATCACTTGATAGTTCGGAGTTGGATTTGAAGTGCAGGTTTGTGTTTCCCAGTTGTAAAAACTGAACAAGTATTAAATTGGGGAGAAACGGACATTGAACTCGTGTAAAACTTCAAACACACGCTCAAGTTCTAATAGCAAATATAGCCTAGTGAAAATGCTGTGAAAATTTTGCGGGATTTACGTATTTAAATAGACTCGGTAATTGTAAATGAAAGTAAGTATATCTGCACTAAATTTTTTCTTGAAGCAATGTTGCGGTTATCTATTTACAGTATATGCAAATACAGTGGCGAGAAAAAGTAAGACTTTTTTATTTTATTAGATTTTTTCAAAATACCTTAGTTAAAACTGAATTATAATTCCCAAAAAAATCAATGAATATTTGATTTAATATTATTTTTTGTGCTCTCTTTAATGATATATTACTTGATAAATATAATTCAATTTTAACAAAGTTATTTTAAAAACATCTAAAAAAATAAAAAAGTCCTACTTTTTTGCTCGCCACCGTATGACAAAATGTTAAAACTCCAGATTTCATATTATAATTTTTCTATATTTACAAGTGCTTGGTGGTGGCATAAACATTAATATATGTACACTATATATTTATTTTTTAAGGCATTACCTTAAATCGGACGGTTTTGGAAGTAATCGTTTTTTTCCGGAAAAATATGGTTCGAAGTCCTCGGTTTTTAATCGATGGGCATAGTCGATGTAACCCGAAATTTCTTGGTGACGCACATTTTTGTCACGAATGAATATGATTGACTGAAAGAAATAACGAAGCTTTGAAAATCGGGATTTTTATACAACTACTTGTGCTAATATTGTCGTTGTGATTAGAAACTTTTCTAATATAAAGATGGGTGAAACAACAAAAAAAATCATAGAACATATAAAGCAACAAATTTTCTAAAGCAGCACAAGGCAAATATAAACACACGCGACCTCCTCCAAGTCTTTGTAAATACGTATTATCATACTTTATCTCTTCTTACTTTATTTGCATACTTTATTACCATAATTAAGCCATCTATTATTGTTTATGTTTAATTTTAATTTAAATGTGTGTTTGCAATTGAGCTAATATGTAAAAAAATGTCTTGCTGGGCCACCTTTTGCCTTTTTTAGCATTTTCTTTTTTCTAAATATGATTTTCCTTTATGAATGTACATATGATTCGATGTAGGAAAAGTATGATTGGTAACATGGGAAAAAAGTTGTAATTGCAAGAATAAAAACCGTAAACTTTCTCTTCTTGGGAGTATGCTTATTTATGACAATAAAAAAAAAAAAAAAGTTTGAAGGATGGAAAAAAAACTGCGGCTTAATACAGGGATGCGCAACCTTTAGCGCTGCCGGGCAAATGCATACAACAAATTAACCACGGGACAGATTCGCATTACTCATCGATATTATCATGCGTTTGTTACTGAAGAGAACATAAATTTATCTGTTTAGTAAATTTGACATGCCCATTGCAAAGTAAGAAAAAAAACAGATATAAAAATTTCAAGTCAAAAATAATTTTTTTGAATAGCCTATATTATTTAATTAATAAGTTGAAGCACATCAAATTCATGAACGAACTGGACAGTGATAGACCATTTAATGGTCATCACGTCAAAACTACAAAGCGATTTATTTTAATGCGGCTCGTAAATTTTTTTTAAAATTTATTTCAGTGAGACGTTTAAAGTTTGCTTGTTTTGTCGGTCATTTTGTCTAAATTGAAAAAGCAGGGCTGTGAGCCCATGATAACACTATTCAACAATAATTGAGTGGCGAGGACCATCACTCTGTTTCATAACCACAGCTTTCCGCGGGCCACGTACTTTTCGGGGTTTGCATTTTGGCTGCCAGACAGCGGTTTGCACACCCCTGGCTTAGAGCAGAGCTTTTGTGGTCTTATCCTTTTGATTACTAGGAATATTCTTCGTAATGTCTAATATTCCGTTAATATTTTCCTGTTTTTAGCTTAATTTAGACTTGACTACAAAAGACTTATACAACATAGCCATCGGAGCAATACGATTGCTTGCATTTTTCTAGCAACAACATTCAAAAAGCAAGTAAAGTGTGGAAAAATTCTAATGCTTTTTATTTCTTATTAGTTTCAAAGTTCATTTCAGTGCAGTTTTATGGTAGCTTTAATTTTTTATTCTTTTCACATAATGATTACGCTTTGTATAAAGCAACCCGTACATTATCTTCCAGTCGCAAAAGATTTCTATATTTTTTTAAAATACAGATCATCGCTAGCGACACACTCTCGCAAGTTGTCAAAAAGAAATTATTACGGGGATGACATCCATAGCCACGTCGAAGAAAGTTTTCATTGCAACACGCAAAATACCATCTAACTTTGATTCGTCAATTACCAGTTGCAATTTAGGGATAATTTTCGTTTCGATGAAACCTTCCTTCAATTACCATTATCAGGCGTTTTCGGAAAATGACAAAAATTATCCGGAGTTGGGAGTAATTCAATCAACCAAAGAAAAAGTGTTTGCCGGTACCGAAAGACTTCGTTGGCATTATTAAATAAAAAGAACCTTTTTTGACATTTTAAAGCAAAAAATTTACAAGGTTTTTTCAAATCTGCAGGACCACAAAAACCATTTAAGAGTGAAAACTTTGAGCTGTAACCATGTTCGTTCGTAGACCGTAAAATGACAAGTTTATTTCGTTTGCATGATGCATAACATTGGCAAAATAGGCCGCATTTTGGATGAATTCATCAATTTCAAATATGACAGAGGGATCATTGTTCATTGTTTCTCGAAGCTTGAAAAATCGTGTCACTGTGCGGGTTCAGGAAAGTCACGTTATCTCGGCATGGCGCAATAGAATGTTATGCACGTCGCCGACCCAGAAAAAGACTGAAAAACATAATCATCCGTGTCAAAAGCATCTTTCAAAAATCGCGGCATACTTTTTGAGACAAGAGCCTGCCTTTGACTCACGCAGTGAGTTGGTTTTTCTTTCTTCAAAAAAGCAGCGAAGTCTAAACGATATTCAAATCTACTTCTTTTGTGTTTATTAAAAATTTTTTTATCAAATTAAACGTAATCGTTCGCAGTTGTTGTTGTCTGCAGTGGCTTGCGAAATTCTTTGTAAGAATATCATTTAATATCTGTAAGCCTACTTAATAATACTTAACAACCGATAGCATTTCTTTAAAAATATACGCAGGTTGCTATTGCTTAACACAAGAGCGGTCATACACAATAAATAAACTACGCTGCCACGCGGTAAACTTCTCTTTATTTATTTTTAATTTTTAAGCAACATAAGCCTAATGAAACCAAATGACATCACAAACCAAAAACTATTACACAGCCTGGCACTGTGGTGTTAACAAATAAAAATGGTTTAGTAGAGTGTTTCTGGTCGAAGGTTCTTCAATTCCGACTAATAGCAAAATTCTCTGCTCATGCAAATAAATTAAAAGTGAAAGTATGTTTTGAAATCTAATCACGTACTCTGGTTGGAAACGTATGCTTTTTAGACTTTTTAAAAGTAGTTTTTATGGTAAGTGTTGTGCTAAAATTAAGGAAAACATTGTGGCAAAATTTATGAAAAAATAGAAGAATAAAATGAAATGCTTACACTTAAGTCAATAAAAAAAGATACTAAAAGCAATAAAAAAATCAAGACTTAAAAATTAAGATGATCATCAAAAAAGAGATGACATTAAACTAATAAAAATAGAAATAACAACATGTCTTTGTATACAAGCAAATTTTGCCAAAAAGAAAAGTACGTCTTGTTATAAAAGACATGAAACTCGTAATAAACAATTGTAACTAAACCAAACCGAATACTAAATTAATTGCGGACTTAACAGATGCAATTGAGGATAGCAAGATGTTTTTTGTGTACATTCATTTACGGGCATACAACAAAACACAGAAAAAAATTTCTGTAAATGTTTACCGTCATTTTTCCGCTTCTGTTACCTTCCTCACGCTGGGCTAAAGCTTCAAGAAAGGCATTCTTGAGTTTTTTTCCAGAACTGGCAAGAGTCCTACAAAAAAACGTTGGTAAACTATCATCAGGAATTTGCCAAATGGACAATTTTATATTAACAAGAGCAATCACGTAAATAATTGAAACGCAAAGCCACTTGTTACGAACAAAATTTTTTATTTACTTGGTGAAGTTAGGCGAGATAAAAGTATCATTAGATAAAGCGGGAATTTGCTTGCACATGTTTCCGGTAGCGAAGGTGTAATAATATGACCGATAAGGTCATGATCTGTAGAATGGCAAGCTCGAAGACTGCGGTTGCAATCGGCATCGGGTTTCATGTGTTTTGTCTATGATTAATGTTTAACCACCTCAACATGTGAATCGGAACATCAAAATGTGAGAAAATTATTTTAACTGGTTGTTTTAACGCAGTTCGGTTTAAAAGTTAAGAAGAAAATATATAGAACAGTGTTGTCCAACTGAAATTGTTAAGAGAGCCAAAATTATTAAAGCCTCTCATATATAGGGCGGCACTAAAAAATTTTTAGCAACAGAAGTTTATTACACGGTTTTTTAAGCAGTAAGTACAAAACGAATTTTTCATATATTTTATTAATGAAAAACTTGCTTCTAAATGCTAATGCACACTTTTATAATGTTAACTGGGGGTTTTTGATAATGAACATCGAAGTTGTTTCGTCATATTTTCATCAGACAGATTGTTGCAATTTTTTGACTTGACAATTTTTAATTTGGAAAACAAAGATTTACACAAGTATATTCAGTGATGCTTTAATAGGTTGCGAATGGAGCGGTCGCACCAGGCCCCCCTAAAAGTAATCAAAAAGTGGATCGTATGCTGGTGAACAAAAAAATTGTTCGAGAACCGAATTTTTGTTCGAATACCGGGTCATTTTTAACTCAAAATTTCTGTTTGAAAATCGAATTGTTCAAATTCCGAGACGTCCGTAAACCGAGGTTGACTGTAATTATACGTAACGTGTACGGCACTTAAGCTGCTCAACCATTTAACAGCTAGAGCTAAAGGGTTTCACGAGGTACTAACTAGTTTTAAAGCAAAATGTTATATTCATATCTACATTTATTAAAAAGACGCAGGATTTATCTTTGAATCGAAGTTTGGGCCGCAAAAAAATTAAAATTGGGCCGCAGGTTGAACATCACTGGTATAGAACGTACACCATTTTTTTCAAATTTATTTTTACAATTTGAAGTAGATTTGTTACATTCTTTAATTAGCAAATTTTAACAAACAAAATAATGAATCACTATTAGCGCATGCAATCATATTCACACTTCACAATTGTTTGCGTTTAATTAACTAAAAAGTTACGGGCATCTAAATAAAATATCAAATTAAACTTTAACAGCAAACTATTACTTTTATCCAGGGCTGGGAAATAGTGATGATTTTGGGGTTACTCCTATTCTTACTCCGGAGTAAGATGTTTTTTTTAATGCGACTCCTACTCTGGAGTAAGCTTTTTTTAATGCTACTCCTTCTCCTATTCCTACTCCTCCATAAATTTATTTCGCCAAGCCATAGATTCTAGGATGGAGACAAAAAAAAAGAAAAAGTTTTCACTGGAAATCAGTCTCGGATTTTTCACTTTTTGTGACAAAATCATGGTTTCCCAAAAATAAAAAGGTCTTCAACCAACCAAAGGCAACAAACATACGAGTTTCTTGTCCTTTTCATGTCATTTTTATGTTTGTATGTGGAAAATAATTGAAGGAGTAAGGAATAATAAATACTTTTTGTTACTCCTACTCCTTGGAAAAACTCTGAGTTCTCTTACTCCTCAGCCTTGCTTTTATCACAACTCAAAGTTTAGGAATTGCCAGTATGTAACCGCGAAAACCTCTGAACTAAATCTTAAAAACAGCCACGCGTTGATCGGATTGTCAGAAAAGCGTCGATGGCTCACAGTCACAATAAAAGCGCTTCATAAAACTTATTTCATGGCTTTTTACTGCAGCGCATTCTCGAAGTCCTCGGAAGACCCTAAGTTTACATGTCCAATACTCTTAACAGACAGTAGCTGCGCAGTTAATTTTTTGATATATTGGAGAAAATTTATTCTAGTTTGGTCAAATATCTTTACGTTTAATATACTTGCTATTAGTTTCTTCTTATTTTTGCATAAAGTTGAAGATTCTTAAATTTTCGTTGGTTGCTTTGTTTTGCCGACATAATCTATTACTAATAATCTATTATGTCGGCAAAACAAAGCAATCAACGAAAAATCTATATTACTGCAACACTAAATCTTCACGTTGCCGCTCACGTGACTCTGTGCAAATAGGATTATCTTATGTCACTGCAAAAAGTGTACAAAAATCATGAGGTAAGTCAAAAAAATAGCCTGCTACACTAAAACTACCCATCGGATTTGCTCAAGTGAAATATCAAAATCTTCAGGAATAAATTTTAGGAAAAGTCATAAAATTTTAGGTTTTTATCATCAGGACTTTACGAGTTATAAAGTTTTTAAAAAAGGGAGGTCCTCTGAGGACTCCCTCTTAGGTAATCATAGTAAAGTAAATATCAGGTAAATTAGGGTTAACGCACACGTCAAGTAAATATCAGGTAAATTAGGGTTAACGCACACGTCAAACGCGAATTCATAAATTTCTCGTTTTCAAACCCGTCTTTGGTGTATTTAGAACAATAGATCAACGGCTTCAATGTTTGCATCAATTGTCAATAAAAAAAAAAGTTTTTTTCAGTCTGTCCAGAAATATAAAGTCGTTTGGACCGCTACTAGAGAAAAATATGACCTCTGTGCAATATAATGGTTGAAATTTAAACAGTATTATCAACAATGCAAAAAAATACCAGATTGATAAATTGAATTTTTTCGGGGTTTTAGAAAAAAACATATATTTTCGAAAAGAAAGATTTTTTCAAAAACTACCCTTGACGAAAAATACTTTTAAAAAGTGATCGTGTACAAAAGCGTTAGAGAAAATTTTGTCGTATCCAAATTACCACGCGTTACAAACGGAAGGTTATGATTTGTTCCATTTAACGATTTAATATTAAGTTTAAGCGAATTCCAATTCATATAAAAAAAATTATTATTGAGTGAGTTAAGTTTACAGAACCAGATAGTATAATATAGTATAATAGTATAATCACCACAAAACTTTTTCGTAAAAAATATATTGTGACATTGGCATGACTTGTAATGTATCAGTTTAACAGAAAAAAGTGTTCGATTAAAATTCAGCACAAAAGTGAAAAAAAGAAAGCAATTGAATCAGTTTTAGTCTGTGGCTTAACTCGCGTTGAAAACGGAAGAAACTCTAAGTCTATATAATTTTTGAATGGAAGAGCAATTAAACGTTTTACTAACGTTAAAATGAAATCCAGATTTTAATAGGTGACTAAGGAATTCGTATCAAATCGTCAACTGGAACAGATAATAACGATAATAATAACGATGTATTTATATACCGCTCTATACTTAAAATGGGTCGTATAGTCTCAGAGCGGGTCTAACAGATGATGTGTTAAATTTTTTAAATTTTCAATAATATTGCAACCGGAACCTAACACAGATATGCGGTGTCATCAAAAAAAGTATAATGGAAGAGTTTAGCTTTAAAATAGTTGTAATTTGTCTGAATGGGTTTAAGAAACGACCAACTTATCGAAAAAAAAGAGAAAAAAAACAACCGGCAGCCTGATTGAGAACCACTGGGGAAACCGGATGAGAAAAAAGAAATAAATACTCGTTTTTCAAATACTCAGATGAGAAAACGTAAAAAATTTTGACCAAAGCCTTCGAGAAAAAACAATGGAGCGGAACTTAACAATGGGCGGGGCCGGAACTTATTTTTGGCACACCGAAGATGCCGCACAAAGAATGGATCTAGTGTGATATCAACTTCTTCTCCATTCGGCCTTTCCCTTCAATCAGGGGTAGCCACAGCGTATTATCTGCCTCGAAACCGCCCTGTCTTCAACGTCTGTCTCTTTCGCACCAACTTCCCGCATATTACAAGGATTTTTAATAAAAAGGTTTTCTTTTCGATTCGGGGGTAAAAAGTTTCTTTTTGTAGAATCTGGGCGATGAGGCGATGGCTTGACTGTATTTCCCTATTGGAGCCTATCCTTGCGTACCATTGTTAACGCGAAATTAACTAGATTACTCTGTTAGCTACCCTTTTCATGTATGTACAAATTATTTGTCCTGGAATAAAAAAACATTAATGTAAATATTTTCGCAAGATACGAAAAAAAAATCCAGAGCTGCTTGTGGCAGCAAAGTAAACCGAGCTGACTAAAGAAATCTCATTATCGCTATGTCAATCAAAATATTAGAGATCAGCCTGAAGGAACTCTGAAAAAGCACGCGCTAAAAACTGAATCAGATCAAACTATTTGTAATCGAACACGTAGTTCAACGGCCGGCTTTGCAAGGCACAACTCAAAGTACTTTTGAGTAAACAGTGGAAAATGTAAATTTTTAAAATAAACGATTGAACCGAGATTAAACAGCTGTTTAACATCCAGATGGGTAAGAGGAAAAGAAGGACCCGACCAGTGAATTAATGTTTTTGAAAGTTCAGTTAAATGTTTATTACTGAAACGCAAAACTAACGTTTGGTCGTTCGAAATATCAAAATTTTCAAAGCAAATACATAAGCAAACAGAAACTAAAATCTTAATGAGAAGTACATGAGCACAAAAATTAATGTTTTGGATTTAGCATAATATCAGGAGCGTTACATTAAGAGCGACTAATCAAGCGATAATTTTGTCCTGCTTTCCGCGATACCAAAATATTGCTGTTCGGTTAAAAGTTTTATTAGTTTCATAGCTAATAAAACAACATTTCGAAATTTAAAAGCCACTGGTTGAAACCACCAAGCAAAATAAAGTGACGGAAAGTGTCGTTTTAAAAGATTCAAAAATAAGGCGGAAGTAAGATTTGAACCAAGACACTGTTGATCCGGGTCGTCGTTACTACGATCGTACTATCCACTAGGCCGTGGATGTCTAATCTGCGGCCCACTGCTTACTCAAACTTTTTATATTTTTATAATGGTATAGTAGCGTTTCTCAAATTGTGTTTCTCTAGCTTACTTAGTGTTCAGCAAAACACTAGGCGACGAAAATCGAGAAATCAGAGTGGGATTCATAGTAAAGACATTTTTGTGGCCCACAGACTATAATTAAATTTATAATTTGGCCAATTATGAAAAAGGTTGGACATCCCTGTGATAGGCCATCTGTTTCATAGTCAAATCCAGGTTCCTAAGGTTAGGTTGTATTTAAAATAGCTTGAATTAAATTATGGAGAGTGTTTTTTTGTTCATAGTCTAATAAAGCTTGTCTTTTCGGTAAAATCATTATTGCGTTACATACAACAGGAGACAACATTGCATTACGTCCTCCATACATTATAAGCCCTTTGAAAAAACAAAAGTCAACGGTTTGGATAACGGCATCAGATGCCACCTCAATACTATCACTTGTACCATCTCATTCAAGCAATTGATACTTTGAGGCAGAGTTTTTTTTACTTTATTTGAAGTGAATTTTCGATCAAACGACGATACCGATTAAAAAAATTTGTTTTACATATTAGCGCCATCTAGCGATTTAAAAAAAAATTTTGATTTTTTTTAGATCGTTATTGTTTAAAGAATTAACTGTGGATATTGTTGTGAATTTAGTCAAGGCACTCTAAAAAATAATTTCTGTTTTATACAATCTATAGGCAACAAGTTTTACAAAAACCACATACTAATTATTTGAGCGAGTCTTTAACCGACATTTAACTACTGGTTTCTGACTTTTTTTTAGTCACGTATCCCTTTCAAAAAATCGTTAAGCCAACGGACCCCTAAGTTTTTAAGACTAAACCTGACTAATAAATTTTGCAAAGTTTTCAAAATTCTGTCCAACTTCCAGTGCCCACTTACAGATCCATTGCTTGCAACCTCTCCACGGACCCCCGGTTGGAAACCATTGGTTTAAATTATAAAAAATATCCCTTAAGTGTTTCTTCAAACAAAAAATTTAAAAAATCCCCAAGAACATCTTTTGCGTAAAAAGATGCTGTTTAAAGTCTGCTCTTATGAGTTTAACTGCGAATTTCTTTTTATAAATCGTCAAGTCTATCAGTATTTGTTTTTTGATCAGACATAACTGAAAAAATTTGTCTCAAATTGTCTTAATTTTGTACATGTTTAAAAAATTTCAGGTAACAGACAACATAAATTTATTGTTATTGGTAAGTGAAAAGGTTACATTAACTGACCCCATTACAGAATGGGGCCACGGCGAGTCTCAAGATTTCAGGGTCTGCACAATATATGTAAGGTATTTCTTAGGGAGATGAAGATATTTTTTAGATGATGCAAAAATTTTTATTCTGTACAGATAGAGGAGAATAAGTTTCGGGGTTAGTTGCAACAAGGTCAAGAAAATAGGACTGAAAAGATTAGGTTCTTTTATAGAAACAAGGAAAAATCTGATGAGAGAACAGGTTGTAAAAAATATCTTGAATTGTTCACCAGACATTAATCTTGTAAAATCTTTTTGAATGCTCTATCAGCAAAGGTGGCCTTGCAAAAGAGAGGGGGTCCTCTTTTCAAGTTTTTTTGCTCCCAAAATATAGTGATTTCTAAAAAAAAGACAATCACTTTCAATTAATGTCCAAAATCACCATTTTTATCCCAAAACTATGGTGATCTCTAAAAAAAAAATAGTCTTCACTTTCAATCGAGTACATTATCCTTGCTTTCGTCCCAAAGTTAAGGTGCAGATGGGGGGCTACCGTCATGGTGCTACTATGAAAAAATAGAGCAATAATTTTCTTCAGAAGGGTCACTTTTTAACATTTTTTAAGGGTGGGCCCAGTGCGGCCGCTCCATTCGCAGCGTAGTAAAGCCATCACTGTCTACCGGTAGTAAGGTTGTCGTTGTCATTTCTACGAAAGCCACAAACAAGGAAGTTTGGGTAGCCATCTTCTTGTTGGGCCGTCAAATACGCTCAGGTCCTTTTTTCCGTTTGGAGCTGGATTTAAGGGGCAGACGATAAACAGTTGGCGCTTCCACAACTAGGCGATTTTTTAAGATACCAGCGATGCAAGCAGAAATTAAAAGTTCAACTCCCATTCTAAGACAGATCAGAGGGTTCGTTTTTTTCATTGGAGGTTTGATCCAAGGGGCAGTTTATCTATAGGTAAGACGCCAAATCGGTTAAGCGAGGTCGTGCAGAGCTTCATTTTTTCATCCAGGCGTTCAAAATATCAAACAGCTGGGACTTTTGAGTCAATGCTGCGTGGCAAGTAAAGGGTCTTCGAGAAGACAGACGTCGTCTTGGAAAGGGCCTTCTGAAGAGAGTGGGTACGATCGTGGAGTATGAGGTTTTCAGAGGCAACAGCTTTGCTTGTTAATTTGCCAAATCGGTTCTTTTTTCAGAGGGCAGGAGGTGGTGTATCTGCTAGAACTGGGAGATACTCAGTAGGGGTTGGCTGTAGGCAACCAATAATGATGTGCATAGTTTTATTTAAGGTAGCATCCAATTCGCTTGTATGGCTGCTTCAACACCATGCCATGGCTGCATATTCTGCCACACTGTATATAAATGCATGCAATATATAATGCAAGTGCTGCATATAAATGTGGTGCTAAATGTAGTTGTCTTTGTGCTGCACAAGGTGTAGACAGTAGAGCATTCAAAAGCTTTTAACAAAAAAAATTTGATTTTGACTGAGCTTATTTAGGTATTGTAAATATTGAAACATAAAAATGCAGAAAATTTGACGGGGTAAGAGACAAGTGACAGTGGGTCCTAATTTAGGCTAGTAGGATATAAAAAATAGACCAGGAGTAGTTCATTAAAAACCGGAGTAATTAATCCTTCAAGTTAGTGGACAAGCATTTGGGGTCCATTTTGAAAAGAAGCAATACCAATCACACTGCCACGTTGAAGCAATTGTCTTTTAGTGTGGTAAATCATAACATAGGGGTAAAGAAGCAAAAATATTACATTTCCAAATAATATGTTAAATTTTATTATGTGGTTACTGATAAGTAAAAGAGTAAACACCAGACTTTCAAAGGCACTTCCCAAATTTTTAGACATTTGCACAGCTTAAAAGAATTGTACTTACTTTTGCTGAGTTCGCTTTGAAAGGCGTGAAGCTTCTGCAGCAAGTTTTCTTGCCTCAAATTCTTCACGCTTTAAAACTTCTCCACTTCCACGATAGCCAAGCTCAACAAGTTGACGAGCCAGTTCTTCATCCTATGATTAGTTTAATAAAACTATAAAAGCTACAAGTAGTTTAAAATCATTTGTGATTATCCTGTACAAGGATCTGTCCAATTATTTATCACAATGGTCACACAATAGGCTTAATGTTGAGCCAAGAGTAAAAATTAATCAACTGCTTAATATACCTAGTGACATAATAATTCAAGCATCTCAATTTGTAGCCTATAAAATATGGGTATGATGCTTCATGCATTATTAAATTCTTTGAAAACAATAAATAATACTTTATAAGAATTTTATAATAGTAAGAATCAAAAATGTAACTTAACAATTAAAAAATGTATTAAATGATACCAAAAAGGCTGATAAATGCCATTTATAAATAAAACAGACATTTTAGTAGTTACCAAGATCATTTCAACACTTATCTCATTATTTTTTTTTGTCTTTAGAAACCATACTTTACAATACTTTTCTCTGTTTGGTGGTTTTAGCAAGCAGCACCAAATTTCAGTCGCATCACCACACACACAAAGAAAAGATTTAACTGCTAAACAATATCATACCATCTCTAAAATTAGGTTAAATCATATTATCAGGTGTAATCATTTGATTGTTGTCTTAAGTTTAATACAACCAGCATTATGCTGTGAGCAAAAGAATAAATGAATGATATAATATAAAAAAGTTTTAAAAAATTTAAACCACGAAACCAGACTTATTTGTTGTAAGTATACTATTCTGAATACAAACAAAAAATTAATGATTCTATGTATCAAAGCCAAAGGAATCTATAACTAAGAATTATTCATCATGGCTATGTAATTATTTGCTTTTAATTCAATGACAAAACCACAGCAACAAATTTTTTCAGTTCAAAAAATAGAAATAAAAATTTTAAATTTTTAAGTTCTTTAAGACCACGAATAAATTTCTAAAATCAATAGGCCTACTGCTAAAAAAGGTTTAATCAATTACTGCTAATATGTATTATAAAAAAAATTTTTAAATTATAAATCATAATAAAATTGCCCCTACATTAATCTAAAGAATTTACTTCTAGATAATACAAATCCAAAGATGTAATTTGGGAATCTAAAAAATCTTCATATGTTGCAAACTCTGTCACAATGTTGTCAACTCCAGTTCCACTTTCCTCTTCCATTGCATAAGCTTAACTAATTAATTAAGCAAGCAGAAGCTAACTTATATTGTTTCTGTATCAATGTAGTGAATATGTAATTGATAATAAAAATGCACATGAAAAAAATGTACACTATAAACCTAAAGAATATAGCTTAGTGAAAAAATTTATACAATTATTATGGATCTCATCAAGAAGCAACAATAACAAGGGCAGATTCTCAGTTAATTTCACCAAAAAAAAAACACAATCTCTTAAAGAAACTCATTATTTTTTCTTTATTATCTTAAAAAATTTGTAAGAATTGATAACCTAATAGATTGAACCAAATAATTTTACAACTATTTTGCAAAAGACAAAGTTTTCTGATTTTGCTCAAAAATTTATCCTTAAAGGTTTATTTATGACATATATAATAGTAAATGCTTAGAAAATTTGTAAAGTCTACAACCAAGAAAATCTGGGTTTTTTCAAGAAGGGAGTGTAGCTGTTTTGTGTTGGCAGCATAGTCAAGTGATTAAAGCACCAGGATCATGATCAACATGGTCTTCAAAACTTATTTGTGCCATTTTGTTGTGTTTTTGGGAAAGACACTTTAAGGCACTTTCTCCTGCTTGGTAATCTTGGTAAGCAGTTGTAAATTAAAATCATATCTCTATTAAAATTTCAAGCAGACAGCAATATCTTGGCATCTCTGGAAGCAGGTTGGAGTAATTACTTGCTCTACATATAGCACTTCTGTCACTTTCCTGCAAGTCAGGAAAATAAATATAGAGATAAAAATAAATAAAATTAAATTAAAATTTTCAGTAAAACTAACTGGCAATTCTTCTACAGCACCAACAGGAAATAAAAGAAACCAATAGATAAAGGAACTCTTCAAAAAAGCGGCAGTAACCACAGGTGGATTTCAGGTTAGTTTTACTAACAAAATTGCCTATGGTTGTTTCTTGAAGAGGCCTGATAATCTAAAATAAGATGATAACCATTATTTGTCAAGTTTCATTTACTATATATTTGCCACAAGCTGCTTTGCTACAGATAAGACATTGAACAACAGTTATGTTGTTACCTGCTGTTTTACAACATTTTTTGCATTTGCTTGGAGTTGCAGTGACTTATCTGTAACCAGATATTTAGTATGTCTATCAACCAATTATGATCCACTTTTTTAGCTACAAAAAGTGTGTATTGCTGAATTTTACAAAATATAGTTTTATCAATAAAAAATTTTCACACCATATATGGCAAACACAGCCTGTTGCCACACAAGCAATGTCATTTCAAAAGTAACTGTGAAGAGTTTAGCATGTTACATGCAGCCAGTAAATCTGAGTTGTAGCAACAACAATTCAGCTCCATTTTTTGCAAAAACAATATAGTTTCTGATTGTATTGTCATTACCGTCTACATCTTTATTAATGCTATCAGAGCTCACTAAAGATTATTTATCCTTTGTAAGTCAATGTTGCCCTCTTTGACATCTAAAAAACTATCATTGTTATTGGGGGTTATATTTAAAAGATCTTTATTTTCTTCAGCTGAAAATTTTGGGTCTCTTCATGAAGTCACTGTAAGCAATTTTTTTTTAGTGAAATGAACTCATATTTTTTCCAACAGCACTAGGAGAGAAAAAGAAACCAAGAAAAAGATTTCTTCAAGAAGCAATTGTAACCATACTAGGGATCCAGATGAGTTTCATGAATAAAAATTGCTTGTGATTTCTTGACAAGATCCAAAATTTTTTGCATGACATGATACCTGACTTATAAATGGTTTTTCAACAAAAACAGTTCATAGTTGTCCTAAAACTAAAATAAAGTATGTTGGCATTAACAAAAAAACTTTTCTAATTAACCTGATAAATTTTTCTTACCTTTGAAAGGGTTCAAGATGTGAGATATGGTAGTAAAAAAGAAGTCAGTAATGAAAAGGAAGTCACAGACAGCAGTATCAGCAATGATAAAAATACAATTAGAATAAAAAAAAATTACGTAAAATATTTTCAGGTAAAGTTATCACACTTTAAACTAGGTCAATCAGATAAGTTTCAACAACAAATTTTCTAACAATGTATGAAAAATAGGTTTATAGCAAAGAGGTTTCAAAATCAACACTTTTAGCCAACACTGTTAAACCCACTTATAAAATCACTAAGCCTATTTAGTGCAAAATAATTAAATGTAGGTTTAAAATGTAAAGAACAGTTTTAGGGAAAAATTGTATATTTGTGAGAATGAAAATTTTAAGAAATAATGTCTTTTAATAAATATTACTAAAAACTTCAAATGCTCAAGGTATACCTTTCTAATTTTTAGTTTGATATTATTACCAGTAGAACATTTGAGGTTTTTAGCAATATTAATGCCTGGTGAGCAAAATCATTACATTTTTAGTCTTTTAATCAAATCACAAACTTTGGTCAATCTTAATTTTGGCACCACAGCCCATTGCCATGCAAAAGTAAAAGATTTATGCAGAAAGCTTGCTGCTGTGACTGACACAATACACAGAAAACAATGAAATTTGGTCTTTCAGACAATCCTAAAGTAGTTTGGAAAGACTTAATGAAGTTGAACTGCATAGTTGTTTTTTTTATCTACCAGTTTTTAAGTTATTTTTACTTTTAGAATGGTTATTTACAACACCAATAATCAATAACAGAATTTTTATTTCCAATTGCAATAATTGTGTTTAATGTTGTAGTGTATATTTTGTATAAAGTAATGTTAAGAAGCAGCAAACACACACACTTATTTTCAAAAATTTGTTTTTTATCTTGATTACATGCCATAATGTTTATCGTTTTGTTGCTTCTTCCTTTTTCTGTTCTGCTTTCAATTACTTACATATGTCAGGTCTCTTCAATAAGTCACTGTAAGCAATTTTTGTTTGTGAAACTAACCCGGATGCCTCTCTGGTTACCATCGCTTCTAAAAAGATACTCTTTATCTTGGTTTCTTCTTTATTCCACCCTGGTGCTGAAAGGGGGATTCCGGGTTAGTTTCACTGAAAATAATCGCATACGGTAATTTTTTGAAGAGACCCAAAATTTTCTATTTCACTATATTTTTTTATGGCGGAATTAAAATAAAAATAAAAGATACGAATACTATTATAGCCATTCTACTGCTCTGGAGTTAACTAATTTATATACTGTTGTTTAATGCAATGTTTTCTTGATAAACGCATATTAATACACTTTAAAAAAATTTTGTTGGTCAGTTAAAATTTAGATTTAATTTAACGAACATCTGATTTTTAAAAACTTGTAATTCTTAAAAAAAACCGTAAAACACCTCTAGCCTAGTAACCTACTACTGATACTCTATTTAATCTTCATATGTTTTGATAATTAGTGATTTAATTATTATTCATTTATAATCTTGCTAATTATACCAAAGTTATTCTAGTTTTTACTGGCTATAGCCTTTCAAAATACTAATTGACAGTAAGCAAAAGCGAATGAGGTGTCCTGATTCTCCATTTATTAAGCAAAAATTAAAAGCATTTTACAGCGGTTACTATGGCAATAAAATATCCTTTTTCTCCCTTGTCACAAACCGAGTCCTAAGAATACGCAACAATTATACTACCTTTATACATCTTTCGGACTCGCAGGAAAATGCTGAAGGCGGTTTTGGATTTTGTTAAAGATTCAAGTTGTTTTTAAAACATTAACCTGTGCTTAAAAAAACTGTTAAAATCAACTATTTTTTTATAGGCCTAATTTTTTTAAAATGTAATGTATCAATATTAAAACCAAGAAAAAAATCGGTTAATTTTTCAAAAACTTCACGTATTTTGTTTAATATTGCAAAAATTAGAACAAAAAATTATATATATGTATATATATATCTAGTTTTTATGTTTTTATATTTAGACTGAAAAAGCCAGCAAAAAGCGTATCGAAATCTTACGCTTTCTGCATGCTTTTTCCACAACCGCTTTCAGTCTGAACCACACTAAAAAGCTGTATTTTTTTAACTTCAATATTTTCCTCCAAACATAAAAAAATTACGTTTGGATTATTTTTTACGCTTTCCACTTTTAATCTGAACTGTCTTTCCGTTTTGTTTATTTGCGCTTTTTGTCACACACTTAACTTTTTTTTTGTCTTTCAGTCTGAACCGACCTTTACTCTCATACTTGATTTAAAGTTTTTTTATTTTCTCCTTTTCGAATATGTTTTGTATGTTTTGATGTTTTGAAGGCTATGTTTTTCTATCCTTATTTAAAACTGCATAACCTAAAGCCGTATATTTTATTCCACATTTTATTTTACTGTCGGTCTGACCAACGACATGGTCTAATGCAATCACATCTTTGATTTAAATAGTTGCCTGAGTGGGATAGCAGCTTGTTTATTATTAATATTAATATATGTTAAATCAGTTTTATAAATGATCAGGGTTTACTATATCCTGCAAACCAGGATGTTAAATGTGATAAGTAACAGTAATATAATAAGCAAATTTGTGTTTATGATAAATTGGATTTTTGTGTTGTGATTTGTTAACAAATTTTAGCATTCATTTTAGTAACAGTGATATAATAAGCAAATTTGTGTTTATGATAAATTGGATTTTTTATGATGTGATTTGTTCACAAATTTTAGCGTTCACAACATTTTAGCATTCATTTTTATTTTCCATTTCATTAATTTATATTTATTTTCCTGATTTCATTTCATTCCATCTCCTTGTAGTCGCGATTTGTTAACCAATATTTTAGCTCGTATATTCGTATTAATGTCAAGTATAAAATTCTCATGGGAGCTATTTGAATGCAAATATTAAACAATGACAACTAAACTAACTGATCTAACATATTAAATTGTAGCCTAAGCTTTTTTTGAAAAAAAAATTTCAAAAATATTTAAAATTTGTCGGCAGCAAAGCCGTTTGGTTAAGGGCACCATCAGTGGCGGCTCGCGCATTGGAGGTGCAGAGCTGCAGTACTCTAAATATTGGTGCAGCAGTTGTAAATATTATCAGATGTTATCAGCAACGCTTAAAAATTCATAATTGTAATATTTTAAGCGTTGCTGATAATATTTACAACAGCTGCACAAATATTTAAAATGTTGCTGCTCTGCAAGTTCAATGCGCGAGCCGCCACTGGGCGCCATATGTTAATGGGACATGCAATCAACACGGCGACAACTTTAAATTTACGTGCGTCATTTTGTTGTCTCTTTGGGAAAAGACACTAAACGCACTTTTTTCTGCTTGGCAGTGCTAGAAAGCAAGCCCAAATTTTAGTCAGATCTCTATGTAAAAACAAAAAAAATAAATAAATAAAAATTTCAACTGAACAGCAATATCTAGGCATTTTCGGTAGCAGGTGGGGGAAATCGCTTAACGGCTGCCTTAAATGTAGCGCCTCGTTGGTTTTCTGTTTATCAGAAAGATAAAATGGAAATAAAATAAAATAATAAATTATTGTACCTTAAAAGATTTAAAATATAAATATTGCCTAGCAACCATGATAAGCATTATCAAAATGCGTACTTTGTTGTTACTTTTAGGGGCGGCATATGTTAAAAATAGCAAATTACGTTTAGCGTTATTTGTAACCAATTCATTACGCATTACTTTTACCAAGGGACTGATTGTCTCAAGGAATTTGCAACGACATACCATGATAAATGTACTCTGAAAATTTTTTTCTTTAGTCGACTTTACTTTCATATCATTTTCGGATTTTTGAAGTAAACTTTTTTATTTATCGTCAAGCAAAGCTGCACATTTTGAGTAATTGATATTTTTTGGTAAGTTTAAGAATAATGCAAGTAAGAAAAAATAATGCACAACTTTTTGTTTTACTGCAAAAATCGTTTAAAACAATGTTTTTGGGTTGTGAAAACTAAAAAGGAACCTACTAGTGTTTTTTTTAGGAAGGAACCTACGGTCATTAAAAAAGGCGAGTCGTGATGGGCTCGCTTTTTATCTAAGGGCTACAAACTAACTTATGCTATCTGATTCGAATAAATTACTAGAGCATATAATCAAATCTATTGTTTTCTTAAATCATCCTTTTTGTCAGAAATTTTGTTGTCCAATACAAGTACGATAATCCACATTTTATGTTTTAGGCTACTGAGGTTGATCAATAGCACAATAATAAAAATCAAAAATTATATGAGCAGTGCTAATCTTTTGAAAAGCTAACTCTACAATAACTCATAACTTCCTTTTTCAAGGTACACTATACTCGTATAGTGTATAAGCTGAAACAGTAGCAAACAACAAAAAATGATGCAATTATTTTGCATCATTTTTTTAATTTTGTAGGCCTATTTAAACAATATTAGGTAAAGCATTTGTGATTATTGCCTTATTTTTTTAAATCAAATTTTTTACATTATTAAATTATATCTTTTTCATTAGCGAAATGAAAATAAATAAAAACTTTATGCTGAATTCTTACTATTACAGTTTTCAAAAATTAGGCCTACTTAAAATTTTAAAAACATAAAAATTCCGTAGGCTGTAGACAGGGGCGGTTTTAAGGAGGAGACAGAGGGGGCCATAGCTTCCTCAGATTTTTGCTTGGCTCCAGGGTTGGCCCCCCAGTTTAAACAAGCTTGTTTAGCCTATGATGTGTTAGTCTAGCCACCCCACTGGCTCAAAACAAACAAAAAATACAAGATAACGCATAGCACGCAGATTGCAATGCACATAGTAAATCATAATTAATATAGCCTATTAAATATAAATGTATTATGTTATATACCAGGGGTGGCCAAACGGCGGCTCTTTGGACCCTTGCTGGCGGCTCTTTGAACTTTTTGAAAAATTGAAAAATTATATGAGAAATCGGAGAATGATTTCTTGGGTCGACCTTTTTTGTAGAGAACATTATGATTTTGGGACGAGAATAGGGAAACAGGGCCGGCCTTAGGCCGATTTGACCGATTGCTCCAAATCGGGCCCCGCGCTGAGAGGGGCCCCGCATTTTTTTTTCAAAAGGCGACAATCTCGGTCATCTCGATCCTCTGGCGGTATTGCTGATGCAATCACATGTGTGCACTCAGCCAGTCAGCGCCCAGCAGTCAAACCAGTAGTAACCAGATTAATTAATGACGTATCTTTCCCGCCAAACATCAAAGCAAAACGTGGTACGTCCTCGCCAGCAACGTATTTATTACGTCGTATATACACCGTGCTTTTGGGTGCCAGTGAGTGTCATACATTTAAGTATTCTGTCTATGGTATTGGTACGAACGATGTAGTCACATATTTTTCTCTTAACTTTCCAACGTGAAGTAGAGGTTACTTTAGGTCACTTTTGCGCATTTTGCCTTATCACGCTAGATTCGAAAGCATTTTTTTTTTCAAATACTTGCTCGTAGAATCAACACGTGTTTTTCGTTTGGAACAGTCTCAATTGTATTTTGAATTAGTCAGTCAAATTTCAACTGGTTTTATTCGTGATATTGTTAACTGTAAATTTTTGATTAAAATGAAGATAGAATCTAAAAAGGAGTGACTGACTGATGGGCTGTTTGTCTTATATAAAACAGTCAAAAGAATATCCATAGTTAGGTATCTGGCGCCGCTTAGTAAGCGTTAGGACCAGGTATCAGTTTACGTGTATGTTTTGCACTGCTAGTTTTCTTAGTACAAAAGTTTAAAAGAAAACTCTCTTAAATATGAGCAAAAGACCGAGAGATATCGGCAGGAAATATCTTAGTGGCAGCAAGAAACGAGCCATAGCCAAGGCGAAGAAAGCTAAGGAAGAAAAGGAGAAAGGTGCGATGGACAAATTTATTAGATCTGTAAACGTAGAGTCAGACAACAATGAAGGAAATGGCTCTCAGGAAATGACATGTAGAGAAGCCAGTGGTAAACCTAATCTTTCTTCAATAAGCAGTAACGATCAACAAATTACAACATTATGTCAAAATTCGCCGGTTGAGACAAACATGGGTGACAATGATACTTTAGAGTCAAGCGAAGAGGACTCTAACCCAGCATTACACAATAGTTTTGCGATAAAAGATGATCCTGCTACATGGCCAGATAGGATAAATCAAAATGTCAGAGATTATTTAGTGAATAAAGGACCACCTAAAATTATTGTTGATAATTTTCCTCAAAATGAAAAAGGGTTACATTTTTCGAAATTCCATTGTAAAAGAAAGCTGAAAAATGGAGAAGTTATAGAACGGCCATGGCTGATATACTCTGAATCAAGTGACAAAGTTTACTGTTACTACTGCAAACTTTTTGACAATTCTGATACTGCCCTTGCTACTTCTGGATTTAACAACTGGTCAAATATTCATACAAGATTAGAGGAACATGAAAAGTCTAAGAAACATTTGCACAGCACACTCAATTGCTATGAATTGCACCAAAGATTATCTACTGGATTAACTGTTGATAAAGAAAATGAAAAATTAATAAGACAAGAAACAAAACGCTGGAATCAAGTTTTTGAGCGATTTGTTGCCTCCGTACAGTTTTTGGCAGAAAGGAACTTGGCTTTCCGCGGGTCTGAGGAGGAAATTGGAAATTCACACAATGGCAATTTTCTTGGTGTTATCGAATTATTGGGAAAATTTGATCCAGTTATGCAAGATCATATACAGAAAGTTATTAACAAAGACATTCACAACCATTATTTAGGCAAGAACATTCAAAATGAAATTATTGAAACCATGGGTCAAGCTGTTCTACAGGAAATTGTTGCTAGAATCAAGTCAGCAAAGTATTTTGCAGTTATTCTTGACTGCACTCCTGATATCAGCCATCAAGAGCAGATGTCAATGGTGCTAAGATATGTTGCTGATGGCTCACACTCGGATGTACCAGCAAGAGTATATGAACATTTCATAAAGTTTATCGTTGTTGAAAGCAGCACAGGTGAGCATTTATTCAACACTCTGATACAAGAACTGGAAATGTTGGGACTGGACGTTGAAAATATTAGAGGACAAGGGTATGACAATGGAGCAAATATGAAAGGGCACAAATCTGGCGTACAGGCACGACTCTTGGAAAGAAATTCACGAGCTTTTTTTACTCCATGTGTGTGCCACAACTTTAATCTTGTTCTTGGAGATACGGCTAAAACATGCCCTGATGCTATGACATTTTTTGGAACACTGCAGCGTATATACACTATCTTTGCTTCATCGACGAAAAGATGGACTGTTTTTAAAAAGCATGTGAAAGGTCTGTCTGTAAAACCATTATCAGAAACACGATGGGAATGTAGAATGGATAGTGTCAAAGCTGTAAGATATCAAGCTACAGGAGTGTGTGATGCTTTAGAAGAACTAGCAGAATGCACCGATGATGCTCAAGGAAAAAGTGAGGCTGAATCCTTAGTAAGCCAAATGAGGAGCTATAAATTTTTGGTTGCACTGGTTTTCTGGCACTCTTTACTGTTTCAAGTAAATTTTGTCAGCAAGGAACTTCAAAGTGACACTATGGATATTGTCACAGGGCTGACATCATGTGAAAGATTGTGTGATTGGTTGAAAACATACCGAGAGACAGGTTTTGAGGATGCTTTGATTAATGCTAATGAACTAGCAACTGAGTTAGAAGTTGAACCTGTTTTTCCACATAAGCACTCACGCACAAAAAAGAGAATGTTTACATATGAATCGTTTCATGAACCCATTTCAGACCCAAAAACAGAATTTAGAGTGAACTTCTTCAACGAAGTTGTTGACAAGGCATTGCAATCTCTTCAACCACGGTTTATGCAGCTGAAGGAACATCACAATCTCTTTGGATTTCTGTACACTTTTCTAAATATGACAAAAGATGATATCAGAAAATGTTCAGCCGATCTGGAAATTGCTCTAACAGATATCTCAAAACAGTCAAAAGACATTGATGGTTACATGCTTTCTGAAGAAATGGAGATAATAAAGTCAGTACTCCCTACCCAACAGCAAAAGCCCAGAGAACTGTTACAGTATCTTGCTTGTAACGAGAGGTCTACTGCATTTCCCAATTTGTTCACTGCCCTCAGAATATTGCTGACAATTCCAGTGACTGTTGCTTCCGGGGAAAGAAGCTTTTCTAAGCTCAAGTTAATTAAAACGTACCTTAGGTCAGTAATCCACCAAGAACGTTTGAACAATTTGGCACGTCTGTCTATAGAATCTCCGGTCAGTAGAGACATCAACTTTGACAAAATTCTTAAAAACTTTGCTGAGAAGAAAGCAAGAAAAGTCTGCTTCTAAATGTCTTTGTGTAGCTCTGCCACTATGAGTTGGTGGTAAGTGATTATAAAATAATTCATTTCGATACCATTTAGTTTTTCTATTGTTGCACAGGGATAAACATACCACGTGTAAAGTTATGTTTTGAGCTATCTTTCATTCATGCTGTAGCATAAATTTTGACTTAATGATTTCATTAATAGTTACCATCTAAAGAACCCTACTATGACACACAAAGAAAAGAATTGCAACTTGGTGTTTTGCAAAATATCTCTATTTCTCTATTTTGTATTTCTAAACTTGCCCATTAGCTCCAAGAAAACTATTACCAATTTCTTTTATGTTGAAAATGCAATGAATCTCAAACCATTATCCATGGAAACAGGAAAATCTAAAATCATGACTAAAGGGCTAAACTTTTGCTCAAGTTTGGAGACCTTTCACACCCGCGTAAGACAAAATAGGCTTTAGATTTTTCATGAATGTGGAGCAATGTCAGACATTTTGATGTACAGTTGGATTCAAAAAAATCGCTCCGTTTTTTCCAGAATAGAAAATATATAAAAATAAAATTGGTTAAAAAGACAACTATTTAATAAAAGGGTGTATAGAGTCTTTTTCGTTTTTCAATTTTTATAAAATTTTCCGCCCTGAGAAATTTTTAGGATATAGAAAATTTCTGAAGAATATATAAAAAAATATTAGAAAGGTTGAGAATGGCCACTTTGCACTTGCAATTCTTTTCTTCTTTATGCACAATAATAAATAGTATAGAGGGGCCCCGTAAGCATCCAACTAATTGGGCCCCGCAACTTCTAAGGCCGGCCCTGTAGGGAAATACGAGATCGATTCATGGTAAAGATCTTTTTTTCTTTTTTTTAGAGAATACTATAAATTTGGGACGAAAAGTGGAAATTTGAGAATGATTTTAAGTGAGGACCTTTGCATATTTTTGATTTTTGTGTTGCGCCTCTTTAAAAGTTTGAATTTATGATATGCGGCTCCAACATGGTATAGGTTTGGCCACTTCTGTTATATACAATATAGCCTACTTTCCTGAACCCGGTGGCAAAGGCCCTTTAAACTTACAATTTTTCCTCTCATATGCTTTTCTCACTCGCCCCTTTCTTAATATACCTTGGCCTCAACGTGGCTCCCTCACTTTCTGAGTTTTGGAATCGCCACTGGCAGTAGGCTATCTTTTAAAAAATTTTGGAGTAAACTTTTTCACAGTTCACCGCTGTTTATAGATTGTCGAATTGGTCTACTTCTCTCTGTTTTTTTTCTTTTTTTTTTTTATCCTTCCTTCTATATCTTTAACATGTGGTTTATTTGTTTTAACTTTAGGCTTTAATTAGGACCAGACCTACTACAGTTTTTATATTATCTTTGCTTTTAATGATTGGTTTCAGTGTAGGACTCACCCTTTTCCCCATGTTTTTTTTATTCCCATAGAGCTTTAGTTTAGTTTGTTTTGATTTGCACTAGTTTTGTGTTTTAATTTTTCGTTCATCCCAAGTCTTTTTTGGTTGTTTTTCAGTTGAATTAGTCTATCATAGGGTTGTCCAGCCTTTGGCCCGCGCGTTAGTTTTCAAAATCATGTGAACCATATGACAAAATGGTATTTTGTGTTGGGATGCGGAGTCTTGATCCCTCTATAAAACGATCCTGGTCTGAAGCAGTTCAAAGCATCGACTTTTTTGCTCTAGTTGTAAAGCATGAAGCATATTGAGCAATCTTACTGGTAGGTTTCGACATTTTTTTGTTACTGTTCCGTTTCAGCTTCTTATCCTTTTTCTTTGTCGTTTGGAGGAGATGGAATGGAGCTATAAGGTCTACTAAATGGCAGGACATGTTTCCGTCAGCCAAGCCACCAGGTTCTTGTCAATATCTGAGAGAACACGGGATCTATTTGGATGGTGATAGATGGGGCAAGATATTATTAAATGCTCAGGTGTTTGCTCCTTTGCGCCATTCTCACAGGCCGCCGAAAAAGCTGTACTCCATTTGTGCTTTTTTGAGCGGAACGGATTGACCCATGCAGATCTGGGAAAGCTAATTTCCGGTGGCGTTGGACTATCATTCTTAATAAATGCATGCAGTCAAAAAGCGTTTTCTCACCACTTCATGCTCCATCTATATTCTGCCCATTGTGATATACTGGTGCCTAACTTTGCGGGGTCGTTCAGCAGTTCCAGTGCAATAGACACAAATGGGTGTCGTGATTCAAGTTGCCGCAGCTGTCCACAAAGTAGAGATAGAAGCCTTTCTTATTGGAGGTGTTTTGGCTCCAAAGCACCGGGAGCTAAAGATAGTACAACTTTTTGGTGGCGAAGCTCAATTGGTTGGATGCCCACTAAGATAAAAATGTTGTTTGTTGGTGTGGGACGCAGGCATTTGGTCCCTATTCGCAAGGCATCGTCAATAGGCTCATCGATAAGGCAAGTATCGGCATGTGACACCAAACAGCCGCACATTACTCAGCCATGGAATGGACAAGGCAAGGTTGGCTGTGCAAAGTATTGTGGCATCCGCAACCCAGCTTGATCCAGCTAATAGCCTTAAAAGCCCAATGCGTGCTGACTTTTTGCGAAATAACTCTAAGTGTCGGCGAAACACGAGTGCCCTATTTAGCTTTATTCCAAGATTGGTGGTCTTAGCACCAAACTGTAGGGTCTGTCCGTTGACAAAGATGTTAAGCTCACGTCCTGCCTCCTTGTTGTAAAGATGGAAGGCCTCCGATATAGTCTTTGTTTTATTGAGGTTGAGGTTTCATTTGTAAAGGTAGGAGAATAGGTTGCCAAATCCTGAGTAAGAGTCCCCTCCAACGCCTGCCAGTTGCTTGCATATTACGCGCCGAAACCCATCGGGCTCTCGAGATAGCAGTGGGTCTATGTCACAGACTTTGTTCGGGAATCCCAAAGGACCAGTTGAGCTAGGTAACCCGAACACCTGGGCTGAAACAAAGCTGTGTCTAAATTTTATTTTATTCCGGCTCAAGAAGTAGTCTTGCTACGAGCCTGAAGCTTTTATACAGTTGGTTTAACGAAAGCTCGGATTGGTTTTGTTGAAGACTCTTCCTCACAACAAATAGAGACCACTGTCTCTAATAAGAACGAATATATTACAAAAATCACGACCGACGAAACTCTATTCCACGCTTTGCCACACTGCAAAGCGAAAATCAACACTATAACTTGATTCAATCAACACAACTAATTCTACCTCTGTAGAACACAACTCCCAACCACTGGCGCAAAATAAATTCAACAATTGTCAACCGACACAAAATCTAACGGTTCACCTACTGTGGCCAAACAAAATCACTTTCACTCGAGCCGTCCCTCGAGTCGCTTCAAATTATCTCACAATAATAATAATAATCGCTACGCATCGGCTTTATATAGAAAACAAGATCACGTGACGCAAACTTGCTCGTAAATTCGAGATTTAGCCCGAACTCCCTGGAGCGATCGCTATGCTCGAATGGGCCAAAACATTCTACAATATGCGAGCTGTAGTAAAGCTTGAAAAACATATTAGGTCATACTGTCGAGCGAAAGAGAAAAAAGAATATATAACGCAATAGAAAGCAAATCGGACGTTATATCACATAGTGCGAAAGCAGCGCTACAAGAGACGCGATTTACTCTCTTACAATAAAACTACGAATTACTTTTAACGGGAATAAACTATATCGTTATGATTAAAATTATTATGAAGTGTGACAGTCTACATATAATTAATTCGACACGGGCATAGATAAGTCTTTCCAAGATCTTGAAGGGGACGCAAAGCAAAGAGATAGGTTTGTAGCTCTTTGGATCTCCTAATGCCTTATTCGGGTTCGGGATGGCAATCACTAATGCTTTCCTCCAAATTTTTAGAAGCTTGAGTTGGCACATGCCGGAAGACAGAAACTTGTATAACCAGGACTTTGAGGTAGAACCGGCTTAGATTATTAGCTCTGGGGTTAGAGCAGGAATGCGGATTAGTCAAAAATTTGAATTCTTGAATTTCATAAGTTGCGAAAAAATCTAATTGGCAATATTTTTGTTCTATACAAATATTAAACGCCAGGTGCGCCGGAAGCGCCGGGAGAAGGGGCCATCTCCCTAAATTTAACTTTTTGAGCTCTTTAGACTGCCCCCTGGCCTTTTCAAAAAAGGAGGGTACAGGTGCACAGATACAGAAGCATTGGGTCAGATTCGCCCCTCCGATCGTAGATGCACGACCAAAATATAAGATTTATTGAAGGTGAACGCTATTATTTTGGTTATGGTCTGCATCTTAAATTTAGGACGAAAGTGAGGGTCATGGATTAAATTAAAAGCGTTGACCTTTTTTAAGTTTTCACCTAAAATTTGGACGAAAATATAAATTTTGGAGACTGATTGGAAAAGATGACTTGCTTTTTTAATCATCACTAGATTTTCTCCCTGAAAACAGTCGCGAAACGAAATGGCGACTTTGTAAAATTTGCTTTTTTGAAAAAAAGATGCTGTTTTAAAATTTTGCTCCCATTCGCACTCCGCATTCCAACACGGCTATAATTATTTTTGCGACCGCGTGGAATTGACAATTTTGCTGTTGTAAAGATTTCAGCTGATGCTCTTGCTATTCAGCTAGTCAGAAACGGGAGATACTAGACTGTTGACTGCAAGCCATTTCGACTTGTCTCTTAAGATCTTTGGAGGTCTACATTAGACAGATCCAGTGAATATTTCGGATACTTTCCCACGAGAAATTCACTGCTGCCCTTGAACACTTAAAACCATGTAAAACTCTGAGTCTCGATTCCATCTGCCTGAAGCTTATTATTATATTCCATGCTGGAGCTGCTCTGTATTTTTGATTACGTGACTTACCTTCTTCCTACTTTCGTCGACTCAAAATTCTCAAGATTTAGAAAAGAGCGCTTATAGTCACGATCCCAAAGTCGATAAAGCCCCTGGAGGATCCAAAAATTTATCATTCAATGACCAAGGTGCTAGTGCCAAAACATTGTGCACAATTACTATCTCTGGCGTACTCGTCAGCGGAGTACTGTGCACCAGCCTGGTGTCACAGCGCTCACATTTGCCTTACAGACAGTGAGGCAGTGCTTTAAATGACGCCTTGAGGATTAGGGTTTTCAATTTCCGGTTTTGAAACAAATCCGGAAAAACCGGAAAAATTTAACCCAATCCCGGGATCCCGAAAAAAATCCGGAAATTTTTAAATATAGGACACAAAAACCAAAACATATAAAATTATCCAGGTAAAATTGCATTTAAGTTTGATTTACTAACTTTTAAACAAGTTTTTAAAAGTAAACAAGTTAAAAATAATAGTTATTACGTCGCAGAATGCTTAACAGAACTAGAACAATGATTTTCATACTCAAAGTCAAATTCGCGAGAACGCCTGAAGCAACAATATAATCACAGTGATGCAACAAATCATCGAAATGAAATTGAAATTTATCAGTAATATTTCTATTGAAATGCATTAAGAATTTTTGTCAAATCTAAAACAAAAAGTTTTAAAACTACTTTTTTTTACATTAGCCATCAAGAAAAAACCGGGAAAGAGGAAATACAAAAAAGCACCGAATTCCGGGAATTTCCGAAACCGAGATCCTGGTTTTTAAACCGTATAGCGCATTGACACTGAATGCCCGGGTCTCACTTCAACGGACACCTACTTGTACTTTCAGACATCCAGCCAGCTAATCTTTGACGCCTGAAGCAACCACGCTCTCCTCGGCTAATTGTGGATCTTGGCCATATACTTTATGGTCTTTAGATGGGTCCTCAGATGCCGGCCAAAAGAGACTATCATCTAGACGCCATTTGTGTTGCTACGCGAAAATTACTGAGCAACCTCGCCGAACTAAGCATTCGCGCTGCCCAGTGGATGAGTCAGAGATTTAACACGACTATGAGAGAAGCCTACATTCAGGCTCCGTCCTTTCACATTACGAAACCTATGGAATGAATTAAGCTCAATCGCCTGTGGACTGGTGTTGGGAGTTCTATGCGTTCATGTACAAATAAGGTCTCGCTCTTTCACTGGATAGCAAATGCGGCGCCCCTAAACAGATCGCAGATCACCTCCTAACAGCGCGTGCCATATATCGAACGCCATATAGAGGACAAGGTTTTACCGCTCTGGATGATAAAACCCGATACTGGTTCAACACCATCACTCCCAACAACATCGCAGATGCGGGCAGTACAGGGGAAGTAAACCCCAGTCCTGCTTGTATTCGACCTAAAGAGGATACCTTTTCAAACAACGACGACGGCGATGCAGAAAGCACAACCAAAAAAAACAAATTTTTGCATAAAATTATTTTGCTAATGTATTTGAAAATTTTCTTACTTGGTTTAAATTGTTAGTAAACTTAAATGCTACGTTGTAACTGTTAGGCTACTGATCATGTAAAATTAACAAATCGTGTCCAAGAATCCTTTTGGAAAAAGATACTCACCAAAGCCAAATTACAGCAAATATTTGCAACAGCCAATCACAAAAACTACAAATGAGCAGCAGTACTGTACCTAAAACTTTAAAAAATGTCACGTATAATAACGGGTAAAAGCACGTTATGGGGTGTGGCCAGTTCAAATCAGATAATGAATGAAAAAGTCTTTGATTGCAATGCAGTAATTAATTCAATTCAACATGAAAACCGAAGCTTTGAATTCGTGCAAAAGGCATGGACCACTTTAGAGGTTTTTTGAGAGCTGTGGACCTCTGTCGCAGCTTGACCTCTGATAAATTATCCACGGCTGTCTTTTTTCAACTTTTGTCTGGGTAAACCGCAATACTATCGTATCTTTCAAATCGACTTTATGATTAAAAACTAAATCTTCTCTTAAAATTAAAAAAACCGAAAAATACTTTTGGACCAGCACCTTTTAGCCTTTTTTGTAGAGATAAGCACCCCATGTAAAGTTGCTAAAAAAGCTGCTTTTTGGCATCTCCGACTTAAAAAAACATTATATTTGTTTAGTCTTTAGCTTTTTAGTAACATTTTAGATGCACTAAAACGTTTTTGGTCTCTATTCATAAAACATAGAAAACAACGAGATTCTTCGAGTATCTCGGCGAATAGCTTTCCTCAAAATCTTATGTTTCGTCAACCAAATAAATAACGACTTCGCTTATTAAATGAGCTTTTTACAATGCTTGCTTTTTAGTTTTATTTTATATATGATACATTAGACTAAAAGAAAAGCAATATGGCTTCTGGAAAAACGGACATGGAAAGAGTTGGATTATTTAGTGAAGGGGGATACATCACAATTGGCGACAAATATCCCAAAGTTCATCCTTACTTTTGTAAGCTTTTTTTATTGCAGCATGTTTTTATTATTAGCCTACATTAAATCTATTCGATTTGCACCATGCATCCTCATTAACAGCGCGAA
This sequence comes from Diplosoma virens, assembly GCA_963680785.1. Lineage (NCBI taxonomy): Eukaryota > Metazoa > Chordata > Ascidiacea > Aplousobranchia > Didemnidae > Diplosoma > Diplosoma virens. The sequence goes on along the minus strand of OY796881.1, from coordinate 45,240,859 downwards.
TATGTTATTTTGGTCAAAAAGTAATCACACCAAATGATATAAAAATCAAACCACTCTATGTCGTTTTTCGGGCTTGTTCAAGTTAATTTTCATTGGGTTTTATTAAAGTCAAATATTTAAAATATAATTGAAAAAAAATATTCCCACGTTTCAATAATTAGTAGCTGTCGTCAACTTTCTGCACACGCTTTAACTTTTTAAACAGCTCACATTAACTTTTTTTATTTCCAAATGGATAAATTGCTTGAACTTTTAATACAAGAATAATGCATTTTTTGGCACTGTCATAAATTGCTTTCGAGATTGACTGAAAGTTTGAGCGAAACTCAATTGGCAAACTACAAGATTATTTTCCAGTTTCTTGACAATTTCAAAAACCATGCAGCCTTGTAATTTCATTGTCACTCAGCCACGCAATTCAATCATCCAAAGATTTACACATTTCTTCCCAACCAAGTCTTTTTTATTTTTTATGATAGTTTCATTTCAGTTTTTACTTGATTTTGGTTGGCCCCCTTTTTCTTTTTTGAAAAGCCATTTTTGGCAATATCATTAATTTATATTAAGGGTTTTCATATTGAAACTTTAATTTGAGTTTCAGTTTTTAGTCTTTTCTGTTTCAATCTTTTTTTATCTTAAAAGACTGCAGGATCCTCTAAGCGAATTGACTTTAAGCTTCCTTGTGCCTTTTTTAACCATTGCACCAAAGGATATTAGTTTCCAATTGAGCCAATGCTCAATCTTCGTACAAAAGTACAAAACACCGCGACAGGAGTTGAACAAAAACCGCTTTTTTTGAAACTCGTATCCAGTAAGACAGATGGCAATCAGATCGGAATTGAGCTCGAGTTTTTGAAAACCGGCGCCTTCCTGTCAATGCGATTGAAACTGTTTTTTTCAAAATATAAGCTGAAGCTTGGCCGTAGATAGGCGACATCAAGCAGCCATTAGTGATGAATTGTTTAAAAAACTGCAACTGTGAAGACAATGTCTGATTATAGTGCTACAACTTGTTTTGCAGTGCCGATAAATGAAAACGCTCACAAAGACAAGCAAATGCTGTCTGCTGGTAACAAACTTAAATCTGCAACGCAGGTAAGCTAAACAAAGGTATTAGTCATTAGTAAAAGCTAAAATTGACATTAGATAAAATAGCTTGTCACTTTAGGCTGGGTATTTTGAAAAAGAATTCAAGAGGATTATGGAAAAAGAAGCTTATTCTAACCTTGCTGTAATGAGAAGAATAGAGAGAAACCTATCGCATAAAAAAAATATTGGAAAAGAGTTTGTACCAAGTTCGAGTACAAAAAAACCGTTACGTATTTTTAAGCAACTGTAAATTAGTGTTTTAAAAAAATGAATCAGGTATACTCTTTTTGTGCAGCTGCTGGCTGATATGAAATCGCAGCTATCTGTATTAATGTAGATGTTTCAATACACGTTGCAAATCGCGGTTAACAAACTTTTCTCATTTTTTACGAATGTTTTCAGATCTTTCCAAATATTTTGATTTTGTTTCCTTGATTTTCTTCTCGATAATTTTTATTTATTTATTTATTATTTTATTTTATCTCTATATTTATCCTCCTGACTCGCAGGAAAGCGACGGAGGCGCTATACAGAGGGTAGGCAATTACCCCGACCTGCTTCCGGAGATACCAAGATATTGCTGTCCGCTTGTAATTTAATAGAGATATGACTGTAATTTAGAACTGCTTGCCAGGACCAGCAAGCAGGGGAATATGCCGTAAAGTGTCTTTCCCAAGGACACAATAGAATGGCGCGAGTAGGTTTTGAACCGAGACCGTGTTGGTCACGAGCCCGGCGCTTTAACCACTCGACCACGCTGCCGACAAAAACCCACTGAAAAAAAATATCCCGACAATTAACCGCCGTTTGGCTGGCCCAAAGTAAGAAGTAATAGGTACCTTTTTTTGGACAGCAAAAGGACGTTTGATAGAAACGTTTAAAACGAGACGTTTGAACCCCCTAGTTAGGATTTACAATGTAAATTTTATTTTATTCTTTATGACGTTAATTAATTTGTCGGCAGCGTGGTCGAGTGGTTACAGCACCGGACTGATGATCAGCATGGTCTCGGTTCAAAACTCACTTGCGTCATTCTGTTGTGTCCTTGGGAAAGACACTTTACGGCACTTTCCCCTGCTTGGTGGTCTTGACAAGCAGTTCTAAATTGCAGTCATATCTCTACTAAATTACTAGCGGACAGCAATATCTTGGCATCTCCGGAAGCCGGTCGGGGTATTTGCTTACCCTATGTATAGCGCCTCCGCCGCTTTCCTGCGAGCCAGGAGGATAAATATAGAGATAAAAATAAAAATAAAAATAAAAAATAAAAAAATGCGCCTTCCTAAATTTATGGGCCTTAAGCCTTTGTTCAGTTTGTTTATTCAAAAACAACGTAAAATAGACGCTTTCAATGAACTTGTAGCTGTTTTCGCCTTTCCATGATTTATTGTATTTTCCTTTTTTAAATAATTAGGGTTGTAACGAAGCGTAAATAGAAAGCCTTATGATTGTTCAGATTTTCGCACTACAAAAGAGAAAGTATAAACAACAAAGCAAACAGAACTATCGCATTGTGCACCAGCATTATGTTTGAGCAGCCGCTTAGTATTTGCGGAGTATTGCTTTCCATTTAAAAATGGTGATAAATTTACAATACACAAATATTGGTGCTACTTCGGATGGCAATCTGGCTTAATGAACAATCTCAGGATAATCCTAACCCTAACTCTAATACAGCAAATAAAATCGAGATGGTTCACGCTTCTCATACATTTCCTTAAAATGGCGCTGAGATTGCACGCCGAAGTAGCAACCCTACATTTTTATTTTCGTTGTAATGCAAAGTTTTATGGGTAATTTTTTGTTAACTGCGATTGCTGTTAATGAATATAAAAACGTGAAATTGCGGCTTGAATTGTCATTAAACCGTGAAAATCCATAACGATTTGACAGAAGTTTTACAAAAAAATTTTTTTCAAATCAATATTACCGTTGCCATATATTACGATGGACTAAACATTGCAGCCAATAAAACTATTCTAAAAAGAATAAGAAGAAAAAAGCATTTTTGAATTCTTTTTAGGTCTGGATTAGGAAGTTATTACGGAACTTTTTCGGGACCGATTTCTGCTTTTAGTCCTTTACAACATCCCAGGAAAGGTTACATACCTCCAGGAAAAAACTTTGTCACTAATCCCGGAAAAAAAGGAACTGGATATGGGTAATAATCGACATTGTTGTGATAAAGTAAACCGTAAACTAGGCTTTTATTCACGAAATCATGACTAATACCGGAAAAGAAAGCAATAATAATAGCAATCTAAATAGAACTAAGCGTTTGAAAATAAATTAGCTAAAATCGATTAAATAAAACCAGAGTGCTATTTAAAGTTAAAAGAGTTCGCGCAAGACAGCATGTTACGTAGAAAGATGACAACGAGGGAAATAAATAAACTTATGAATAAAGCAAGCGTTGGGGTGGTTCTAGTCCAGGTTGAATCATGATAATTGTTAAAACAATATTAACGCAAGAATGGCCAGACGCGTGAATTGACGCACGCGGTTAAGAATATGATTTAATTTTAATAGGAGTGATTGTGATATTTTGTTGAACAGTTCAATTAAAACTCAAAATATACTTTATGATTTATTTTAATAAGTTAGAAAACTTTATTAAAATTTGAGGCAGCGAATTGTCTAGCACAGTGCTTTTCAATCTTTTTTGCAACGCTTCACGTTTTGATTAAAACAGTGGTTCCCAAACTTTTTTGCTGCGTGGCCCAAATTTTGATTTAAAAACAGTTCGTGGCCCAACCCTTTTTTAAATATTTTATACACTTGTTTATGCGCACTATCAATTTTCATAGGTCCCATTAAAGTAAAACTATAAAAATTTAACACAAAAATACACAAAATACAGTAGCTTTTTACAATTTATTTTTCAATGAGAAGGATGCTCTTGCGCTTTAGCAACAAGCTTTGAAATTCTTGGCTCTGTTGTCGAAATAGCACAGCGAATGTCATGTTCAACGTCAAGGCGATTGCGGTGCTTGGACTTCATACATACTAGCGCTGAAAATGCAGATTCACATAGCCATGTAGAGCTGAAAGCCAATAACTTTTTTAGAGCAATTTTGCATATTTCTGGATATGACGATGCCACACTTAGCCAGAATTCCGTGACTGGCAAAGTTTCGAACAGATCTCGGCAGCTGGAGTCGTTTTTCAAGTCAATCAATTGGTCTTGCAATTCATCTTCCACATTTTCAGGGAAATCCGAAACGGATTTCTAGCAAGTGATAGGTCATCTCCACTAACTTCAGGAAAATAATGTTTGAATTCGCTTTCCAGTTCTTTGAGATGTTGAACAACATTGGTCTTCAGTTCATCGTTTATCTCGGAAATATCAGACAGATTGTTAAACATTGCAAAATTGCCGTTTTGAGCTTTTCGTCTCCAGTTTGCAAATTTTTCAACAAACGCACTGATCGAGTCCATGTTCTGAATAATGTTTTTTTCTTTTCCCTGCATTTTCAGGTTAAAAGTGTTTAAAGAATGAAAAATATCTACCACGTATGCCAAACCAGCAATAAATTTTGCATTGTTAAAGTGAAATGCTAACTCAGGTTTTGTATCATTTAAGTAGATTTTCAGCTCATCGCGGAGCTCAAACACTCTGGATAAAACGTTCCCTTTAGATAGCCACCGAATTTTTGTGTAATACAAAAGGTTTTTATGTTCAGATTCCATGTCTTCGCAAAGTTTTCTAAATAGACGAGTGTGCAAAGAGCTGCTTTTCACAAAATTTACTATTTTAATAGTAACGTTAAGCACATCTTGCAGACCACGAGGTAAAGTTTTGGAAGCCACAGCTTCCCGGTGAATGAAGCAATAAGTAAATATAACGCCAGTAGCCTTACTTTGCACGAGTGCCCGAAATCCACTTTTGGACCCAAGCATCGCAGGGGCACCGTCAGTGCAGAGATTATTCCATGATATTTCGTTTTCATTGAAAAAATGATCAACTTTTTCCAATACATCTGATGCCTTTGTACTGGTGTTTAAAGTTAAGCTGAAGGTAATTCTTAAGTGTCGTCAACTATTCCAGAAAAAATTGCATCCCAAGTCTTGACAAAAAGTTCTAAAATTGTTGATTTGATCTATAACGTCATTTAATGGGGAAACAGTTTGCAAGCTATATTCACATCTTTAAGCCGCAGGTGTTCTAATAGTAAAAATTAAATAAATTATATGATCAACATAAAAAAGCAATAAAAGCAAACTTAGAAAAGTATTTTTATAGTAAGTCAGCAGTAGATTTAAAGACAAATACCGGAAAAAATTGTTTGCTTTGTAGAAAGTCCAAAACTAGCTAACAAAAATCGTTTCAAATATAGCAACAAAAATTGTCATGCTATGCCATCATTAAGGGTGTATCATCTTTAATGCTGAAAAAGCTGAAATTAAGGCCACAAAAGTTTGTTTTTCCAAAAATAAGTCGAAAAAGTGTTAAATAGTTTGAAAAGGCTGTGCATTGGGTTGTTGTATTATTGCATCATAAAATTGATTCAAATTGTTTAAAAAATACTTATTGCTAGTTTTATTGTTTAAAGTCTATTCACCAACCAGCAAGAACCGCATTGCATGATTGCAAAATACTTTGTTGCCGATAAATGCCAAGCGCTAATTTAAAGCACCAATCCAAATTTTATGTTTTTTTATCGGTTACCAACTTACAACAAAAACAGTCTGATGTTACAAGTGTTAAAAAAAAAAAAATTGACATACCGTGACCAAAATGTTGAGGTAGCATTTGGTACATTTTTGAACTTAATGATTATTAACTGCTCAAAAAAACGCTTATTTCTCATTATAAAAATAATTAATGCATTTTTCTCAGTGTTCCATTGTTTAAAAAGTTTTTTGTCGGTACAAAACTTTAAAATAGCTTTTAAAAGCAAATGATTCATTTCAAGGTCTTTTGTTAATTGAGTACCTTAAAAAAGGCTGTTTTGAAAACTCGAACGTTTTCGTCTAGCTCTCTTCAGGAGGTTTCGCTGGAATGAATTGCAGAACTGAACGTAGTATTTCAAAAGTTTTAAGACTGATCCTGATTGGCTAAAAATTAAGGTTAGTAACAGTTATCATAATAATTAAAAGTATTTAATAAATAAAACCACGTTTCGTCAGCGTAAAAAATTTTTGGCAAAAAAAAGGGAACAAAATTATGTAAGTTTTGTGCTAAAATTTGGAACTAAAAGGAAAATTTTTTTACAATTATACTAATAATTTATGTTTGTAAACAAACTCTTTCTGTCTACACAAATTAGGTTTTCGAAGAGTTATATTATATATACTACACAAGTTTATATATACTACACAAATTTACACAAATACTACACAAATAAGATTTTCGAAGAGTTGTAATATATTCTACACAAATTAGGTTTTCAAAGGGTATTATTTAATAAATACCTTTAATTATTATGATAACTGCTACTAATCTTAATTTTTAGCCAATCAGGATCAGTCTTAAAACTTTTGAAATACTACGTTCAGTTTTGCAATTCATTCTAGCGAAACCTCCTGAAGAGAGCTAGACGAAAACGTTCGAGTTTTCAAAACAGCCTTTTTTAAGGCTACTCAACTCAATTAACAAAAGAGCTTGAAATGAATCATTTGCTTTTAAAATGTTCCATTTTTGGAAGACTTATAAAGGTAAATTTATTCGCATATTTCTATTTCAGATTACAACTAACTTTCAATTTTTTCTACCTGTTTTGTTTCTTAAGACACCTTGTTTTAGATATTACTCAGGGAGGGTGATTTTTTCCAATCTTTTTTTCTAGAGATATTAATAAAAAAGACTTTTCTTCAAGCACTATTTTGCACCACCGCTCTTAAACGTGTTTCAATAATTTTAATACCTTAGATGTTATTCTTACAAATGTTTTTGCACTATTTTTTGACCTGTTTTTCTATTATTTTGTAACAAAAAAATATAATATAAACGATAATTTTGTTTTGTTATTGTAATTGTTTAGAAAATGATGCCGTTCTATTTTTGAAACATTGGGCATTTGGCAAAAGTATTACTGCTTGGTTTCGTACATTTTTTTGGTCTGATTGATTTATTGTCTTAATAAATAGCATACATTTATTGCAGTTTTTGTTTAACTTGTAAAAAAGTACAAATTTACAATAATGCTGCCAGTCGGTAATCGCACGTATACGGTTTGCATCCCTGTAGTGTTTTCTTTTTTTAGAATTATGACAATAATAATTCATTTTTTAAAGATGGAGAAACAGATTGTTGTCAATATAGCCAATAGCCAAGAATCAAGAATCAAACAGAACCAAATAGAACCAAATAGCCAATAGCGGCGATAACGAGGTTCGTATCACGACTTGGTAAGAAAAAGTATGAAAATCGAGAAATCAGCCGTTAATGATTCAGAGGAATGGTGCCAGACTCTCCTTTGACTGTATTAAGGCAACCATCGGGAAAGGTCAAATAGGTAGAGACAGGAATTCCATAAAGTAACTCTTCTGAATTTTGAAATTCTAACCAAGAATCAACAATTCCAAGCTTAAACAAAAGCATTGAAAATCGAAAAAGAACCAATCAGAAAAGAGTTGAAAAAGTTAAAATTTCGCAGTTCGTCGAACCAAATGGAATGAATTTTGTCGAAAAGAACTTTGAATGAACCAGGCAGGCATCTCAAACTCGCGGCTTGCGAAGTTTTTTGGTGCGATCCGCGAAAGAATTTTTGAATCAAATGTTCAATTTGAAGTCGTAACATTAATTAATTAAAAAAGGTCTGAACTAAAACTGTAGCTTATAGTTTTGCCGCGAACCATTGTCCATTTCGCGAAAAGCCAATACAGTGTTAAATTTTTTTTAGGTTTCACATTCACATATATAATTAAAATTTTTCTCTTTGGGCACTAAATTTCAGACTTCAATTTACTTGAAAATCAAAAAAAGGGCTCCACGGCAATTTATCGAGCAGCTACTGCAATATGAAGCTCGGTTTATTTGAATACCTTTTTTGGTTCTTCAAATAAATCCGGGGTCCGAATTCTAGTATTCTGATCGAAAAATTTTAATTTGAGGTAACAAAAGCCATCACTTTGTTTGTTTGTTCACCCAACGGACTCCTGCCCTGGCAAATTTTTAGGATAAAATTTCATCGACGTGGCCCGCATACGCTTACGAATTTGACATGCCTTGCATAAACTATAGGATATTCAACCAGGGAAAGCAAACAAATAGTGCCAACTACAACAAAAACACCACTTTTCGTTGCCAAGAGTGCGATGTTGTTTTGCATGTGAAATGTTCTGCTGCTCTTCCTTCTGAATAATAACAATCACAAACGTTTAAATCAAAGTACTAGGCGTTCAAATTGTGTGATCGCAGCACACTTTTTGCCCAATGTTCAACGGCACAGAACTCGCGTTATTTAAATAAATAAAAGCTTTTCTCTTATATGTTGTTTTTTTAAAGTTTTTTAGTTAGCATTTAAAAGTTTTATAAAAAAAGCTTGGAAATGCAAACTCGGGCATAAATTGGTTAAAAACTGTTAAAACTCAAACTTGGGTCAAAGTCTGTTTGACAGGAATTAAAATTTTTTGAAATAGAAAGTGAAGTTGAATAGTTGCTGGATCTTGACAGTATTATTTAAGACTTTAACACTGTATAAACAGCATTTGTGTTTTAAAATTTTTCCAGGCTGTAATTTTTGTATTTGCAAATGCAAACGACTTGCAATGTGAAATGTTAATCGTATAATCTCTGTATTGTGTAAAAGTTTATTTGCTGCTGATATTGTCGCATGCTACTAAATTTTTTATAAACATCTTTTTAGAATTTTCTTGTCATTGAATTTCCGGTGGCTTTCAACTTGTTAGAACCATCAATGGAAAAAAATGTTTTTCTTTTTCTGTGTAGTTTTTTTTGAATATTGTTAATTCAAAACCAATAGTCCATAATATTTTTTATTCACGATTCTTTTTTCTGGACAAAATTTATGATATCACTTGTGCATAATTCTAAAATTTTACTATTTTGTTGTTCAGTTTTTTTGTTGATTTATTCTTTTGTTTTGCAACAGAGACGGTGTATGGTTAAATAAATGAATTTGTTATCCTTTTTTTAATCTTCTGCATTTTCCCATCTTTTAAGTTGCTTTAACTGCTTTAAATAAGTCAAAATTTTTCGGCACTCTATATAAAGATAAGCCTACCCACGACTTAAGATTTAGGCGTACAATACCCATACGTACCATCACGTATAAAAAATCAATTTTGCAGTTAAAGCGATTTCGTAAAGAAAAAAATCAATAAATAAACAAAGCTTACTCAGCCTTGTCCTCAGGATTTCTTATACATCAACCTATCAGCTACGTATATATTTTCAATTTTTAATAACGATTAATAAGTTACACAAAACTGCTAAATGTAAATGGAAAAATGAAGTTTTTAATCGGGCTGTTCATGACATCCCGGTTCGAAACCATTTGGTTTAGTGTTAAATATATTTGCACTGCAGTCGCTGTCGCGTCAATTCACACGTTCGACGTTATTTCAACACGATTCAAAAACTCGATCCATACTCACTGCGCGTTTTCACGCGATAGCGAAAAGTTTAAACCGATTTTACTGTATATAAAGAAAACTCGCTTGCTACGTTAACACAATACAGTAAAGTCATTTTAAAACAAATCGACAGCTTTTTATTTGGAGGAAGATGCTGGCAATGGATAAAATTTTAAATTTTAAGAAACGTAGAATTTAAAGCGGAAACGAAAAAAAGGTTTTCGCTGTAAGAGCTCGTTTTCACTACGAGCGTGGAATGGAGCATTCTTTGTTTGTTTTATTGATCTCTTCGCGCTTAAAATCTAAGCGAGCACTATGCAAAGCAAAAAAAATCAATAAAATAAACTAGGAATACAACATTGCACGCTCGTAGCGGAAACAAGCCTTAGTTTATGAAATAGCTGTCGAAATTTGCCGCTCAATTAAAGCGAAGATCTTTTTTTTTGGTTTTGAAGTGAATCGAGAATCCAAATTTTAATGCCAAGAAATGAAAATGTTAAGAACTTGCGTAGAAACACAAACTGTAGATTCAAAAATAGGTTATCACTTTGTTTGTAAAACGGACTGCGGTCCGCGGCATCTTTATAGGCAAAAATTTCACCATGCGGCCAGAATATGCGTGCAAGTTGGACATGCCTGTTTTAGCGAGTGGAGATTTTTCTTTTGTTGTGGTGTCACTTTCAGTAGGAATCGGTCTTTAGGCTAAAATAGTCTCCGTAAAATTGAATTCGGAATCAGCGATGCTATACAGGTACCAGATTTTTGCATAAGAGCAGCGTTGACAAAATCATGTAAAAAAGTTCATACTATAGCAATAGAAGCAAGAAAAGTTATTACCAGGTCTTTGGCCACAGCCTTTTTTAATTTACACACTACCTCACATTAGCCATGCAAAAGCAAACTAAAATAAAAATGAAATTGACGTTTAGGTTTGTTACCATTATTGAAGTGTTTGTATTCAAATGAAAAAACATTTACTTTGAGTCTACTTCCGTAGATAATACCCAGCCAATGATGTCATCAACAATCATTTTTTGTAGTATGCAATTAAAACTTTTCTGTTAAATTTTTTATATTTTCTGTAAAACTGTTTATTTTCATTCCAATTTTAACGCACGAAAGTTTGCTGCCTGTATCACTGATTAATAATAACTATATCATTTTTCTAGTTACGCAAACGTCTTTATAGGAAAATATTATGATCATAATTCAGATATCTACGACAGAGATAAAGTTGCTTTTCTGGTAAGAAAACATTGGCTAGAAGTTAAAATTAAAAGCATTGTTTTTTTATACTTTTTAATGTTTCTAAATAATTGTTAGTTTTAAACTCAATGTTTTTAAATAATCATAATAATATGCTAACAAAAAAATGGTTAGCATATTATTATGATTAGAGACTTTTTAACATTCTATTTTTGTCGTTAACGTCTAATAAAGGGTTATTTAATTTAGTTTTAAGTTTCGAAAAGAAAAAAACACACAGTTTTTAAAAGCAAAGCTGTAGGAATCAGGGTTACGGAGTCGGAGGTTTTAAGAAGGAATCGAAGTCGGACTATTAAGAGTGCAAAGAGTGGAGTCGGAATATTTTACCTGACTTCGTCTCCTGATGCCCATTTTTTTTAGAGAACATTATTTTTAGGGACGAAATGCAAGAAATCGGGGCAGGTACTAAGTGAGAACCTTTTTTTTGAGAACACTTGTTTTTTGGGCTTGAAAATTATGAAGTCCGAGACGGATTTGAAGTGATGACCTTTTTTTTGGGACGACTTTTTTTATTAACGAGCCTATCCGGAAATATGGTTTGCCTATGCGCATTGCTATTATTGAGGAGTGGGAGTTGGAATCCTTGAAATTCTAGAAGTTGGAGTCGGCATCTTAGAAATTCTAGAAGTCGAATTCGGATCTTAAATCTTCCGATTCCGCAACCCTGATAGAAATGCAATATAAAGAGTAATTCTGGTAGATTGAGTTCTTATTTAGTCCAGAAAGTCAACAAAATATTTTTAAAGGTTTGCAAAAATGAGCACCTTTAAATTTTTGTCTTGATTTTTGAATCAACCAAATAAAACTCTATCTCAATATCTCATTTAAAATTTTTTTCTTATAAAACTTTAAATCTTTAGCTATTACTACAGTCGACTTGAGATATAAGGGATGCGGATATAAGGGATTTTCGCTTATAAGGGACTATTTCAAATGGTCCCAATGATTTTCGATGTAAAATAATACTAAAATATTCGCTTATAAGGGATTCAGATATAAGGGATTTTCGCTAATAAGGGATTAAATTTCCGAGTTCCAATCATAATTTTCTAGTAATTTCAGTCGGTTACAAGGGATCAATTTTTTGTTCTGATTTGTTGTTCGGTATGAGATCGAACTTTGTATCAGTCGGTTATAAGGAATATTCGGATATAAGAGATTAATTGAGCTGGTCCCGGCGAATTTCTTGTATCCGAAGTTGACTGTGCTTACAAAAATATTATATTGATTCCTGTGACTGAGTGGGTAACGGTGTCGTATTGATGGCAAACGCGACCGAAAAAGACAATAACAATAATATTGTTATTAAATTAGACTTATTATATTTTTGCAATTAAAAACCGGGACGCTTTGGAACAAAGGCCTTTATCAGATATAAAAAAAAGAATTTTTGCAAAGAATTTTTTTGCCTAAAAATTTAACAATACCTAAAGAAAAAAATTTTTTTCGTCACTTCAAGGGGAATAGAAAAAAGGGCGATTTAGGCGGAGTGATAAACTTTGCAAACTAAAATACACAGAAAAGATAAAACCAGGGACAAAAGTTACTAACTGAGCAAATTGACGAATTAGACAAGTTCTACTGTATAAATTTACATATTCGGCCAATCATATTTATCTGTAGACAAAACTTTTTTTCAAAAATTTTTTGTTGGATTTGACTTTCTCGTAAAAATCACAGCAAGAAAGATTCGAATTAATTTTGCAGGCGATATAAGGGCTTTCACATTCTGCTCCAGCATTTTACTTCTGTGATCAGACCACATGTTATTCATGATGGAAAAAATTCTTTCAACGGGAGCTGATGTTCCAAGTAAACAAAATATAAATTCAATCAAATTTTTGAAAATTCGGAATCCCACCCTATGTCTTTTTTTCAAATTTTTTAAATATCTGGAACCACTTCTGTTCAAGAGATGCTTCGGCCAGCTTTCTTCCTCGCAACATTCGAAAATATCCTTTTTCACAAGTACTTCCTCATCAAATAGAGAGTCGCTGTCAATCATCTGCTTCCTAAACATGACGTTGATCTTTTTTGTAGATTCAAACACTTTTGTCCACGATATTTCCGAGATAAGGTCACTCAACGGTGAGAATGCAAATCTTCATAAGCTCCATCATAAAGACCTGGATATGACAAACACATAAAGTTTCTTGCTTCTTTGTAAAACCTTTCTACGTTTACTTCACATGCCTCTTCTAGCTTTCTCAGGAACACCATTGCTTGGGATGGCAAGAAGTTGTTTTCTTTCTTTGCAAGAACGTTTTGCTTTAGTTCTGACAGAATAAGCAACACTTCTACTGCACTGATGCTTTCTTTTTCTAACTTTAAAATAGTCTGATAGAAGTATTTCAATTACCCATGAACGAATTTTAAATAGAGCTCTTGAGTTGGGTCTTCAAAACAGTTTTTGATTAGCGTAGGAAAACCTTCTTGAGAGTTGAAGTAACTTCTTAATCCCTCAAACATTTCAAGTATTCTTTGTAAAGCTGGTAGCAAAGAAAGAAATCTTGTATTTCGTCCTGCAAGATTCTCTGATATTTAATATCAACAAAGTCACAAAATTGTTTCAGCTCTGTAACGCGAACATTGTATATATGAAAAAACTTGTAGATTTTTACAACAAGGCTTTCGATACCTACGGGAAGATTATCTACAGCAAATTGAATGCAGTTGTGCACAATGTGAGCTGCACATACAAACCCTATCAGATTTTTTTCAATATTTTCTTTTACTTTGAAGAAAACATTATTCTGTCCTCTTCTTTTCAAACCTTCGAAGTTGGTGTTACAATTATCTGCGCAAAACCCAGCAAGTTTTTCTTTTAGACCATTTTACTCGAAAACCGAAACCACGTATTCGCTGAGTACTGCAGCTATTTCATCTCCAAGTGATTTGAATTCTAAAAGCTTCACTTTCGCACCAACATCAGGTACAAAATAACAAACAACAACTGGAACAATTTTGATCTCTTTTTTGTTTGAAGCATCAATAGAAGTCAAAACAAAATTCGCTTTATTTAATTCTTGGCGTAGTTCATCAGCTATAATCGGGGTATTGCAATTAATAAGCACTGCTTCACATTTTGTTCTTCAAAGAGCAAATTTAGTTTCAAATAATTTTGAAACTAGCTTAGAGGTACAATCGAAACTTTTGAAGGACTGTCCATGAATAGCCGTGTGATGGGTAGGATTGTCCATGAAAAGCAAAAGGACCGTCCATGAAAAGCAAATGTAGCTTCTTTCGCTGCTAAGACAAAAGACTCATCAGAAGAAGCAGCTTTGAAGAAGTTTGTCACACGAGCTGACGACATTACTGCTTCAAGAGAAGATTTGTGTTTTTTAGTTTACAAGTGGTCTTTAATATCTGAGCGTCCACCATGGCTAATTTGAAAAAACAGATTCACAATAATTGCAGAGAACTTTGCTATTAACAGTTTCTTTTAAAAATGGATAGTCTCTTTTAATATCACTGGTAAAACTGAATTCTCTTTTAGGCATTTTAAGATAAATTCTAATTTTGCAAAAGGAAATACAAACAATCACCAGCAGGAAATAAGTCTTTTCAATAACTTAACAGCAAAAAGCACATGTCCTTTTACTTGAGAACCTATCCGCTACAATGACATAATAACTGCATTGTACCCAACAAAACAAAACAAGATAGCGCATCACTCTGTTTAATAAGTCTGGAAAACAATAAAACACACCATACAAAACAAATTTATATACCTGTAGGGCTATGTTAGCTGGTTGAAGGGCTTAACCTATACTTTTCGACCGACTGGCCGGGACGCAGGGACAAGGCCTTAAAACCGGGATTGTCCCGGCTAAACCTGGACGTATGGTAAGTCTATATTAAATTATAAGTATTGTTATCTGTATAATTTCTATTTATAAATAAGTATAAAAATAGTACAAATTAGTATAAAATATCAAGTCGGATTTATATTCTTCGAAAAAAGTTTACGTGTAATGTAAACTATTTTAAAAAAGGTTTTTTTAATTTTGTAGTTTAGTGACCTAACTTTTTACAATAAAATTTAAGACCTTTTAACTGATAAACAAGTATGTAAAATTAAACCTTTACATAAAGCACTTTTTTAGGCATTCTTACAACATCATAATGCATTATTAAAAGGAGGACCTTTTAAACTCAATCTTTATCCGCAAAATTACTTCCACAAAAACCCTTATATATTAGATCGACCGATGCCGCCCAGAAGGGAAAAAATTAGATCTATACCGTTTTCCCAAAAATCTCCTTTTAAGCCAAGCTCCCCCGGAAAAAGAGTAAGTTTTTTTTAATAAATTATTGAAAAGTGCAGCTGATCTTAAAAAATATGAAAAGGATCAACTTGTAAATCCCAATCCTCTTTTGATTTAAGTATATTTTTTGTTCAAAAAATTCCGGATCCAACTAATATCACATAATATAATTAGAGAGCAAAAAAGAACCGTTTGTTTAAATGAAAAAAAAAAAAAAAAAAACAACAACTTTTAATCCAAAACTGAAAAACAGGTTTAGGCTTGCTGTTTTTGATTCTTTTTAATTTAAAGCAAATCGCCCACTCGAAAACAAGTAAAATAGAAAATTGTTTAGTTTTCAATTACACCTTGATACCAGCCCAATATCTTCTTGGAGCATTGGCGGGGTGCTCCTAGCCTTACATTGGGATTCATTGGGGTGAATTTTTTTGTGTGGCCTTTTATTTGGCCGGTTGTTGCTTTCTGTTTTCAACCGAGTCGCCAAGCAGCCTGTCACTGTTTAAGAATTTAACGTAAAGTTTTTTCTTCAAGAAGTTACATCTACGAAAAATAACGAATATCGGAAACAACAAAAATTATTTAGTCAGACAAACAAAGCGTCGAACTTCCTTCCTTCCTGTTGCAAGTGAAAGTGTTTCAAACTGAGCTTTTTTGCCACGTACACATTTGACACTGATTGATATGAATTCACGCACAGATTCCAACAAGCGATTATTATAATTTTTTTTTTCTAGAAATTTCGCTCAACATTTCAGTCTTTTATTATATAAAACAGTTTTGAAGGTTTAGCGCTTGAGCATTTGAGCAAGGATAGTTATGATTTGAAAAAAAGCGTTAGCAATCTTTGAAATTTTTTTAAAAAATGTTATAAAATCATTTTATTTAGTCTTTCAACCTGTAAATACATTTCTGCCTGACTAATGTACCCAATACATGATCTTTTTAATCATAAGTTGCTTGGCTTGAAATAATTTTTTACACGAATTTTGGAAGTTGGCAATTTCTCAGTTGTACATCTGGACAACCGGTTCACCTAAGTTCATTTTAAAGTTTTTTGGCCATGTTTCTTCAAAGATGTACAAATTGATTATGGCTATTCTTTGTCCTTAAGTTTGACATTTTTTTTTATTTGTTCGTGCATAAATCTTAATCTTTTATGGTTAAGATTATAACCGAAAATTTGGTAATTTTTCACGTTTTAGCTTGGAGGTTGCAAAGCAGGATCTTTTGATCATTATCCATCGCATTCAACAGATCCATATAAAGTTAAAAGACATAGAGAATCAATAAGAAACAAGTATGGAGAAATATTCCGTCCGAACGGCTTGCTTAAATCCTGCCCAACAAAATCTATAATAACGACGAACTTAGATCGGTCAGTACGTTTAGTGCTAATAAAACCGTTTGTTTTTTTAAATTACAGTCGACTCCGCTTTATTTGGACACTTTGGATCAGTTTGTTTTTGTCCAAATTAAGCGGAAAAATTAGCTTGTCCGAATTAACGAGAAATATTCGATAAAAGGCTTACATGCCTATCTTGATATTATACAGTAAAAGGTTAGTAAAAGCTGACGAAAGCGTTCAGAAAAGCAACTATTACGCCTAACAAACCATTATTTTTATATACAACGCACTAGAAGCATTTGACAACTTTACTTTTTTCGCCAAAGTTTTTTCTCTGCCATCGCTGACTGAACCGAATTAGCCCGATAAACAGAATGGATGGTGAAGTTAATTGTTTTGTTGCTGTTAAGAGTGTAGCGTTATCATTTCATTCTTCCATCCCAATCACTCAAAACTTTGATGTTTTTTTATTATTATACAGTACTACAATCACTAGCACTTGTTGTCCGAATCTTAAACAAAGGCTTGTCCAAATAAACGAGAGAATTATTGTTTGCATAGTTGTACCAACCCAAAAAAAATTAGAGGGTTATACCCTTTTGCATCAATTTTATTGACGGTTTGCCCGGATCTTAATCTTTTAACACTTTGCCAGATTTAAAAAAAAATTTGTCCCAAATTCGGGATAAAGACTAGAAAAAAAAGTCTTCACTTTAAATCCGTGTCTGGTTTCTCATTTTTGTCACAAGTTTACAGTGAAGACTAAAAAAGAAAGAACTGAATTCACACGAAATGTAAGTTGTTCTCGCTCATGATTTGATCGTGTTAAGTTGAATTACTTTATACTGCCAAAATAATTTATTGCCAGTGCCAAAAAATTCTGGTTTTTCCCAAGTTTTTGCTTTTGGGGGGCAATTACTCCCTTTCCCCGGCTTGTACGGTTATAGTTGTGCATTATTGACTTTTTTTTCGCTTTTGAGGCTTTCGTCCAAATAAAGCGGTTGTCCGGATTTTCCAATGTTCAAATAAAGCAGAGCCGACTGTACTATTATCTGTTTATATTGCAGCTTTATTCATGCCTTACGAAAAGTTTGTAAATCATTTGTAGGTCTTTATCTTGTTTGATTTATATATCGTAAGGTAATTATTTCTTGGGTGAAATAAAAAAAAGGACCTCAATCCAATAATTTTTATGGTGCACATCTGGTAGCCGAAACAGTTGCACATGTAATGTTTGAATTACTAACGTCAAAGACACCGCGATTATAAGCTGTTAAAAGAGTAGAATTAAATACGCTTGGCTAAACTAACTTAACCTTTTCTTTGTTTAAAAACCGTGATTGAAAAATGCAGCAAATTAAAATTTCAAGTGCTAATTCAATTGTAAAATCTTAACCTGCAATTAGTGTTTTCAATCGATGTAATTATTACGTCATGCAAAGGAAAGTGACAAAAATTCTGGCATAAATGACTAGCTTTATGTAGGTAAACTGATTCATAATGCATTTACTTGCGTAATAGTTGGGCCAATTCTTGTTATACCTAACAATTGTTTAACAGTAAGTACATATGGATATTTGTTGCCCAAAGTTTTTGAAAAATGTCTCTATTTTTTGACGCATCGTTTTTAATTTTTTTGTACTCATCTTTGGTGCTTATTGCTGAAATTTGTTCCGATGTTAAGTCCTTAGTTGTAAAATGAAGAATAAGAACAATTCTATGTGACTGCAATTGCCCTTAGACAGGATTAAATATATATTTGAAATTCACGTGATCGAGTGGTAATTAAGAGGACCGTGATTGTGATTTTCATCGACATGATTTCGGTTCAAAACCTACTCGCGCCATTCTGTTGTGTTCTCGGGAAAGACACCTTACAACATTTTCTCCTGCTTACCGGCTTTAGCAAGCAGTTTTAAATTTCAGTCATATCTCCATAAAATTAAAACTAAATAAAAAAGTACAACCCGACAGCAATATCTTGGCATCTCCGGAAGTAGGTCAGGATAATTGCTTTCCCTATGTATTGCGCCTCAGTCGCTTTCCTGGGAGTCAGGAAGATAAATACAGAGATGAGACGAAATCAAATTAATGAAATTGACATCATGACGTATTATAGATTTTCCATCAAAACTCGTATCTAGTGTTTGCGCCGGTGTGATTTTGTTTAAGCTTTACGGCTGCGCTTTCCGATTCGTTTTTTGCGACGCAACCCATGAGTTGATGAAGTTAGCCTTGGTTGAAACAGAATGTTTCTGAGACAAATAAAGTCTCACATCTTGACAACAGTTCACTTTTGAGCAGCCCCAATCGGAAACTTCTGTTAATGGCGTTTGAGGAAAATTAAAACGTTTTAATGTAACTGTACCTAAGTTGTTTGATAGTGTTCATAAGAACATAAAGCAGTGTTTTACATCCACACCCTGAGCACGCTTTTAATCCTTATTTCAATATACTTTGTTATAGGCTTTTTTGTAACATTATCTTGAGAAAAGCAAAAATGATTGTAGCCTACTTTTGTAAAACCTTATTATTTTAACAGTTTATTTACAAAACACACGTTGCCATCAATAACATTTGATTTGAAAGAGCTTGTTTTATACCATATAGGGCTGCAGTAAAAAGACATTATGAGACACCTCAAGTTTAACATTTTTTAAGTATTTTTTACCTAGAAAAAATATAAATAAATATCTGGATAAAAGCTAAAAGGAAACGAGGAGGGCGATTAACTTAACAGATTCTTTAAACTTTTTAGAATCTACATCACTTGTTGAAACAATCTCAAATTCAATTGTTTCTTATACTTTTATGAAACTGTTAGAAACTGTACACTGCTCCTGCCAAAGCTTTGAATAAGTAAAACAAATCAAACAGCTTGTGGTCTCATGACTCCAGTTTGTTTGAGGCTTGAAAAGATAAAAAAATGTTAAATGTGTGTTACATTGAGACTAAATAATAACATAAGAAGTTTGATTGTAAAAATTTAATAAAATTTTTAATAAAGATTTTATTATATTCTCAAACATAGGTACCAATTTGAATCTTAGGGAAGAGGTAAAATTGAGGCGGTGTTAGTCAAACTCGTAAAACTCAATTAAAGACTAAAAAATTTAAGTTCTTTCACTTTAAAATTAAAATTTTTTAATTAAAATAAAAGTGGTTTTTAATATTTCTTTAGCACGAACTTGTAAAGGCGGATTTCTAATGAAAGCTGACACGACAACAAAAGGAAACCCCCACTTGTAAAAAGATTTTAAAAAGTGTTCCCGACTCGACAAAAGCAATCTAACTAACAATTCCACAGTATGAAACGATAACGAAACGATTTTGTCTTCCAGAATTTTTTAAATTTTTTCTTTTTCTACAGTTCACCCAAGCATTCGGTGAAAAACTAGGTTTGAGCAATCTTACAAGTAATTTTAGAAAGTTTTACAATAATGTATGAAAAAGTACTATGCGGAATTTTACTTAAAAATTGCTATATTAACCTTAAATTTTTTTACAGATTGTGGACATATGAAAAATTATATAAAACTTTAAACATTAAAGATTTTTACTCTTTTTTATAAATTTTCCAGCTTTTCAAGGACACAAATGCAAAAAATTGGAAATCTTTTTATACGCACGCAGACTTTAGAGACCCCGGATCATGAAAATTACATGTATTTTAAGTAAATAATTTACAAAAAATTAGGTAAATTGCAACTAGCTATATAATATACAGTATTCTTAAAATTTTGGATCTATAATATAAACAAATAAGTACCGAAAGTTTCCTTATCGCAAGGGTCTAGCTATTTGTCAATAAGAGAATTAAATGAATAAAGAAATAATTCACAGATAGAATGCAACAACTTTACTTATAATTCCCAAAAATATATTTAATTTTGTTGACAGTTATGCCATAAAGTAAAAAATAAAACTTTAAAACATTGGTAAATTAATCAGATCAAAATCTACAAAACTGCTACACTCAAACAAAATTTCTTGCATATTTAAACTTTGACAAAATCGATTGTACTGATTACTAATATTTTTTGAAACGATGAACAAACAACAAAAAAAAGTAAAACTTAGTTCTTCTTTGTTGTGGCAGCGTAACAACTATTGACAAACTATTCTTCCTTTAATTTGTTTCGAATTTTTCGCTATTGCGTGAAAACAGGCAGTGATTTTTTGATCGTGTCAAAGTGACAACATATATAGTGTATGAATTGACACTACGGCGACTGCAGCACAAATCGCTGTACTGCTCGTCGTCCATAAGAAAAGCTGTAAATAGCCTACTACTTTTAATGTTCTTGGTTTGACCCAACTTGAAAAGAAGCCCTATTCTATTGCTTCAGGTTTAAATGCTATCTTGACTCAACCTGATGTCTGCTGTGTTTAACCCTCGAAAACATCCAAGATTTACTCTATATAAAAGAAGTACAAAGTATGATGTAACTTGGTTGTTTTATTGATCTGCAATAATAACCAGTATTAATTTGCTTTTCAGGTCGGTCAACATTAATAACTACCAGACCATTAAAAGAGTTACGTCTTATTAATGTGGAATTTGCTTCCTTACTATCTGTTTTTGTTTGTTTTCAATCAGGTGCATTATAACATATCTATAGTTTAAATTAAGTTGACAAAAAAATTTTTGTTGCTTCGGAATTATTCACTTTTTTTTGTAAAGATGTTAATTTTTCTGACGTTTATTTTTTGGCTTAACCAAAAAGCTAGCGTCCAAAAGCCTTTGAGCAAAATTTTTTATCCTTGCAATCAAAAGCATATATGTTACGCCATAGGTCAAGATCAAAAAATACTTTGCTTTGTCATAGGGTAATTCGTTCGAAGAATTTTTTGAACAAATTACAAATTGAACTTTGAAGGCCTAACTCTTAAAGTTTCTTTGAAGTGTTAGGCCAAAAGTACAGTTTGAAGAAACTTAATATCTTGGCCAGGGTGTTGATGGCTTTGACTGGAATTGGTATTATATATTAATATTTCTGATTGCAATTATTGATTTTTTGTTACGTAAATACTAATAAAAATGGATTACCTGATTGGTTATCTTTTTTTTAATTCTAGTTCAAAAGCATCATTCTCATCTCACTGTTTTGTACTTCGTAAAATACATTTAAAATCTATTAATAAATAACAAGTAGAAATCTTTGACTGATTGTGATTAGAAGAACGCTTATGCTGAGAAAAAGTTTTGATAATGAGATCGTCGCCATTTTGTCTCAGTAATTACATGTTTCACAAAGTTATTGCTGATTCAAATACGTAAAAGTTTTTGATTTTAAAAAAAAAGCAGTCCATTGTTGAAATATGTAAAAATGATTGGTATCGTATTGTGTCTTTCTTACCTAGTTCCGTTTTGCTTCCAAGAATTAATTTAGTTTCTGCAAGTCATGATTGTTTCTTTGCGTAGTGACAAGTTTTTTTATTCCTCACAAATACTTCCACCCAGAACTGGTTGTAATAACAACGAGCGCTTTTATACAATTTACGAGGGAAGGCGAAAAGTCATGACGTAAATGGACGATAATTGTTTTCTCCTGTTTGGGCTTGGCCGTTGACGAATGAGATGACCAGGTGCAGACAAAATTAGTATTAAAATCCAGAATAAAATAATCCTTGGTCAGAGCCTCGGTGAATATTTCATAAAATTTTTCATGCCGTAGTTGGAGTAAAAATAAGAATAAAAATTTCTAAAAAGAATCTTTTACTGCACACTGCATACTGCACAGCACTCTAGTGCAATTTAGTAGTAAAGCTATAATCACTTAAGTTGTCAAATTTTATTTCGTGAAAACTTTTTGTAAACATAAACATCAAAGCTTCAAAGTAAAACACTATACTGTATGATGGCTTTTTTTCAATTTTGGATTTCACTCCACTTTTCAAGAATGATAACAAAGCAATTTAGTTAGTTTCCCAACTTAATACTTGAAGCAACTTTCGCGGATCCTATAAAAAACCTACCGCTTCAGATCATAGTATAGAATATTTAAAAGGTTTGTAAACTACTCTTGTAAGTGGCTTACTTTTGAATCGCGACGTTTCGGGTAGAGAAGCGTTCTCATGCGGTAAAAGCGAAATACACTTTAACTGCTCAGTACACCGACTAAAGTTGCAGGTATTGCTGTTGAGTTTGATTTAAAAGTCTGCTTTCAAATTAAAAAAATAATAGAAGAGAGTTTTTAAATCATACTGTCAACAATCCATTTGTTTGTTCACCTATTTTTTTTCAGACGACTTGTTGTTGGTAAAAATTCTTTTTGAGGTGATTAACTACCCTAAATAAAACATTCAAGATATTATCAACAAAAAGTTTTGATACTAGAGATTAGACAAACAAGCAAGTGCCCTGTTTTTGAAATAAGCCAAAAAATTTTTTTATAAATTAACGATACTACAAAGAATTTATCAATAAAGTTCGTTTTATTTCACAACAAACTCTTTTGTTTTTACACAAGTTCCGATTTGCATAGAAATAAGAAAATCGAAATTTCGTTATATTCACATCAATCGCGATTGCTACGTATTAGATATTTCCAGTTATTTTTCATCGGTTTTTTCGTTAAATTATTTGTTTTTGGTAATGTTCCAACAAAATATCGAAAAGTGTTTAAAGCATTTCAATCCAATACTCTATCATAAAAATATTGTAAAAACAAGAAACATTCAAATATAATTTAAAATCCATTCAAAGTGTTTTGAAACATCCGTATTTTTAATATTTGCATAGGAAACAAAATTCAATAATTTAAAAGAAGCAGCACTCAATGAAAAAGACTAAAACAATAGCAGTTGATTAATACAACGACGGTGATAATTGGTACTCAAATGTAAAATGCAAATTTGGAAAAAATGGAAAAAATGAAAAATTTAAATTTAAATTTGTTAGCATGAAAGACTTTATTTTTGACGTAGACCGTCAGCTAATAAAGAAATATTTTTATGATTTTCCTTTAAAAGAAAACATTGAACATTCGGGAAAAAAGCTTTATAGATCCAAAGGTAAAATGGTTTCTGTTTTTTTTCTTTTTTTTTTTTTTTTTTTTTTAATTTCTAATTGATGCAGTTTGTAGAAAGCTACAAAAAACTATTTCTTTACACTCGGTTTATATAATGAAATCTTGACGCTTTAGTTTTCGACGTTGGTTGCAGCCCAACGATTGTTTCAAATCAGTTGTTACTGTGTTTCTAAGATGCTTGCTTAACTCTGACCGACAAAACGTCAGTTTGAATAAAATGCCTTGCTGATTTGGGTTCGGTATTATCACCGGAAGAGCGTTCAGAATTACCGTAGATCGATGCCTGGTGAACACTTTCACTATGTTTTTAGTTGTATAAAAGTAAAGCAAATAAGATCTAACTTTTCTGCTGAAATAAGATAAGATTTTTAAAAAGGCAACCTTTTTTAAGCCATTTTTTATTATTAAAATATTGTTCGTAAACTAGACCTTATAGTTTTTGATTAAATATAGCTTCTAAAAAAACTGATCAATATAAGTGTAAAACAAATATAGCACTTCAAAGAACCATAAGTAATTCTAAAATAAAATTTATAACAGTTGAATAAAAACACAAAAACCAACAAATCACAAAGACGGTTAACAAATGCCGGCACTAGCAAGTTTATTACAAAACTTATTGAAGTGAAAAAAATTCAAAATAAATTTATTTTTGTTGTAATTTTTAATATCAAAAGCATAAAATGAATTGTATTCAAACGTTTTCCAACAACAAAAACAATAACATACAAATAAAAAGAACAAACTAAAATATACATTCGATAACAATATTCATAGCAATACTGCGCAATAATAGTTACAAGAATCTTACACCTCAACATTGTAGATTGACAAAGAATCTGTTTCACTAGCTTCCCTCGATGATCACTGGTCTGAATTTAGCTCATTAAAATTGCTTTTTTGATTTTCTTCTTCAAAATCACTTTCTTCATACTTTGGCAGTTCCCCTTCGGTAAACAGAGAAGATTTTCGAGACAAATCTTTCTTGTCTATGGATGAAATCGATTGGAGCAATGTTAACTTTTTTTTCTTTTTTCTTTTACTTACATAACTTAGAAAAAAAACTCATGGCTTAAATTACAAAAATGAAATGCAATTATTTAACTTATTTGCTTGGAAATTACCAAAAGATAGTTAACTTTGGGAAAAATATCATTAAAGAGCTACTTTATATTAATTTTGCATTTCAAGAAATCTGCACTGATGATGATTTATTACATTTAACATTTTATTATTTTATTATATTTATTTAATTTAATTACCTTTGTATGTTTTTACCGCATCATCGTACGAAGGTAAGATACTATCAGTAACAGCAGACCACGATGAATCTCTTCTTTGCTCTGAGTTGACATCAATGCCGGGTTGTCCATTGTCTGGAAAGTCAAAAAATTTTAACGTTTACAAAACATGTTTTTGTCAAATTTTCTTGTCCTGTAAGAGAATCAAGGTAATGCAGAATTGATATTGCAAGTAACATTGATCATACATCTGTGTGAATTTTCTTTTAATACCGATTTAACCGTTTATTCATATTTAGAAAGTCACTATTAGCAACAACAACATCTATCAAAAATGAAGAAGGTTCTAGAAAAACTTACTGTTTAATGCAAAATGAGCGTAGGAAGGAGGATTATCATCTCTCGGCAAAGTTCCGTTTCTAAACGCAGCGTTTTCTCTGCCACGAAGCTCACGTACAGCTTGCCGACGCATTTCTATTCTTCTACGAATCACTTCTTGCTGCCTTGCGCTGCGATATCTGCCACAAGAAAAATTTTGCATTGCGACAACAGAATCGTGTTTATTTTAACATAAACTGACAATTTTTGCTTTTAAAACATATCAAACAAGATTTCAGATGCTTTCATAAAAATCGCTTCTCTGAGCTTTTTACTATGGAGAAACGGTAGCGGTTTCACATGCCAAAAAAAAAAAGATATTTTTTTTCATTTCATCTCATTTCGTCTCTATATATTTTAACCTCCTGACTCGCTGGAAAGTGACAGAGGCGCTAATACATAGGGGAGCAATTAACCTACTTCCATGATGCCAAAATATTGCTGTCGGGTTGAAAAATTTTATTTTGTTTTATTAGCTTTACAGGGATAAGACTGAAATTTAGAACTACTTGCGAAGATCGCTAAGCAGGATAAAGTGCCCCAAAGTGTCTTTCTCAAGGACACACCACAGAGTGGCGCAAGTACGTTTGAAACTGAGATCATGTTGATCACAATCACGGCGTTCTTGACTGCTCGACCCCGCGGCCAACAAGATGAAAACAATTTTGAAATAGTAACACTCCGTTTAATATGTCTAGTTCTAGTTTTATATTAGATAACTTTAATATTAAATTAGAAAATAAAAAATAAAATTTTTTTCATCATGTAGCTTTCGGTATATACTGTAAAACACAACTTAGAAAATAAATAATGTTGATAATTTTTTAGACATACTTAGCTTCAAAATTTTATGTTGGGTCGTCGCTTGATATTTTAAGGCGTGGTCAGCAACTGGCGAATAAGCTTAACTTAACTTTTGTTCATTCGGTTTCGATGTATATATTCAGCGTAAATAATCGTCGATACTGAATAAACACTGAGTGGCAGACTATGTCGAGTTTGTATGCCACTTACACCCAGGTTAATTTTTTCTAAAAGCGCAAATACAATCACACCAGTTCATTAAGTGCAATTGTCATCAAAAATTTAACTATTCAGATCAGCGGTGGGCAAACTTTTTAACTCGAGGACCGCATTTACAAGTTGATTTTGTTTAAAGGCTTGCACTATAGTGACCTCTAAAAAAAAGATCTTCGCCTTGAATTTGTCCCGATTTTTTTGATTTTTTCACCAAAAAATCAGTGATTGCTGAAAAAAAAGATATTAATAATTTGTTTGTGGCTTTCGTGGACGCAGTTTGCCCACCTCTGATTCAGATGGCAAATTAAATAAAACTTTTAAAGCAGAAGCAGAAAATTGGAAAACAATTTCAAGATAAGTCAAATCAATAACTTATTGGTTTTGATTAGTAGACAGAAAATTTAGCTATTAGTAAATCTATAATAGATTGCTTTTTTATCAAATTAAAAAAAATTGTTTTCAAATTTACGTATTGACTTTTACTTTTAGCATAATAAGAACGATTTGAAAACGGTTCATCTAAATCTCATCGATAGAAAAATTTCTTGGTTTTTTCTGTCCTCCAAATACAGCTTACACGTATTTTGGTTTAAACGTGTTAAACAATCGCGACCATAATGCTCATCTCTATTAACTCTCAGAATCACAGGCAATATCGCAGAAGTTAATCCAAAAACAGCCATCAAGCGATTGCTCCAACCTGCTTTTGAAGATGCCAAGATATTGTTGTCCAGTTGAAATTTTTTTACATGATTTTTATTTAGGTATAACTAGGTTTTTTTGTTACTTTATTTTTGCTAAATTTTGACTTAACAGTTTTGGCGTGTAATAAAAATTTTATTTCCCAAGAAATTTCGGTTAAAATATCGCGGAAACCCTTATTCACATTATTTTAGAAAAGGATAATTGCTTTTTTTTGTCGGCAGTGAGATAAAAATTTCAGTTTATTTTGTACATTAGTGATCCGCGATTATAAACACTACCCAAATGTTTTCTTCTGTGCAACAATTATTCGTATTTAAACTTAAACATGCATTTAGTAAAAGTAATTTCATGCATCAGCACTTATATATTTGCTGTAAATGTTTTTACACATTTATTGTCATCTTTATCTGACTCGTAAGAAAGCTTCAAAAACGCTATATCAAATAATCACCCAGACCAATTTTCAAAGATGCCAGAATATTGCTAACCGGTTGATATTTTTATCAGTTGTTTTAGTTTTTATTAGAAATATGAATGAAATTTAGAGTTGCTGGCAGAAACTGCCAAGCAGAGGGCTGCAACCCTTTACAGGCACACAACAAAATGATGCGGATAGGTTTTGAACCACGATCGTGTGAATGACATTTGCCGTCAATATAGCGCTCTCACCCACTCGGCCACAATTCCGACTTTTTATAACAAACACATATTTAAAAGCACATTTTCTTTTACTTAGATGAGAATAATACTTTGTTTCTGCCAAATTTTTATATTGGTAAACATTTCTATCGTATAAATCAAGGATTTCTAAACTGAAAATTGCGCACTGGGATGGTAAGCACTAAAAGTCTCCAGGAGAGGCGCAAAGTTGGTGGAATATTACAATATAAAACATGCAAAACTTAGATTGCTGATTGCTGATTTGTAAAGAAAAGGTGGGCGAAAAGTTTTAAAATTAACAAAAGGGGTAGAAAACTTCAAAAGTTTCAAAATACCTCTTATAAAGTCTAAAAACAAATTTTAAAAGTATTTATAGCTGCTCAAAAAATTGCAAAAATAAGCAAGAGAGGAGTTTTATATGTAAAATGTGAGGAGGTAATATTTTGACAAATTTTGACTTTATTCAAAATATTGACTTTATTTTGACTTTACTAATCCGCAAAAAGACTTCTGAACAACTGAAACTAAAGTTGTGTAAGTATCATGTTGTTACAAAACCCTGAAAAAACTTTTCACTTTATTGACTTTAACGGGCCCAAGTCATAACAATAAAATTCAGAACTGCTTGCTAAGACAGTTAGACGGAGAACAGTAGCAAAAGACACAACAGCATGACAGAGCAGGAATTGAACCGGCATTGGGTCAATCACGTTTCACATTAAAACGACGCTTTCAAAAATAATATCAGCAGCCTATAGCGTTTTTATTTTAAAGTATAATAGCAAGGTGAAAAAAATTGTGATTTATTTATGAAATATTGAGGCACTTCAAAAACTTGCATTGGTAATGAGCTCTCTGTTTTAGTTATAGTTAGTTTTAAAAAACAGTTCCTAAAACTAAAATTATATAAATCTTTAAAAAATATTTTATCGTATTTCAATTTTTTTACGATTTTAAATTTGAGCTTAAATCATCTTTTAAGGCTTACTTGTTGATAGCCATGCAAAATGGAGGAATGCTGACGAGTATGAAAAGTATTCCAATGTAGTTTGGCAATGAAGTAAAATAAGCAATAAATACAATGCCAATAATCAAAAATATCATTCCCATAAAAATGCCAGAAAGAAAAGGGATCAACCAGCTTTTTCCGCAAGTTTGTTGACTTTCTACTCTTCTTCTCCTGTGACGAGTTCTTCTTCTTTGGTGCCTGGAATTCTGAGTTCTGACTGTTGATTGAGATCTGGTATCTTCTGGCCTTTCATTTCTTGCGCCCTCCCAATCATAATCCATGGTTACTCCTATTTCATCTTCGGTGCAAACGTAGTTGGGATTCGGATTGCTTCCACTTGGAACATCATCATGCGGAAGACTTTCTAAATTGAAAGTGAGCATCAGTATCGTTCTTTGGCGTTTTCCCAAATTTTTACAAAACGAAAATCAAAATATTGCTTCCAATCACAAAAAATTATGGGTAGTTGAATTTATTCGAAAACTTTGAAGTTACTTTTACAACAGTCGATAAAGCATCTATGTAAATTGGACCCATGCATTCTTTTCACACTCCATTTTAAGGTTATCCGAAATATTTTCCCACAAACTATATGAACGAAACTGAGCATATTAATCTGATGCCAATTTTCATTTAACTGTTCAACAAAACAAGGTCATTCTTTATTTTAAGGACCTGAAATATATTACATTTTAATGTAAAAAAATTGTCGTTTAATGTGACATAATTTAACGGAAATGTTTCAGATTACATGAATGTACTTATTTTTTGTGTAACTGTATAGAGCTGGTTGTTGCCTTCGGCTTCAAGTTTTTTCAACATTATAAGTAAACAGCATGACCCCATTTTGAAGTTTGTCTTAAAGTGGCTTTTCCAAATCCACAACAACAATCACTCAGGCAGACTAAGTAACGAATTTAGGTCTTTCTGCTAGCAAATCAGTGTTTGCACATTAAGCTATCCCAAAAAGGTAACAATAGCCATGGTATGTAAATTGACGAAATGACATTTAAATTTTTTAATTTATATTAATGGATTAAGTGCTGTAATTTATACAATTGCAGTCACACTTTTTAAAGACATTTTGCTCCTAAATCTTAAACACAAATAAAAGAATAAAAAGTGCTTAGCTGCAATAGAGAATAAAATTGAAATCAATAAAAAGTCAAAGATATAATTTGTAGTTCATTTCAATTGAACATAAAATTTTGTGGCCGTATGGTAACAAAGCAGGAAAAGTTATTCAAGGTTGAAACCCGTGTGGTTGACGTAATCCCGTGTAATAGCAAGTAAAAAGTTTTTTTAATTGGCACGCTAGTTAGTGAAGTGGTTAGCGGTTCTACTCCCAGCTAGGTTCGGGTTTTATCTTCAGATCAGTCCAAACCTGAAGCAGATTACCAACCCTCGCCAAGGCTGAGATAGTCCCAGGTGAGTGGTTTGCAGCCCAAGCACAATGTTGTGGAGATGGGTACCGCGAACTCGCTAGACGATTGGGCGTAAAGATGCAAATAGAATGGTCCGAGTTTTGCTTTTTCCAAATAATGAAAAACATCGGAAAAATTTTTGTTCAACAATGTTTGTAGAAGCCATTTAATTTTTATCTTTAAATGCCTCGCGTTTTTTATCAGACGACAATGAAGGAAAATTCAACATTAATATTATTTAAACACATTTGAAAACTAGCCACATTTAATGCAAGAAAAGTTTAACAAAATTCATAGTTTTTATGTATCAAATGAATAAAAATGTTAACTATTGAAATCATTTAACCATAAAACAATGCGCTAAAGTTGAACTTCAGTCTTTTTTAATCACATGAGATTTGGTAGGTAATGATCACTTCGACAGGTGTTATGGAACCAAAAATAAAAGTGTAAAAATTTTTAAATAAAAAAACTAGAGGTTTTACAAACCTACCGTTACATCTGACGAAGCAGTAGCTCGCGAAAGCGCGTGTCATCAAAAAACTAAGTCATGTTTAGTCTATTTTAAGTTTACTTTTAATCATTTTTACGATAACTCTACTTTTTTTAATTTAATTAAAAATTGCAAAAAACAACAACATTTAACATGGAAATTTTCTTTAAATAGTAAATTCAAGACAAGAGACTTACATCCATCATTAAAAAGCTCTTCAAACAAAGCGTTTTTCAGTTTTTTTGTGGGACGCAAAATTTTTTGAAAACAGAATTGTTGGCTAATATAAAATTAAATCAAAAGAAGACAAAAATGATCTTTCTTAAATCTATATACATAAGAGTTGTTTTGAGGTACATGAGAAAAAAAGATCTTTAATTTAAATTGTAGAAGCAAAAGTCTTTTTTTACAAAATTAGTTGTGAACAATAGTTACATAAATAAATTATTGTGTAATCAAATTATAGGCCAATCGGCCTTTATCCACAAAGACTTCACCGTTTATAATATGAGAAACGTTACCTTAGACATCAAATATGGCCCATATGAAGCAACTTTACAAAATTCATTAACAGAATATTTCCTATAGTTTTACACTGAAATTATTTTGCATAAACGAACTGTGCAAACCTTCTTCGTTGATCGAACTGTCCCGTTGAAGCTTTTTCTGCGTTGTCATGGTTGTTTAAACTTGCATGGTCGACAAAACAAACAATTCAATTGAAAGAAACAATAAATGCGTTTTTGTATAACCCAACACTAAGCTAACGATAGAAGTTTCAGTATCTGAGCAAATATAAGTTTTATTTGAACGAATAGAAATTGAAATTCTGGGTGAATGATTGGAACTTTTCTGCAGTGTTAAAAGAAAAATAAAATTTCCTTTTAATGAAACATTTGATTTGGTTTTCGAATTTTCACAAGTCGGTAGAAATCAAGAATTCCCAAATTCCATTTATGAAATTTTCAAGTTGTTTTTAAGTATTGTTGATCAAGCAAAAATTTTCCAGAATAATTTATAAACATTTTGCGTTAGTTTATTAAACGCCTTAAAGATTCCTTTTAGTAAGTTCTTTTGAAGAACTAAAGGTATAATGTACCCTTAATTAACAACATAGTGTTACAATCATTAATGCACTTATTGCTGTTATTGTTTACCAAAAAACCTCCATAAAAACTAGCCGGCACTACATTGAGGTAATAACAAAAATTTAGATTTTTTCTTATTTAAATATAATTTTTTTGCCAATAAATACGTTGTTTCTTTTTAAATTAAAATGTAAGATTACAAAAATCGTTTGAAATATACAGCAGGCCTATATGTTCTATTAAAAAGTGCCAATTTTTTAATAATAGTTATTTTTTTAAAAAATAAGCTAAAATAAAGCAATTTTACGAACAAAAAAATAAAGTTTTACAAAAAAGATTTTTAACTTTTAAAACTAGGATGATAACAATAGGCAGATAAGAAAATGTTGCTATTAGCATATTAACAAAAAACTGACCAGAATTTAGAAGTTATTTTCTATCCTTCTTTTATATCAGTGTAGAATATGAAAAATATTTTCTGTAACAAACTTAGCATTAAAATATATGAAAATTTATGTTTTTTTATTTAATCAAGTGGTTTAAAAACTTTTTAAAGCTTTACTCATAAATAAAACAAAAAATATTTGTAGCATACTTAATACAAAAATGAGCTTTTTCTCTTTAAAATGTAAAAAAAGTGTTTTGCAGGTCTCTCATCCAAATTAACTTACCTATTCAATTGTTACAAACAATATCAAAAGTTTCTTAAAGCTCTCAAAATTATCAGTGGCACACAGCTTAAAAAAATATGGATTCTACATGTACAAGCATTCTAATCAGCCAAAAATTCTAATATTTTTACTTTATAGCAAAAATTTTTAAGTTAGATGATTTTAGTTAAATTAACTAAGAGTAATTTAAAGTGGTAAAAAATGTAACATAGCAAAATATGCGGTATTGCCAATTTTTATTTTATGAAGCTACATGAAAATGATCAAACGAAATGGCACTTTATTTACAATCGAAAATTTTTTAGCCTACTTTAACTACAGTACAATGCACTGAAAATATCTGATTGTATTGAATGCATTTGACCGGAACCAAAGTACTGGTTTGATGGTGTTTTTAACGACTTCGTTGCACGAACATTGTCAATAAAAGCCAGTAAAGCGTGAATGCTAAAACTACAGTTTGAGATAACTGATAAAAAAATCATTGTTTTGACAAGTAATGTTATTTACGTGCAAACTCTTGAAAAAGCCAAGTCTAACCAAAAACCTTTAACTTTTCTTTCACAGTGTTTCTCTAAACAGTATTTGCTTGATCGCATAGACCAGTGGTTCTCAACCGCTGGTCAGCGGACCGGTGACGGTCCGCATTAGCCTTTCTGCCGGTCCGCAACAATCTATTCGTATTTTTATGATTAGCCTTTCTATTCGGTGCCGGTCCGCAACAATCTATACCAATTTTATACTTTAAAGAGGCGCTACCACTTTAGAAGTAAAACAGTGTCAAAAGTATATTAGACTAACAGTAATTATTGATTTTGCTCAATAACTAAATGCAAAATTAAGACTTAAATTAGATTGGAAAAAATGTGTAGCGGTGTGTACTGACGGAGCTGCCAGCATGGTTGGTTATCATTCGGGTGTAAGCGCAAAAATAAGAAAAGTTACAAAAATCTGCTGTCTTACACATTGCATAATTCACCTTGAAAATTTAGCTGCCCAAAAATTGTCACCTAAATTATACATGACGCTATGATCGGAGCAGTTAAGATTATAAAATATATTCAATCATGTATTGCATTTGAGAGTTTTTGAGGCACTGTGTGAACGCATTGGTTTACAACATCACCATCTCATTTTTTATGCAGAAGTGATACGGTTTTCGAGAGGACGCGTTCTTGCGCGTCTTTTTGATTTAAAAGAAGCAAATGAATATTTACGTGAGTGAAAATTCCCTGTAATATCTTCAACTGTATTTCAAACAGGTACGCAAATGCATGACCTGGAAAGTTAGTTGAAGACTAAAAAAAAATTTCATCTCCTGTTTATGTCACTTCGTTTATCCAATGAACTTTCGGTTTTCTTGTATACATTCCGAAAAATCACTTTGATTTTACCACCTATTCTTTTTTTGTTGTTGTTTTCAAATATATTTTGAACAGGTACGCAAATGCGTGACCTGAAAAGTTAGTTGCAGACTAAAAAAGAAATTTTATCTCCTGTTTGGTAGTTCGTTCACCTAATGTACTTTTGATTTTCTTTTATATACGGTATATTCAGAAAGGTTTTTATAAAGTGCCTCTTTTCTTCGATTTTGCGCCCTTGCTAACTTACAGTTTTTTTGCTATTGTCAAATCATTGTTTTAAAAACTTTGCTTAATTTAATTCCGGTTGAATTAAAAAGTGTGGAGACAAATCCAACCAAATGCTTTTGTACCTCTAATTCAAAGGAAACTATTTGCCCCTTGTGCGCTCCTGCTCCCGACTTTGCCTTTTAAAAACTTTAATAGAGTCACATTTACTAAGTGTCATATCTAGAAGACAGCATCAAATTCCACATCAAATAGAGTTCTTCTGATGCTAAATGCTCCCTTTTGTTTCATTAAAATTCTTTTTATCAAGTTATCGCGTTTTTGACAATTTTGTCATTAAAAAGAATTACCGGGCCGCAAGATTGTTTTGGAATATTACCGGTACGCAAGCTTAAAAAGGTTGAGAAACACTATGAACTGATGATTTATTAAATTACAGTTTTTTTGTATAAGGCAAGTTGGATTGGGTAAGATGACGTAGAGATTTTATCTTGCTTGCAACGAAATCTCTGCCGATGAGCTGCAATTTTGCCAAAATAATACTTTTGTTAAAAAACTATTGTCCAAAAACCGTTCGTTTTTTGTCTAAGTATGATCGAGATTTTTATTTCCTTGCCGAATTGCTAAAGGAATCCTCTT
This sequence comes from Diplosoma virens, assembly GCA_963680785.1. Lineage (NCBI taxonomy): Eukaryota > Metazoa > Chordata > Ascidiacea > Aplousobranchia > Didemnidae > Diplosoma > Diplosoma virens. The sequence goes on along the minus strand of OY796881.1, from coordinate 45,206,399 downwards.
GACAAGCGCCAGACACGTCATGCCAGTATGCTCCATACATAAATCTTCTATTCAAGAAGGTACCGAAGGCAGTGAGTTTAGATTCCTGGCCACTTTGCTCAACACTTGACCTCTCTCCACAGATATGACACTTATTACGGTTTCTTGTTGGGTTTAAATTAACGCGTGCGCTTTTTAGGTGAACTTTGTGCGCATGAGGACTTGATAAAAGATATTGCGCTGTTAAGCCATGAAAGTGTAGCCTAATCAATGCGCTGGGCATAACACGAAAAAGGTTAAGGTCTCAATCAACGTTCCCTCGCGCAGTACTTTCGTTTTGCCGCGCACTGCATAAGTATTGGCAAGACAAGCTAAATACGTGTTTTCAATCAGAAGCAAGCTCTACAGGATGGTGAATATTCAAATAGCTTTCATCTCACCTTTTAGTTTTTACTCCAGGAATTATGGTGATCGCTAAAAAAAAAATGTTTTCTCTTCGGTATCATCTCTGACTTCCCTATTTTCCTCGCCAAACCGGAGTGTTCTCTAAAAAAAAAAAGGTCTTCACTTCGATTCCATCCCTGATTACCCTATTTTGTTCTCGAAATCAAGGTGTTGTCTATAAAAAAAAAATAGAAAAAAAAGGTCTTCACCTCAAAAGTAGCACGAAACCTCGAAAATTCGGGACAAAAATTGGGAAATAGAGAGATCGATTCTACGTGAAGATCTTTTTTTTTTCTTTAGAGAACACCTTGATTCCGGGAACAAAATAAGGAAATCAAAGATGGAATCGAAGCGAAGACCTTTTTTTTTTAGAGATCACCTTGATTCCGGGAACAAAGTAGGGAAATCAGGGATGAAATCGAAGTGAAGACCTTTTTTTTTTATGGAACACCTTGATTTTGGGAAAGAAAACTCAAAGGCAAGATCAAAACTCTTTTTCTTTTTTACTGAACATCAATTTCTGAAAATCCTTGCCTCAGGTACCTAAATTTGAATATCCACCACTGCTCACACGGCCTTTCATTTCGCGCACACTAAGAAAGCTCTTAGAGGGAACGTTGGTCGTAAATATCTTCAAAACTAGTTGCAATGTTTGAAATGACCCGTTTGTATCTATAGTTAGAAATAAAAAACACAGCATGGTAAACCTTCATCAAACGGAATTGATTTTATATATTTACGGATCACATTAAAAGTTTGGTCAATATCATTCTTTATGCTGTAGGTGGAATAATACTGATCAAGAATGAATAAATGAACAAAATTATTTGATATACATCTTGCATCAATCCAAAGTAGAAAAACGATAAATTTTCGGTAACAATCTCTTCAGAGTAAATAATTTTTTATACGTACAAAACGATGACACTGTCAATTAGACAAAGATTAACTATTCCATTAAAAACAAACAGTTCTTATCCTTAAAAAAATAGATTTTTTTTTACGTTGATTATGTTCTAATCAGAAAGCGTCCTACTCTTGGCCCGGCAGGTTTTTAAGTTTCCCATTTTGTAAATAAATGTTGTCTAGAGAATTAAGTCAATTTGAAAAAGTTTAAATGCCTGAATAATAAAAAGCATTACAAGTGCATTTTGCAAGACCATTGCTATCTGAGAAAGAGCATTGAAAGGCCATTGCTATCTGAAAAACACCTTAAAGATTCCCCCCTGCATGTAGCTTTCGTCCGTCTACATTTGAGCTTAATATCACAAGAGCTGTTGGTAACAACCAATGCCAAATATCATATAAATGTCTGTATTTATTAGAAATGCAAAACGATTTTTACTTGCCTGGATTGCTTTTTAAATCCCTTATTATATGTATTATTATTAATGTTGTCAATTTAGGCCTGCAAATATTTTTGGTAAGTGGTTTTTGTTTCAAAAAGTTTGTACACCCCAGCTCTAATCTAACCAGCGATTATCGGTTTTGCTTTTTTTGGAAAATCTTTTGGTAAAATGGATATTATTTCCTCACAATCTGCAAAATAATTGTTTCATTTTTTAACAAATTTGATTTTTTTAGTCAAGTTTAAAACCACTTCGTGTCCTCTTTGGATGACCCAATAAACTCACGTCTAAAAACAACTTTTTGATAAAACCATTAAACATAACCGGCTTGCTATTGCAATTTGCTGCTTTAAGCTGTATTTATATTAACCAAAGTCTTAAACAAAGTCAGCTGACGACGCACAAGACTGTTTCTCGGTTCAGAGTCACAGCGGACGCGAAAAAATCAAACAGAAAGCGTAATTCTTAAATCCATCGCGGAAAACGACGCTTTTCGTTTCACTTCATTTCTATATTTATCCTTCTGACTCGCAGAAAACGTCGCAGGCGCGATGCACAGGGAAATTAACAAGCAATTACCTCATCCTGTTTCTGGAGATGCCAATATATTGCTGTCCAGTTGCAATTTTTTGGTTTGGTTTAATAGTTTTATAAAGATATGTCTGAAATTTAGAACTTCTAACCAAAACAGCCAAGCAGAAAAAAATGCCGCAAAGGCGTAAAGTGTTTTTCCCAAAGACACAACCGAATGGCGCGAGTGGGTAATCGACGTCATGTCGATCACAATCACGGCGCTTTTGATCCATTCGACCACGCTGCCGACTATCACCGCAAGTCCTTTCCGACTGAATCGATCTAAAAAGTTGAGTAATATTTCTACTTGAACTTTTATCCGCTAAGCACAAAAAATTTTGCACTTTGACAATTTTTTACGCTTTCCCTTTGCTTTTTCGGGCGATTTGCGCTACCGCTTTGCGTTTTCCGTGTCCGCTTTCTGACTGAAGCGACTTAATAGATTGTTTATTGGAAAAACTGCAGTTTAAAGAACATACAATAAGTTTTTGCTAAAATAAACTTTGAACTGAACTGAATTTATGTGTTCTTGAAATCACAGTCAATTTCTCTCAGATAAAAACCTGTTCTCACATCATAGTGTAACATCAATTATAGCCAGCAGTCAGTTTTTGTGGCCGAACTATTCGTCGTTTATTTTTGTTCCTTCTTCTTTGCCGCAAAGCTTTACAGTTCAGTAATTCAGTTCAGTGGTTTATTTTTAGTTCGAGCTTGTAAGCCAATGATGAAGCGCATTAGAGCGTATCTTTTTACCCAGCTTGAAGATCGCTAAACATTAACTCGACTTGTGTTTCTCCCGTCAGCCCGGTTTTGCTACCTCTAAATTCAACCTATCAAAAGATATGCCGCTTCTGATTCAATTTATTTTATAAAAGAAATATGTTTAAGTGAACTCCATCAGCCTGTGACGAATGTTGTCCGAACCAGCCTTGACACAATAGTGTCAGTTTGCTTTTTTAACAATAGCAAGCAATGAGCTTTCTAAGCGGCATTTGTGTAAATGAGTCGAGTCATTGTTAACGAACAATAGTTAATTTCATATGTTGTTATACCATGCTTTTACAAAACGTAATAATACGAGTGTAAAAAATAACGAACATAAAAAAATAATTTAATTATTTATAGCAAGTATTTCAGATCGTGTAGCTCAAAAAAACCGGTAAGAATGGTATAGTCATGACAATAAAATTTTATCGCTTTTAATTAGAAGTAAAAAGTACCTAAACTCGTAAAAGTCAAATCATGTAATTACGGAAAAACAGTCAGAAATTATTTTTATCTTGATGATGACCTCGTGTAACCTTCCATTTTTTTGGTAAATTTTGAAAACCTTGACCAATGAGCAATTAGCCAGGTGGGCCAAGCATAGGGTTTTACCTAACAACATTACGCTTTTGTAAAGACTATATAGATTAAAATTATGGTGTAGATCAAGAGCGTCCAACCTTTTTTAATCCATCAAAAAATATTCGTGGACAAATAAAACAAATAAAACAATCGATTTTCGTCCTAAAAACGTAGTGATCTTTAAAAAAAAGTCTTCACTTCGGGCGTATGGTGAGCAGTGTTGCCAACTGAAATCTGGTTTAGATGCCAGATTTGGGAGAAAAAAATGCTAAAAAATGCTAGATACTACTGTATTTTAAAAATACTGAAAAAAATGCGAAATTTCTTTTACTTACCTTTTGCTTTTTCATTGTTTTAAAACTCGTCGATTATTTCATCATAATTTTTGAAGTCAGAACACTTAGCTAAAATGTCACATTGAACTTTTGGTGAATCCGTTGGTATTTCACAGGGCCACTTGGAGAGAGCGAAAACTTTTAACCACTCCTTTCTAAATTTTTGTGGATACATTTGTTTAAATTTACTCATTGTTTAAAATTGGCTTCACAACTTCAATTTATAATTTAAAATTCCAGTTAAACTTAGATGGAAATAACTATAACACAATATTAGCACTTCAGCTGAGTTAAGAGCACTGACACAGTGACAGTTGTAAAACCCGAACGGCTATTGAATTTTTTAACCGCATGGTATTAAAATTAGTCATATCTGGCAACCCTGCGGCACAACGCTTCAACCAACACAAGAGGAAGAAGCAAACACAACAAGAACGCAACAGAAATGCGACAAGCTTTCAACGAGACGCCAAAGTAACAAAAATCAGAAAATAGATCCAGTAAAATAGCAAAAATTGGAAAATTTAATACATTGGTAAAACGATTGTAAAAATGCTGGAAAAATGCTAAATATTTTATTTCAATGCTATTTTTCCTACTAGATGCTAGACTCAAAATTGTAATGTCAGATCGTGAAAAATAATGCTAGATCTAGCATTAAAAATGCTAAATTGGCAACACTGATGGTGAGCCTTTGCAAAACGTCATTTTCACAGTTCAGCGCGACACTTCAAGTGACGCTGCTTTATTCAGTTTACGTCATTTCGGAAAATATTACGGGGGCCACTCAAAGTCTTTAAGCGGGCCACGGGTTGGACGCCCCTGGTGTAGATTAATGTGAAATGTAGTACAGCCCTATAATAATTGAATATTCATAACAACAATAAACTATTATATTAAGATCAAGTATAAGAAGTATACGAGAAATAAAAGAAAAAAAAATTTGAAGACTCCTTGGTGGCACCATCGCATTGTCGATTGCCAAACCCTTCTGTTTTATTATTTCTGATAGACTGATATATTTATTATTTAATTATAAATTAATTGTATAAATGAATTATAATTTGGAAACTATTGTTTATCATTAAATATATCAATTGAAATATTCAAATCTGTAAATTGAATAAAAAGAATAGACTTGGGCAATTCGAAGGCAGCCCAAACGCTGATGCAATTTGGGGCAAGAAGGACACACATTGCCTATATTGATGTTGAAGTACTTTTTTTCCCAAAATTGAACCTTATGAATTCGTTTCGGGAAAGAGGTAATACTATCTCTAAACTTGCATTTATTTTGCATCAGTGCTGAAATTACTGTTTAAAAGTTAGGACATTTTTCTGCCTTTTCTTTTTAGAAAACGATTAAGTACAAGGCCATAGTTATTTGATATTTCTGTTACACATATCGTAAAATAATTGTATTTATTATTAATAAAATTTTTGTAAGGTAATAGACGGAGCAATGTCCCACCTCAGAGTTGTAAACGGGCCGATAATTCAAGCCCGAAAAAGCCCCAAAATTAAATTTAATTCGCTGATTCCAGTGATTCAATTAAAAACACAAAAGTGTTGAATCAAAGACACAAAAACACAAAACTCAAACGTGTTTTTGATTAAATTTAATTTTGCGGCTTTTTCGGGCCTGAATTGTCGGCCCGTTTACAACACTGCCCCACCTGCCCATATTCACAAGCTGCCACTGGAAGAAACATTTAAAAAATGACTTATATTATTGTCAAAAAATTAGTGTACAGTGAAATTGAAAATAGCAAAATTTCTTTCAGTTTAAGAATTTTCATAGTTTATAGCAGCCACACAGCACCAGCGGTTTGGTAAACAGAGAGCGTTTTATTTATTGGGTGAATAGAACTACTTTAAATGAAATATTTTTTAATGGTTTCTATTACCTTGTTTCTTGAGCAATGCGCTAAGTTAATCATTTGTCTGATTTCAAACCTTACATACAGGACTTGAGCATATCTGCTGCTTGTCAAATGTATTCAAAACTTAGCCTATAAATGTAAAATAGTCTTTTTGGACAACCCAATCAAGCTTGATTTTGGCCAGGGGTTGGCAATTATTTTTTACATGAGACAAGATTAAAACAAGAAAGTACCATGGAGGGCGGGATTTAAAAGCTTAGCTAAAGTCTGTGTAAGTTTAATTGGTTTTTTATACGAAGGAATAGGCTACGTAGTATGTAGAGCCGAATCAGATTATAATTTTTAAATACGGCAGTCTGGTCTCCGCAAATCATACACACCACTTAACCTTTGATTTTCGTTAACAATTGGGCTATTAAGAAGTCAAAGTCTTATGAAAACCCTGCATTCAGTATCTACCTTTCTTTTTTTAGTCTAAATTTTTGGGAAAAAAGTCGTCTCAACCAACGTTCCCTCTAAGAGCTTTCTTAGTGTGCGCGAAATGAAAGGCCGTGTGAGCAATGGTGGATATTCAAATTTACGGACCTGAGGCAAGGATTTTCAGAAATTAAAAAGTTTAGTAAAAAAGAAAAGGAGTTTTGATCTTGCCTTTGAGTTTTCTTTCCCAAAATCAAGGTGTTCCATAAAAAAAAAGGTCTTCACTTCGATTTCATCCCTGATTTCCCTACTTTGTTCCCGGAATCAAGATGATCTCTAAAAAAAAAAGGTCTTCACTTCGATTCCATCTTTGATTTCCTTATTTTGTTCCCGGAATCAAGGTGTTCTCTAAAGAAAAAAAAAGATCTTCACGTAGAATCGATCTCTCTATTTCCCAATTTTTGTCCCGAATTTTCGAGGTTTCGTGCTACTTTCGAGGTGAAGACCTTTTTTCTTCTAATTTTTTTTATAGACAACACCTTGATTTCGAGAACAAAATAGGGTAATCAGGAATGGAATTGAAGTGAAAACCTTTTTTTTTGTTTTTAGACAACACTTTGATTTCGGGAACAAAATAGGGTAATCAGGGATGGAATCGAAGTGAAGACCTTTTTTTTTTTTTTAGAGAACGCTTCGGTTTTGCGAGGAAAATAGGGAAGTCAGAGATGATACCGAAGAGAAAACCTTTTTTTTTAGCGATCACCTTAATTCTTGGAGTAAAAACTGAAAGGTGAGATGAAAGCTATTTGAATATTCACCACCCTGTAGAGCTTGCTTCTGATTGAAAACACGTATTTAGCTTGTCTTGCCAATACTTATGCAGTGCGCGACAAAACAAAAGTACTGCGCGGCCGCGCAGCTTAGAGGGAACGTTGGTCTCGACCCTGTAACGTGCTTCAACAACGTTTATTCAGAAACACGCATTAGTTATATATGCCTTACTATCTGGACGCGACGCAACAAAAAACTGCTTTAAAATGTTTATTAGCACTGCAGAATTGTAAAATCTTACAAATGTATGTTGTTTAAACTTTTAGTCAAAACAAAATACTGAACTTTTGAAGTCTTTATTGTTTTAAATTGAAAGCGAAATAAAAAATAGATATTTTTTTCCTAATTAAAAAAGTCTAGTTGAGGTTTGCTTCCCGAATTTAATTAAAAATTACGTTAGCTTAATTTTCCTGGATTTAAGCTGTTTTTTAGAGATTTAAAAAATATGGTGTTACTGTGGTATCAGGTCAAAATATAAACTACAAAAATCGACGACCAAAATATCAACAACCAAAATATCAACTTTCGATATTACACAGAAAATATCAAATGAGTTAAAACTTGAGGATTGAAGAAAAAGCCATAAGCTTTCACTTCTTAAGCTGTGCTCGAAAATGCTCGAAATTTATCACAAACCATAAAATGTGTGCAGAGACAGTCGAATGGTATCTAAAGATCAATGTACCGTTTGAATGAAAATAATAAGCTGTGACAATGTGAATACATTACACTTAAGGGAGAATATTTCAGAATAGATTGAAAAAAAAATAAAAGCTCACAGTTCATAAAAAAAAGTCTGCTTGCCAGTAATTTCAAAATATATTTAAGAAAAAAACGTCATGCGCAAGAGCGCCAAGGTCGAAACTGGCTCATCAGCGTTGTACAAGGAAATGATGTTTTTTATGCGGTTGCATAATTCCACATACTTCTTTTTCTTTGCCGGCGGTGTATGGTCAGCCAGCATCTGTTGGATGCGAACATTGTTAACGCCTTTGTCATTTTTGGAAGAATCCTGGAGCCTAAACATGATGGGATGGCTGATGGTTAGTTGGATCTACGCCACCCTTTAACAGGAGTTGTTTGTCTTAGAGAGGTCAGCAACGACTGACTCGTAGACGTTCCGCATCACAAGAGAAAGCATAGGGTCCCGGTTGAAGTCTTGAAGTCGCTGAAGACGTTTGATCCAGGTATTTTTTACATAGTCGAGCATGCCCTGAGCCTCCTGACAAAAAACAGATGGATAAAGATATCATACGTTTAGTACCAAGCGCGGATTTAAGGGGCCCCAAGAACCAGGGTCCTTCCAAAACGTCTGAAAACAAGTCATGATTTAATCCACAGTCTCATCAGTATCATCTTTATTCATCCTCCTAGCCTGCAGGAAAGCGGCCAAGGTGTAAACTTAGGCAACTCTCAGGCAATTTCCCCGATCTGCCATTGGAGATGCCAAGTTATTGCTGTCCAATTAAAAACTTTCATTTGGTTTTTTAGTTTTTTTTTAGAGATCTGACTGAAATTTAAAGCTGCTTATAAGAACGACAAGCGGAGGAAACTGTTTTTCTCAAAAATACAACAGAATAACAAGAATAGGTTTTGAAGCCCGACCACGTCGATGGCTTTTGCCATCAATACAGCATTCTTAATTAGGCCACGCTGCCGACGATGTAAGTTTTTGGACTGTAGGTTACTACTGTGCAGTTGATCTAACCAGTTCAAAGAGCTATTAAATCAAATTGGGTTTCTGGTATTACCCTTCTTGTAATCAAAAACACGTTCGGTTTTGCATCAATTTGTAAGATTTGTAAAATTATAGAGTACAATCGCTAAAGAGTTTGTAGGCTTTAGTCACGCAATTGATTAAAGTGGATAAGGACTGGCGCTGCTCTTTAAAGAAAAAGTTAAGAAAATTGTGTCTTTACATTGCAAAAAGCCAAGGCCAAGGCTCTGGTGATGCTGTTACCGTAAGAAGTAAAATGAAAGAATTCGCAAGCATTTTTCGAGATGAAAACCTTCCTGCATATTCAGTGCATTGACCTTTTTACATAAAGTCATGAGAATTTGCACCCATTCGCAACATATTTTCAAGTTTAACCAAAGCTTGCGACTTAATCAAATTGTCGTCAATCAAAACTAAAAAATTGCAAGAAATGTTAAATCAATCCTTTTCAGACGAAATATAAAAACACCGTTTAGTTTGATTATGTCCTGACCTAGACGATGAGTATAACTACATGATGCTCTTATACTGTCAGAGAAATGATCGTAGTTGCTTCAGCATTTCTTATATTAGACATGGAACAGTTCTGTTATCAACAATACAACAATCTACAGTACTCTTTCTTATTGTATCGACAGTTCGCGAGGTTATAATAGTTCACACTATATATGTTAGTAAAGGATTGCAAAAAATCAGTTAACATTTTTGGCAACCGCAATTTCAAGTCCACTCTGCACTATCTGCGAACAGCAGCTACAGCAAATGGCTCCACGATATTTTGTTGAAGTTAAAAAATAAAACAAGAAAAAAAAAGAGACGGCGAGTTGAGAATGCTTTAGTATTGAAGTAAAGCCCTGGTTAGCGCTCCAGCAGCAAAAAAAAAGATTGATAAAGAAAATCTGATTTGAAAAATAAGCTTATTGCAGAAAAAATCTATTTTTTCTACAATATCAGCAAAGTTTCTCGTTTATTAATACTCTTCCTGTAACGATCGGCACAGCAGAAAAAACGTTTGACTCAAAACATAAGTAAGTTTTAAGTGGTCAAGCGGGTTGGCGCGCTATTTGATGGTAAACGCGGTATTGATTGACACGGTCGCTGTTTAAAACCTAATTGCAGCACTCTGTAGGGCTGTGGGAATAACATGTTTGGCCACTTTCCTCTGCCTGGAGGTCTTTTCAAGCAGTTCTAAATTTTATTTATATCTAAATAAAGACTAGAAAACAAAACAGAATAATTCAACTGAACAGCAATATCTTAACATTTTCAAAAGCAGGTCGGGGTAATAGCTTGAAGGTTGTTATAAATATAACGCTTCCGACGTTTTCCAGCGAGTTAGGAGAAGAATAATGATAATAATAATGATAATTAACAAAAAGTGATGACAAGGACGCTTCATTTCTCTGGTTTTACTTGCTAGTAATCCCACTCTGGATGTGGACGAATAGCTCGTATAATCAGTAGATATTCTCAAAAGCTAATTGACAAATTTTACATTAATAATCTTTGTTTTGAATTTTGCTTGTTGCTTTTTGTCCAATCTTTATGCAATTATCGCCTGTGCAGAGATTAAACATTTTGTAGCTTTTAACCTCAACTTGAAAGGAATATTTCCTGACTACTATGTAATATAAGTTTATCAAACAATAGACAAAATCACAAAGTTTTACTTCTACTTTCGTTATTTTATGTCTTTTTGTCGATTGATACTATAAATTTCTGCTCCACCGCAAAAGAATTCTTAAATCCGTGTCTGTTTTGTACATAATGCGAACACAGATTTGTGGATTCGCATTTCATAGAGTAATAACTACATGAATAATGTCCTTACAACATTTCACTTTCCGGCAGAATCAGTTGGGCATCGACAAGCTCCTTAAAAACTTTCACAACTCTGTTGACCTGAACGTATGCCAAAGCGTTTATTATGCGCATATGGTGAGCAAACGGTTCATCTTCGAAATATCGAAGTGGCAAACCCTGCCGCCAAATTTTTCAAAATATGCACTGGTAAAAGTGGAAAAAACAGCCCCTGTTATGGCTATTGGTATAGACTGTTCCAATTGCCCCATTTTAGCCATTTAAAAAGGACTAGCAATGCTGCAGGGTCTATACAGTGGTCTATGGCCCCGAACAAACGTCGGAAGCTGGATATATGTTTCCTTCCGCTTGTTCGGCAAAAAATGTTGGGATTGGAGATTTTGTTTTAATAAACTAATTCAAGCACAGTATAACAAATTATTACAAATAGAAGAAATCAAATTTATTAACTAATTATAATTTAAGAACGCCTCTGATACAGAGTAGCGCAATAACGTCACACAGAATTTCGTCACCTGTCTACTGAATGGTACAGCGACGACACTATATAAAGAGAGCACGAGCAAATGTACGCACAGTTTTAAATTACTGAACGTGGGACAAAGAAACGTCGTCACACAAAATCGGAGAGTCAAAAAGCGATAATCTAAAATTTCACACGATAAACATCAATAGATAAAATAATAAACATCGGAAGTAGAATACGATTAATAAAATAATAAGCATAAATTTAGCATGCTGTAATCACGCATTCGGCATAAATCAACAGCTGTTGACTTGAAGTTGTTTTTGATGTAGACTATACTTAGTAGGCCATTTATGCAATGCATGGAAACGACTGGGCAAATGGGTTAGTAAATTCGAAATTCGTGGACATGGATTTGAGTTTTTAAGGACTTATAGGCTACTAAAAATTCATAATATTTTGAAACTTGGACTTGGAATCGGTTCAAGCTTCTTGACAAAAGACTCGAAATTAGTTAGCGAAGGTTGTAAATTGTTGGATTGTTATGAGCATCCACACAATAATTGCCATCGTGTCACAGTAGACTTTCAAGCCAAAGTCTTGATAATTTCAAAAATACTGATTAAAACAATAAATTCGTTAAAGCATATTTCCATAAAACTAAAAAAATAGACGGACTTAATGGCAAGCTATTATCATAGACAAAAAATTGATCTCTTTCATCATCGTCAGGTTATTAATTCCAATGCAGGAGAAAAGCCTTTCCCAAATTCTTCCAGGTTTCTCGGTCAAGACTCACTTTGGTTCATTTGTAGTTAAATTTTTTAGTTCATCTGATCATCTTGCTTGTAGTTTGCCTCTACCTTTTTTTCTGTCGTATTGTGTCCATTCTGTTGCTCATTAGGTCCATCTATTGTCATGTGTTCTTGTGATATTACCAGTCCATTTCTATTTTAATTTTTTGGTTGCTTTAACAATATCTTGTAATTTTGTTTGTTTTCTGATCCATTCTACTGTTTTTTTTATCTTTCTAGATAATACCAAGAATTTTCTTTTTATGAGATCTTTGTGTTGATGTAAGTTTGATTGTTTGTTTTTTTGTTAAATTTCAGGTTTCTGCATAATAAGTCATTGCTGGTACGATACATTGATTATAAACTTTTTGTTTTAAGGATAAAGGCAATTTACTTGAAAAAACAGATTTTGCTCTGCCAAATGCTTGCCAGCCAAAAGCGATTTGTCTTTAAATTTATAATTCTTTGTCAGGTGACATCGTTACAATTTGGGCAAGGTATATAATTCTTTTTACAGTTTCAAGTATAAGACTGTCTATTGTAATATTTTGTTTTGGGGTAGGGTATCATTTAAACATCACTTTCGTTTTTGTTCTGTTTATCTGAAGTCCAACTGCTTTGCTTTCAGCGTTTAGGTCATTTACCATATTTTGCAGTTGGTTGAAGGAAGTTGACAAAAGGAAAATGTCATCAGCAAATCTTAGGTTTGAAAGAAATTCACAATCAATTTTTATGCCGTAGTTCTTTTTAGTCCAATTAGGTTTTTTGAATATTTCTTTAAGCAAGCTGTAACGAATTTTGATGATATTATGTCTCCTTGTCTTTCCTTTTTGTGAAATTGAATGTTATTGAATCTTGGTTAAGTCGAACAAATGAATAACTGTTACGGTAATATTTTTGAGAATATTGATGTAGGTGAGGTGGATTGATTAGTTTTCCAAGGTTTGCATTACAACAGGTATTTTGATAGAGTCAAAGGCTTTGGTATAGTTAATAAAGGCAAGATAAAGAGGAATTTTATTTGTTTTTCAATAATTTTGTTTATACTATGGAGATGGTGCATCGTGGAATATCCTTACCTAACTTTAGCCTGTTCTCTTGGTTGTAAAAAGTTTAGTTGTTTAGTCATTCTAGAGGTTAGAATTTTTGTATACAACTTGTACAGTAGAGAGTATTCAGTAAACTAATTAGTCGGTAGTTTTTAAAATCTGTATTGTCTCCTCTTTGTGCAGTAATATTATAGCTGCTGTTTGCCAATCTTTGGGTATTTTTAATTGATGCAGGCATTTATTAAAAAGCTCACCTAATTTGGACAATAAATTAATGCTTCTCCAGTGTTTTTTTGAAAGTTGATTTGTGATATTGTCTGTTATGGAGCTTTCTTTTCTTTAAGCTGTCGAATTGCTTATCGTACTTCAGAGGATGTTATCGGTAGTATTTGATCTTCTTGGTGTTGATAATGGTTTACTTGAAGTACTGTGATACAAGCTTTTATAATATTCTTTGGATTGTTCCAATATTTGTTCTTGATCTGTTGTAATATCTCTATTTTGTTCTTTGATGCTGAATATTAGTTTTTTACTATGGCTAACTACATTAATTTATTGTCCAAATTAAGTGAGCTTGCGCTCTGTGTTTGTTTGAATCTGTGTTTATTGGGCTGTGTTTGCTTGAATCCTTTGCCTTGTTCAAGAGTCTCTTCAATAATTGTCATATTGTTAGATCTAATGTCTTGCCTTTGTTGTTTCCTTATCAATTTATTCAATTCTGCTTCTTCAAGTTTGTTTTCTAAAAAGGTGGTTTTTAAATTTTTTTGTTTTTTCATCAACTTGAGTGTGTTATCAAAAAAGTTTGATTCATTTGGTTTTGTATTTTCAAATATTTTGTTGTGATACAGTGGCGTGCGGTCAGGGCATGCAAGTCATGCGTTGCATGACAAATGAATACTTGTGTGATGACCTGCCGGTTTTGAACAAAATTAGAGACAAAAAGTAGAAAATTAGGGAGAGATTTCAGGTGAAGATCTTTTTCTTTTTTTTTAGCAAACACCATGATTTTGGGACGAAAATTGGTCTATGTCTTAGAAATGTCAAACAGAATTCATTCTGCTACCTATAAAATATTGCATGTCCTATACTCATTAACTACCTATAAAATACCCAATTGCATTACCAGCTTTTCGAATACCAGTTGCATAACCATTCTCAGAGGTCACCGCACGGCATTGTTGTGATATCTGTAAGTGGAATTATCATTGCTTTATACATTTGCTCAATGTCTTTTTTTTTAACAATTTTATAATTTGCTGATTTTGTTGATACATTCAATTAATTTTGGAATACTAAAAGATTATCTTTTATCAATTAAAGCAACTTTTAATTTTGACTTAAACAAATTTTTTGTTTATTGGAAGTATAATTTGTTTATTAAAAATAAGCATTATTGGAAGTATGCAATGTAAACATCCAACAATACTAGCTTTAAACTAAAATTATACAAAAAAATAACAGTGTTGTAAAAGATTGTTGAAAATTTTTTGTTTTGATTATTTGTGCCAAATACTCGTAGACCATCCTGGTAATCAAATTTAGATTGAATTTGAGAAGCAACTTAGCTTATTCTGTGTTAGGCTACCTTTATCAAATTACTTGTCGTAAGTAATTTTTAAATCAAATTTTTTTAGAATGACCATGTATAAAATTTAAAATTTGATCGATCAGTTGTTTTTACCAGCTGACCTTGCAAACCAATTATCAAAATCTCTATTTTAAAAATGGCTAAAACCATTGCAAAAAAGCTGCCATCAACAGTATTCAAGTAAATGAAAGTAGTATTAAGTACTCAAATAAATGAAAGTATAAGTCAAGTAAATGAAAAAATTGCATTTAAAGATAGAAGTGTGAAAAAATATAATTTAAAAGTGAAAATTTTTAAATTAATTTGGTTTTTGGTAAAACTTGCATAAACTAGATTCAGTGTTCTAATGATTTTTGTTTTATTTAATTGTATAATAGTTTTTATTGTACGTAAAACATTTGCTAACATAAGAAAAAGATTATCCTTTTTATTACTAGTGTTTGAAATTTTGTTAGTTTTATATGACATTAATTTGTTGCAATTGCAGAAAATGATTAATATTGTAGCCTACTCATAAATACTATTAATTTCAAATAGTGTTTTTATCAATTAAAAATATAAATTTACAACAAAATTTTTCTTTTTGTTTAGTGTATTTTCAGCTGTAAAGTTGTTGCTGCTAAATTTTAATCACTTTTAGACAACTTTTATAACAATTCAGCTATTAAGAATAGTTCACATTACACAGTTAATATGCAATATTAAAAAACTGACTAGATTTTATGCATTATTGCTTCAAACTTAAGTGTTCTATCAATATTCCACATGTGCCATATTACGTGACATGCATTTCCTTTATGTGCTGAAAACTCCAAACTTTTGAGTTTCTGGGGTTCATGGATCCCTGCAAAATGCTACAAAATAAAATTACACAAGGTATTTTCAAAAAGGGCTTCTCAATAACTGTAAAAAAGGAGGGCCTCACTTGCTTCACCCAATATTCACCACTGATAATATGGGGATGTTAGGCTGTGTGTGCGATATGCGCAAACATGAAATGGAGTGATAAAGTATATGTGTTGTAAAATTGTAAGTGAAATGTTTGTGAAAATAACTTCAAATCGCACCATTAAAACAGTTTATATAAATCTATAGATTTCCAATATAACAAATTATTGACAAATCTTTAATCAACTTTACAGATATTACAATTATATTGTTAATGACATATTTTATCATTGATGCAAATTATATAAAATGAGACATATAGTTCTTAATTCATTTTTTGAAACAAATGATATAGAAATCCAAAATTATCAAAGTAGATTTAAAATCACAAAAACATTTAACAGCAAAAATTCTTTTAAAGATATTCAACAATAACAGTTAAGCAAATTATTATAATCAAATTATAAGAAGTAGATGTTAACAATCTTTTATTGAGAAATCTTTATCAAGAAATTCGGAACTGTTCTATCTATTCGTTTGCATCTCTTGATGTAGTAGTTGATGAGAAATTAGTTGATTCCAATTCCGTTATTTTCTTAAAAGTCTTCCAATTGGCATCGTTTTTTGTAGATGAAGCTCGGTGCCCGACGAAAGAAGAAGATCTTGTCGATTGATGTCGAATGAGTCGGAGTATGCTTCGTTGGAAGTATCTGTAAAATATAAATTGTTTTCGTTCAACCGTCTCCATAAATCCTTCGTCACTGTTGCCCCAGATGCTGACGTTGATATCTGCCTACTTGAAAGAAAAGAATCATTAATATTTTTGCTGTTAGTTTTGTGATCATTTACAAAGTCAACAGTGTAAGCTGGCTTTAAGCGATCAATAGAATTCTTACAACTACCTTTAGATCAGCGGTTCTCAATTGGGGGTGCGAGAAGGGACTTTTTGAGGTGCGAACTTCTTTGCAAAACTGCTCTTTTCTACAAAAAACAATGCATCAAATGGTGCAAGGGTGCGAAAATCTTTTTTTCCTTCCGGACGGGGTGCGAGCTTTGAAATGAATTGAGAACCGCTGCTTTAGATGTTTCAATTATAAAATATTATCAAATCGTTCCATAACTTTAAAAGGTCCTGTGAAGGAATTTTTAAGTGCGTTTCTTATACCATCAACTCTAAAATAAACAGCTGGACAAGTCAACAATCTTTTATCTACATGAAAACTAATATAGCGTTTCTCCGTGTTAATTGGACCAAGGCTTTTGTTGTTAAAAAAATTCATCAAAGATTTTGTTAGAGCTATATCATAAAATCGTGGTTTTGCCGTTGTTTCATGAAAAAAGGAAGAAAGCAACTGTACTTTTTTGCCAAAAAGCCGCTCAACTCTGCTCATATTCAACGCGGAATGATAGCTAGCCTAAATTCCTAAAAGACAAAGTCCTAAATGATCGAACCAATTAGCATTGTTGTCATGACATCGTAAAGCAGTGCGCAAATATCGATTAAACCGTTAAACTAATCCGTTACTTTGGCATTGATAAGGAGTAATCAGGCTTATAATGAACTTCTAAGAAACTCATAAATTAAGTCAAAAAAAACTCATAAAATACGGAGCATTGGCTGTAATAAGCACTTTTAGCACACCAAAGATTCCAAATTAACGTAGTGATTTTAAAAAATGTAGCGATTGTGTCACTTTTTGTATCCGGAAGTGCAAATACGAAACAGGCTTTAGTGAAGCGATCACATATCGCAAAAATGTATCGATAACCACAACTTTCACGAAGTGGCCCGATCAAATCAACATTTACTTCACTCAGAGCTTCTGTGGCAATCGGATAACTTATAAAAGGTGCTTTTGTATGACGTTTACTTTTAACTAATTGACAATTAGAACATTGCAATATCCAGTCCTTAATATCTTTGTTCATAGACGGCCAAGAGTAACGTTGCTTGATTAAGTATCGTGAAGATTTAATTGCGGCATGATTAAGAGAATGAATTACTGCATGTTAAATGCTTCAAGTCAAAATACTTCTGGAAGCAAGATACGAGGCGTATCTTGAGAAACGTCACTTAACATAAAACTTGGTGAATTTCGAAGGGGTAAATTTTAAATTGAAAAGAAGTAATTTTATTGCACAAAGATTGAATATCAGCGTCAGATTTCTGCGCTTCGGTAATTACTTCAAAATCTAATGCATTTGGTAGATTTAAGATAAGCGCGACGTTCGCGCGTCAGCAACCACATTTTTAACGCTTTCTATGAATTGATAATCAGTACTAAATTGAAAAATGTATTGCAATTGGCGCAAAATAAGAGCTGAAACATTTTTACTGTTTTTCTTTGTCAAACTTTAAACTTCAGCTTGATTGTCACAAGGTATGATAAAATGACGTCCATCTAGAATACATCTAAAAAATTTTAAACTTTCGTAGATGGCCAAAACTTCTTTGTCAAAAATTGCATACTTAATTTATAGTTTACTTAACTTTCTGGAGAAAAAGGCAATCGGCACACGTAACTTTCTACTGAAATTAAATTGGTAAAGAGTGGCATCAATGCAAGAATCACTTGTGTCTATATGGACAAAAGGTTTCTCCATAAGGAATCGGGTACGATAAAACTGTTTTTTTACCAAGAGCAGCCTTCACTTTTTTAAAATGGGATATTTGCTGATCCGACCATGGAATAACCGTGGTTTTCGGTCGCTTTTGGTTTAAGTTTAGCATCTCATACAACGGTCGTAAAAAGTTACTACACTTGTGATAAAAATTAACTGCACTACAAAAACGAGAAAGAATTCTAAACGTTTTCGGAAAAGAGTACCCAACATTAACCTTGATCTTTTCATCCGTTGCAGAATAGTCATCAGCTCTTACTTCGAAACCAAGATAATTAAGCTTTTCACGGGCGAAAATAGATTTATGCAAATTAATAGCTAAATTATAACGACTAGGATTTTGACAAATTTAATCACATAATGCTTGATGAGATTCCAAATGTTTTGAATGAATCTAAATGTCGCCAACATAAACCTCAGCATGTTTTTTCAATTCAGGAGTGGTAGAATATAAAACTTCATGAACAAAACGCATAAAAGTTGCAGGAGCAGATTTTAAACCAAAGGGCATGTAATTAAATTTTTAACAACCAGACTGAAGTGCGGCTTTATGTTGGTCTTCAGGTCTTATCGGAACATTATGATAAGGGCTTTTTAAATCGATTCCAGAAAATTCGCGACTACCGTACAAATTATCCAATAAAGAATGAATTGGCGAAATTGGTTAAGCTTCCATTTTGCTAATGGCATTTAAACGTCTGTAATCAATACCACGGGATTTACCAGATTTTTTCGGCACCACATGTAAACAGCTAGCAAAAGGAGAATCATTTCAACTAATTACAACGTCTCTTAGCCACCCATTAATTTGTTCATCAACGACTTCTTGCATTTCTGGTGAAATACGTCTTAATTTACTTTTAACAATTTCAACATTCAAAACAATAGCGTGCTAAATATTCACAGCTTGACGGTCGAACCTAGAAGTCGGTGTTACAACATTTGGATACTTGGCTAAAATATCTTCAAATTTATTTTGATTTTGGAAGACACCAGTTACATTAGGAGATTTGTAATAACATGGATTTAAATTAATAACAACATTGTTATGTGTCTCAATTATAGGCCTACAGCGTTTATTTGTATCACCAATAAGCTTACGAGGTTATTAAAATTCAAAAAATGAAATCCGATTACGAAAAATTCAAATCAGTTTTTATGAAATCCCAAGTACAGTCGACAGAAGAATTAAAATTAATTTTCAAGGTTTGTTTATCCTACGTTTGGATAACGCTGGATGTCGCGGAATATAAAACAGTGGCGCCTGGACTAGTTTTACACTGACAATTAAAATCACTAATCAACGAATATGACGAGCCAGTGTCATTAAGAAAGAAATGTCATTAACAAAATCATAGGCAATCAGCAATTTGCAATATTGATTTTTTCGCAGCATAGAAAAAATGCGATTTTACACAAAAGGATGCGCTGTGGGCTGCGGAATGTCAAACGATTCGGCTGAAAAGCTAATGCAGCAGACTTTGCTTCCAGCCTCCTGCGTTTAAAAGGAATCAATGGCCGATTCGAATGTATCCGAGGATTAAAAACCTTTACATTTAAATGTCATTTGGCGAAATTTTCGGTGAAAGTAGCAAATATAACCGCGGGTACATGAATAAGCAACGTCTCGGGCTTGAAATTGCAAGTTTTTTGGTGCTAACGAATTGAACGTTTTGGGGTTTTTGCTGTAAAAGTTATGCAATGGCTTGCGATCTAAGCGAAATTACGAGTTTGATTAGAAATGCTGCTAACTGTTGTGGTTTTCAAATTGCTTGAAGAATTTGGTCCTTCTGTTAGCGTACATTTGATTTCATGTACTCAGTCGCACATTTTGCAAGTCTTATCAAATCTTTGTAAGTCTACAGTAGTTGCCGCTACATGCAGCTACTTAGCAGGTAAAGCTTTTACAAATGGGTTTTTAATTATAGCTTCGAATTGAGGTTTTCTTCAAGACAGGAAGCGGCTAATAAGTGGCGTATTAAATCAATGGGAGAAGGATCGTTTAATGTTAAATTGTTACGCAAAAGATCGAGTTTTTCAGAGTCGTCTTTAGCATACACGGCTTTTATGTGATGGCACAATATAGTATAGCAATCTGGATCTTGCGCTTTAGGGATATCGTATAGCTCCGGGGTCTGGAATCTATGGCTCGCGAGCCAGATGTGGCTCTTTTGATAACGGCATCTGGCTCTTTTATTGACAATAATAAATTAGCGCACATAAGTGAAAATTCTTTTTTAAGGGATCATTACGGTTTTAAGAAAAAAATCGAGAAATCACAGTCAGATTCAAGGTGAAGACCTTTCCTTTTTTTTTTAGAGATCACAACGTTTTTGCGACAAAAATCAAGAAATCAGAGTCAATAGCCAATAACAACGTTCCCTCTAAGAGCTTGCTTAGTGTGCGCGGAATGAAAGGCTGTGTGAGCAGTGGTGGATATTACCTGAGGCAAGGAATTTTTGGTTTTCTCTCCCAAAATGCAGGTGTTCTCTAAAAAAAAAAAAATCTTCATTTCAATTTCATCCCCAATTTCCTTATTTTATTCCCAAAATGCAGGTGTTCTCTAAAAAAAAAAAAAAGGTCTTCACTTCGATTTCTTGATCCTTGATTTCCCATTTTGTTCCCGAAATCAAATCTTGCCAATGCTTATGCAGCGAAAGTATGTTTTGTCAAAACTTACGCAGTGCGCCGCAAAACGAAAGTACTGCGCGGGGGTTTCCTCGTTACTACGCGGCCGCGCAGGCGCGCAGCTTAGAGGAAACATAGGCCAATAATATAAATTTTACTTCGCAAAAAAAGTTTGCTCACGAACAAATTTCTGTCCACACACATACAGCTAAAATTAGAGGAACATTGTTGGCTCTCATGGAAATACATTTAAAAATATACAGCTTTTATGGTCTTCTTACCCAAAAAGGTTCCCGACCCCTTGTATAGCTTTTCAAGTTGGCTCGTGGTTAACATTTCTACGATGGTCATAACGCTTTTATGTTAGCAATAGTAAATTTAGACGCACACCAAGCTAGGCAGCTATCCGCATCGTGCGACCAGAAAGGTGGCAATTTAAAATTAAAATTTGAAGTAAAATTGTTTTTACTATTGTTGGCAGAAAAACCAGGTTGTTCTTTGGCGGAAATTGGCGGAGATTCAACAGAATTTTTAGTCATTTTACAAATCGACTTTAAACCAACGTCTCGCTTAGTTTCTCGAGTATTTACAAGATAAGGTTCGGAAGACTTTAATTTAGAAGTCTGTTGCCGACTGGTCATTAAAATAACAAAGCGAAAACAAAGGAGAAACGATGATCGGCGATCATTAAGCGAGATTACAAGGCAGAAAAATACTCAAAAGCAGAAAGGTTATTTCTTACCTTTGTTCAAAGTCGTCGGGGTCAACAAAATGTTAAGATTAGAGATTTTGTTTTAGTAAACTAACCGAAGCACAGTATAACAAACTTATACAAATAGAAACAATCAAATTTATTAACTAATTATAATTTAAAAACATCTCTGGTACAAAGTAGCGCAACAAGTCATACAGAATTTTGTCGCCTGTCTATTGAGTGGTGTAGCACGTCACTATATATAGAGAGCATGGGCGAATGTACACGTAGCTCTAACTTACACTGACCGTGGGACACAAAAACCCCGTCGCACAAAATCGGGAAGTCAAATTACGATAATCCAAAATTTTACACGATAAATATCATGGGAAGTAGAGTATATCATTACCATTTTTGCGGAAAACATTCAATTAATTCAGTGCATTTTCCTTTGCCCGTTCGTCCTTTAGGGTTGAGGGTGCAACAGCTTGAGTTGGGATATCCAAGCATCTTAATCTCCTACAACTAACGGCAATTCCGCCGGTGGAACTCCAAGAAGCAACCAGGTCAGGTCTTCAACATAATTCCGCCAGGGAGTTCTGGGTCGCTCTCTAGGCCTTTTGCCACGCGGAAGAGAATCCATTAGTTGCTTTGCTGTTCGTTCTTGGCACATTTATGTCACATGGCCATACTGGCGCAGTTGCGATCGTTTTATGTGGAATAGCACGGTTCGATTTTCAGAAACTGATGAATGTCAGTACTTTTAACCTTGTCAAGTAGGGATAAACCTCTGGCTTTTTGCAAGAAACCCATTTCGGCCGCCTGTACTCGGGATCTCACTTTTTCGGTCAATATCAAACACTCATTACCATAGGTGAGGAAAGGAACAAAAACTGATTTAAAAATAGAAAGCTTTGCTATTGTTTCAGTGCAACCGATCGGCAAAGCTGGCGCATTTGCTTTTTGCAATACGTGTGTCCAGTTCCTTGTCCTGTCTACTATCACTCGGGAATGTGACTCAAGATACTTAAACTTCTCTGTCTGCTAGAGAGTTACTCCGTTTGTTTGAAAGGAACATTGGATAGGGTGCCTTGACATGCACAAAATCTCAGTTTTAGCCGTACTAATTTCATCCCAGCATCCAAGCATGCGTCAAAAAACCGATCCAGTTCATATTGGAGATCACTTTTGTTTGAGCAATGCAAAGTCATCTGCCAACAGCAGGCGCCGAACATTACACTCCCCAAATGTGACGCCACTACTGGAAGAACTGTCTTTGTCTATCTTCTCATTGTACTGTATATGATGAACAGAAGAGGAGAAAGAATACATCTGTCATAGTCCAACAATGACATTAAAAGGTTTTATTTTCATGCCATTGACATAAACACACACTTTTGACTGTTTGTACAACAATTTCATACCAGCTAATGGCTGTCATCTCACGTCATACACCAGCAGCTTGTCTCTTGGAACACGCTCATATGCTTTCAAGGTCTACAAAGCATGTCTACACCTATTTGGCATATTTCCACAATTTCTCAAAAACTTGCTAAAGGGCAAAGATCTGGTCCATGGTGGATCTGCTGGGACGAAATCCGCATTGTGCATCCTGAAGTTGAGGTTCGACTATTTCACGGCATCTTTTCTTAAGGCACTTTGCATAAACCTTTCCAGAAAGACTTAACAAAGAAATACCCCTGCTGTTAGTGCACTTTTTTTCTCTTTTTTTGTAAATAGGTATCAACACACAGGTTGGCTATGGCCTCGGTACCTCACCAATTTTCCAAGCTCTTTAAAACACACGAGTCAGCCTACGAACCCCAAAGTTGTTGATTGCTTTACCATTTCGGGTCGAATATTATCTTTACAAGGGGCATTGCCAGCTTTCAAAAATTTAATTGCTGTGCTCACCTCTTCTTTGATAAGATAAATTTTTTTACCAATTTGTCCCTCGTATGTTTCCAAATGCTGGACTGTTACTGGATTTAAGAGATCACAAAAATATTCTTTCCAACAATTTAGAATGCCTTTTTGATGTTTCATAATCACGCATTTGGCATACACAAATTACGACAAGGCATAAACCAGTGGGATTGACACCGCACTGTCTCTCCCGTGAATTGTTTACAGCTGATTGAAGATTGATGGACAGCTCTGGAATGTTCCATCGGCGTACCAATGCCGACTCTGCACCGGAAAGTTGATGTTTTATAGAGTTCCAAAAACAATCATCCGGTCTTCGTCGCCTGCGGAGTCATGAAGAAGGAAGTCATCTTCGTTTGGTAGAGGAATTAAGTTGGGAGGGAAGGCGATAGCTACACTTTAATTCGACGCATAGAACGCTTTATCGCCAGTATAGAGAGCAGCTTATGGATAACTACTTCGCTAAGATTAACAGTGACAGCACCGAGGATGTCTGTTTAGTCGATCGCGCCAAATCTCGTAGACGCTTACCCATCCTCTCTGCCACCACTCCAGCTGCATTAGCTGCGTAGTTGTGCTCCTCAATGGGAGCCCTAACAGTTTGTAAATAATAAAATACGTGTTCATATAATACATTTTAGGATTTATATGTGGCATTGATAATAACATATAAAACAGTTTGCAACCCCTCACAGAAGTGATAATAACAATAGATATCACACAGTAAGCACGGTACAAGTAACTGGTAGACTAACCTTCAGCACCTCAGTCATACTTGTGGTCGCAGTGGCACAACACTTTGTCCGAAAGTAGGAGGCACACACACCTCCAGTAGATTGTACCACTGCTTTCCTCACCTTCAGAAATAAATGTCCCTGCAAGAGCATCTTCTGTATTCCTTTTCGACTTTCCAAAAAGTGGGTTTTGTAATGGAGTAGATCGTTCAGGTAACTCTCACAGCGTAAAAGTGATCGATTCAACTGATCAACTTGGGTATATTGTCAACTGAGTTTATTGATATTTCGATCTGTTGATATTTTGGTCAGTTGATATTTTAGTCGTTTATATTTTGACATTAAACCGTTACTGTAAATCGTAAGACAATAGCAAAGCTGTGACGACTTTTATTTCATTGGGGTACGTAAAAACTTAGTAATTAGAAATGAAACTTAGCTTTTTAAATCGTTGCGAAACAATGAGATAAAGCCACAGCATTGAGCTGTATTTTATCAATTTAAAAAAAGAAAACTTGGCGCTGTAACTTTCAACTCATTTTAACTTTTTCAAAAGATATTTTTATTGACAAATTTTTATGAATGACAAAATAAAATTACGGTAATGATTCATTATATGAATTCATAGGATGGAAGTCCTTAATAGTTCTTTATTACTAATGAAGAACCATTAAGGACTTCCATTCATTTCTATCTGGTTTTTATTAAGTCTCGATGACGAGTTGACTTGAACAAAAATAACTTATCATGTTCCAATCAAATAAAAACATTGGCAAATAACTGTTTTTATGATTTTACATCAGCAATTAGCATCCAATGACTCTTGCTTATCTCACTGCTTTTTTACGTCAGAGATGCTCTAATGGTGTGTCGCTTTTTAAATTGTGTAAGAGTCGCAATCTTTCAACCACTAAACCTTTAATTTCCAACTTTTCCTCCAATGGAACCAATAAAAAAATACATTGCTTTGTGGACTCCAATGCAATTTTCAGCTATTTTCTCCTTCAAATTTTTAAAACTAAAAAAAAGCTTAAAATTTTAACCTGTAAACACGATTCTATTGTTTTATTATTTTTTTATTTGACGGTCAACAAAAAAGGAACAAAAAACAAAAAAAAAGTAAAATGTAACTAGTATTTAAACTTTTGCAAAATTGTTTTTTTTCGCAACGATAAAAAATCAAAAATTACTTGATGGTAGAAGATTTAAATAGAATGTACTTTGGCTTTTTAGCCTAACCATAACGTTTTTATGCGCTCAGTCACGAAAAATTTATCAAATCAATTACATCAACTAGCAATCTATAAATAGGTAAGTGCGTCGTTATGCTTTGTCAATAAAAATTAGTTAATGTATTTATAAGTTCGTATAAGTTCGAATTTATGTGCCTCGTTAATTGCAATTAGTCCTTTTGCAATACGTGAGTTTTATATAACACTCAGCCGATGAAATTGATGGCGTAAAATTATTCGAACAAAAATAAATGCGAAAGATTAGCGTTATTTGAAACTGCATTAAATTACTCAAAGAATTGCCTCAGCTTTTTTATGGTTTTAATTTCTTTGCTTAGAAAATTGAGCTATGCATACAGGAATAAATCATTATCATTGACTATAAAATAATCGCAAAAGGCTGAGCTTTTAAAAATGGGAGTTTAGTTGATCCTGCTTTTGGAGACACCGAGACAGTCCAGTCCGTTTGAATTATTTTTTTGGATACAGTTTGTTTTTTTATATTTAGATCGATATGAGATTTTTACAAGTTCATTTTTGAAAAATATGTTGGTCTCAAATATTTTGTATAGAAGTTACTTTAAAAATTCCAAGTTAAGCTATGATGTCATTGGGAGGAAAATAGTTAAGTCCTTCTCTTTCGTATGATGGTATTGACCTCATAATTAATGTAAACACTGTTACCAGGGATATTACTTATTTTAAAATTCATAGTTCTTCTGGTACAATCAGAGGCAAATTAAACTTCAACAAATATAAGAAAAGGCGTAATTTATTTTTTCAAGAAAAACTTGTAATACGACGTTTCGTCCGTTACATCGGGCGGACTTCTTCAGGTAAAAACAACACACAATGCACAATGTATTTAAATGCAAAAAACAAAACTAAGGAACACAATGGCGAGAGGCGAACCATACACAACAATTTAACAACTTTGCGCAAAAGAACTAAAATTAAGCGGTTGAAAACCCACACTCAGTATGAGATTTTTATATTACTGTACATTTTCGGAAAAACATTTCAATCTTTATCATTTATTGAATTTTTTGTACTATTGATATACAATGATTCTAGAAATTTTCGTTTATCATAATCAGTATTAAAATTCAATATTTCGAAATTCACAAAATCGATCCTATGTTCACATTTAAAACAATATTTAACCAATGCAGTTTTTTTGTTCAAATCATCTCCTTTTAATTTAGCCAAATTAATAGGTTTGGCATCACGTTTATGCTCAGACAAACGAGTGTTAAAGCACCTGTTGTTCCACCAATATATACACCAGAACAATCTTTACACGGAATTTTATAAATTGCACCACGCTTATATATTGCATCCACAGAGTCTTTTAGTTTAGGTAAAATATTTCCAATTGTTCTATAAGGATAAGTATACACGTCGATATTAAATGTAACGTATGAAACGTCATGTTTCAAGTTTTCTTTTTTAAAATACGTATATTACGCCTTTTATTATATTTTTTGAAGTTTAACTTGCCTCTGATTGTACCAGAAGAGCTATGAATTTTAAACTAGGTATTGACCTCTTTATAAAGCGGAGTGACCATTGTAGGAAGCAGCGTGATCACAATCACGTGTTTATCGTCATTGCCAAAAACATAACTCAGGTTCCAGGGTGGAACAAAAAAATAAAATCTTTACACTCAGCTGCTCGTTATGCTTTCTTAACTTGGGTGCATAATGGCCGTCCTAAACATGGAGTTTACTTTGAAAAAATGAAAGTTACTTGTAAAAAATTTAAGCTATCTTTAAGACACTGTAGAAGACTCAAGGAACAGCATAAATCGGATGCCTTAGCAACTGCTCTTCAATCAAGTTCTTCAAGAACAACATTTTGGAAAAAAGTACTTGCAGTGTACAGAAAAGATAATAACAGCATTCCGCTCTCTGTTGGCAATGAAACTGGTCAGTCTGATGTTGCAAATATGTGGAAAAGCCACTACAGTGGTCTTCTGAACAGTGCATCTGGTAAAAGTTGTGACAAAATTTTTGTTGATAACTTTCTAACCCGCCGATCCAGTTTTTGCAATATAACCAACTTTCAGTGCACAGCTCCTATGATGTGTAATTTAATTAAAAAATTACCTTTACAGAAATCTGCTGGTGCTGATGGTATTACGGCAGAACATTTACGGTAAGCTCACTATGGTGTTTGTATTTATTTAAGCGTTTTGTTTAAGTTATGTGTAAGTCATGGCTTTACTCCTGAAGATTGTCTTATTACTGATATAGTTCCTATTCTCAAGTGTAAAAATAAAGATGCTACTAATGTAGGTAATTATAGGCCTATAGCTGTGGCTACTACTATTTCTAAGCTTTTTGAACATTTTATATTATTTCACATAAAGCCTTTTTTGTCAACTAGTGATCACCAATTCGGGTTTAAGCGTGGCACTGGCACTAATATGTATATCTTCTTGCTCAAGCAAATCATTTTGTCTTACCTTCAACAGGGTAGCCCTATTTTTTCAATATTTTTAGATGCCTCTAAAGCGTTTGACCGAGTATCTCATGAACTCTTGTTTAAAAAGCTGTTACTGCGTGATGTTCCGCCGTGTTTTATACGATTGCTGCGATATTGGTATCGTCAACAGCAAATGCGAGTGAGATGGGGATCTCAACTGTCTCAATCTTTTGGAGTCTCCAACGGTGTGAAACAGGGGGAAATACTTAGTCCTTACTTATTTGCTGTCTATATCGACCAACTGTCAAAAGATCTCAATCGCATTTCTGCTGGTTGTTATATTGGAAACACTTTGGTTAACCATATCATATATGCAGATGATATGTGCTGTTTCAGTCCTAGCGTTGCAGGACTTCAAGATTTACTCGCTGTGTGTGATAGCTTTTCTTATAAAAATGGTATTGTTTTTAATAGTAATAAATCCCAGTGTATGCAGTTTTTTCCAAAATCATTTCACCTCACGAATGTCCCTGTAGTCCGCTTGTGTAACGAAACGCTGAATTTTAGTAAAAAAGTTAAATACGCGTATCTTGGTGTATATTTAACCAATGCATTATCAGACGATGATGATATAAATAGACAAGTAAGATCTTTATATTGTTCCGCAAATCAATTAAAATCTGCTTTTTCACACTGTTCGTTTGATGTTAAAAACCTATTGTTTAAATCGTATTGTACAAATTTTTATGGTTCTCTGGAGTAATTATCTAAAATCAAGCTTTCATAGTATTCGTGTAGCCTACAATGACTGCTATAGGATGTTGCACAACCTAGTTAGATACACAAGCGCGCGTGAATTTCAAGTTGTAAATCATATACCTACTTTTGAAGCTCTCTTGAGAAAAACTTTGTACAATTTTATTAATCGCTGCCTTAACTCCTCTAACTTACTTGTCATCAATATGATGAACAGTTATTGCTTTTTTGATAGTAAATTTTTTACTTATTATAGGCACATACTTTATCATTTTTAATATTGATTGTTTTTGTAACGTGTACATTTTTTTTGTCGATAATTTTATATGAACAGTACTGTTTGAAATTAGTTTTTAAATTTTTGAATTTGAATCATTCTGTGCAGTTTTTGCTGTTTTATTTTGTTTTGTTTTTTTTGTTGTTGTGTTTTTTTTCTCTGTTATGGACCGGGAGTCTGAATTAAATAAATAAATAAATAATAAAAAAATAAATAACTGAAATTACTCAGGTAGATTGAGCATCAAACTGAGTTCCTTCGATTCTTTGGTCGAGCTTTTATCCAATCGACTTATCGCGGCACGAAGTTCAAATCAATGACGACGACGTTATGACAGAATTTATCAACGGCCGCAGTACTGTGAGCAGCATGTAAAAAACCGCAGACTGAATGATTATGTTAGTTTTAGATAAGGTTTTATTCATCCAACAAAGATTTTAATATCAGTAGTTATTTGCATTAAAGTGAATCATATTTCTTTGAACCATTGGCAGCTTTACTTTAAAAAAAGTTTATTAATTAATTACAATGTTAAAGGATTTTATGCAGACGCTTATGCCAATGCGTTTTGCTGTTTCAGTGGCTCTGTATTAGTCTAAAAATAGATACAACCCTTCAAAGTTTTTTTTAAGCAACATAGTTTACAAACAAATTTTGAAGAACATTGACGTTGATAAAAGCTTATTTCCTTAGAAATTTTTGGTTGTATTTCAAAATATTTATTCTTGTTTATGAAACCCAAAAACTGGCTGAAGTCTGACATTTTTCAAATTTTCTCGGCCCTTAATTACGATAACACAACTTAATTTTAGTTTTGTTTGTCTGTTTAAAAAAATAAAGATTTTTAACAAAATTCGGTTTTAGTCATGAAATTTGGTCATGTGATCAGAAAATTCTAATTAATGTCTTGTATAAGATTGATAAAGAGTAAATATTCAGGGTAAGCTAAGTTTTGTTTACGAAAAATTGTTTTAAGGCAAAATGAATTTCCTTTAATGGGTGTTCAAAATTCCAATAATATTTTACAAAGCGTATTTTTAAACGAGATTACTTCAAAATGCATTTTATCAGAAAAAAAATTTTGAATTTTTTCTCCGATTGTTAGAAGTTGAAAATTCAACACAAAAAGATTTTCAATATTGATCTATAATTATACCATGATAACGATTAAAATTTGATTCAAGTAAATTTTAAGATTTTACGTTTTGGGGGGTATTTTCTTTGTTTTGTTTCACAAAAAAATTGTATGACCGACTTTGGCAAATCGCGTCGTATCACGTCGTAGGATTCGCCGAAGTCCGTTATAACTCTTCTTTTTATGAATTTAAATTAATTTGCACGACAACCGCTTCACCAAACCTACATTTAATTATGGTTTAAAAGCACAAAAAAAGAAAATTATATCGACGTTAGATAAAAGCTCAATTTATACTCAACTTCTGACAGAAATATTCATGTTATAGTTGATTCTCACTTTAATAAGACGATCATTTAATTTTTCAGTAACTTGTTAAACGTACTTCCTCAAGTAGGTAATTTAAATTTTAAGCAAAATTTAAACAGTCGATTATTTAAACTTTTTTGGCAAACGTAAGTAAAGCCTAACACGTCCAGTGCTCTTCAAAAACATTATAACTTAATGAATTGCATGATATGCCGATTGTGTTCATTGGATGAGAGTGAATTGAACTCTCCACTTTTCGGAAGTTTTATTTTTAACCTTTATTAAGTCAAAAGCGGTTTTGCAAGAAGCAGTAAATGAGATTAAACATGGCCCACAAGAAAGTGCAAAACTATTGGAACGCAAAATATACAATGATAGTCAAAGAATTGTAAAAAAAATTTCCAAATAATTGGTTCATAATTATTTCGATTTGCATCAAAAATTCATAAATAGTTTCTGGACCAATTCCTGTAAACATCTAATTTTTTTGCTTCCTTGGTGTTTTCCTCACTCAAAAAAAAAGATTTCTAATTTGTAAACCCTCGAATCTAAACTAATATTTTTATAAGTTCATTTAATAAAGACAGACTTTAGTCTAAAAATATGCTTGAATGCGAAAATACAATATACGGGGGTGGTTTATAAAGTAATACCTCCATTTTGCAATTCCGTTACAAGGGGTTGGAGCAGATTGCGTATTGCGTTTTTGTAATAACTGAATCTTCATAAAGTTAACCTGTACTTTTTACCTCTTTGTTGCTTTTGGTAATAACGCTGTGATAAGTTCAAATTGTGTGTAAAATTTTGGCCGTAAAAATAGTCTTACAATGCAATTTCTATCATAAATGGATGTCCTGCAAAAAAAAGAGATGTGTTATTGAGTTCCTCAATGCAGAAGAAATACAGCCAATCGACATCCACAAACGCTTGCGGAATGTTTATGCTAGCGAGACTGTCGATGTCAGCACGGTTAGAAGCAAGGGTTGGTTGCTTCCAAAGTGGTGACAAAGATGTGAGCGACAAACCTCGCTCTGACCGCCCAAGCACAGTGCATTATTCTTTTGAATTTCTTGGAACCAGGGGTAACTGTAAGCTCTGAAAGTACATTAAAACATTGATCAGACTGAAGGCTTGAATTGCCTGCTCTAGATCAGAGAAGAAGAAAACATTTTTTGTTGCAACACGACAATGCCAGGCCACACGCGAGTCTCAAGACCACAGAATATCTTGTGATCAAATTTGGCTGGACAGTGCTGCCTCATCCGCCATATAACCTTGACCTTGCACAATCATATTTTTATTTGTTTGGGCTTCTAAAAGAAGGATTGCAAAGACAGCATTTTGTTGACAACAATGCTGTCATAGACGCAGTCAAAAAATGGACTGCCACAGCTGGAAGAGAGTTTTACCAGCGCGGCATACAAGCCCTCGTTCATCGTTGAAAAAAACTGCATTGAAAATGGTGGTGACTACGTAAAAAAATAAAATTCTTGAACATAATGTGTGCTTGATTTAGTGATGTCGCTCCTGTTTTTCTATTTTTTTAACTTTTTGAGTTACAAGATAGGAAGCATTATTTTATGAACCACCCTTGTAATTTTACTGTAATCAAAAATAACGGCGGTTTGACCGATGAAAAAGTCAATAACGACAAACTAAATTTTAATTTAAAGATACAACAAAAGCATTTTTAAAAACGAAATAATGTGCAAAATAAACGAAATAATTAGTAATTTTCAAATTTTTTAACATCGCGGCACGTTGGAAAAAATAAAAAAAACTCAGGACAAACTTAGACTAAGCAAAAACGCCTTTATTTTGAAATTGTAAAAAAATTTTTGTTTTGTCATAGAATAAATAAAACAACAAGAGATTACTGCATTAAACTTTAAAGTTGGGTAAAAAGTTTATTTGATACAAATAACAGCGGTTGCCTCTCCATATTTGTGAATGCTTATTTTTTGGTTACCTTTAAATGAAACGTTGATACTTTTGATCGAAAAGCAGTACAAATATCATGTGATAATGATAGTCACCATTAGCTACCATTATCAGACAAATAAATACTATGCCTTTTGAAATTGACAAAAGCCGGCAGTTTGACCCAATGGTATTAAGCTGCTCTTTTGATGGCCACTGTGATCGACATTATCTCAGTTTAACTTCTACCGTTGTCCTGTTGTTGTGTTCTTAAAAAACTTACACGACTTTTCCTGCCTGGCACATAAGCAAACAACTCTAAATTACTATCATACTAATTTTAAACTAATAAAAAAAGGAATAAAAAATGTCAAACCTAATGAACATCTTGAAAACTTCAAAGCAGATCGGGACAAACCCTTGCTAGTGGCTCAAGTTTAATCCCGCCCACAATGTGGTCCTACGAGTCAAGCACATACATAGTTCAGTTTTTGAGATTATGTGATGCTGTTAAAGTTCAAGCGCGTGTGATAATCTGCACGCAAGTTTCGCATGTCTATCTGTAAGCCTATTTCAAAGTACGAATCTTGTCAAAACGTTAGACGGCACACAATTTTAAGAGTGATCGAACTAAATGATCTTCGATGAAGAAAATAATGGAAAGGTCAGCAGGAGCTTTTTTGTTGAAACAATTCTAATAGATAAGTACGTGCTATACGCAAACTATAAAATGTTACACACTACTTTTTTACTTCATTGCGCCATTGAGTTAACTCCGACAACAAAATTGCATTTTTTTGTTCAAACTGTGTTTTAGAAACTGATTGAACGTTTCCATATGTCACTGCATATTGCTATAATGTATATGACTTATGATCTACCATAATTTTAATTGGGGTTCGATCGATTATGTAAGTCAGGGATGGGCAACCTGCGCCCTTTTCCTTCATTACAGCTAATTTTTTTACCAAATAATTTTATGCAAATGCTCATCCTGCTGAATTTTTCATATTTGCTATTTCAGTTTCTTGTTTAAGCGCAGTAGGAATCTCGCAACATTGGTGCAACAATCAATCTTATAAACGGTTATTTATGGTAACAAAAGTATAACCCGTTAACTATGAAGCTGTGATACAATTTTCTATGTAATTTCCTGAGCAGCATAGATAAAGCGTGTTTGGATACTTAATTTTTACTATTTGAATATTTAGATTGAAGGCTTGCTGATAAAAGTATCTCCCATTGGACTATCCTACTTTTTATCTTCTAACTGCTTCGCTCTAACACTCGCAAAAACATTATCAAGTTAGCCGCAGTTGCTGCCCAATAGCTCATTAGTCAGTAAAATATAATCGTTTTTATTTTGGGCTTTTTGAGTGTACATTCCTATCGGATTAATTTTATATTTGTACTTATGACGTCACAGAATTGAATATCTAATCACCCCAACAAATCTTCCTTTTTTTATTGTCTTTTGTGAAAAAAGCATCGTTTCTGTACCCCAGAGTAAATGTGTAAACAACAGTAAAATTCCATTTGATTCTTGATGTAAAAAAATGTACAATACTGCAGCCGTGTGAAGGTTTTATAAAAAATGCGTACGACTACAATCATAAATATAAACCAACGTTTAAAAAACCTTTAACTTATGATTATTGCGCAACGTAAATCAGACATAGCAACATCTTCTTGTTTTCTGTTGAAATAACAATTTCGATTCAGACATTGTTAGAAATGATTCTGTTCGAATGACGCACCATGTCTGCTCCCGTTGCACACTGCACCTTTAAATGACCTGTTCTTTCAAGGATGTTAAGTGTAAATAATTTTCTTTGAAGTTCAACTGATTTCTTGAACATGACTGCCGCTTTTCTTGTAATTTCATGACCGCGACTCGATCCAACGGACGCTGAGTTTGCTTGCTTGGACTGCTTTCAGATTAAAGTCAACAAAGAATTCTTTCGATGATTTTAAATGAATTACATAAATTTTGCTCGCGGTTTCACGGCTTTGTTTTGCACTTCAGCACGCGCGGTCAAGGTACAATTTTTGAAAGAAAAGAAGAAAAACGTCACTTAAAACAAAGTAAGACTTTGCAGACGCAAATAGTAATTGTGCGTTTGGCTTTGCCGCGAAAATTTTTAGAAATTAATGAGTTGAAAAAAAGTACATGTCAAAGACATTTTATTCAAAGACATCAAAGAAATTGATGAGAACCTATGCAAAAACAGAGGTAATAAAAATAAAGAACAAATTTTGAAATAAAGTTTGAGCTCTTCAACTAGGCACATCGTAAACCTCAGGGAAGTTTGTAGCAGAACTTTTTAAAAATATAGAAAGTGATGAGGTAAACCGGCGTGTAACAGATGTTGGTTATTGCCTTATCAAAATAAGCCGTCTTTGAAATCCAACAAAAAAACGTTAAT
Source organism: Diplosoma virens (assembly GCA_963680785.1). NCBI lineage: Eukaryota > Metazoa > Chordata > Ascidiacea > Aplousobranchia > Didemnidae > Diplosoma > Diplosoma virens. The sequence goes on along the minus strand of OY796881.1, from coordinate 45,171,832 downwards.
TCGGGGAATTTAGAGTGAATCAGCTTTACAAAAGTCATGTTATGAGCAAAACAATTACTTGGAATAAGAGGCTAAGAAGTACGTAATTTTCGGTTACATTTGTCTGATCAAAATCAAATGATGATTAAAAAGTTCTCGAAAAATTACGCATGATTACATTTCTTTGGTCGAAAAGTTGAGATGACACAAAGTTCCCAAAAAATAACTTCTTCACCAAACCTGGATTATGGTTCACCAATTTTTTTTAAAGCATAAAAGTGCGCCGCTACATAAAAGGTTCAAAATCACTGAGAAAGTTAATGTAAAGCTTGATATTAAATGATTGCAAACTTTTGAAAGATAACTACTAGATTTTTTGACAGTTTATTTTTAAATATTTTTTCAGGTAGATGCAAACAAATTAGAACGATCAGTTTTTGTTATCTTGGTTTTATAAAAAAAATATTAATATGCATAGCAATACAACAAAAAAGCAAGTCGAGTTCAAATTAAAAATGCAGAAAAAGAAAAATACGATAGCCTTAAAAGGAGGGTGAGGGAATTCGTCGCTCTTTATTCAGTTGTTAACTAAATATCAAGATGACAATAGTTCTATCAATCAAGGTTTTTAACATTACCAATTATGACAAGGGTGGTGTATCTAAAACAATCGATCTTCTGTTGTCAATTCCAATATTGGAAAAAGAAAAAAGGCGAGAAAAGCTTTAAATAAACCGGTTTCTTGGATCGAGACATCGTTGAACAACTAAAAGAACTAAAGCAGGTTCAAAATTAGCTAATCTTTTTGAATGCAAGCTTTTCTGGATTTGTCCATCCTTTTTTTTTTGTCAATAACCATCGATTATTTTTGCAGCAGTATGCATTTATAAAACCAAAAACTGGTATTCAAAAGCAGCATTTTCTACCGCGTAGCTATTGCTGCTTTCCGCTCCTTTTATTTGCTTTTTTAGTTTTTATAAAGTGATATAATAGAGGAAAGTGCTTTTCTCATAAGCTCAATAGTTGGAAGAGGGTAGAAGTTCAACCCACACCGGATTGAACATTGAAATGGCATCGAAGTTCGACTTCTAAGTCTCCCTGTCGACGTTGTTTTTTTTAAAGTAACGGCAAAATTTTTCATTAGCAGTATGACAGCTAAATAATTTTAAACATTTTAGTGTAAACATATAGTAAAAATGGTCAAGTCAATCAACAAGCAAGTGCCGACAGACCTTTTTCGTCCTTATTAGGACTCGTCAGGACACTACAGCTTGTTGTTGACCCCAGCTGAAAAAGTTGAAAACTTAAACAGCTGGCACAACTTTCTGTTTGTGGTTTTTATACCTCAAACATCCAGTTGTGGACCTGAACGCTGGGTAGGTAGTACAATGAAAACAATGTTCCACCAGCGCAACTGCAAAATTCCACCACCATTTTAGTGTAATCCAATTGAGACATTCGGAGCGTCTCAAACCACAGAAACCAATTCTCTTTATTACTTAATTTCTAAAAGGAAAATCATACTAACAGTCCAAACATAATAGTGGCACTTGAAATGGTGTTAACATGACATTGCGCACAGAAACAACAGGCGTTTCGTGTCGTTTTTCCACAAAGGAAGAAATGCAAGCAATTATTTTGTTCGACGCGGAAATTTTGTTTCTCTGAAAGTTTGTCGGCAGCTCAGCCGCGAAATACGGTGCGTTCTCTGCAATCGTGATCGCGGCAGCCTTAGTTTAACTCTCGCTCTCGCCATTTGAAAAACATTTTTATTTCATATTTTTTGCTTGGCAGTCGTGACGAGCAATTTTACCTTTTAGTAATATCACTGTATGAAACTTAAATTAGCTACAGCTTTCTAAATCTCAATATTTTTATTAAAACTTTTTAATAAGAAAAACAAAATTTCAATTTTTTTTATTCCAAAACATAGCCTGATATGTTTTTAACATATTTCGAATTTGACGACGATCTAATTAAACGTTCTAAATTTTTTTCAGATTTTAATCAATTAATTTTATCGAACTTTTATTTCCTTATTTGGAACAATGAGATTCTATATCTTTCTATGGATCACATCAATACTTTTGCTTTCTACTTTGTTCGATCACAAAACTGTAACATCAGCAAAAACAGCTCGTTCCGGTAAGTAGTCCGATTTTCGCTTTGAAGCCACAAAGTTGTAGGTCGTATGGTAGTAAAAATGATCTTTTTGCTTCTTTCAGTTTCCAAAAAACTTTGTCGAATCGCGATTTTATTTTTTAACTGATTTTATTTTTTATCTGCAGCGAAAAGCTACGTGAACTTAAAAGTCAGAACAGGAGGCTTGCAAGTTGATGATGTTTTTGTCATTCGTGGAACATTCAAAAGGAAAGGATTTCTTCAGATTCGCTTTATGAGCCCGCCTACTGCCTGTTCTGGTGGGAGAAGACCTCCGAACAATACCCCGACATGCCAACCTCTTGTCATTAAAATTTTTCCAAAACGTGGTTTAGTAAGTTTTTTGCGTAAAAAATTTAACGAAGTTAATGTTTTCCGATAAGGAATTTAATTTTTAAACACATAGCAGCAAAACAAAAAGCTAAGTTTAGTTAATATGATTAAAAGTTAATTCATGCCAAATAATTTGTTTTGGACAAAATTTTTTCTCAAAGTGAAAAAAGCTTTTTCTTTATATTGATAATTCATAGGGTCTTCACAAAAAGTATAGTTTTCTTTCAAAAGATTTCATTTTTGTCAGACTGCCTAAAGACGCTTTCGTAATTCCGGTAATAATGTTTTAATTACGATTTTATTACGTCACAGTAACAGGCGCCTTGCGCTCAAATAAATTCATTGGCTGTTTAAATTAGTTGCAACGGTAATTTTGATTTTAATGACGCCATCACCCTCAATATAATACTGCCATAGGAGTCAAATTACTTTTTTTTTAATATAATTTTTAAAAAAGTCACGTCATTCAATACATTTAAGCCAACAAAATGCAAATCTGCTCCACCATAACCCTTCATATTAGACGGTATAACCGTAATCCAGTAAAAACAGTAGGCTAATTAATTTTTTTGTGCTAATATCAGTATTTGAATTTAAAAAATTTGATGACATCATTATTTAAATGTTTCTTTCTTTTTTGCTTTTTGATTTGGTTTGATTTTTTGGCCTACAGAAAATTATTAAAGAAACGCATTACTGCCATATGAACAAGAAAGTAAATTCAAATCTTTTTATAGGATAAAAAAATTTCATAAATAGGCGGTTTCAACATCATTTTATTTAATTTCGAAAAATAGTTACTAAAAATTACATAGACTAATTTACAGGTGCATTGAAAAAATGCTTTTCGAATTAAGTGATGACTAAAATGATGATTGTGCCATTGAATTTAAAAATGAGAATATTCATTACAAATATAGGCTAAAATTACATTGCTATAAATAGTTTTAAAACAGTCTTTATCCAGCCACCGAAGTAAATTGTTAAAATTTATGAAAATCTCTATTAATTTTCCTTTTTAATTGTTCAGCTGAAAGTTTCCTACGTCGGAAAAAAAGGAACGATGAAGGACGTTCCCATTGTCAACAAAACTTCAAGATATATACAACCTAAAAAAAAATTTCACATAAAGATCATAGGTAATAATACATATATTTTTGAAACATAATTGTTCAGAAATTTTTTACTGATCCAATTTGTAATGATTTTTAAGTTTAAGTGTAGTTGAAATCATCATTGTATCATATCATTGTAACAACTTTTATCCTTTTGGCTTGGAGAACAACGTCGGAAGTATTAAACTTTATGTGATTTCCTCAACCTTTTTTTCGAAATTCGACAATATTACAGTCGAGTTAAAGTGGTTTCATTTGATTTTTTAAATTATTTTTGAAGTGATATTATGGCTGGAGTTAAGAGTTGCTTGTCAAGACTGTCGAATAGAAGAAGGTGCCGTGTCTTTTTGAAGAACACAAAAACACGACGAGGTTAAGAGTTAAACTACCTCTTCGGTTACGCTGCCGAAATACAATTATGAATACTTTAAGCGCATGAAACATAAATTTTGTTCGTTATGAGCGTAAAGCTTTTAAAGTATCAATTTCTAATGCTAAAATAAAGAAATCGTCTGTGTATTACACAATTTCAAAATAACAACTCAAATTAAAAATAACAATTGACTCCAAAATATTTTTTTGAGGAATTTTATGAGGAAACTTTAAAGTGTTACTTGTGACAATCAGTTTTAAGTCTAAAAAGTCACCAGATCAAGTAAACTATACGCCCGACCGGGCGTATTCTTTACTTGATAATAATCGTTTAATTTTTAGCTAAAAAAATTATGGTTAGGGTTAGGGTTAGGGCCAGGGCCAGGGTCAGGGTTAGTTAACTCCAACCCCAACGCCAATCCCAACCCTAAACTCACTATTTTTTGAAACCGGGCGTATTCTTTACCAGTTCACTAATCCGGGCGTATAGTTTACTTATCCAAGTCACCTTCCGAACATCAAAAATATGAAGCGACAAAATTAACTTATTCCTTTTATTTTGCATTTTAGTGGGTGAGCGAAACTACACGATCATTTTCAATAAAACGGAAATGTTGACCGTACGTGACGAGATTGGAAGAAGTCAAATCCGACGAATACGGGCTTACGGGGGAACCTTATTTAGATGTTCTTTGTTTCGTCCTAAAAAAAGTAAGCAATTCTAAATATAAAAATGTTATTTTTCAATTTTAAGTTATTAAATAGATAAAAATATAATTTTATCACAAATTTTTAAGTCCATAAAATTTTGATTATAAGACTGTATAGGGCCAATCCATGACAACCTTTTTTCCATTTTCCATTTTCAGTAAAAAAATTAAGGCTTTGTTTTTGGAACTTTTTCAAAACTGTTGCCGAAATTAAGAGAGATTAGAATTGCGCCATTTTTTTACCAGTTGCTAATGTTTTTAAATCAATTGCCGTGATTGCAAACCGCATTGACCTGTATATAAAGTCATCTACTTCCTATTTAAAGGCTTGCTCAATGAATCAAGTAAAAATACCTTACACACGACATTTTGCAACTCGTGATTGTCTTTTTAACTTTTGATCACGATCACAACCGTGATTAAAGGTGAACACAAAATTTGAATGGGAAATTGGAAACGCATGTCAACCTGTTATATGACTGGATGAATGTGCAGGGACGGCATTAAAGCCTTTATTAGGTTCATTATATACTGGTTAAGTTTCTCAAACAGCGAAGCTTAACGTATTTGCATTTGCGTCAAATACGTAATATTTTCTTTAGCATCTGCGGCCGTGTTGTCTTGTCTCTGAAACTAACATAAAAACTAAAAAAAGTCTTTATAAAATTCTTTGGCTTCTGAAATCTAAAATAAGGAGGCTTTATAGGAGGAAAGGAGATGTAAAAATTTGATGGGCTAGAAATTTTGTGGAAGGTAGTGACTCCTTTTACCTTCTTACTTTTACGATGATGTAGTGATGTCATAGCTCACAATATACCACTTTTTTCAAATATTGCGAAAATTCTGTACTATTTAAGTTCTTAAAGCTAATAGTTGCTCCTTGAGAAAACTATGATTCTACTTTTTACTGTAAAACTAATTAAGTAGAAAGCGAGCTTTTGCAACATTTAACCTAACCCGTGTACAATTGAATGATTCCGTTTGTTCCCATAACTTGTTTCACATTCTTTTAGAAAATACTTGAAAAAGTACCTAACTCATCAAAACCACTTCATTTCAATCGATCGAAAAACGTTATCAAAATCATAAATTCAAGTTCTTATTTTTTACGGCAACGACCACGAAATTTGATGGAATTTGGGCTAAATTAAATGATTGTGTCAATTAATAAACAAATAAATGATCCTTTAACATAAATACTTTGAAAATTAACATAAAACACTAATCATCAAACAATTTTTTAACTAAAATGAGTTTTACTTTTAGCAAAATTGAAATTAATTGATGTGTTCTTCAGAAACTACTAGCAAGAATAGAACTTGTGGCAAAAGACCAGCTTTCGCTAATCACAATTTCCGCATCATTGGCGGTTCCCGGGCAAAAAGGGGCGAAGTACCATGGCAGGTATGACATTTGAAGTCATTTACTAAATAAAAAATAAAAAAATAAAAACAAATAGAAAAAAATAAAAAATCTTTTTAAAAACTTTTTATTTCACATAACTAAAAAGAATTGAAAAATCCAAAAGCTTTTTAGCTTCTTGAGGAACAATCGTCCAACCAAAAAATTTTATTTTCAGGCTGCTCTTCGATTTAAGAAAAAGCATAAAAACGCAGATTTTTTTCACGTTTGTGGGGCCGCTCTTATTGATTCTTGCTGGGTGATTACAGCAGCACACTGCGTTATAATTGCGTAAGTATAAAATTATAAATTGCTTTGTTACTTTGATGGTTGGGGTGCACGTGTCTTGTTTTTTTACTCTGAATATAAATAGAAATAGTCCAAGTTGTTTTACGACTGCGAGCCACATTTTAAAAATGTAAGCGCGCCGCAAGAAGACTATTGCTTTCTGGTTAGTTGAAGCACGGATTTCTAAATAGATACTAATATTTAGAAGCCTGTCGTTGAGGAATGACATTAGAAATTTAATAAAGCTAGATTGAAAATACTTAAAGATTGTTGAACGGGCAGCAAAAAATTAAATCACGCCTTATAGGGCGGTTTTGACCGCAACGTCTCAAATTAATAGCATAACATTTTTTTGTTTTCGGCTATCTTTTTGCTTTATGCCTATGATTATGAAATCTATGTGCGCTGCTATCTTCAGGCTATGATTTTGATTAAAGAATAAAAAAAGCAAATTTTTATTGTTTACTTTTTGAAAAAAAACGCTCAAGTATTTTAGACAAATATTTAAAACTGTTTGCCATTAATACCAATGACGAATTCTATGCGGGTTACTTTTTGTTTTTCTTGTTGTGAATCAGATTATTAAAAGTTTATTTTAAAAAACTGTAAAAAAGGAACCTTTGAAAAGAACATAGTTAATCAGCAAAAAACTTTTTTTAGCTCTTTATTTCCTCACAAGCACGTGGTCCGGGTCGGTGATTACTACAATGAGGAAGAAGATCGCTTTTCGGCGTTTGAAGACAGTCAGGTAAGTTTTCAAACCTACGAATCGCCTGTTTTTGGTTGTTTTGCTGACAAGCTGACTATCGAAACATATCACTGACAGCTAATCACAAAATGAAAAGAAACTGTATGAACATTCATGGATCCATGTGCACTCTAAGATATCTAAAAACTTACGAATAAAGTTTTCCGTGTTTAGATTTTGTTTAGGCAGACTCGACAAATGAAAAGAAATTACTTTTTCGCACAGAAAGTTTTGGATCTTTTTATTGGACCTGATCTCTTTATTTGTTTATCGTTAAGTGATTTTTTTCTTTCAAACGCCATTTTGAATTTTTTAGTGAATTACACGTGATTCGTTAGCAACCAAGTTTTTGAAGAATTCCGTGATTACCAATTACAAAAAGCAACCTGTCTCTTTAAAATTCAACACAAAAACTAAAAATCATCGGCTTATTAGAGTCGGAAAATTTGCAATACTTTTTACTTTATAGAGATGCAATTCGTTAGGTATACTGTGCCAACAGCATTTTATTATTTCAGGACCTTGAAATTGCGGAAGTAATTCGTCATCCGGGATACCATTTAACTAAGAATGGAGAAGCTCAAAACGACGTTGCGTTAATTCGTCTCCGCTCGAACTCGAATTCGTCGACGTGTGCTAGATTCGGGTTGGTAATATTTTCTCGCTTTTAAGTCGAAAAAATTTTTGGTCACGTTTTTGCCTTTTTTGTTGTAGATAAAATGTTTGGTATTTTTTGTTACACGATCGACATTTATAAATTTTTCTCATAGTTAAGCTGGTATCGCGAATGCTACAGCATAAAAAGTCAACTTGTTAAAAAATAAAAAAAAAAGTTTACGACAGGAAACTTTCTTGACTGAAACGTAGTTTGAATGAGTCTTAAGCTAATAAAGCAATCTTATTCGAACCTTTATCGATGAAATGCAGATTTTAAAAACCGATTGGTTCGTGCTAATTATAGAAACGTTCGAAAATATTGGAGAAAGTTTAATTACTGTAATAAGAGAAAGCTTTCTTGACACCAATGTGATCAAGCTTAACATACTTGAAGCACTTTGTCTCAGTGCTGTGACAGCTAATACTTTTTTTCGCTTTAGAGACTTGGTTCAGCCAATTTGTTTGCCTTCACCTGGGGATGATTTTCCTACTTCGTCAACTTGCACTATTTCTGGATGGGGGGCGACTGCAAGAAATCAAATATGTACGATTCAATAATTTGTTAATTATGACGCTAATTATAACATAAATTGAAATGATCTATTGTCAAATAAGTTTTTTGTTTTATTTAAAAGAAAACGATTAAAATTTTTTGTTCAATATGCTGATTTCGCAAAAAACAACATTTTGTGTACCATTGCTTTGAAGACTTTTGATCAATTTGTTTAACTGCAATATCTCCTCACTGGAGCGTTTTTGTTTTTTTTTTTTTTCTTTTTTTTTTTGTAAAGCTTACAATAATTTTGCTTTCAGTTCCGTCCCAATATTCTCGCTTTCTGCTAGCGGGAAACATAACCATTCGGGACCACAAAAAGTGCAAAAGATTGCACGGCAAAGACGGAACAGGAAAAGACCTGGTTGCTGATCACACTGTTTGTGCATCGGTGAGTCGGTGTCAGCCGTTTTAAACTAATCATGATGAAATTTTGAGCCTGAGTAGGAGTTCTTTTTTGGTTAGACTAGGGTTGAAGAGACTTTTAGGTATTATTTGATGCTTATTGGAAAAAATAAAATTATCAATGAAGTATTCAAAAACCGAAATAACATATTCAATATATAAATAGTCGAAAAAGTGCTCAGTAACTCTTAGAAATTTTCTGAAATTATTTTAACCAACTTTTCCACGCCCTACTGTGAATAATTTAATCTAGTTTCTCAGCCTCTAATCTAAATTTTAACACTATTTTCGAGGCATGCAGTTGCATGTTGTACATTCCGAAAAGTTATTTTTGACAAAAGAATAGTTCTCAAATTAATACGAAAATACAAAACTCTTTTTAATGTCATTTTTTCCATTCTGTTATATCTGCATTTAATGTTAACTGATTTATTCTGTTTTTAGAACCCTGGAGTTGATACTTGCCGTGGCGATAGTGGAGGTCCACTTTCCTGTTCTCGTGAAGGAGGCCCTTTTGTTTTGTGGGGATTAACCAGTTGGGGAGAATGTAACCACCCAACAATCCCTGGAGTTTACATGAAAATATCAAGTTTTGTACCTTGGATCAAGGAAACCATGCGCGCTTGAAAAAATATTTTACTGTGATGATTTTTTTTGTATTCTAAAGAAGTTTTTCTTTTTATTCGTTATTCTTATTTATTATAGTTTTTTTTATATATAACTTGAAATGTATTTGAGAAATTGAAGCAATGTCCAACATAGTAAGCCACAAGGCTATGTATTTTCTAAAAGAAGCAGCCAAATAGCGGGTACCTTAATCTTAATGTAACCCATTGTGGTTTGTGTTTTCACGACGGTTGAGTCTTACACAAACTACATTTTTATTACATGCTTTTTCATAAATTTTATATGTGATACTATACTTAAAGTCGAATACAAGCAGCTTCTGTCCAAGATTTTTTTAAAAATAGCTTCTATTTTAGTTCTTTTCTCTAAATTACTCTTTGGAATTGATTGTAAAAGTAGCCTACAACAATCAGTTTAAATTGCTAAAGTGCTGGCATATTTGGCTAAATACTCGTAGTTTGTTATGGAGTCTGCTGCTCTACCTTGAAATGCTATTGATGATTGATTTTTCTTGAAATCTTTTGCCGTTTTTAAGTAACTAAATATTTCGGTTCTTGACTTGCTAAGATTTTCTATCTTTTTTAAAATTTATTTGCTTCAAAAGCAGTTTACTTTTAAATTATTTAACCAATTAGTTTTTTTCTATTTTTATGTTTTGTTTTACAAAAGCTCTTATTAGGTCAACAGTGTAACTTGTTACCACAAAACTAGGCGTAAACACAATGGGCTAAAGATGTTGTGAAAATATATGAATTTTTTTAACAACTTTGAATTGAACTTTTTATCGGATTTATTTTAAAAACTTTTATATAAAATTTTCGAAAACTGTTATAACTACAATAACAGCAGACAGTGTCACTGTTTCGGTCTTTAGGACCTCGTCAGTGCTATTGACGTTATCAAGTCCGGTATAATTATGCTTGGCACATTTTTTTACTCGTTTTTTTTCAAGAGCATATAACATTATACTTTGTATTTTTCACTATGTTTTGAGGATTTTTAAAAAATTTTTTGTACTGCGGTTTTTCGTATTGTCCGTATTTTACATCATTTCCTGACTTTGTTAGTCGCAGTTACTTATACAGAACAAGACTGTCATTTGTTCTTTTTACTAATTTTTTTATTTTGAAGATAAGTGTCTTGAAAAAATATTTGTTCTCTTTTGGATGTACTGCACATAGCACTGATTCTACATGCTGTAATAATAGTTTCCTTTACAGCAGTTTATTTATGTAAAGTAGTTAACCTTCAAGTTTATTTTGAGTAAAACGGCTGCAGTCTAATTGAAGAGCTTAGTTCTAAATGTATCTAAGTCACATAAGGTCATTTTGAGAAAATGAGGTTTAAAGTTGTGAAAAACCCTACTTCTACAATAGAAATACGCTAAGATTTCAAACCTCTGTACTATTCAAAAAGTGATTTCCTGAAAAGATTTTTTGTCAGAATATTTCTGGCAAGTAAACAAACAATTTTTTCAGCTTATCTCATTTTTTCGAAAATGTGACTTAGGTACTTTTAGAAATAGGGCCTTCAATTGTTTTATACAAGTTATTTACATCTTGTTTGTTTATTGGTGGTCAAAAAATGTTTTTTTTGTATGTTTATTTGTTAAATTTTCTTACTTTGAGTATGAAATTTTTTAAAAAATAACTGCGCCATAATCTGTTTATGCAAGCGCTTTCTTTTTGATAGATATTGAAATGATTTTATCAATAAAAAGTTTTATTCCAACTTTGTTTAAATTTAGTAGTTAGGTTTTTAGGCAGGTTAGTGTTATTTCATATCAATGCTCCGCATCTGCAGAACGAACACGGGTATGCCGCAGGAAAACGGCAATGTTAACACACTATTTGAAACAGAAAAAAATATGGTTCTTTAAAATAGCCACAAAAACGGGGTACCTCCGTATACTACAGGAACCACATGGAGCCACCGTGTACACTTAAAATACAACGGGAGCCGTATTGAGACCCTTAAAATAAAGTGTAGAGATGAATGGAGCCACAGGGTAAACTTAAAGTACTACAGGAGCCGTATGAAGACCTTTAAAATAAGTTCTAAAAATGCATGGAGCCACATGGAAACCTTTAAAATATTGTCTGGTGATATATGGAGCCGCATGAAGTCACAGATTAAGTTTTAAAAACTGGCAAGCTGATGTAAATTTCGGTCATATCTTTAAATAAAAACTAAAAGACCAAAATAAAAATATTTAACAGGAGCCCGATATCTTGCATCTCCGTAAGCAGGTAAGAAAATTTCTAGATATTTGCTCTATGTATGACTTCTTCGAAGGGCCGTAACTTCGTCAGGTGGGGCCCCCGGTGCAAACCATCCATTATGGGGCCCCCATTTTTTCCTTACTTAATATTCAATTGAGCTACTTTTCTCAACACAGAAGTCATTGACGACTCCGCGTTATAGAAAGATTTTTCAATCGAAATAACGAGTCAAAAAAGCATTGAGCTGAACATATAAAAGGGGGTAAAGCTAAGTTTAGCGTGCTTGCAAATCAAAGGCTATAATTGGATTAAAATTTCACCAAGGTTACACGGTTCAACGTATTTTTTGTGATTGCAGTGTATTCAAATCGAAATACTGGCATAGCAAGAATTTCGTGGGGGCAGGCTGTAACAACAATTTTTTGATTGTTTAATAAAAGTTTAATCAAATAAACGTTGCAAACCAAAATCGTTTAATAATGACAAAAAAAATTATATGCAACCTTTTGAGGCAAGTTGCTTTGTGAGCACTATTAACGATATTTCACCAAAATGGAGATGTGCTATGCGATGGGGATAAATTATTTAACCCAAAAAGAATTAACGTACAGTACACTGACATCACCACAAAAGACAAACTAGTAAAACACAATACGTTGGGTGATATGAGGAAAGTTGGTGCAAAGGAAACGGACGTTGAAAATAGGACAGCTTGGAGAAAGATGATACGCTGTGGCTACTTCTGATTGAAGGGAAAGGACGAAAGAGAAGAAGAAGACGTTGAGGCCAATTAAGTAGGTTGCCATAATTTATTGCGGGTGGTTGGAAACTTGAAATTTTTTTGTCTTGCTTTTGCTCCAGCAAACTGCTGGGATAACTTTTCCAAAATTTTAATTTTTTGTTCGTTCTTTTTCCATCGATAGTAGAGCCAAACCATTAAGTCTCTTTTGGGACATGGATCTTTGAAAAAAGTTTTTAATCAGTTTGAGTTTAGAAAAAGACCTCTCTGCCGCAGCAACTGTTACAGGTACTGTCATATACATCATGTATGCCGCACAAACGTCAGAATAAGCTGTGGCAAGTGATCTATTTTCAACAATCAAAAAAGAAGCCATTTCTTTAGCAGATTTTAAATGGGCAATCTTTTCTTGATGGAGAGCTTTTGGCTAGGAAACAACGGAGAAACGTCATCAGAAAATTTGTTAAAAACTTTTCTTCCTTTAACCTCAAGATCCAGATGAGAAGCATTTGATAGAAAACTTGGTTTCAAAACTTTATATGACGTTACCACTGATTTCATTCCTTCAAATCGATTAATTTGTTGGCAAAAAAGTATGTCCATCATTGGAAGAAACACAGTTACGCAAAATCGCTTCTTAGGATCGCTTAACGTTATTCCTTTAGATATTTCATCGAAGTAGGTTTTTGTTTTCTTTGCTCTTTTGTTTCAAAACTGTCTTGGCAAACCCCATGTAGAAGCAATAGCGGAAGCTTCGTTTAGTACTGCGTCAAAACTCCTTCTGTGTTGAGCAATGTCTTCAGCAACAGTTTGCAGAAGTTTATGGGCAGAAATTAAGTCAATTGTTTTCACAGCTTTTAAAGGAATGTTGACGATCTGCAAAATTTTGCATTGCACAACCAGTATGCATACAAGGTCAAAATTTTCTATCTGTTTCTTTATTGCCATAGCTTCATCTCTTTCCTTTGGCTTCGTGCTGGTAAGTATTATGTGAGTCAAGCAATTCATAACGTCACAAAATATTTTTTTCAAAGCATAGACAGTATCATATCAACCAGACGACCGAGTTGGATTTAACGCTTTAATGCAGAATTTGCGCAATAACAATCACGGACATTCTAAAGCTTTTGCCACCGTACAATACTATGTCCGAAAAAATTATATACCGACTCAATGGTGTCGTAAAATTGACGGGTCTCAGTCGCGGCTTCCATGGCATCTTTTAACACCTAATTTAAATTGTGGAAAGCACAATGCACGTAGTAAGCATGTGGAGCCACATCTTGGATATTCTTATGCAAGCCAGAGTACTTTCCGCTCATCACTGCAGCGCCATCATATTCTTGTCCACGGCAGTTTTTTTATGTCAAGCTCCTTTTGCTCAATGAAATTCGCTATCAGTTTGTGCAATCCAATAGCAGATGAGTCCTCAACTTTGATAAATGAAGTAAACGCTTCAACATCCTTCAGTTCTGATGACGGTCCATCATCGTGCCGATCGATTTTTGACTTAACGAAATACTTCACTTAACGCATCTTGAGTGGTATCAAGAATCATGGCAAAAAAAAGGAGCGCTTTGAAGTTTGCTATTTATATCACGGAGAACTTCTTCAGCTAGTACTGATATTAGTTTATTTTGTATCAAGGGACTTAAATATTTTGGAGAACCTTTAGGTAGTTGTAAAAGTTTGTCTAAAACAGTGTCGTATTTAGCAAGAAGCTGTATGATAGAAAAAAAATTGCCCTTGTTATCTTTCGAAAGTTCTTTACTGGATCCGCGAAAAGGTAAGTTGCACTTTGCTAATATCAACGTAACATTCACTAGTCTTTCCAAAACATTTTGCCAAAAGTTTGTTTTTTTCCAACAAAGACATTGCAACGCTTCTTCTAGTGTCCCCCTGTTTCCCCATTGCTCGTATATGACACACGCCTCCGCATGATGTGTAGAGCTTTCATGGCTTTGAATTCGCTGCGATAAATGTCTCCAGTCATTTAAATCTGCAGTACCCCAAGGGTTTTGAAGTGCGTAAGAAGTCCCTGGAGAGACATTTTCATGCGAAAATATTGAATTGAATTGACTTCGTTTATTTCGTTAGTTTGTAAGATCAAATCAAAACAAACACACGCTACAAGATCAAATAAATGGTAAACGATTACATAACACGTACAAAAAATAAAAATAAAAAAAACCCGCATGGAGACTGCGAAGTGACCAAAAACAATTGGTCTTCAAGTCAAGCAGCCACCAGATGATAAAAGTAGAATGAGTAATCAGGTATCGTAACTATAACAATGACTCAGCGCAAACAAAGATGCATGAAAATAAGAGAATAAAAAAAAGATAAAATAAAGACCATCATTCATACGATTGTAAAATGTATTGTTTGTATTTCAAAGCAAAGTTTTTAAGTGAGCAGCAATTCGTTTTAATGTGAAAAGGGATTTCATTCCATATTTTAACTCCTCGAAATTTAATTGACTTTTGCAAGCGATTAGTGGAGTACCGAGGCAGATAAAGAAAGTTTTTGTCTGAAAAACGAGTTGATCGTGAATGAATTTGAGAAATTTTGAGAAAGTACTTTACAAAAATAGGTGGCAATTGGCAATTATCATAACTAAACATAAATTTGGCTATTTCGAGTTTAATTAAATCCTGAAACTTTAAAATCTTTAAGCCACTGTACAAAATAGTAGAATTTGTCCAACGTTGTTTATTACTAATTATACGCAGAGTTTTATTTTGTAGTATGTTTATCGGTTGCAGATAACTTGTATAAGTAGCACTCCAAACCAACAAACCATAGAGTAAATGAGAGTGAAAAAGTGCATAATAAAGACGTATTAGAATACGAAGAGGTACAATATGCTTTAATTTACACATAATTCCTACTGCTCGAGATAATTTAAATTTTAACTTTAAAATGTGTTCTTTAAAAAGAAGTTTGGAATCAATTATTACTCCTAAATAATTAATATTGTTTAAAACTTGTAAGATACTTGAATTTAATTTAATGGTAATGGCAAAATTTGATTTAGATAGCGAAGGCGATACTATTATAGCTTGAGATTTCATAGGATTAATAGTTAAGTTATTTTTCCTTGTCCATACTACCACATTCTCTAGTTCACGATTAATTTTAATCTCAAGTTCAGTTAAGGTGTTTGCGTGGATCAGAACAGCAGTGTCATCCGCAAAAAGTCGAGGGGTACTTATCATACAATTTTGAAGGTCATTAATATAGATTAAAAATAAAAGAGGGCCTAAAACCGAACCTTGAGGGACACCCATTTTAACATTTCTAAGATTCGAGTTTATATTAACTATAGATACATACTGAGATCTATTTGATAGATAGGATTGTAGGAGATTATATGCGTCCCTCTTATGCCGTAGTGGCCAAGTTTTAATAGTAGTCGTTTATGACATACAATATCAAACGCTTTGGTTAGGTCAAGCATAACCATACCAGAATATTTTTTATTATTAATATTATCATAAGTAGTTGATACTATATCAAGTATTGCATGAGTAGAAGATCTGTTGGGACAGAACCCATATTGGCTTGGAATTAAAACTGAGTGCTTATCTAGGAAATTAGAAAGGCGAGAAAAGATTGCTTTTTCAAAAATTTTTGAAAAACAAGTTAGCAAAAATAACCAGCAGGGCTAACAGTAAACACGGTTCATGCTTGATGAATAACATAACCAATATCTTCGTAGTTTTAGACCTGATTGTGTTACATAATGGTAATAATTTGTTGAAAATAAACAACCGCTTTGGAGCGGATCTTTAGGAAAAGGTCCTTCAGGTTGTTTGGCACCTGCTGCAATAATTGCTTTCTTTATCTCTTAGTTTACAATAATGGTGGGAAAGTTGTCATTCTTGCTTGCATCTGATCTATCTTTAGTAGTATCGGAATTTTCTTCATTGGTACTATTGTTGAAAGTGCATGTTAACGTCAACAAGTTGGGGAGTAGATTCTGTCTCGCGAATGCTGACGTGTTGCTCATCCGCTTTGGATGTTTCTGGTTTCTGAGTTAGCCACAAACTCAGTCGCTGAGAGTTTCTAGCTGCCTCAACTATTTTTTGTGTGACATTTTAAAATAATAATAATAAGTTTACTTGAGTTTTTAAGGAAAATATTTTACAATAAAATGTAACAATGCGGGGCTCTTTTGTGCTGGGGCCCCGGTGCATTACACCGGCTGCACCGGCGGTAGTTACGGTTCTGCTCCTGCGACACTTTCCTGCAAGTCAGGAAGATAAAGACAAAGATAAAATTCATTTCTATGTACCAGCATACCAATACTCGTGTTTGATTATTTCTTATCGATTTCATGATTGTGTATATTTTCACAAAGTAATAATAAAGATTTTCATGTTTTTTTAAAATATTTCAATCTATATTTTTAGAACCTGCTGAACAGCATCATTAATTATAATAAAGTGTAGTTTAATTAATAACACAAACGTACATCAAAAGCAAGTACGGTACAAACGGTAACAAACCGGTCATCACTTGTATCGATACGTTAAGCTCTAAATTACTAACAAAAAGCGGGGTACCGGTAACTATCGCACTATAGATGTTAAAAACCAATAGATCGTGACTGACAGCGACTAATCCGTTCTCTAGTTGGCCGGTTTGCCGAACTCGAAACGAACCGGTATAAACCGGCTGAATCTCACTACTGGCCGCAGAATAAACTATACTTCGAATACTACATGAGTTATAGGCCTACAGAGACACATTTTAATTGTGTTCGTGATCGTGGACCACTTATGTTTAAGATAAACTTAGATTTTTATCTCATTGTTGAAAAAAGAATGCAATAATTCTTTTGTAACTGCTGCGACTGATGTAAATTACTGTTTTTGCAAGAATTTAATCAAAATTTCTCCGTAAAAACTTTTAACTTGCCACGGCCAAAATTGTCAAGTCCAAATAGAGTCAAAATTAAACAGAAATACATTGAAAACATTTTTTAGATTAAAAAAAATGGCCTTACATAAAACTTTTGGGCTTAACAAGCTTCTTAAAAACAATTTACTTTCCCTTAAGTGAACGCATTAAGTAAAATAAAATATTTCGGTTCTGTTGGAATAAGCTACAATATCTAAGCTTACTAGTGAGGTTTGTTAAAAGTCTAAAACACATCATCTGGGGATTCTAATACTGCTTAGAATGCTCAAGCTGTTTGTTTCCATGTTCCCGACCGCTGCTTTAAAAGATTAACGCTTATTAAAATCACAACCAGACAATTTATGTTTAGAGATATGACTGAAATTTACAGCAGCTTGTTGCTAAGACGGTCTCCATCCAGTTCCATGCATCTCTAAACTACTTTAAAAGGATCTACAGTATTTGCAACTCCTACAATATTTGAATTATGCCCCGCGCCTCTATGCGTCTAAAGACAAATGTTTAAAGTCTCTATGCTCCATCTCTAGACAACTTTTTAGAGGCCTACATACGACTGTGACTACTGCGAGGCTCGAACCAGATTTTTCGATTGTTTACTATTATAATTATTTTAATTGCGTTTTTTTCATCGTTTCTTTTCATTTCCTGTGTTGTCCCAAAAAAGTTAACTTTTATTATTTATTTATTACTAAAGGCCTCCATGCGGCTCCTATAGTAATTGAATTTTATTCTGCGGTTCCATGCATCTCTAAGCAACTTCTATAAGGTTTCCATGCTGCTCTTGCAGTATTTGAAGTGTAGTCTGCCGCTTTATGCGGCACCTACAGTATTTGCAGTTTATTCAGTGGCTTAATGTATCTCTAAACCATATTTTAAAGGTCTCTATGTGACTTCTGCAGTATTTGAAGTTTACTCTGTGGCTCCTTGCATCTCTACACATTATGCTAAAGGTCTTCAGGCGGCTCTATGCATCTCTAAACAACATTTTAAAGATCTTCATGTGGCTCTTGCAGTATTTAAAGTTTACTCGGTGCTCCGTACAGTTCCATGCATCTCTAAACCATATTTTATAGGTCTCCATGCGGCTCGAAGCTTAAAGTTTCGAATGCCTTTCTTTGCTTTATTTGCGAAAAAAAACCTAAAAATTTTAATTTATATCTTAACAAATAAAATGAAGACTTATTATTTTTGGTCATCAGTTGTTTTCCAGACTAATTTTGTGCATGGTATGCAAAATCTGATAGCTTCAGATGTACACTAACCTTTCAAATTGGCTAAAGACCAAAAAAAATCTTTATTTCATTTGCACAAGCTTAAATTGAAATTTCATTAAGCTTACGAGTATATGTCCGCCGAAATAGGTGACCGACTTGTATTTAGAAGCTACAGTTTACTACTAGGGCTAAGAATATGTTTTACACTGTAAAAAAATTTTAAATCCAAATAAACAAAAAAATTCGAGAAACAATGCTTTATTTCAAAGACTTTATATTCAGAGTTATATTTGTATTTAAAGAAATGTATAAAATGTATGAATTGCTTTTGGTTAGCGATTTCAGTTATTTTTGTACGTATCTTATTTTTTCCGGTTGTTGCTAATATTTTCTTGTCTAAATTAAAACCAACACACTGCCGATGCCTATGTTGCTGGTATCAAAGCCTCTTGAGGAGTTTTCAGTCTATTATCTTAATAACTGAAAGATTTCATCACAAAAAGCTCATCTGATTTCTTAAGTGCCAAACTCCAAAAAAATTTCGTTGTTGTAACTCAAAAGGTATTAAATTACAGTTTAACCAGGAGTAATCATTAAAAATACTCTAAAAAAATTTGATTTTATTAGGAAGAAGTCTTTAACCTCTCAGCATCATTGGTAGCATCATTACGCTAAATAAGCCTAACAGTAATTGTCGGCAGCGTGGCTGAGTCGGTAAGTAGGAGCGCCGTCTGGATGACAAACGCGATTGACATGACCTTGATTAAACTCCTTTTCTCGTCATGTTGAGGACTCTTTAAAAAATGAAAATAGCAACATCCTTTTCTGCTTGTATGTCTAAACAAAGATAAGCCAAAAATAAATTTTAAATTTTAGTCATGTCACTACCTAAAAGTAAAAAATGGATAAAGAAATATTTATTTAGACAACAATATCTAGATTTATTTGAAAGCAGAGGGGTTATCGCTTCGCGTTGCTCTAAATTTAAACAGTCTGCAATGTTGTTTGTTGCACGTAGTGCAAAAAGGTAGAGTCAATAGAAGATATAATGGATATGATTGATGTTCTTTTTTTTGGAATATTTAGTTTTTGTTAAAAAGGAAAATTAGTTTTGTTCGTGTATAACCTGGAAAATAACAATTTTGTTGTTATGTAAATATTCAGCTAAAAAAATTAATAACAGACAAATTGTAAAAAAATCTTAATCAATGAAATTTTGATTACATATGATAAAAATAAAATTTTTTTGTTGTTATTACGAATTTTTCGGAAAATTAACGTATTAGCCGCAATTATTAGATCAGTTCTTCAGCTGGTCAAGCCACGACTTTTCAAAGACCTATGCTCTTCTTAAAATACCAAAAGCAAAAACCCTTACAGGAGGGCTGTACTGTTTTAACGCAAGATTTAGTTGTAATGTTTGTTTAAAGAAAAACAACATACACTATTGAAATTTTTACTGTTATACAGTGGATATAGCTGTGCAGCAGTTTGTTGCCTTTTTCTTCATTATGTTACAAAGAAAAGTTGTTGCTTACATTACTTTTAGCTTTCCAAAACAGAGTATCAATTTATTTTGCCTTGACTTGCTTTAAAGTTCAAAGAAAAAGAAAAGCAACGCTAACAAAAGTAAAGAAATTAAAATGAATCTTGAGTCTATTTTTGAAGAA
Source organism: Diplosoma virens (assembly GCA_963680785.1). Classification (NCBI taxonomy): domain Eukaryota; kingdom Metazoa; phylum Chordata; class Ascidiacea; order Aplousobranchia; family Didemnidae; genus Diplosoma; species Diplosoma virens. Next base: position 45,151,713 of record OY796881.1, on the reverse strand, counting down.
GATGAGAAGTCACAATTTGAAGAAGGTCTTTTATGGTAGTAAAAAAAAGCAAAGGCCAACAAACCTCGAAAGATTAAAAATAATTGACTCAAATAGTCAACGCAGTGAATGAGCATTGAGCAAAGGAACAGTATAATATAAAAAAGTTTTTTATCATCTCTATTTATCTTCCTGATCCTGACTTGCAGGAATACTTGAGACAATCGTCAAGTGATTATCCCGACCTGCTTGTGAGATGCCAAGATATTGCCGTTCGGTCAAAAAAAATTTTTTAACCCTGCCAAATTTGTTTTTTTCAAAATTAAAAGTCTAACCAAGAATGTCTGAACGAAATATCAAATATAAAGATTAAATCAAAAACGTTCTCAAAATAAAAACAGTTTTAATCAATTTTAATTGAATAATTCTCTTAGTCGAATTTTTCAAACTTATAATTATTACGATTCCACATTTTTATTCGCCCTATTTTTTTTTTTCTCTCAAATCAACGACCAAAGACGAAAGTTGAAACACTGTCGGAGAAAAGATGTTTTTTTTGTACAATTTTTCTGTATCATTTTCTGTTATTTCAAACTCCAGTCTACACCTGACTTGTACTTTCGGTGTACGTATATCAACAAAACATAAAAACGTACGACGGGCGAAAACAAAAGTAAATTGTTCTTAAAGCTTTCATTTACTTTTTGTAGAAATTATAGTTATTGCATAACAATTTTTTCAAACCAGTTTTTTTATTCAATCAGTGTAGTCCAAGTTTATAGCTATATAAATCGAAGACTGTTGCTATTATAAATTTTTTTATATTAAAATTTAATGCTCAGTAGCAGCCTCGCGCTGCTTTGTAAAAATTTAAAAAAAAACTGTTTAATGGCGCTATTAAGCCACCACAAAACTTTAGTTTTTATCAAATATTTTTATACATATTACTGACATTTTTCGACTAAATTTCTTTTCAAAAATTTTGCGATTTTACACGAAAATGTTCGGGATTTAATTATTGCTTCTGATTTGCTTCATAATTAAGTGAAGAGAAAAACTGTTTTGCAATGCTTTTCTTGTGGACATAACGATACTAAGAAGTTAAGATTAATGCTAAAATTGTAATTTTGATATTTTGAATTCATAAAAGTCTTTAGTAAGTTCTGTTTAGCACAATTTATATTAACAATTTCTAAAAATTATTGACCTCAATTATGAAAACTATATATCGTGGCTATTGCTTTTTATGCAAAATTACCTTTATCTTGTGTTTTATTTCAAGTCAAAGGTTCCAATAGTCTCTGAAAAAGCATCAAAATCAGCATATGAATGCACATTTTCTCTACATAATATTTGTCTTTTATGAACCTAATTATTAAATTAATGTTTGCAAAAATTAATAAAATAATCTGAGAATATGTAACGATGCAGCCGACTACCATAGATTATAATCGGTGACTATGAATTTCAGTGGACTACATCTCCAAGTTTTTTAGGCTAAACAAACAACTTTTTATCAATCTTTTATCGATTAAAATTACTGAAGACTCAGTAAAATCGAATGAAACTTGACTGATGAGTTTTGCTTAATACCTTTGCAAATCTCTTGGTAATATTGAGATTTATGCAGTATTTCGGGGCATCTGGTGTTTCAATATTAGAAAATATATATCAGCAAGTAAGCACTTTAGAAGTACTGATTTTCATACAGTGTTATCAGCTAGTAAGAATATTTAAAAAAAACAACATCTTGGTGCTTTTCATAGGAGATTTCTCTGATATTAGTAAAATAGTTTTGGGCACTGCTACTTCATTTTGATCTTTTTTATTTTAAACCCATTTTCAGTTTGCTGTCTTTTTTAAAACAACTAATCTTTATTACTGTAAAAAGTGATTTTATCTTAGAACAAATAAGACATAATTAGATTAACGGGACTGTATTAAAGCTTAGTCTAGTGCATCGATAATATTTTAAATTAATTTTATCACAATTTATTCATTTTCCAAAAATACGATGTTGCGCGCCTAATCGTGAAATCAAAAAATGTGAAATTTTAAATTTATACTAGATACTTAAATAGTAGTTCATAGACAGACAGATGTTCCTATTTAATTTTATTTTACTAAATCAAATTAAATTTAATCAATAAAGCAGATGATTTTTAATGCACATTGGCAAAAAAAAGGTAAAGAAATGTAGAAATCGCTTTTATTCTTAAAAGCTTGCTAACCATTGTTTGGAAAAAAAGAATACTGCTTGAACTTTCGAAGCGCGATTTGGCTGGTGATACATTGTTGAAACGCACTTGGTTGTCAAAGAGGTTTTTTGGCACGGTTTATGTTTGCTTCTACTGTAATTCGTTTTAATTTAAAAGTTATTTTAGTGATTAGAATTGACTTGAAAAGCTCGTTAAATAGTTTGCTTAACAAAATTACAAAAGTTCGTTTTTAAACAAAACGTTTAACAGAGGTCAGTCGAAGGAGTTACCTGTAGTAAAATGTTACAATCGGCTACTAAACTGTTCGCGTTTGCAGATTAATGAGATTACCGTAGATATATACTTGACCAATGTTGTTCCAGTTTATAGAATTAATCAAAACATGAATTGACAGGTAATAAATAACTGAACCTCTAATAGACATTTTGTTGAAGAGAAGAAAAATAGGCTTAAAACAGTTAAACAAAATAACTATGTTTTCAATTTTTAAATATATGAGCCAAAAGTTTAAAAAAAAACAACTTCACTTTGCTGCTTTTGTATCATTGTTCAATCTAAGCCTCTAAAAATGTTCAAAAATTGAAGATCAGTGCAGATCTATCGACGCGCAACTGTGCCGATTGACTTGCACATATTTCTAAAAGAAGAATAATTCGACAAAATAAGAAATTTAGATTTAGACAGCCTTATCAAACGTCAGTGTTCAAGGTGTTAACTGTCGATATTTTTACGAAAGAAATTTAAGTATCTTATTTTAACAATGACTTCTGTATAGACCAACTTACTTTTTACATTTTGTTTGAAATAGACAAATTTTAATTCTTGTTTTGAATGCAAGCACTAAATAGCGTCGATTGTATTCTTTATCACCAGCACCTTCTCTTGCATGCAGAATTTGCAACCGAAAAGCACCAATGATCAGCAAATAAAAAAAGTTTTTTATTTTCTTTTGGAACGCTTTAGCGAAAGTATTATTGTTTTTACAATTATGATTTAATTGAAATTGAAATTAAAATCATCCCCAATTTTTCATTATTACGCACGCGTTCTAGTTTATTGGTGATTAAAACAGTTTTTTCAATAATTTTAATGAATTTTTTTATAAATCAACTACTATTAAAAAGTAAGACAATTGTGTTTATTTTATGTAAGGTAGCATACTTGAGACAGATATAATAAAATTTAGTGAAATATTTGAACTGGCAGATAAGATCTTGTTAGAAATCTTACCGTAACGTTTTAAATAAAGTTTTCATTTATTTTTATTGGAGAATTATTTTAAAACTGAAGTTATTTAACCGTTTACTTGACGATTTTGAGTCAATGTTTTACAGACTTGAAATAAAAGAAAGTTAAAGCAAAACAAGTTATAGATTTGAATTACAATTTATTTTTAAAATTAGAAATTTTAAACTTTTTTTTTGAAAACGAATTAAGCAAAGAACAATAGAAAACAACACATCAAGATTGTTTTTTACCAATATTTGGGCCAATTTACAATTAACTTTGTTAAAAACAAAACAATTTATTATGTCAAATCAAATCAAATCAAAACAATTGAATCACAACGAAGATGTGGAAAACAAAAAAAAGAGTGGACTTTTTGTAGCTGAAAAGCATCTCTGGATCATCTTTTTTCTTGCATTGATTTGTATCATTAGCACTATTGTCACTTTCATTTTTTGCTATCGTGTAATTGTTCTTGAAAAAATGATTGACGACCGAGATTTGAAATGCTCTAAAAACGGAAAGGAAACTTCTAATCATCACCAAACATTAGAAACGTTACTATCTTCAATGGATACCTTCTTTCTCCGTTTATCAAAGCTGGAATCATACACGAAGGTAATAGTTTGGCTCTTATTCATATAGTCGTATTGGCCTGGTTGCCGCTTTCCGTTTCAAACAGAGCCGCCATTGTAGGAATGATCCCTTTGGAGAACTTGTCGTGAAGCTCTTTTTTTAGAGGCACAACAGAAATCACTCAGTTAAACTGAGCATCGAGCTCGCGTCCTTCTGACTGCGAGTCAGAATGTTAATGCATGATGCTTCTCTGCTGAAAACAGTTGGGCTGATAAATTGGTTATAATTTTAAACGATTATACAGTTGAGTATCAATCGGAGTATTTTGTCTTAATAGCAATTTCGCTAAAAAATTTTACAGCGCTTCTTTAAACAATTTTGAATAAATACTAGTGCAATGTTATGCAACTGTTTAAAACGTTGCCACATAAACTATGGTGATATGAAGTTAACCCTGTCGGGGAAAACTAATTGTTGCTACACTTGTGTTTATGCAGGGTCGGCTTAACCCTGCTCCAAACGTCCCAATCAGAAGGGATCCCCTTGCTAGGAAATCCCCAAAAAGACGCTCCAAAAAAAAAGCAATTTTGGGTTTGGATACCACTCTTAACAAACGCAAACTCTACTATAAAACAAGGTGAAGACCAAAACTGTCTTCCTTTTTAAGAAACTACATTCAAACCGTAAAGACCTTTTTTGTCCTCACCTAGTTTTCTGACCCTTATTCCATTTTGTTTGAGTAGCCTTTGCTAAGGTTCCGTTAGTCCTGAGTTTATGAAGAAAACAGGCACAATTTCTTGAACCGACGTTTGGAGTATAAAGAAAAAATTTAGTGGATTAAAACTAGATCACATAATAATTTATCTGAAAGATTTTTAATTCACTAAACTGTGAAAAACTATATTTGCTTTGTAGACAGCCGTGTCTATGTGAACCAGGGTAATGCAAACGGCCAGTGACATCATTTTCTGTGCCCTCCTAAACCATTTCAAATATCTATATTCTAGTCCAATTGAACTCTTGTAGTCGTTACGAACAATATCAAACATTTTAGACTATTTTTTTATAGCTACGCGTATCTATAATTATTTTGGGACCGAACCAGAGGTCGGGTTATTGATCCCAAACCGACCACAACATTAAACAATGTGAGTGATCTCGAGACAAATTTTTTTATTCCTCGTTTTCGTGCAGTCAAGAGCTTCTTTTAAATCTTTTATCAAATAAAAGACGTTTTTTTTCTTTTCTTAGTCATCACTCATTTATTCGGACTGTTTTAGATCACCTGCGGCTCACAACTTCTTACAATTTTGAAAAGGGCTTGCAATAAGGAAGAACCTGCTGGGTAACCCTGATATATACACTGACTTTTTTCTATAGCCTACCATTTATTTTAACATATGCATTCGAACTATAATCCAACCAAAGTAACAACGAACCAGAGTTTAACGTACCCGTAGATCATATTTTGTGATGAAATAGCAATTAATAACAAATAGAAATGTTTTTTGTTTATTCTCATCTTGAGTGCAATTGCCCACCAGAGCCGCGCTGTGATTTAGGAATCTGATTACAGAGATATAGGAATGTGATGACAGCTTTTTTAAATATTTTTACACCATTTATTGCCTCAAGGGTTTCATGCGTGGAAACGAGAAATAGTTTTGATGTAGTGTTGCAGTTTATCACCAACTTAAAAGTTTAAGCTTATTTTTTTAAATTAATTTCTAGTTTAAAAAAAGGCTTTATTTTTTTGTGTTTTGAAAAAACAACCAACGAAGCAATGCATAGCTTTTGTTGATCTAAAGTACTTCAAAGAAAGCCTTTTGAATCATAAAAAATGGTCTTTTTGTCAAAACCTTTACGGTGTATCTTAAACCTAGTCGTGTAAATAGAAAAAAAATAAACAGCTGTGTTGTCATTTTACACAAGCTTCGCCAGGTTTAAGAACTTTACTAATATTGACCTATCAACATAAGATTTTCTTTACAAAGTGAAAGATAAAAACAGTAATTAAAATTATATCTTTATGTTATCAAATTTATCTTGAGCTCAAACATAATTAAGTCGGAGTTAATTGAGTCTTTTGCACAAACTTATTGTTCCATTAATATTTTCTAGATTTTGGTAACAAAAATGATGGCTTCACAAAAGGGCTGGGGCAAGAAAGAAAAGAGGAGTCACTTTTTTAAGATTCATTAAAAAAATTAATGTGAAGACTTTTTTCATGCTGTTTTTTATTTAGAGTGGAATTAATATCTTTAAATAAAATTAATATAAAACTAAATAGTGTTCCATGCACCTGAGACCAAAAAAAAACTTTACTTTGAACAACTTTTTAAGCTTTATTTAAGCTAATATGAAAGAAGGGGGCAATTTTTGCTCAAGAGGTTCACTTTTGCAAATTTTAAAGGGGAGGGCTAGTGCGCCGCTTCGTTGGCTCCATACTAAAGCCATCACTGGTGACAAATGTGAATTGTTTTTAAGCATAACATAAAAAATTATACAAACATGAGGTTAAAACCAAAAAGTTTGTTGTACCCAAAGTTTGCTTTGCCTCAAAGAGCCGGGATTATAATCAATTAAGAAAACATTTTAGAGTCAATCCTCCTTTCCACTTCGCTTCCGTCGAAGTGCTGGCGATTGTCGTTGTCCACATGGACCAAAAGGTGAGTTTAGCAAACTTTTGACTTTTACAACTACTTTGGAATCTTGTATCGATGAGTTTAGTGCTCAGTAGAACAAGTTCCGAATTATATAACATAAATTCAAATCTGGTTCTAAATGTTTCTTCAGCATTAATCATGGTTGTATAGACCTACATGTATTTGTTGCTAGAATTTTTTAAAAAGTAAAGCCTGGTATTGACGAAAGATAACAGCAAGACCAATTCATACAAAAATTTCTAGAAAAGAAAAGGCCACATGACCAGGTGAGCTGATAAACCTTAACTTGCACCATGCTTTGTCAGCATAGCACTGGGAACAGTATATATATATACTGTTTAATATAATAAAGCACGTGGTAGTGTAACTAGAACAGGTTAAACTGTGTTATTAAACATGAAGTTATTAAAGAATTCTTAGAGTTTTCAAAAACAGTTAAGCTTTTCATACAATGAAGAAACATGTAGTATAAGTGTCTGAAAATGTTATTTGATATATGGATGGCATTTTAAAAAACATGTTACTAATGAACTCGAGTAATTTTGAAATCGAAACCCAGCCTTTTGTTTTATTGAATTTATGACTGTACAAGATAAACATGGCTGCTACATTTACTTTAAAATATTTTGTTTTCATTGTTGTTAGTTGTATTGTTTTCCTTGATTGCTGTTAAGATATCTACAACAATTCTACGTATTTGGGCGAAGAAGTTTTTAAGAAAACTTTTAGTAAAAGTTTTTTTTTACATTTTATTTATTTTTTTGTTTTTTCATTTCAATACTTTTCCCTTTTGTGATAAAAAATTTCAGCGCTATTCATGTAGTATTCAGTTTTTAAGAATTGTTACTTATCGCTAGAAAACAATCTTGATCTTTGATATCGTTAGCGTGGTCGTTTGATATAGACCAAGTCGATCCTACTTTTATTGCTAATTGTCAGTATTCTCGACAATTCCTAATTTCGGCGCTGGGGCCCAGACATCATGCAGTGTGCCTAAAGCTCGCCCTCATTGGCACAAAGTTTTGCAAAAGCGTCAGTGTTGTTCAGACGCAAGGTTGTGGGGGTGCACACCGTTAAACTCGTCACGTCCGTTTGAGTTCACTTACTGGATTATGTTTGTGAAAACTTTTTTGTAAAAATTTACTCCTTTTTGGTTTTCGGTGTATTAAGCGAGTTTAATAACAGGCTGGGGAAAGAATTTGCTTGCCCCTTCTGCCTGTCGCTGTTGTTAAAGCGCTCAGTTAACCGCGTCCAAATACCATTTTCATAGTATTATATTAAAGTTATATTAAGAAACAGCTTTGACACTAGCTATTGAACAATCCTTTGATCATCTTTTAAAACCCGTCATTTCTAAACGAAAACATTGAAAACTTTTTCTTTTTTCAACTTAACTTTTCCGTGCTTTTATTAATGCGATCTATTACAAATTGACTCTTTTCGTATAGTTTTATATAATAAATAAAAGACGTATTAAAGGTTTTTAACCAAAATATCGAGCTGTAAATCCTTTTATTCGGTGTTTTTTTAAAAATTTATTCCATCATGGTCAAACCTTATTTGGTCTATATCAGAATTTTTAATGAGCCAGAGTATAAACTTACCATGTTTGCTGGATCACTAAGTAAAAATCTCGCGAAAGTTAACTAAAGACCAAAAAGCTTCTTATCAAATCGAAAGTTGAAAAAACTTTTTGACGGCTTGTCTTCTGAAGATTCAATTAATTCATAAACTAAAGAGCTAGTTGTTTTACTGATAGGTGTCGTGGGCGCAGTTTGCCAATATTACTTTCATCATTGCGTTTTTTTTATCCGTTTTCGTTTTGCTTGACTGGTTTGTTACTATATTCGATAACTACATTAGAATTCCAGTTAAATGGAAAGTGACCAAATCCATAATTTCTGCACAAAAAAATTGCTTCGCTCAAAGCTGGCCATTGTATAAAATAAAAATTTGATAAAACAGCTGCAATTTTTCGCTTTGAACAAAGACTAATTCAGGCTTGAAACCGCATTTGATGGAAATCCAACCGATGTTTTAGTCATTATCACAGATTTATTACTATTATCAAAACGACTTTTTATATTGCAATCAAGTTCAATTTAACTAGTGTCGTGAAATGGTCAAAATGAAACCTTGGGTGTAATTGCGAACGATCTTTTTATATCATCCCAAAATCGAAGTAAGCACCCATAAATTTTGGTTATTATTCGTAAAATTAATGAAAAAATTACCCCCCAATTTTGTATAGGCATTATATTTACGCCTTTGATTCTATCTCATAAAATAAAAACTTAATAGCTGCCGTTTACAATCACTGCTATCAAAATCATTTTTGATTGGGTCGAGCTGTTTAAACAGCTAGTCAAAGACCATAATTAATGCAGAAAAAAGTCTAAATTAATAATTTTTAAAATTTTTCAGTCTTTATAATCAACCATTGCAAATTTTACAGTAAATTAATAACATGCAATGCTCTGTTTAATCAGTTATAAAGTTGCAGTTTATTTACGTGATTCACATTAGTGAAGAGTTGAATTTTTTATTCAGATGGACTTTGCACTGATAGTGCAAACTGAAATTCTTTTCCGACAATTATAAGAAATGTCAAACAAAACAATTATATTGTAGCAGTTATTGAGTTAGCAACTAATTTTAAGTGCTTTTTCGAATTTTATTTCACAACTTAAATATATATTTAAGACCAAAATCCCAATTAAACAAATTTGCTGCATTTTGTTAAGGTGACGAAAGAGAAATTAAGAAACAGTTTGATAATGTTGTAGTTGGTTGCTCGTATTCAAGACCCAATTGCATCTGCATTTTATTCGTTCATCATTGCTTCTTGTCATTCCTTGATTTTAAGGAAGATACATTTTTGCAATTCTTTGTCGTATTGGTTAAAAATTAAGCTTCGCGAGACAGATAAAGGTATTTGGCATTTGATTGACCGCTTCCGTGTTTGTTTTCTGTGTCTTATTTCATCATGCCAAACTATTTTATAACTAATTATGTATTCCATAGAATTGCTGTGGTTTAAGCACTAAATTTATGATTTTAGCAACCGTTTGCTCGTTTGCTTTAAAAAACTTTTTCACTTAAAATACCGACGTATTGCTGTAGGCCAGAGGTGCACAACTTTACTGTGCAACCTGTTGCCGGCCGTATTACAGCATTAGTTTTAACCAAAGACCGCCATCAAATTTCCTGTTGATAAAAAAACAGGTGGAAACAAAAAAAGGTCTTCAGCTGTAAGCAAAGCAAACACGTGGCCGCTTTCACGCTTTTGATCACAAGTGAAAACTTTTTTGGTCTTGACCTACCGTTTTGTTGATGAATACCGCTTTTGTTTGTTGAGATACTATATTCCACATTATTATTAGTTATTCCTTTTTCATTTTATGTTTATTTTTATTCTTCTGACTCGCAGAAAGCGTCAGAGGCGCTATATTTACAGCAACTATGTCGATTACAATCACGGCGCTCTCAACCAATCAGCACTCCTAATGTCGCCCTTTCCAAAATATAATAAGATAAAAGAAAATTTTTATTTGGCTTAATGTTCAATTAGTTAAAGGGGTGACATGTGTGCACCGTCACATAAACAATTATTAAAAGCAGTAGATAGTGCACCGTGACTTTAGGCCTATACAAAACGGTTTTTCTACATCGAAGTTGTGAGTTCTAAAAACTCTGGCAATAGGTTTGTTTTGTTTTTAAATTGATGACAAAGTCAACAAAATTCTGAATAAGTGTCATTAAGGTTTAAACATTCTCTTGGCATTCCATAACTCAATGGATTTCTTAAATCAAAGAACACCGCTTGACATTGCAAACTTGTTAAACCCCATAATACTGGATTCACAACTCCTATTAAAACATAAAAGCCCAGGTCAACAAAGCTATTGTCAATCACTCAACTGATTCGAAAAATGTAATTACCGGTAATTATTAATTTAAAGTAAGAAGTTATTCTTTAAAAATGATTATTATTCAAAATTTTATCATTTGCTTTGGTTAAATTTTTTTCGCTTATTTTTTTTCACCAAAGAGCTAATAAGGCAAAAAAAAGTAATTTTTTTACAATAGTTTTGGAAAAACTATTTAGTGTTGTAAAACAGATAAAAAAAAACAATATTATTGCATTCAACAAAAGATATTTTTCTTTTGAGGACTTTTTTCTCTGCAACGTCTTAGTTGGTGCAAAATCTTATCAGGTCGTTTGTTACGTTGAGTGCTTTTCCTTCAAATCCTTGGCATATAGGTTTTTTTATCGCTTCCTCATTTTTCTTCATTTCGTGCTTTCCAACCATCTTCATGACTTATTTTCTTCTTTTCTGTTGTAAACTAAAATAATTGCTTTAAAAAATGCTTTGTATTGTAAAAACAATAAACAGCTAGCTGCTATGTTCCCTCTAAGCTGCGCGCCTGCGCGGCCGCGCAGTAACGAGGGAACCGCCGCGCAGACTTTTGTTTTGCCGCGCGCTGTATAAGCATTTAGCCGAGAACCCCGCGCAGTACTTCCTTTTTGCCGCGCACTGCGTAAGTTTTGACAAGACATGCTTTCGCTGCATAAGCATTGGCAAGGTTTGATTTCGGGAACAAAATAGGAAATCAAAGATCAAGGAATCGAAATGAAGACTTTTTTTTAGATAACACCTTGATTTTGGGAATAAAATAAGAAAATAGAGGATGAAATCGAAGTGAAGACCTTTTTTTTTTTTTTTTTAGAGAACACCTTGATTTTGGGAGAGAAAACCAAAACTTCCTTGCCTCGCGTAATATTCACCACTGCTCACACAGCCTTTCATTCCGCGCAGACTAAGCAAGCTCTTAGAGGGAACATTGGCTAGCTATATACTATAATAGTTTATATTTTAAATGTTCATAAAAAAAACCTTTAACGAATCAATAGTTGTAAAATAAACTGTTTTACCGTTTAAAAAATGTTTTGAATTGTAACAGTTTATCTACATGTATAAAAGTAACTTGATCTAAATGATTTATTTAAACAGTTTTTGATGTATTTCATTCTCTATTTCCGTTTTAGCCAATTGCCACGCAACATTTGGTTTAATTAGTTTTATGGATGAATCCATTTTTCAATTCTTCACTTCAATAAGTTTTATTTTAAGCAAGACAATTCTTTTGACTTGGCATGATAAATTTTTAATTAGTCCTTTTTCAGGTTGGCAACTATAGACAGAAAGATCAAGTGTCCAATCAGCAGTCATTAAGCATTAGTAGATATAAAGAAAAAAAAATCATGCAGCTCTTTTACGTCATAATAGAACAGAACAGAAATTTATTTGTCCAGTATGTTTGACATGCACATTGCGAATTAAGAGAAACTATAAACAAAAAAAAAACAATTACAAGCGACAAAAATAAATTACAGTAAGAAGCAAGCAAGTATTAAATATTACAATGCAAATATATACCCATTAACTCAATAGCATATAAAAATGCGTTTTCATGTTTTCAAATCATGCCCTTGAAATAAAATTTTTCATCCAAAATATAAGGTAGTCATCTTAAAGTTTGTTTCTTGTCAAAGTAATTTTCTACTACCCAGCCATAGACAACGAAACCAAGTAGGCTAATACGTTTACTGCACTTGGGCTCAAGATTAGCTCTTGCTCACTAGTAACAGAAAAAATCAAGTTCTTCAAATCGGCCTCCGACCTTTGATCCGCAAGCGTCCACGTCCTCGCAAAACGTCACTTAATTATGGTGACAGATGCTTTTTTATGAGCTCACCGCGGGTTTAGAAAGTGTGAATCATGAATATTTAATTCTAATTATTTCGTTATAAAAAAGATCTTTGGGAAAATGTCAAAAACGATAGTTAAGCACTTACACACAAGTAGTTTTTATAAGAAAGTTTTAGCCGAAACTCTTTAAAACGTTGCCATTCAAAAAAACAATGGATAACAGTTTTCAAAGATGTTTGCTTGGGAGATGAAAAGCAGCAACCAATTTGAATTTATTTTGGGCCGCCGAGCACAAAATTCACAGTTAAGTTGCTGATTAGCTAATGTTTATAAGGTATAAAAGTTTTATGTTTGTAGGAAGACACAAACTGCAGAATGCACATAGCAAATTTGCTTCATATTACTGACTAGAATAACAACACTTTCGGTGCGGAAGGCTAAGCAATTTGGCTCTTGTTTACTATTTGCCAAGTTTAGTTAATTGTTTTTTAATTTTAGGGAAATCCCCAAAGCTTGGGAGGTTAGTATCGGCTAATGATAAACGAGACACTGTTCTTAGACGTAAATCTACTCCAGCTCCGTAGCCCAACTTGAGACATCCATCAGCAGCCTTTATTTAGTTGGATTATAATTAATTTTGAGTGCTTACTTTGGCGCAAGCTGCAAAATTTCTTTTTGAATAAATAAAACAATTCTAATGCTTGTTGTTTTTCTACTTCATACGGCTGCATTGGCCTGGTTGCTTCTTTCTGTTTAAAACGGTTGCAGGTACGCAGCGTGACTTCACATTTAGAAATTCTTCATGACATGTTTTTTTCAATTATCTAACAGAAATCACTCAGGTTAAACCAAACATCGAATTCGCGTTCTTCTGCTCACAATTTAGAGCAGTGGTTCTTAAACTTTTTGCGCCCGCGGCACATTTTGCTACCTTTCCAAATTTCGCGGTACACTTGTACCAGAGTGCAGATCTTTTTTGCTCTGCACTGAGTTTTCCACGTTTTCCTTTACCTGATGTATTGTAGTGTATTGCATAAAGACCTCGAATTTTTATATAACTTTCTATAAAAATAAAGTGAAAACTTTCTTTTATTATTCTTCACTAGATTTTGTACCGTTTGTTTTCATATAAAGTATTTAGGTTTTGCATATCGTGTACCAGGCATGTCAAACTCGCCCGGCTATGTGGGCCGCATCGGTGAAATTTTAGCCTGAAATTTTGCCGCTAGCCTCAATCTGGTTATAAAAGAAATTGAAGGCCAATAAAAAAAAGTTTTCACTTAAATTGTTTGGTTGATCAAGGTTATTCTTTTAAATTTTACGTTGAAATCAAGGTGAGGACCAAAAAAGAGGTCTTTACTTAATTGATTGGCTAATTTCGGTTCGATAATCAAATTCTTGCTAATAAACCTTGTCACTTTAATTATTTAAATTTAGTTCTGAATTTATCATTAATTTGATTTCGTATTGAGCACCTGATCGAAAAATTCGTTGAAAGACTTCGCGGGCCGCGAGTTTGAAATGCCTGGTATACCGAAACAAGCAGGAAAGACAACTGATCACCAAACTTTACGTAATCGGAACTACATTTAAAATTTTTAAGCTTTTTGGTCGCAGCCCTTAAAAAAACATACTTTTCCTCTGTTATAGAGTGTGTTTACGTTGCCGTTGCGGAGCATGGATTAATGTATTTTAAAAAGTTTCGCTGCACACTTCGAAATCTCTCACGGCACACAATTCGAGATACACTGATTTAGAGTCTTAACATTCTGAGCTATTCTGTCAAATAAATTTGATGCAGGACGCAGATTTTTTTCGTTCATTTTTCTTAGTTTAAAATAAAGTGAATCGTTAGAATAAATAGGTAGTTTGAAATTTTAAAGATCAAATAAAATGTAGACTTAGGCTATATAATTAAATGGTATCAGGTATCGTTAAATCCAATGCAATTTTTTTCGATTTTTATTTCAGTCAACTTGGAAATATACAAAAAGATTGCACTTGCTATCAGAAAGATATCTAATGATTATTGCCATGTTTTAAATAAATTATACTCTTCTATTTCATGATTTGTATTTGTGCTACGGTAGCATTTTACTTCTTAATGTCAAAAAGTAACAGCTGTTATCCGCTGGCAATCGTAACTTCAAATTACAGATGTTTTTGTTTATCAACGAGATTAGTCGCCTGTCATGTGATAGTAATCTTTAAAACCGCCCAAAAAGCCATCTTCGATGTGACACTGATTAACGAAACCAAATGTCAAATTTGATTAAAAATTAACCTGAGTGGGAAAAGAAAATTTGGTATGGTGTGACATCTTACTGGTATTTATCGTGTTTAGGTGAAATACAAAATTAAACAAACAATTATAGCCGAAAGATTCGGTAGAAAGAAAAACGACTTTTTGGTCATCTGTATTTTTTGGGCAATGATAAGATTTTAATACTTGATCCTTGATGTTACTTGATCCTTGAACAAGGTTTCTTAACATTACAGCATGACTTGACAATTGAATAAAAATCAGGAGATTTTTGATAAATGGTAACTTATTTTTATTTTCTCAACCGTTATGGAAGCAGTGTGTCGTTTAGTTTGCTTGATTCCCAAACTTCATTAGTTCGCGAAGTCTTTCGATCACTGAATACAGCGATGGCGCACACCTTTTGGATACAAAGTTGGTTTGATGCCGGGTTTCATTTAACATACAATAATAAATAGATATATTTTGGTCTTCTACAAAAAAATAATTTTTGTATATTCCAGTTTTATTGGTGCCACAACTTTACCCGGAAATCCAAAAAGGCCAGTTGAACTAGGTAACCCAAATACCTGCGCTAAAGTAAAGCTGTGTTTATTATTATTTTTTTTTATACCGGCTCTAGAAATAGTTTGCCGCGAAACTGAAGTTCTTTATAGAGTACGTTTTGGCTAAGTACGATAAATTTTCTCAAAACTTCTTTCAACAGATAGCAAGAAACCACAGTTTCTATTAAAAGTATGTATTATTTACAAAATCGAACAAACTTAATTAATTCTAGTAAACTTGACTCTCCAAGCTTCACAAAACTTTAAAACAATTTATAGCGCCAACAACTGCGAATAATTACTCAACAACTTCGTACTAACTAAGTTATTGTCCTGATGGCTAATATTATACTTAATAGTTGGTCCAAATAGTTCTATCTCACTATACAATTAACTTCTAAGGCATCAACCTGACCCTTTAAACAACTAAACTAAACAACAGCTCAAAGGCAACAGCAACACAAAGCGATTTCTACACTTTAACTCGAACCAATTACTCAGCTAGAATTAATGACAAACTGCGAGCCATATACAGTATACTGTACAGTTTATAAAGTCAGCCAAAATTACCAAAGAAAAACCAAATATACTGGAACAAACAAGATTTCTTAATTGTTTATCATAGGATAAAGCCCTTTATAACGTCACAAACACCATCATATTGCAAAGCAGAAAAGTGGCTATGTAATCTATAAAAGAGAACTTGCTTCATACCACTAGATTATGTTAGAAATAACGTTATCACTGCCACATTGTTTTTTGTAATAGCTTAAAACTTCAGTCAATCAATGCGTTTTGATTAAAACAGTAAAACAGCTCTTTGTAATTACTTTTAAGAACAACTTGCAGACAAAACAAATGACTAAACAGAATCTTTATAATTACAGTAGGGGTTGGCGTACCGATTACGCAATCACTACGTCACAATGGAGAACATGACGTCATAATCAAAAGCTTAAAAATTACTACAAAAGACTGAAAATCATTTACAGGTTTATGAAGTAAAGGTTAGGATTAAGAATAAAGTGTGACCATTGGATTAAAAAAAGGTTGTGAAGCACTGGGCTAAGGCATAGGCCTAAGCCATTGACATTCTAAAACTGACTTTTTTGTGGCAAATTTGCTTTTTTGCGCTTTATAAAGCTTAGCAGTAACAAAAAACTAAAACTGTTTATTTGTTTTACCAATAATTAATAAATTCATTTCTTATTTTAGGAGAACGTGGACGAAGAGGGAGAACAGGTAGTTTTTCGCTTTTTGATGTTTTTGAATGTAAACTTATTTTGAAAAAAACTTGAGGTAATCGCTGATTGCCTTATTTCAAAACTTGAAAATTGAAACAATGCAAGAAAAAGTACTTAAAATGATTTATAGGTTTTATATATTAAATGCAGAAAAGGACAAAAAAAATTTTTTTAAAGTTATATCAGAAAAAGTAAAAAGTAACTGCAACCGTTTTAATAGATGTATGCTATGTCCCATCATATCGACTTTAATCACAGAAAATCCTTTGGTATGACAATTGCTCTGAAGTCTTTTACTCTATCTTTGTCTCCTAAATTATTATTGGGAAATTCCACTATTAATTTTACACAACAAGTTAATTATCTTGGTCTTATTATTAATGACAATCTGAATGATGACGATGACATACTTAGGCAAACTCGATCTCTTTACTGCATTGCAAATAAACTGAAATATAACTTTAATCATTGCAACATCAAAGTAAAAAAGTATTTGTTTCAACATTATTGTCCCACATTTTATGGTAGTCATTTGTGGTGTGAATATCGCAACTTCAGTATGAATCGTTTGCGTGTAGCCTATAATGACTCATATAGAATTTTGCATAATTTGCCTCGCTCATCTAGCGCTCGTACACATCAAGTTCAATCTAATATTTTAACGTTTGATGCTTTAATTAGAAAATACATCTTTTCCTTTATTAGTAGATGCTTGAAATCAGAAAACATTTTTATATCATCGCTTATGTCATCTGATGTCTGGTATAAATCAAAGTATCACGATCATTATCTACAGAAGCTTTTTATTTAATTTTCACACATTGCCTTACATTGCCGCAAACTGACTTTAACAATTTATTTGGTCTGTAATTATAGTACAGATGTTGACTTAACTTCTTTACTTTTAATTGTGTGTATTTTTTGTTTGTTGTTGTTGTTGTTGTTATTTGTATGATATGGACTTGATACTTCAACGTCTGAAATAAATAAATAAATAAATAAATAAATAAATAGAAGCTTCTAGCGCTTTTTTGCGGACAAATAAAAATAACAAAAATCAACTTGCTTTAAAGATAAAACAACTTAGGATATATCAATGTACTTTGTGTTGCTATTTTCAGCAATAAATTTTCTATTTATCTAATCTTAGTTTTTGTTTTTCAGGAAAACAAGTGAGTCAAAGTTAAACTGTTTTAATTGTTCATCTTCTCATTAACCACTTTCATATTCGCTGTCAATAAAGCCAACTGGTAACTTTCCGAATAGTCAGATATTTTACATGAAATCATATATATTTAAAAAAGAAAAAAGTTTATATAAAAGCAACTAAACTTTGAACTTTTTCTTAATCTGTTTTTACCGTCAATTGCTTTTCGTGATCATAGTTTTTCAATCTTTTTCGCTCGACGTCTTTTATTTCTCAGCTTACATTAGTTGTTTATTTTTGTTCCGCGTATGCTTAGCAACTAAAATCTATTTCGTGTAATTGTCGCTCATTTCTGGGACTTGTACACCTACTTTATCAAGTATAACAGTACCTTTATTTCTCTTTGTTGCTTTTTCTTCATTTACACGCAACAGACCTTTTATCCAACCACCTAGCGGTGTCGTTACACTCACCTATTTCTAGCTTGCTTTATTGTTGTTTTGAGCCAGTCTTGAAGCCAAATGATAAAGGGAGTAGCTTATTTTATCTAGTAAAACCAGGTTTCTCAAACTTTTAGAGCTGGTTGACCGGTAAAAATAATTTTTTTACGTATTTGCTGACCGGTAATATAAAAAGTGTGCCCAACAAGCCAACACAGCTAAACTAGCATTTCTTAAGTGTAACTTTAGTGAATGCCAAGATGCTAAACTAGCATTTTCTAAACTTTGTGAATTTCTCGATTTTCAGGTATAAATGTTTGCAACTTCAATGTATTTTTTATTTAAATTGCTTTTTGTTGATCTACCAAGAATGAAGACAAAACATCAAATGAAAACAAAACATGGTTCTTCCTTGTTCCTGACTCACAGTCATGGTGATAAAACACTGCTAGGCCCAAAATAAATACACATGGAATTATAGACAATATTTCTTAACTTGGATTAAATTTCATGTTTTATTTAGTAAAATCTTTCCAAGTTCGAAAATAAAGACCTTTTTATGGTCTTTGTATTTGATGTTGCAAGTAAAAAACATTTGATCGACAAGCAAAGACCATTTTTTTATTTCTCACTTCATTTTTCCTGCCGCATATTCATAATTATTTTGGATTAAAAATAAATTTAATAATCTTGTTTGATAAATGAGTAAAATATGCAAAAAAGGTCGAAAACCACCGAGCTGAACAGAATCTTTATAATTACAGTAGCCTAATTATTATGTTTTTACTAAATTTATTTGACCTCATATTATTAATATTTTTTATTTTGTCGCTTGTAAGTAATAAAATTAGTAAAAGATATCGAGAACAAATAAAATATTTGAAAATTTTTACAATTGAAATGATAGCTATATTAATCATACAATTACAGTAGTTAGGCTATCGTGCTATATGGTGGGATAACTTTGTGAAAGTGGGGTAAACAAATTTGGTTTATTAAATTTATAAACGCGGTGTTTTGGCTTTACTGTATACTAATAATCTTAAATAAGTTTTTATGCTTAAATTTTGCTAGTTGCTTCTCTTATTACTTATATCTATAAATTCTTTGCCATGTGCTGCCATTTGCTAGTTGCTTTCTCTTATTATTTATTTTGCATTTTTCCATGTGCTCCCAGAAACATAAAGATTATTGCATGTTATTGTGCTGTCCCAACTCTTGCAGTTGCGCAAGTGCTCACCACTGCTTAGGCGATGGCATAAAGCCAGGGATACAAGCCTAATTATTTTTATTAAAATCCGGTAAATGGCATAAAGCTTTAATAATATTTCTTGAAAATTTATCATCTACCACAGAATTTTCCTTGCAGTTGATCGCAAGTTTGAAAAATTTATAGTTTATCTTGCTGCCAGACAAATTGCCTACCCTTGTAATACAAGGACCACCCAAATCCGACCCACACAGATCCCAGTATTTGATAACTTAATCTTAATCCATTTTTATGCCTTTTAACTGCAATAGAAACAAGAGATACAAAAATTGACACAAATAAAGAGTTAGCAATACACCAAAAAGCACCAGGAGCAATAAGATAACGTTTTATTTCGATCGAGCAACAATATATTTAAACTAAATCACGGTATGCTAGGTTTCTGCTAGACTAGCTTGTTGCTAGATTCCACTTGCCACGATGGAAAAAAGCAGAGACTAAAGTTAGGGTTTTAGTACAAGAGGATTGACATATCAGTTTAAAAGCTTATCTAAGATTATTAGCATTCAATATTTAAAATATGTTGATTTTGAATGGAATAAACAAATTTTGCTTACTACACTCCTAAACAGTTTCACAACAGCACAGTGCAATTGACGCCGACTAGGAGCAACACTCTCCTTGGCTTACCGTGGATTCCTGGACCCTGATCACATTCGGTACGCTTTTTTAAATGGTCCTTAGCCTTGATGCTCGCCAAAAAAGACTAAGATTTAGACGTCCGTTCGTGCAAACTGCGATGAATCTCTTAACCTTGCCGAACTAGGTAAACGCACTTCTCAATGAACGAATTTATAGATGGAACACGGAGTACTGTGAGAATACATCCAGGCTCCGAGTTTTCATACCCATGACCAGTACCAGGCCTATTACATTAAGCTGAACAGCTTGGATTAAGCTCAATTACCTGCGGACTCGTTTTGGGCCATTCTATTTGTCCATGCACAAATGGCGTCTCGCTCCTTCACCGAATTTTCGCAGACCACGTCATAATAGCGTTCCCCATACATCGGGCACCACATGCAGCACGAAATTTGAGGGTTTTGGATGACAGAACCCAATACTAGCTCAACGTCATTACCGCCAGCATCTGATCCGGGCAGTACAGCAGCTTGGGGTGGTAAAAGGATAAACCCTCGGTCTCAGTTCTGCTCGTGTCTGATCCCGAGTGGATGCTCTTCCAAACGACAACGACGATAAACAGCACAGTAGCCTATCTGATTTTAAATTGTAAAATGTTATAAAATTTTTACCGGTCCATGAAAATATACCCACTACTGTTAATCATTAGTAACGAAATATAAAATGTCAAGATAAAAACAAATAAACCTTAAAAACAAGGTCATCACTGTGATTTAAATAGTTTTTCTCTTAGCTAGTTGCATAAAAATTACATTTTAAATAACCATCACTTGAGTATGTTTTTTCTGCAACTAAATTAAAATTGTTTTTACCGGCAGTCGGCTTAAGAAAAGTAAACTATTTGCTTTATTGGTTGACTGCAAGACAAGCTTAACCACAACAAAGCTAGCTAGGAATGGGTAGCAACTGATTAAAGATCAATTGAACTTGTACGATTTTGATGAATTTACAAAACTCCTCTCTTCATTAAACGCCACTTGACAAAGTTTGCAGCTACTAGTAAGTGTGAAATTGTACATTTGGCTGGCCCGCATTCGATTGCCAGGTTTGACAATTTTTAACACGTGTTGATACCACTGTGATAGTACCATGCTGCCGGTCGTGTTGCGGGGAGTGTGGTGTCGCGGAGATGAGCACGCAAAAGCGTTTTGCGTTTCCGATTTCGGCGTATGAAATAAGTGTTACGAAAGATTTGATTTGGTTCGGGTTTGTTGATGATACGCTGTGAACGTTTTTCAATATCGAGATTCTCGAGTAAACAATTGTTCGTTTCTTTTCGACTTCTCGTCTCTTCATCACTTCTAATCGGTTTTAATTTAACAGATACAAAACATTTTAAACCTTAGTTATAATTTTTTTCAGGGACAACCGGAAAAAAACGGATTTCCGGTAGATTAAATGCTTTTTGCATGTTGTGTTAATGCATGTCGTAGTTAAGACAATTCATTGCTAGATCTTTAATCTTTAGAAATCTTTCTCTCTTTTCCATTTTGCATATGCTTTTGGTCGATTTAGTTTTTCGTTTTTATTAAGATTACATAACCCAGGGGTGGAGAACCTGCGGCCTGTATAATATTTCAATGCGGTTCTTGTCTAGTTGGGAAGAAGCATGTCAATCCCAGCCATCAAAACGGTGCTTTTATGTTTTATTGACAACGAGATGAAAATTAAAATATTTCGTTGAAATGAAAGTGAAGACAAAAAACGTAAAAAAGCCCGCGTGTTGGGCAGCCTTGCTTTTGGATGATGTAGAATGTTAATAGCAAACAGGTCCATCAATCTCCAGTTTTTTTTAAATTTGCTTATATTTTTTTTTAAATCAATAAAAAGCTTATTGCGGCCCGCACATAATTTTTTTATTTGGGGAAAGGGCGCGCGAGTGGAATCAGGTTTCCCACCCTTGATATCAGCCGTAAAGAGTTTATTTTGTCCGCTATATAAGTTTGTTTTTACTCGCCTTTTAGTTAAAAATAATCCAAAAATTTTTTAAAATATTTCTAATTCTCGATTAAAAAGATATTAAAAATATGACAAGACATTTGAAAGATTATGTTTGATTATCCTACATACAATGTTTATACAAAAAATAACTGAAACTTGCCAAAACTATTGCAAAGAGGCTTGTGTGTATTTTTAAAATAAAGACAAAAAGACTTTGTAAAAGTGTTCTTCTACTATATAAGATTCAATATAAGCCAACGTCGTATTTAAAAATAGCTAAACCGTTACAGATCTGAAAATTTTCATAGACAAATTTTGCACTAAAATTAGCACAAAACCCTGAAGTACTTTGTACAAAACTGTTA
This sequence comes from Diplosoma virens, assembly GCA_963680785.1. Taxonomy (NCBI): domain Eukaryota; kingdom Metazoa; phylum Chordata; class Ascidiacea; order Aplousobranchia; family Didemnidae; genus Diplosoma; species Diplosoma virens. The sequence goes on along the minus strand of OY796881.1, from coordinate 45,129,475 downwards.
TCAAAAACAAACTTTTAAAACCCAACTTCAAGATGTTAATTTACTGAAATTCTAATGTTAATTGGATTTGTTACAACTCGGATTTTTGCTGAACACCAGTTAGCGACCACAAGCCTATGCATTGGGAAACAAGATTACCTTCATAGAGTCTCCAATTTTTCTTAAGTTTTTTTTTGATTTAATGTTGGTAATTGATCGTTTGTTTTGAACAAGTTTTGGTTATTAGAAAAAATTTCATTGTTTTTTGAAAGCAAGGTTGGCTAACTGGTTTTGTAAAATTTTTATGGCATTTATCGCATTTTTTTAATTGCTTATATCTTTTTATTTATTTCAAGGGTCCTATTGGTGTCACAGGAAGACCGGTGAGTGCATTGTTATTATTTTGATTAGAATTGCAGCTATATTGCAAGGATTGACACAAAATCAAATACATTTGCAGTGATCATAGTTATTTTTTTACATCTCATTTTCACATTTTGTTAATTAAAAGAAAAAAATTTTTAAAGTGCTTATTTGCAATCTTAAAAATATTTTTGTTTTGTTTTTTTAATAAAAAACGATTGAAATGTAAAAAGTGGTCAGGGTTTTTAAAAGTTGCCAAAAGAATTTCACAAGTTAGGCTTCCAAACATTACTGATGACTTTTTTTGATAAATTATAAATAAAAAAAAAGGTTATTTATCGAATGTTGGTCCAAAAAGATTTTTTTGGAAAGCTTAACAGTTGTATGTCAATTTACCCCAAACAATTTTTTTTAATTTTAACTAATCTAAATTTTGAATAAATTCTTGGTTGTACAAAATTTAAAAATAACCGATGGAAATGACGGAACCCTTAACTCTTCCAATTTTTGGTAGTCTTTAAATAAAAACTGTTTATCCTAAGAATTCTTTCGGCCTACTCTCGTCAGAAGAAATCGTTGGAAAGTGACGAAATGCATGAAAAATGTGGTTTACATAGGATTGGAAGACATAAAAAATAATGGCGTCTCTGATTGGTTGAAGAAAGAGAGCATGCAATTAGTTGCGCGCTGACTTGCATCGCAAGCGAGAAAGCTTCAGGCCATAGACAAACTCTTTCTGCGACAAAGAGAGGGCTTTAAGAAGGTAGCTTCAAGCGTTGCGAGTTGAAAAGATGATTGTCCCACAGATAAAATGGAAAACCAGTTAATATCGAATTTTTCCGGGCGAATTTTGTTGTCTAACAAATGTTGACCATTAGCCGAATGCGAACAAGATGCATTTTGAATGGATTTACATTGGCGTCTTGGGAGTTCTTTTTGAGGTTTAACTTGATTTCTAATAAATTTTGGAGCGTATTGTCGAATTCTTTCTTCCAGTCGCTGGGACGTTCTACCAAATTACGCACTATTGCAGAGGCACGAAGATTTTTCTAAATGCCAATGTAAATCCACTAAGATCTCCCTAGATCCCAATGTAAATCCACTCAAAATGCACCTTGTTCGGATTCGGCTTATGGTCAACACTTGTTAGACAACAAAATTCACCCGAAAAATTTTGATATTGACTGGTTTTTCATTTTAGCTGTGCGACGATTGTCTTTTCATCTGGCAACGCTCGAAGGGTATCTTCATAGAGTCCCTTGATCCCTCTCTTTGCTGCCAGAAAGAGTTCGTCAATGGACTGTAGCTTTTTCGCTTGCGGAGCAAACAATCGCGTGCTTTCTTTCTTCAACGAATCAGAGACGCCGTTATTTTTGATGTCTTCCAATCCTATGTAAACCACATTTTTTATGCATTTTGTCATTTGCCAACGATTTCTCCTGACAAGAGTTGGCCGAAAGAATTCTTAGGAAAAACAGTATTTTTAAAAACTACCAAAAATTGGAAGAGTAATGGTTCCGCCAATTTCATCTGTTATTTTTAATCTAACTTTTGTTTTTTTAATTAGACTTTTAACATTACAGACCTTTTTTCCAAAAAAAGTCCTTTTGGACTATTTCTTCTATGCACTTTAGTGGGATTTAAATTTACAATAAAACCGCAAGGAAGAAAAATATTACATTACTTTTTGCTACTCATGTTAAACCGATAATTCTTTTGCCAAGTTTTTGTCTGGGAAAAGGGTTTGAACTTTGATAACTGCATAAAGCTTATATTGTTGCGTGATTAATTGGCAATTAATTGAAATAAATTGCTCGCGGTGCAAGTAAATTGTGTTGTTTTTTCGTTCCCCGTATTGATGATCCGAGACTTCCAAATTTTAGCAAATTGGTTAGCACATTTCTTCTAAAGCTTTCAATACAGGAAATTATAAAATATTTTAATAAAATTTTTCACATGACAGATTAACATTTTTTTCGCCCAGTCTGTTTTGGTTTGTTTGCTTGTTTTTTTGAAAAAAATTTAGAACAACTACAAAAACAGAATCGGACACAAAGTTGCCGAAAAATCTCAATTGTTTAGCTTTTTCGCATCGTGAAGACCTTTTTTAGTCTTTGCTTGATTTTGAATGATTTTTGCGTCTAATTAAAGACCAAAAAACAGTCTTCACTTCATGTTCAAACAAAAAAAGTAAAAACCTCATAATAAACGCGTTTCCAGAAATTTTGTCAAAAACTATATACAGTAAAACAAAATTAGTAAAAAATAACCATAAATAAGCTTTTAATTCTAATATAAGCACGTTTCTTAGAAATAATTACATCAAAATTTTCCAAAACAATGTTCATAAAAAAACACAAATTTTAGAAATAAGGGCGAAATGATATCGTGCTACGTGCTCGAGGCAGCCGGGTATGAGTTAAATACCAACATGTAGACAAAAACTCTTGCTTTGTCAACGCTCTTTTGAAGTTTCCTACCCTTTCTCAAATTCAAAAACATTTTTAAAAATTTTGCGTTTTCAACTCCTGGATCATGATTTTTCTTGATTTGCCAGCCGGAGCTAAGAACTCTATTTGCAGATTAGGTCACATGACTTTTTCACTTCAGAGGGTTACGCAATGCGTAGTCACAAACAAAATTGAACAAATTTTGAATTTTGATTTTAACTAAAAAGTGTAATTTAGTAGATTCAATTTTTTCAATTGATGAAACCCGTGGGATTTATGGTCGTAATAGATCTTAGCTTATGTAGTTTAATAAACATATGCAAAAAAATATTCTCGTACCTGTAAAACGCAACATTTTGAATTGAGACTTGTTGTTACTTGCAATCCTAGTAGGCTCTAGTTTTTATTCAAATAGGCAAATTAAGTGATTCACTAATATTAAACTAAAAAAACTTGTTTACTACGATAAAATCAATTTTTTTGCCAAATTACGTTCAGAAAAATTTTTTGTTTTGAAATTGTGCCAAATCACAACGTTTTGCAAAACTTTATAGATTACGTGTAAAGTATCTTATATTTGTAAATATGTTCTTTAAAATAACTTTTTGGTAGGGAGCAAAAGGAGAGCCAGGATTAGACGGAATCCCAGTAAGTGTTAATTAATTAATTTAATTTTTTTGCAATCAGAGGTTCGAATACATTTTTTAATGATTTTCTTTTCTTTTAGGCTTAAACCCAATTTTTTTGTTAAATGTGTTGTTTTTATAATTTACATTTTTACTGTTTTGAAAGCTTAAATTTGGTTTTTAAATCAAATCTGAAATTTTTTCCAAAGTTCAAAGCTGTTGCGTGATACCCTTAATTAAAACGCTTTACATTCAGTTTTAAACAGATTTCTCTGCACAAGTTTCAAAATAAAAAGAACGGACCACCGCTATTTTGATTTTAAATATACGTCATGTCAAAGGCGCCGGGGCTGACATACATACGTACATCGTTTGAAGAGGTATTCACTCCAGGTCAGACACAAACAGGACTGGGGCCGAGGGTTTATCCTTTTACTACCCCATTATTGTGCGGGGCTGACATGATTGTGGCGAAATACCTTTCTTAAAAATTCAATAACTTGACAAAGATTTGAATTAAACTTAGGCTATGTCAATTACGTCATTGAGGTAGCGATTATACCTATCGGCCACGGTACCAATGACAAACATAATCTGTATATAATTACTTTCAGATTTGAAAAATTTTATTAATTTTTTTTTAATGAATGCCTATAAAAAGCAGTTCGAAAAACAAAACGGAGTTAAAGAATAGTAAAAACATTTGAAAGTTTATGTTGAGCCAGAGAAAAATAAATTAAGATTCTAATTGTGATTTATTATCTATGTACCTTTTTAACCAATGATTTATGGCATTCTTGCCCAATTTTTTGCCCATCGCGGCCAAATTTTGCGTATAAATCTTTCGCGAGCCGCAATTTGTTTAGCAATCGAAGTGATGATCTTTCTTTTTTTAGTCCCCAACTAAATTTGTGGTCCGAGTTCTAGTTTTCAGGGATCCAATTCATAATTGTATTGTTGAAATATTAAAGTGAAGATAAAAAATTAAAAAAATGGTCTTTACTTTGTTTTTTGTAAAAAAAAACCCACATGTTTTTCCTGAATGAAGCGAAAAATTTCTTTTTGGGTCAAATATTTTTTGTATTCCGAATTTTGTTTATCGCCAGTGCAATAATTCCAGTTGATTGCGCTTCTTATTAAAAATTTCTTTGCGGCCACGGGTCGGGCAGCCATGAACTAAACCAGGAATGTCCAACCTTTTTTTTATAAAGTAAATATATAGAGTAATATAAAATTATAAATTTAGTAACAGCCGCCGGTGGGCGACAAAAAGATCTTCACTTTAAATCTGATTCTGGTTTCTCGATTTTCGTCTTCAATTGTTTCGCTTAACACTTTAAGTAAGCTCGAGTAACACAGTTTGAGAAACGCTGCGATACAGCTATGAAAATATAACTAAAAATTTTTTTGTGAGCAGTGGGCCGCAGGTTGAACATCCCTGATCTAAAGGATATCATTAATCTCCCACCAATTAGCAGCTTCGCTTTTCTCTGAAAAAAAAATTATTTAATTTTCTTAAATATTAATTTTGATCCAATCTTGGAACATATTTTCTAAAGATTTATTTGCTCTCGAATCAAGTTAATTGAGCGTATTTATCATCCCTCTAATTTTTCTAAAAATATTTTTATCGTCTTGTTTTTTTTCAGGGACGGCCTGGCGACCCCGGAAAACCAGTGGGTACTTTAATGAATTTGTAAATCTTTGTCATTTATCAACATTGTCGTGTGGCCGTATTGGTCTAAATGCTGTTTTCTGTTTCAAGCAGACACACCATTGCAGGTAGCAGCGTAACCCCATTGAGAAATTCTTTATGACAGTGATGGCTTTAGTACGGAGCGAACGGAGCGGACGCACCGGGCCCCCTAAGAAAACGTCGAAAGGTGTCCCTCCCTAAACAAATTATTGCTCTATTTCTTCATAGTAGCACCATGACGGTGGCCCTCCTATTGAACCTTAACTTTAAGACGAAAATAGGGGTAATGGACACGACTGAAAATGATGGCCTTTTTTTTAGAGATTACTATTTTTTGGGGACAAAAATGAAGATTTTAGACATCGATTGAAAGTGATAACCTTTTTTTAAAGGATCGTTATATTTTTGGGACGAAAAATAAAGTTGACACACTAAAAAGTGGCCCTTTTTTTCTTGCACCAGGCCCCTCCTTTTATAAGGCCATTACTAGATTAGCGTGATCAAACTCTGACTTGTGAGCAGAAGGATCCGGGTTCGATGCTCAGTCTATCCGAGTGATTCCTGTTTTGTCTTTAGGAAAAGTACTTCATGACAAATTCCTCAATGGAGTCATGCAACTACTTACCTACAATGGTGGCTTTGCTTAAAACAACAGCATCATACAGGCCAATACCGCCAAATAAAAAAGAATTTATCGACGCTACGCATTAGCAAGTGGCATGCTTGTGTAATGTGTATGTGTTGGTTTGAATTCACGTACTGGCTCAGTTTCGTGAAGAATTTTTTTTAGAAAAGTTATTTTCTTGTAGTTTTTGAACGCAATCAGCACATCAAAAAATAAATGTTGTTCTCTCAGAAAGTCTATCAAGATAACGGAGAAATATTTTCATCAACATTTATATTGACGCTATGATTGTGAAGTGCATATTATTAATTAGAAACTATATTGATTTAAGGGCCTTCCTGGTTTTGCTGGAATCAAAGGAAACAAAGGAGAACCCGGACATGGGTATTCCCCTCAAACTGTTAGTCATTGTTTTTTAATCTTATTTAAGTATTTCAACACAATAACTCGAGATTAGGTAAAAAAGGATTGTAATTTGTTTTTAATTGTTTTCGTTTCGGATTTTGATAAGAAAAAATTTCTAAACAACAATTGTAATCATTCCTATCTTTACAATATCTTTGGCGACGTACCATTGAAACAAATATCTTGAAAAATTAGATCTCCTATAAAGCACCTACCAAAACTTAATGATGTTGATAACTTTCATTAAAGCCACGAGTTGAAAAAAGCAATCTGTTCGAGTTGAGAACAGGACTAAAGAGTGCCATCTGTGAGTTGCATTTGATAGGAGCCCATAAACCTAAAAAATGATCTCTACTCAGTTTCTATTTAAAAGCAGTTCAGTTTTGCTTCCTTTGCCTGCCACCGCTGCCTTTCCTCTGCTTGGCAGTCTTAGCAAGCAACTTTAAATTTCAGTCGTATTTCTGCTTAATAACTAAAAAAGCACATAAAAAATTCTAACCAAACATAAATATCTTGGCGTCTCCGGAAGCAAGTCGGGATAATCGCTGGACGCTTGTCCTTAGCATAGCGCCTCCGACGCTTTCTTGTGAGTCAAAAGAATAAATATAAAAATAAATTGAAACGAAAATGGCATGTAAGCAGTAAAATACTTTTCAGGGCTTGCTCAGTTGAGTTAAACGCTTTATCCTCGTATGGATGATTTAATTTGAAATAGGTTTATTAATGCTGCATAGTTTTCAGAAACCTTTTCCCAAAAACGGTCCCTTATATGTGCACCGCCGAGTCAACAAAGAAGATTATCGAGTGGTAAACTATAAGTTATCAGCTTTTTGTTCATTTTAATTAAGTATTGGTAATCTCACAGACTTCTCAAATGATGAGTACAACAAAGGGAGAACCAGGCCTTCCTGGGCCACCAGGGGCACCAGGTCTTCGAGGTCCCCCAGGGTCTCCAGGGCAAGAGGTGATTATTCGCAGCTACATAACAAAAACATGTTTTTATGCAATTTTTTCCAATATTACATGTTGTTATACGAAATAGCAAGTTTTATCTGTTAGTTCACTTATACTTTTAAAAACAGGTTCAAATTAGCTGCGTCAATGACTTTGTTTATAATATTTACTTTGCTGTTGTAAACCAGCGTTTTTATGCATTTGTTAATGTAACAATTTTTTATTGGAATTTAAGGAGGGAATATATTTTTTCATCCATACACTATCGGGGTTTTAGCACTAGCTATACATCCATAGGTGGAGATATGATTTAAAACAAAATAGGCACTTTAACATAAAAACGTAAACGTTTTCGGCTTTCATGAGCCCTTTTCAGACGAATGGAATAGAAAACAAACACAAAGAACAAGCTAATTGTTTCAGTCTTATTACTTAATATTTGATTAAAATATTTGATCAATTACAACATTAAATCAAAACAATTGTTAATTTGAAAAAAGAACCAAATTTAATGACTTACTTGAATAACAGAATAAATTTGATATATCTATGCTTGCGCCAATTAAACAGTTGCTAACTTGTGCAAGACTTTCTCGAGATCCAAGTCGGTTTTGCTTTTATCATATTAATATTAATCCGGATGCTGCATTCTGTTTTAACCAGTCTCACCATTGTAGATAAACACAGTATTATCCCATTAGGGCAGGGGTGCAAAAATTTTTTTTAACTTTGGTAGCGCGTAGAAATTTTTACTGGCACATACATCATTCATACGCCAAATGTAATAAAAGGCAGTTTATTTCTTACCTTTACAATTTACATATTTACGTAGAGAAATAGTAAAGGTTATTTGCATTCACATATGTATTTTTTCTGTCCACCTGATGAATGCCATAGTATAATACTTTCATTTGAATCAAAATCCTTAACTGAAACACCACTGAGACCAATAAGTGAGTGAATCAAGGTTGCCCGTTGTCAGTCATTGATCTAAGGTCCGTTTTGATGCAGTTTATTCTGCTAACCCCTTTTCACAACTAGCGGATGAACTTGGTAAAACCAAGACAATCGGCATTAGTTTGGATAACACTGGAAATCTTTCAGGTCGTGGCATAGCTTGTTTGCAAAGGTGGGGGAAAGACTGATCTTTTTCCAGTAATTTCAATCTAAACCACTCATCAAGCAGCATTTCCTTTGCAAATGAACCAGTTGGAACTTCCATGTTAGATAGGGGCTCCTTGAAATGCTGCACCAGTAGCTCAAGCTCAGCATCCCCAAAATCTGACAGTTTTTCCCCTCTGGCCATCCCATTGTATCGAAAATAGATATGTTCTGTGCTACTGTATCATCGAGAGTCTTGAATCGCTCTATCAGAGAAGTTTTTCCGGCAGAGAGGATAAATTTTCTATCATTTTGGTAGTTATTTTCCCTTGCTTCTTTTTTTTCTAACTGAACTTCTCCGAAGACACCAGTGGGAGACACTTCAGACAAAAAAAGACTCTTTATCTCTCACGGGTTTTTTCCAGATTGCTTAGAAGAGAAATAGCATGGTTTATTGATGGTTTAATTTCTGTAAACATTAGGTTTTCTCTTTCAGATGTAGCAAAAAGTGGGCGTAGGACTGCCAGAAAGTGATAAAGAAAATGACAGTACTTTAAAAACCTAAAATTACAAATGGCTTTTAGCAATACTTTTGCTTTAGTATCAGAAGTTTCGACATTAGAGTTTTTCTGCAACTGGAAGACCACAGCTTGCCAACTTTTCAAAAACGCTTCGAGTGCTTGTTCTTTGCTAGCAACCCATCTCACGGCATTGATGTCTTTTAGTTTTAGCAACTGCATTTGTAAAGCTGCTGCAACTTCTTTTAGCTGTGACGAGCGCTTTGGTGAAGAAGTGTTTTCTGCCTTTTCATTTTTTTTAAGGGGGTCACCAAAAAAAAAAAAAAATTTGAATATGAAGGCTTTCACTTTTTTATAATAATTTATTATTTAAATTCGTGACCTTAGTAAAGTTACTTTTAAAAATAACTTATTTTTTAGCTGAAATAAAGTAATATAAAATATTGGTGGTTGCAGTTGCAACACCTACAGCGACAAGTTGACAATTGACTTAATTGAGCGTGATATATGATCCAGTAGTATAGAAGCACTGTAAACGAGTAAAAACGTTCTTATGCGTTTAATACGAATTGGAAAAAATATACGGCCCTAGTGAGGAAAAAATATACGGCCCTAATGCCATTCGCTTATTTTACCTCTGTTACTTCCACAAATTTTAGTTTTCTAAATTTTGGAAAGTTTTTTAAATTTTGTTCCGATGTTAAAAAGTTTTTTGAAATTTTGTAGAATTTATTTGGTAACTTAGTACGTTGTTTAATCGTCTACCTTTTTTGGCGCCTGTTAAGAAGGCCTCGCCAATAACACAATCTCGGTGTCTACTAAACGATAATTCTTAATCTTCTTGCTGGATCTGACCTTCAAACCAGCGACAGCAAAAATATAGTCTAGCTAAATCACAGCTCAGACTACCACAATATCTTCTTTATTAAGAAATATGCTTCAATCCACTTAGGAGCCCGAATAGTATAAATCAAAGCAACAGGTTAAAGCTCAATAGCTTAATTCTTCACAATCACGTAGATCACCAAAGACTTGCGGCCAAAAAAAACTATGACTTTACACAGTTAACAATTTTCTAATTTTAAGTTACCACAGCGAAACATCGAATTATTTAATAATACTGCTTTTCAGCGAATCGTATTTATACCATTGGTAAGGTTGCTCGAATGTTCTGAAATTATCTCAATAAAGCCAATCACATATAAGCATTATTGCGTCACATGCAAAAACAAGTCAAGCGGAAATCCAGAATGTTCTCAATAAAGCGAAATTATGCAGTGTTGCCATTTTTTCTTGTAAATAAAAATAAATTATTTAAATTGCTCATAAAACTGTTATTTCTTCGGCTATTTGAGCCGGACCAACGCGAAATCAAAGATATTTTTTATGAGATTGTGAATCTACATAATTTGGGCGATTTTTAGGAACGGAACAACCTCTTATACGTGGTCTGAACTAAATAATTAATTAATTAAAAAGTAGGTCAACTTCAATCAGTCACTGAGCAAAGATTTCAAGTGCTATCTACCTCTCCAATACATCATTCAATAGCAAATTATCTGACAAATGAAAAAAGTTAAAAAGGTTTTTCTATTACATTTGTGTTATTTTACAATACGAATTAGGGCGAACAGTTTGTTGTTTAGATTTGAGTTGTTTAGATTGTTGCGTAATAATATATTTTGTAATCGGTGTGCAGTGAAGTTTTATCGGCATTCACTAATGATAGTCAACGAAACAGTACAACAAATTCAAGCAGGCTTTACCGGCACTGTACGTCTGGCCATCCGTACCGCGCCAGATCTATCCACCGCTACACTTGTCAGCTAATAATCTATCCATCTAATCTAATCCAAATTAGATGCACTTTGCCTGCTTTTCTTCTGATGAACTATTCAGTTTTTTAAAAATAAGTTCAAGTAGTCGCACTTAAGTCACATATCATTGCCATCTCGTCAAGTCATTTTTACAATGAAAAGGCAGGAGTACAAAAATTTTTTGTTAAGGAATAGTTATGTTAAAAATTTTTATGCCTCCGACATATTCATATTATTCTGACTACATTGCAAGTTACGGTCGCACGAGCAAATCTTCTGGTCGCGCTGTGCGAGTGCGCGACCGGGTTTTTGTACCCCTGCATTAGGGTTTTTTTTAGAAAGGGACTTTCCCATAAATACAAAAGAAATCTCTCAGTATACCAAGTATTAAACTCTTATCTTTCTGCTCGCAAGCCGTTGTGTTGGCACATTGAGTTATCACACTGACTTAATTAAGTACCAGGTATCATGTAAGATTCACAATTTATACTAGTTTTTCTCTTAGCTTTGTTCTTTCAATTTTCTACTTTCAATATTTATTTCGGAATCCTGAAATTTTGCAATTTTAAAGAAAAAAAAGCTTGATTTGATGCCATTTTTCTCACAGATAACGGATGTAATTAAAGTATTTCTAACGATAGCAAATAGAATATTTTTCTTGATGGTTTAAAAGTCATCTGAAATGAGATCATGATTAAGTTTCTTGTTATGATATGATTTCAAGTTTTGTTGTCTATGCTTACAATGTATAATAGGGCCCAAAAGGAGTTAAAGGAGATTCGGGACTTCCAGGACTTCCAGGTTTAAAAGGCGATATCGGATCCCCTGGAAAAAAGGTAATTTTTTGCTTGCCAATCACAGTTTTAACAGAATAGATTAAAATATTTTATGGGTATAAGGTTATATGAATCGAACTTTTTGCAATTTCATTGTTTGTAATAATTTGTAGAATTTTTTTTCAATTTTAAACTTCAAACTGTTATTTCCACAAAGTTTGATTAACTAAACTCGTCTGCCGTGGTACTCTTTGTACTCTTTTGTACTTGTTATATTTTGTCAAGATTACTTATTAATTTTTATACATACCTGGATATGTGTATTACGCAAAGATGAAAATAAGTGATGGTTGATCAAATTATAAAGGTATATAGGAGTCTTGCTTGATTTACATTTCTTTAAAATTTTAAGCCCAATCTGTTTCCTCGAAGAAAATTTTGATTACAAGTGCAACCATAATAACAACTTAATAGAGTTATATTACTCATACTCACTTTGTTACTGAGCATTTCAAGGTAAACTTTGACTTAAGGCAACAAAATTGTAACAAGTTTGTCTCTAAAAAATTGGAATTGCAAATGAAAAAATATAATGTGTATATATACATTTTTCTTACTGTTTATCAGCGACGTCTAATTATGTTGTTTTATTCTTTTAACTCATGATTTTTTAGGGTGCGTCCGCTGGGGACGATTTTCAATCATTTGACGTGAGTTTTCGTGATTGTGTTTTTTGTAATTTTTGTAAAGAAATAAAGCAAAGATTTCAGTTTATCACACAAATAAAATGAAGAAAAACAAAAATTGATGGGATATTTCCTTACGTCTTTCGATTTATTTACCAAAATAGAATAGATTCACACAGTTTGTGAAGACACATTTAAATTTCTTCACCAGATTTTTCAGCTGTTTCGTCATCCAACCTCCATTGTCCTAACCCTAACCCTGTTTATTGCGAGTTATAAGTAGATTGTTCAATGTAAGATCGGCTCCTGATTAAATCTTGTTTCTCAGGTTAAATATAGACTTTCGCTTCTAAATTCTCGTTTCAACTTAGCCGGCGCGCAACCTGGATTTTCTTCGGTATTTATGACTGACATGTTTGCAGAGTGTTTGGACTGATCGAACTTGTTGTAGAAGTAGCAACTCTAACTGTGTATATCTTTTGCTTAGACGATTTTGTTTTACTTTTTTTATGCAAGCGTTTTCAGAAAGCACGTTTTATTTGACTTGTGTATAAAACTTGTTAATGTTTAGTTTAATGTTTCTTGATTAAATTTGTAAACTGAGGTAGTTTTTTTGACATTAGGGTTAGGGTTTATGAAACCAAGTGTGCGTTCGATGAAAACTAACATTTTAAAAAACTTTCCAGCTGTTAAGTAAATATGATAAAAACGCTTTTTTTCTATTACAAGCACTGAAGTCTTGAATTTGATTTGCTGTAGTAAAGATATTATCATCAGTAAAAGCAGTATTTGATGACAGTGTAATTAAGTGGGTAAGAGCACCGTATTGATGGCGGACGTGATCGAAATAGTCGCGTTTCAAACCTACTCTCGTTATCCTGTTGTGACCTTGGGAAAGAGATTTTACGGCTCTTTCCTCTAAACCTGGTTCATTGCAAACGCCTCCGAATTTCATTCATATTTCTTAAAAAAAACAAGTAAGAAATTTTAACTAAACGGCAAAATATTGGCGTCTCCAAAAGCAGTTGGGTAACACTTGACGGTTGCCCTAAATATAATATATATTTTACTTTATATTATACGTATTTACCGTATTATATTTTACCGTATATTTTACTACGAGTCAGAAGAATAAATAGAGATAATAAGCCTAATAATAGTAAAAAGCTTACGGAGTGTTGCCCAAAAACACCTTTTGGAAAACAGCAACATAAGAAGAAACCTTAATTGACCTCAATTACACTTAAAAGTAAAGGTACTATTTTGCATTAAAAAAGTTGGTCATTAAAATCAAATGATATTTAATGTGCTATTTTAAACTTTTTTTGTAAACTATATTTGAATCAGTAGCTTTACCATTTAAAAACTTTGATAGGTCTAACATAAAGTGTAGCTAAATTTCCTGTTTTGCTTTTTAGTTTGCTAATTGAGGTGTTTCTTTTCACTTGCAATGCTCTTGACAACGTTAGGTATAAGAATCTAATATTTTTAATAAAACTAATCATCAATTTTTTTTAGATTCGATATTCTCACATACCTCAAGGACCTCCAGGAAAACCAGGAAAAGACGGACAAAAAGTAAGGAGCATCTGCGACTGCGTAGTTACATAAAATTTTACATAAAATGTTGGCCAAGTAGTCTGCTTTAAATGCTAGACCAGGGTGACCCAAATCCAGGCCCACACACTCATGTAGCCCGCGACAGCATTGTCTGTAGCCCGCGGAAGAATTTTAATTATCAAACATTTTTTTCGATTAAAAGCAACATCAGCGATTAAAATAATTCAGAAAATAGAAAAATAAAGTGAAAACTAAAAAAGTCTTCTTCCTCAACGCAAAAAAAACTTATTTATTTTTAAAATCAAGGGTAGGACCAAAAAAATGGTTAAAAATCGTTCTTCGCATTTTGAGACAGCTTTTAACCAACTACAGCCCGAAAGTTCTGTAAATCTTTGAAACGTGGCCCAAGAAGCGACGAGCTTGGACCACCCTATGTTAGACCAAATTTTTTTTAGCATTACATTAGAATCTTGCTTTGCTTTTATAGGGTTTTTTGATCTAATTCGTTGTTTTTGCAATCAAATTCGTCTTTTTTGTTATCAATTTCGTTTTGCAAAAACTTTTATATATATATATATATATATATATATATATATATATATATCTTTGTATAGGGTCGCCCGATAGGGTCTATATGTATATATATATATATATTATGGAGACCTAATACGGAAACTCTATATAGATATATAATATAGGGTCTCTGTATTAGGTCTCCATAATACATATAGCCTCCATAATGTAGTCTCTATAATATATATTGAGTCTCCATAATATGGTCTCCATAAAATTGGCTCTTCATATAGGGTCTCCGATAGGTCTATAGATCTATCTATCTATCTATATACGAAGACCTAATACGGAGACCCTATATTATCTATATATATATATATATATATATATAGCCTATCGGGTGACCCTATACAAAGATATATATATAAAAGTTTTTGCAAAACGAATTGATTACAAAAACAACAAATTAGATCGAAAAACCCTATATTTACGTTAATGCGATTTTAATTGAACAAAACTATCAAATTCAGTATTGAAGATTAGCTGTAAGCGTATCATAATTTTCTAAAAAAGTATTTCTTACATCAAGAGTGGACAATACGGCAATGATAGGTCGCGATTGGTCAACCTCTTCTAAATTTACAAATTGCTTATTTGTCGAGAACATTGTCACAATCAAAATGGATCCATCGCAAGAATTCTTTCGGTCAATTGTATTTGATTGCAAGTTGGCCACTCTATAGGTTTATACTAGAGGATAATTTGTAAAGAGTAAATATCTTTTTATAAACTAAGAACTCTAGTGAATGACGTTAGCTAAATTAGACAATAGACCGCGATAAGCGACCTATAAATTTTAAAAACTAAGTTTAACTAAATTTTTTTTGATAATTTGTGTTATATATTTAAGGGAGAGCCCGGAAACTCTGGATTAAGAGTACAATTTTTTTTCATTTTAATTTCATTTTAAATTCTTCCTTCATTTTAAATTTTTTAAATTTTTTGGGTTATCGTCCAATTAAGTACATTATTTTTATAAATTTTCCAAAATCTGATTGGACTTCGATGTGATTTATTTTTATTTTGTTATATTTAAACGAAAGTTTTATTGAAATAAATTTTTTTATTTTGCTACAATATCTCGGTATCATGGCAAAACATGGCCTGAGACTATGCATTGAACTGTAGTCTCAGGTTGTTATATCGCTATTTCATCGGTCGTTAAGGAAAGCTACTGGTTTAATACTGAATAAAGAACAATTAAATGACTTTTTTATTTTTTTCATTAATGGAAACCTTGTGAAATTTGTTTATGGTTTGCGTTTATTGATGGTATTTTTGTTTTTTAGGGTGAAAAAGGAAATATGGGGTTTAGAGGTTTAGATGGCTTGGTGGGATCACCAGGCGTTCAGGTTAGTTAGATTTACGGTATTTTATAAAAATCAAAGTGTAAGATTTGTGCAATTAGATTAAGATGCATTTCAGGGCCCACCTGGAGAAAAAGGAGAATCTGGAGAGCGTGGTCCCCCTGGCCCCAAGGTATTAGAATCAAAAACATTTTTTGTTTGAACAAATGTCTTTTTTGCCTAATTTTAAAAAGTCTTTACAAAATTTGTCGGCGACAGAGTTTATACTGAGGTACGCGACGTCGTTTTACTGTAACTTGGTCTCGTTTTAACTCCAGCTCTTGTAATGTTGCTAAGTAGTCGAATAAACTACTTTTTTGTCAATTTTTCTAGCAGTTCTAATAAGCAGCATTAATTTTTTTAATTTTGTCTATACCAATTTAGAATTTAAATAAATTAAAAAAATAAATCGACGTATTTTGTAGTCTGTTTAACAAATGTCAGAGCATCTTTATACTGTACCGCGATTCGCGAAGTCTTTCAGTATGGCCAGCAAAGGAATTTTTAATGAGATACTTAATCGACTTCAATTTTTGCAGTAACAAAGTTGGGAATACAAAACATTTTAGGTCCAGAAAAAAGCTTTTTGCTTCATTTAGAAAAAACACGTAGAATTTTTTTTTGCAGAACCTACAGTATAATGAAGACCTTTTTTTGGTCTTCACTTTTTACATTTCAACGTAATATTTTAAATTAAGCTACTTGACAACTAGTATTCAAATATCAAGTTTAGTTGAAGACCAAAAAAAGTCAAAATGCTCGTTGATTCAAAGTCGTGATCTTTTTTTTTGGTTTTCAGCTAAATTTGTGTTCGGCAGCGTTATTGAGCGGTTAGAGCACCGTAATTGTGATCGACATGGTCTTACTTCAAAACTTACTCGCGCCATTTTGTTGTGTTCTTGGAAAAGACACTTTACGGCACTTTTCCCAGCTTGGTGGTCTTGGAAAGCATTACTAAATTTCAGTTATATCCATACATAAAACTAAAAAACTGAAATAAAAATCTAAACCGGACAGCAATACTTGGTATCTCCAGAAGCAGGTCGGAGTAATTGCTTGCCATACACATTATAGCGCCTCCGTCGCTTTCCTGCGAGTCAGGAGGATAAATATAAAGATGAAATAAAAATAAATAAATACTAATTGTCAAAAAAATTAACATTTTAAAATGTCGCCTTTAAAACAGGTTTACACTGTGAGTACTAAACTGATTTGGGCTCGCAATAGATTTACAGGCAAAAACTTGACCAGCGATGGACAAAAGGTCGGTTACCCATGGCCTAGAGTCTGTAATGTGTGGTTCGTTAAAGGCCCGTTTCCACTACGAGCGTGGAAAAAAGCATTCTTTGTTTGTTTCATTGCTTTTTTTTGCGCTCGCTTCAATTTTAACCGCTCGCTTCAATCGAAGATCTATAAAAGAGACAAAGAATGCTCTTTTCCACGCTCGTGGTGGAAACAGGCCTTAAGCCTTTTTCTTCTTTGCCCTTGAAATGAAAATACTTTGACATGAATGCGTTATTCTTGTAATTAAGGTAATACTAAGACAACATTTAAAAAATTTTAAAGTACACTTTTTAAACTGTTTTATTTCGACCTTTCTTAGAGATACTGAAAAATGGTACATTTGCATCTTGTTTGGTAGGTTTTTCAAAGCCAGTAAAGTTGAAAAGTACTTTTTTCACAACTTTTAATATTTATAAAATCTGAAAGTTTTTTACTCCAAAAATTTTTATCATAAGACCATTTTGTTAATTTTTTTAATTTTTAGGGACTCCAAGGATTAAAGGGAGAATGTGGATCTCAAGGAAAACCTGGTTTTCCAGGTTCAAACGGATCCCCAGGAATTCCCGGATTAAACGGAACGAACGTAGGCAATATTTCGCAATCAGGGTTTTTTTCTATAATGTTGTAATACAAAAATTGTCTTTCACAGAATTGTTCTTGTCTTCTTTCAAATTCATCCGATGGCTTTTTGTATGTAGGTATCTTTAGAGCATGACAATATAGAAATCGGCTGTATAAGCCATTATTATTAGTGCATACTTGCCTGAAGCTATGCTGCTGGGTTTTTGAACTACTTTTTTAACGTTGACGCTGTTAAAATAGAGATGGTTAAACTATGGCTTTCATAAGGTTTGGCCAGCTAAACTGTCCTTTCTTTCATTAAAAAAATCATTTAAAAAAAAAAGGACAATTTGTTTTTTTGCAGTACATGAAGAAAGGACATTTTTAGATAGATGTACCGCAAAGGGAAATGCTAAAAGCAACGTTGCATTTTTAACTTGTTTTTCATTGAATAGGAAGAAGTTCTCTCGAAGTTTAAGTGGGAGGTGGTTAGTGCATAACGCTACTTTAAGATATATTGCATAGAAATTATTGATGTTGCTTAAATTTTTTAATAGGTGATTTTTTTACAGAGAAGAAAACAATTCTATTTCTATTTTTTAATTCAATCTGCTCTTACAGTTTTATGTTTAATCAAGTCTTCAATTTGTTCGAGAACTTGAAAGTAGTTAGATCGATGGCTTGTTACAGCAACATCAAAAAAAGATATAGGTTACGTTGAAGCGATTACTTTAATTTGACTTTAGAAAGCATGATAAAATCCTGCATGCCCTTGAATATTGATTTCTTTGAGTGAAGAAATAAATAAAAAAAAGGATAAACTAATAAATATGGCTGGATGTTGGCAATGTGCATTGTGCATGTTTTATGAGAAAAAAATTTTTAATTATTTTAAAATCTTGCTGCAATGCTTTTTTGTAAATTTCTTAAGGCCTGTTCTTTCCTTTCATTAAACAAAAGCAGGCACGTGACGATTTCTTTAAATATCACTGTTTGTTGTGTATGGATACGATAATTTGCATTTGTTTGTTATAACGTTGAAAAACATGCAATTTCAGAATTTAGCCTATAAGATGACCAAATTTGAAATTTACTTGAATCCCTACTTAGTCTTAAATGTCAGATTTTTAATGCGTTGATGGGCAACCTTTTTAACACAAGGGTTATTTAAAGAATTTTTTGTATACCCAGTGCTGCACTAAGGTTTGCAAAGCAAAAATTGCCTTTTAGCTTAGAGTACGTAAAAGAACTGCTCAGAAAGTGCCAAAGCGCCACAAGTTGACCGCTTTAGACAAAATAAATCAAGTATAATAAGAATTACACAAAGTGAAATATGTTTTTATTTTGGTAAACCCAAACCTGGAATCAGTTTTTTCAAATTTAAACCCAAACCCAGTTTGTCTCACGATTTTGCCGAACGATCGGCAAAATACTGTCCAGTGCATCGTGATTCAGTTTTTGACTTTTTTAATTCTTATTCTAAGGATATGCAATTCTATACACAGTTATCCTGTGACTTTTTCTGTTTATATGACCATAAAACCTAAAAACCAACAAACCCAAACGAAAAATGTCTGAAAAGCAAAAATGACGATATTTAAATCGATGATATGTTAAATTATTTGTTTACTTTTACCAGTTGCCTGGGCCTCGAGGTCCACCTGGTCCTATCGGCCCCGAAGGTCCGCGTGGCGTAGAGGTAAGTTTACTTTTGACACATTTTTGACACATACTTGAAAACTTAGTTTTAATTTTAACCAAATACTCTGGAATTCATTAAATAATCAAGAGTAATGTTTGTAAGAACAAAAAATTAGAAAGTGTTAGGGCTACTCCAGGTCTAAAAAAACTCTTAAAGAGAGATTGACATCTTCTATTTTGCACTCTAATACAGCACTCCATCTCAAAAGTACATTCAATATGTAGTCAATACAAAAAAAATCTTAAGATGATAAAGTGTGCCTAAAAATTATTCCCAAAATTATACCAATTACGGTAATTTATTTCTTAATTAAGCCTATTTTTCCGAAGTCCTTTGCATAAAAATACAATTAAAGAAAATTGCCAGAACAAAAAAAGCCCTTTAAAAAGCTTTAAGCTTTTACGTCACCCGACAATTTATCGAAACTGCATAATAAGGAAATATGGCGTCACAGCTTCTCACAGTTGTGCTTTTATGTCAATAAATTTGATTTTAAATAACAAAATGTTTCAATTATAAAAATTTGCCCGGTTAATTTAATTTTTTTTAATCAACTGTCGTTGTACAATTTCAAGGAAATTTTAGCGTAAATATACAGCGTAAGGTGCATCTGCTAACTTAAACAGCTTTTATAATTAGAGTTATGATTGTTTAAAGATAACACTATACAAAAACTACATTTTTTTAAGTATAAAATTTTCAAGGGTACCCCCGGTGAAAAAGGAGCTACTGGAGATAAAGGACAAACTGGAAATATTGGAATGCCAGTACGTACTCGTATTGTTTAATTTTGTGATTAGCCATTCACAAAGAGCAAGTTGTTTTTTAATTCGAATCAATACAAAATTACGGATTAAGTAGTTAGTCCAATAACTTACGAAAGGTTTTAAGCATTTGTTTATTCTTTACAGTAGTGTTTCTCAAAGTGTGGCACTTGGCTCCCTCAGAAAAAATTCGCAATCTTAGGAAAAAAAGTCGTTTAGTGAGGAATCCGAGAGAAATTTGAGTAAAGTATTATATAAAATGATCCAAAAAAATTGGCACGTTCTTTACAGTTAAATCATCACAGCTGACAAAAGTTGTCTCACTAAAGCAAAGACTTTTACTTTGTTTTTTACATGCATGGTGACCCTGTTTATTTTTTGTTGAAAAAACCAATAAAAAAAAGTGAAGACAAAGGTCTTCGCATTAATAAAACGACTTTTATTGACAAAAGGAATTTTTTCAAATTAATTTTGTCCTTTAATTTTGGGATAATGATGGTACTTGAGTCCTGAAAGGGAGAAATGTGGCCAAAACTTTGAGAACAACTGCTTTATAGTCAAAGTTAAAATTGTACTGGCCGATACTAAAACGTTTAACATAGCCAACAGTAATTTTAAAGGCAATTTTTATCTTATTGTAAAACCTTAAACTACAAACTATATGGCAGGGTGAAAAAGGAGAACCTAGCCAGAAGGTATGTATTTTAATTATATATTTTGCTTTGATTAATTTGCTGTTAGACCTGGTCTAATCTGGTGTGTACGCTCGGCATCCTTTTGTTTTCTAGCAGCCACTTTTTAAAAGGGTAAGAACTCGTGGGCCGTAATTAGTCTGGCGGATCAGTGATAATTAGGGCAATTTTTTTATGACCTAATTTTTCCTAAAATATGACTTAATATTTCCTAAAATATGACTTTAAATATGACCTAATTTTTTCTGTCTGGTTCTTAAAACCTATGCAGCCGAGTCGGAGTATTGAACTCATTATCATTTATTTCGAACAGTTGAACCACATAATCAAGTACGAATGGACATTGTCTTTGTCAAAATTGCGTCCAGGACATAGCATTTTTTTCAGTATAGAGAAAGAGCGTTCCACAGAAGCCGAAGTTGGCTGTGCTCTTTGAAGCAGCGCTACCTCAGCAGGAGAATGATCTGATAGATGTGCACCACTACCGGCGGCAATTTTAAGGAAGTCGCTACCTCTAGCTAGACGACTTTGAACATAATTTTTTATCTCACATGGGTCGTCACCAAAGTGGAGATTTTGAATGGCTTCCGAAGCAGCAACAATTGTATTCGATGAATTGGTAATTCCCTTGATTAGGATGGCAATATCTCGGTAGTTACCATAGATTTGCCTTAATTCGACGAAAACTGCAGGTTCTGCTATGGCTTCCTTTGCCCGCTCAACCAGTTTTCCACCATCTTCAAAATTGTCAACAATGTTTTTGATAATTTGGAAGTTTTCTGCGTAGTAGAAAGATGCCTCCAGCCACGTGGCCCAACGAGTCAAAACAGGTTGTGGTGGTGCCGGCAAACCAGCTGCGGTGAACAAAGCATGTCGGTCTTTGTTTTTTATGGTTGCTGCTTTTATAGACGATATCAAATTGTCTGCAGCTTTAAAATGTGCACGTATATGCTCAGCACAATTATGCAGCAAATGTGCGATGCAAGTAACATGGAGCAGGCGTGGATACAGGATTTTTAATGTTTCAGCTGCTTTTATCATGTACCTTGCGGCATCACTGAGTAGCAGCAAAAACTTCTCACGAGCAATATTCATGTTCTTGAGGGTGTCGTCAACAATTGTACAAATATTGGAGCTATTGGAGTTGCCATTTAATGGTTTGCAGTTGACTAAGTATGTTTTTTCAGGTTCCTCCATCAGCCCTGCTAAAATATTGACATACTTTTGACCAGATACCTCAGCCTCATCTACGACCAAAAACAATGCTTTTGCAGCAAACAATTCCTTAAGGCGTTCAGTTTCTTTAGCAGCCAATTTCTTAACATGGCTTCGACATGCTGATTCAGAAGGGCAATGCTTCCCCAACTCTGAGTTTAATAGCTTTTTAATACTGGCATGCTGAAGCTTATAAAGTGGGATGTCAGCCTCTAAGAATGCCGTTACAACCTTTTTTGTAAAATCCCGTTGGCAAATGGGGACAAAAGACTGTTTGTTTAAGGTCTTTTTTACCGGTGCAATTTTCTTTTGGTGTTTTGCCGATTGTCGATGTTGTTCCACGTGAAAGCGCTTGTCATATCTGACGATGGTGGCACAAAGCTGACAATAAAGATCATTCTGGGGATTGCAAGAAAACTCTTGGGGATATTGCTTTACATACCTTTTTGTTTTTACTACTTTTGATTCTGCAGTTTTTCCCATACTGTTTGCTAAAGCTTGCTGTTAAGGAACACTTGCTAATTCATACGCTTGCTAAATAAGCTAAAATGCGTTAAGGAACACGCACGTGTTAAAATAATTTTCTTTTGCTTGTGGTTATGACGACATAATTTATTTTCTAACTTGTGACTTCTAGCCTAGCGCTTTTACGAGTTTCAAAAGCATTACGACTCTTTCGACAGTTGATGGTGTTGTAGCAAAAGAGCAATATCTGTGCTTGAGACTAAAATTACAACTTGCAAACTAGTGTAGCTGATTCGTTAGAACTTATACAAGGAAATAAATTAATTAATTCGATATTTTTGAGCAAGATAACTATGGCGTCACAGAGTCATAACAATAATGGAGATAGCAAAGCTTTGCAATCGTTGTTAATCTAACGTTCTGTCTTTGCACCATGAATATCCTACTGAATATGGGAGCAATGACTAAATTTATGACTTTTATGACCGAAAATATTTTTTATGACTTATGGTGTAAAATATGACTTTAATATGACTTTTTAACTCCGTTATCAAACATCGTACGAAAGTTTTGATTGAATTTTTGGGTATTTCATAAAAAACAGACCTTCTAAAAAAAATATAACTTTAATGACAAAAAATTGCCCTAGTGATAATAAAAAAAAATCTTCCCTTCCAATCGTGGTCGTAAAGTTCGTAATGATTGCAATAATGCCTTGTAGAAAAACTAAAGATCAGCTAACTGTGAAATATTCAGTTTAAATCAATAGTCGAAAAGTTCTTTTTTTGGCTCGAAATGCCAATAGGTGATTAGAAAAAGGATCAGTTTAAACAGGCTCTCTGAAACGACTAAATAAGGTGTAAATGACAAGATAAAGAATGTTGAAATTAATCAGCTGGGTGCAAAAATTGACATTCTGGCTCCACGTCTGATCCTACTTTTTTTTATGGAATTTCGGCCAGCGTTTACACTGAACGTACATATTGAAAATTAATAAGCAAACAAAAAAACGCCGCTTATACATTTATTTGTTAAGGTAGGTTAAATGTTCATTGCTCCTTAAAGTGCTTTTATTTTTTACTCTATACTTCATAGTGCGGTAGATTATAAACCAGCAGGACATGAAATAATTTTTTTTCTATCAAAAGCTAAATATTATTAAAACGAACCCATCAGAATTTGAGCCATGTTTGATAAATATCAACTATAACCTACTAAGTATAATTTATGACTGAATATTGAAATTTCATTAAAAACTTATTGTAACTGATAGCAACCTGACTCTCAACTAAAACTCTGATTTAGTTAAATAAACAAATTTTATTACATTTGTTGGAAGGTTCAGTTATTGCGTATCCATGCAAAATCTTTCCGATGTTTTTATTAATATTTTATGGCGGACTGGATCTCGAGAAGCAAAAGCGAAATCTTTGTTTTTTAATAAGCAAGCCTCTACTGTGATACAGGGTTTTTAAATCCCTTGGCTAAATCCATGAAACTTTGTGGGTCTCTAAAATTTTTTCCAACATTAAGTGAAAACAAAAAAACAAAACTGTTGACCTTTTTTGGTCTTCACTTGATTTTTGAAAACTTTTTTATGCTTTAACGTCGATTTGAGACTTGTTTTGGTAATGCGCTTTTCATTAACAAATTTTTACAATCTTAGAAATGGTTTTGGTTAAGTGGTATGCAGATACCATTTACTATTTTATAGAAAAATCCTGTAGATCCTTTCAATAGGTTGCTATGGACCCCCAATTTAGAAACGCTGCTTTCATACGTTTAAAACAAATTTTGCTGGTTTAAATTAAATCTGAAAAATGCATAACATTAATTATGAACAAAAGTGTTTCCATAAAAAAACAGGGAGGTTTTAAAATTAAATTTTAGACAATGCTTTATTTAGAGCCCTAAGTGACAAAATATAATTAATCGGACCTTAAACCATTTATTTTTCTAGTTTAGTCTAGATTAACTTAGAAATTTTATTATTTGTTTTTATTTTTATTTTGTTAATTTTGTTACTTAATATTTCAGGGAACAAAAGGCGACAAAGGATCCAGAGGAAAAGTAAAATACTAATCTACATGAAAAGATATTTATTAGGCGTACTCTACTCCAAAATATAAGTGCTTAAAGTATAATAAACTTATTTAATAGACTTAGTTGTCATAAAGTGACTGTGGTAGTTAAAAAGGATTAGATTTTTCTGAAAACTGAAATTTTATTCTGCTTTTTTTGAGTGTGTGAGTGCGAGTCTGTGTTTATGCGCGCATATAGTTGCAGTTTATATAGTTTTTCTTTTAGCGGGGAAGAAGAGGACGAAGAGGTCACAAGGGGAGACGTGGTGAAATGGGGGCACCAGGACTTGATGCTTCTTGTCCAGTAGTGAGTTTTAAGAAGTTTCGCTCGTACAATGTCGTAAAATTTTTTTGCATTATCGTCAGTAGTTGGTCTTTTTCGAATGGCCGGTTGATTGATAAAGTAATTCAGCGAAAAAATACTTAAAATTCAATTATGAAAATTCCTTTGTAACAAATCATGAGTGTTTGTTATCTATTATGTAAGAACAACAATAAACTTTCTCTTCCTGATTGTTGCTTATCTAGTTTTCGATTGCGTCTGTTCTTTACTAAACATTACTTTTTCTTTGAAAAATTTTGAAAAATCTTTGAAAAACCGCTCCTAACCGTAATGAACGGTTTATAGGCTCCAGTTTTGAAGATTGCAAATTAAGCTTTCTTCCTTTTGCTGACAATATGCCATCAAGCATTTTGTCCGCTTTAACATTTGATTTTCACTTTGGTGTTGTTCGAGAATTCTTTGTTGTGTTTTGCAGATTTCAGACAATTTTTAAAAGAGCTCGGTTTGTTGTTGTACTTATTGACTTGCATGACGTCATATGTATGTAAGCTATTCACCAAATAATCTCTACAAAACAAAGTTTTCGTCGACTTGTTCTTGATCTAATTAAAAAAGATGGACTCCTATCAAATAATTCCATAAGCTTAAAGTTTAATTTTTTTTATATATCTCAGTAATTCTTTACCATCACTGTCGTCGAAACAATATTTATCTTACTACAGAGCCAAACATGGGAGACGTAAATTGTAGAGCAAAGACCATCTAGCGATTAGATAGGCCTGCTTTTGATTACACAAGATGCTGCTGTCCGATTAAAATTTTTGATATTTTTGGTATTTATAAAGTGATTAATGTGTGAAGTTTTTAGGTCACGATGTGTATGATGTTTATTATTTTTCAAGGGTGCAAATACATGACGAGAGTAGGAGTTAAACCGGGATCTAAACGAACACTTTTTATTAAACACCCTTCAGTCTCATAAACTCATAATGGTTTTAAAAAAACTTATTAAGAGTCTATATTTAAGCAAAGAATCAACTGAAAGGCTTTTAAAGCTCTGAATACTTAAATGTTTTTAATTCGATAACCAATGTACTGTATATACTTTACACAGCATTATAACTTAAATCATAGGCGTACCATTCAAAAAAATGTGGGGGCAATGAAGTTTTGCCAAAAATTTTCACATTTGCTCAAATCATGATTTTCTAGTACTTTACGAATAGGACAAAAAAAATTGTCTAAGATTATCAAAGGAAGACCAAATTTTGTCCCAAAATCATAGTATTTTCTAAAAAGAAAGGTCTTCACCTAAATTTGGTACACTATTTTTTGCAACTAATCATTGTCGTTTCCCTAAAACTCCTGACTTTTCCCAAATTTTTCATATCGCTGTCCCAAAAATTCTAGTTTTGCCCAAATATTTTCTTATCACTGCCCAAAAAATTTAAATTTTCCCCAAATTTTGGAAACTTGGCGGGCAATTACCCCCCGCCAGGTACGGCTATCACTTAAGTTATTAACTTTCTTGAGCTGCTTTAGCAGTCTCTTAAGTTAAACTAAAATATGTCAATTCCTAAAAGACAGTATTGAAGACACTTGCAATATTTTGCACGCGCTAAACCAAGTCGGCATTTAATCATTAAATTTGTGAACTAACCGAACAAATTCGTAACGAAAAACCGTCCTTGATTACTGAACAAAAACTTGTCAACCGCGATTATGATTGCAGTTTCGCGTAATACTTGACGCTGAATCACGCTTTCGTTGAATCGAAATTTCTAACGCGGCTTTCCACCAAAGCATAACATCGTTGTTTTAAAATGACTTGTTGTGGTTTGCATAAACACAAGCAGTGTACATCTGATATTTTTCAGTTTGATTTAGGGAGAAGATGGATTGCCGGTTGAAAGGTGTTGGCAAGTCGTGACGTCAAGACACGTTCGATCAAAAAGGAATGAAGGAAAGAAAAATGAAAATGCAAAATTTCAACAAGAGAAGAAAAAATAAGTTACTCAAGTTGGCAAAAAATCTATTGTTAAAAGAAATTAAACTTTTCGTCGCAATCGATTGAATAAAGTTGAAAACGCGACGGGATGATCTCAGGCGTCAGAGAATAGCTTCGACATTGTTTTTTCAAATGCATGTGTTTTTGTTTACAAATTTGGTAGACTAAATGCAAAATTGTAAAAGTGAATGTTTGCTTTTTTTTGAAAAATATTGAGATGGCCCATAAATTTTTTTAGTTCTGACTTAGATAAATCTTCAAATTTTAACACGTTTAGTTTTTTTATAACCTTACATTTGAGGTTATGATTTTGACTTTTATTTCAAATAAATATTCTACTAGCTGTAACTGGGTCCAAACAAAGGCTTCTTATTTAATTGTAATTTGATGCTTTTTAGACAATATTCAGTTGATTTATGCTTAGGTTTTTATCACTGTTTTTTTCTGAAGCCAATTTTTACGGGTTAATTTGAAATAAAACTAAACAAATCTTTCTTTAACTTTCGTTGAAAAAAATCTTTTGGCCTTCCATATTTCAAAATAAAAAATGTTTGCTCAGCCTCCAAGACCGTTTCCCGAGCTTTCTCCGGGCTGGTAGGAAAAGCTGGCACTGCCGCTGCAAATAATTTTAGTCGCAATTTGCAAAAAATTGTTATCGCAAGTAAGGCGCATAGACGTCTTTCATGTGGGATAAGTTGTTTGTTTTGAATTTTACTCGATGAGTAGACTCAAATACTTAAACGATGTAGATCTTGTTACTATAAAATCATAAATCTTTGTTTGAATTGTATTTTCGACTGTTCGACATGGTTGTTGTTCAATAAAAATTGCATGTAAAATAGTTCACGAATAATTTCATTTTATGAAATACAAAATTAATATTTTCTAATTTTACTTTGCTAACACAATTTTACAATGATGTAAAATTTTCAGTCGGATATAATTTAATATGTAGCATAACATTCGAATCAAGGTCTGAGATGGCGAATCTTTTTCAAAGAACGGGTTAAAAAACGTCACTTTAATTTAAAATGAGCTTACAATTAAGTTGGTTATTGGCTAAAATGAGATTGAAAAACCGTTAAATTTTTTTTTCGACGAGTAAAGAACTTTTTTGTTTTGGTCTTAAAATCAAGTTATTCAGGCCCAATGATATTGGTCGGATTTTTGAATTTCAAGGGTTGGGTCACTTTTTCGCAGTCCCTGATCTAGGCTGTTTTATTCGAGATCCAATAGGTAAGTCATTGTGTAGGCCTACATAGAAAACAATTAAAAATCTAGTCAAGGACTTAATCAAGATTCCTCTGATAATCCAGAAGTTATCTTTAATGCATTGGAGTATCCTAACTGCTCCAAATTTTGTTCCTATATTTTCTTTCAATCAAATAACTTTCAATAAAATTGAGCTATTTTTTTAAGCCTATACAAAAAAATTTTAATTTCACTTCAATGTACCACACTTTGGGCCAATATTTCTACGTGATTTACTAAATTAATAAAGTAAATAAAAAATACAGCTTCATCGTTTTATATATATATCATGACATTAAACTGGAGTTTACAAATCATATATATATATCAATATCAATGATAGCAATGTTAATGGTGACATTTTTTTCTTATCGGCAAAAAGGATAAAGACTGCGCTTCTTTTACATATCCTTGCAGTGTTACTTGAGGAATGTTATTGCTTTAATAGTGGTTTCTCAAGTGCTGCTTTCTTCACCTAAAACGTCTAAAACAGCATATTTTAAGTAAGGTACAATACAATGACATACAACTCGTAGGCCGTGTAAAGATTTAGAGTCGCCCAACGAAAAGTAGGTTTGACTATAGAGTGATGAACTTTTTTTGTCTTCACCTATTTTCCAATGTAAAATTTTTGGCCTGTGAATATTTTTGTCAAGCCAAAATGGCCCTTGCTCAAAAACGTAGGACCATCTTGGTATAATATCTCTAGTTTTTAAAGTATTTTATATAGTTTTTAAAGTAGGAATTTTCGGTGTAGTTTACAAGATCCTGTACAATCGACTAATGAAAAATTAAAATATAAATAGATTATTGGTTGTCCCTAACTTTTTTTCAGAAAACTTCAATAATATATTATTTTACGTTTTAAGTAGACGGCATCTATTAATGACGTTTTTGGCGAAGGACCTTTGAACCATGTCCAATGCTCCCGAGGAAGACTGTCGCGGATCGAGGCACAGACTTGGAAATGTGTTTCTCAATACTTTTGCAAGGGTTTGGACGTGTGACCAATGTACTGACTATCATAATGGCACGTAAGTGATGGATAACATAGTTGCAATGATGGGAGTAGCACGTCCTTTTTAGAGCAGTCGAAAGCTGTCAGGTCGTAAAAAAAAGACGTGGTTCGAGGGCAAAGTAGCAGTATTTTAACTGCCGATGTTAATTTTTTTTCAAATCACGTCAAAATAGTTTCAATCCATGGAGCGTTTTTTCACTTTGTAGACCGGCTTTGGCATTCAGCTGTTAAATTTTTCAAATAAAATTATAATTAATTATTTTTCCGTGTAGCTGTTGGTGATTAAACAATTCAAATTTTGTGCAATTCGTTTGCAATTTACTTTTCGAACAGATCTTAAACGCCCTGTGAATAAATGTACCACCAATAAGATTATTTTTGCTTTTTGATACGTACCTTAGTCCTCTATGCTTTCCTCGCTTAAATTCTCTGTCCTTCTTTACAGTAAACTAATGAAAAAGAAACCATTCACCCTTTTGTCTTCTTAAACATCTTGGTAAAGCAGCGAAAATCCAAACTTGTGATTTCGCTGTACAGAAAACCTACTTTCACTGGGCATGCCCTAACCCTACGCTGGAATTCTTTTAGGCCCCAAAGGTTCTACACCAATAAGAGCTCTCTTCCTTACTTTATAATTTAGTTTGGCTTGCTTTTTTCCGACGATTTCTCCCGAAGAATCTCAGAGGTAAAATTTTGGAAATAACTCCAATTCTACTTGCTGTTTTCAAATTCTATTTAATAAACAGTCTCTTCAGTTGTTTTTTTTTTTTTTTTTTTTGTAAAAGGGTTTGGCTTTTCTAGAGATAGGAGAGTCATTTCTAGAGATTCTGAGGTACGACTTAGACTAGATAGGAGAGTCATTTCTAGAGATAAACATTTCTAGAGATTCTAAGGTACGACTTCAAGCATTTCTAGAGATAGGAGAGTCATTTTAAGTGGGGAACAACAAATTTAGACTAATACGAATTGTTTTGCATTATTAAAACATGTGATACACATGATGCGCAAACGTCTGAGTTAAATGCCCTGTGTATCACATGTGATGCACGGGACTGTCAAAAGGTTACTAAGTTTTTAGTAAAAATTTTGTCTAATACTCTAAATTTGCCTTTGTTAAAAGTGATTTTTCATCCAAAAAAAGCCCTTTTTCTGAATTTTCTCTCTTCCCAATAAAATTTTCCGGCGCCCCTGTACTTAATTATGTACAAATATTCTCTCCCCATGTTCGACATCGCTTTTTGCTTACTTGGTTTTCAATTCTGCGTTAAAAGGTATTTGCAATTTTGACTTTAACCAGCAAAGATGAATGAGTCCTATCAGTAAGCCTGGTTTTCTTTCTAGTTTTAACAATTTATATTTGTAATGGTT
The DNA here is from genome assembly GCA_963680785.1 of Diplosoma virens. Taxonomy (NCBI): domain Eukaryota; kingdom Metazoa; phylum Chordata; class Ascidiacea; order Aplousobranchia; family Didemnidae; genus Diplosoma; species Diplosoma virens. Next base: position 45,099,308 of record OY796881.1, on the reverse strand, counting down.
CTTCAAAAACATTTATAATTTGACCCAAACAACGTCATTATTTTTAATGCAAATTCGAAAATGTTGTAATCCCGATCGCTTGAAAATAAAACATAAGCAGGTGTCACACTTCATTTATTATGTTAGTCTTAACCAGAGTTGGACCAATTACAATTGTAATTGAATGTAATCAATTATACTTTTTATGCAATTGTAATTTTAATTGAAATTTTTGCTTTTTATGTAAGTGCAATTGCAATTGTAATTTTAAAAAATTGTAGGCCAAATTACAATTACTTTTTGCTTTTAACAAGTTTATAAATCTCTACCACTCTTAATTGCCTGGACTTTTTTCCTTTAACCCTTTTTAAAGCAGTGCAAACATGTTTCCGTTTATTAAAATTTTTTTAACGAGCAGTGGTAAATAGGTTGACAATAAAAATCCTTGTTTTAGGAAGCATAATAATCAGTTTTTAAGATGGAAACTCCAAATAATCAATTGGCGTCATAAAAGTGTTTACATTTGTGAAAACTTATTTGTTTATTTTATTTTATCTCTATATTTATCCTCCTGACTCGTAGGAAAGCGACGGAGGCGCTAACACATAGAGTAAACAATTACCCCGACCTGCTTCCGGAGATGCCATCATATTGCTGTCCGCTAGTAATTTAGTAGAGATATCACTTTAATTTAGAACTACTTGTCAAGACCACCAAGCAGGAGAAAGTGCCGTAAAGTGTCTTTCCCAAGGACACAACAGAATGGCGCAAGTGGGTTTTGAACCGAGACCATGTTGATCATCAGTCCGGTGCTTTAACCACTCAACCACGCTCCCGACGTCCAAGATGCCAAGATATTGCCGTCCGCTTGTAATTTAAGAGATATGACTGAAATTAGAATTGCTTGCCAAGACCACCAAGCGGTTGAAAGTGCCGTAAAGTGTCTTTCCCAAGGACACAACAGAAGGCGTCAGTGGGTTTTGAACTGAGACCATGTTGATCACAAGCACGGCTCTTCAACAACTCGACCACGCTGCTGACTTTTTAATTAGCTCAACCGATGAAATAAATAAAATGTTTTATTTTTATGTAAATATATGAAATAAAACTTATGGTTTTTAGAAAAAAGAATTGTTTATAAAGTTGATTCTATAGTTTTCTTTAAACTAAATGTTTTTTGTGCAGGAGTTCCTAACATTTTTACGATCTCATACCACTTGGACACACCATTGTTGACACCGTAGCATTTCTTACCGAACAACTAATTTGGTCGAAGTTTAATCAGCAGAAGAATAACATACATTAAAATAACAATTAAAAGACCACAACTAAATTTAATGAGATTTAAGATAGCTTTGAAAAGTGTGTTCTATCCTCGAAGACTTTTCATCTGACACTCTTCGAGGAAATCGTCGGGGAAATCGTCAGAATGTACTGAGAGCAATTTGATCGTGGTTATATAGGAAAGGAAAATGAGTCTGATTGGTTAAAAAACGCAGCCAATCAGAAATAGAAAAGAAAACTAGAGTGCGTTTGATTGGTCTTAAAGTTTTGTACCGCCAATCGACTCTTAATGAGATTTCAGAAGTTGCTTACGTACCATCTGGAAGACCTTTGCGTACCACTAGTTGCGCGCGTACTACAGGTTGGGATTCCTTGTTCTAGTATCTGTGCAATGGGTGCAACATTACTACCGCCACCCCAGAAATACATTTACCGTAGCCCTATGAGATTTATTTGCTAACACTAAAAAATAATAAGTACAATTTTTCCCTAATATCTTCTTCTCCTTTCAGCCTTTCCCTTCAGTCAGGGGTGGCCACAGCGTATCATCATTCTCCACATCTTTCTGTCTTCAACATCCGTTTCCTTCACACCAACTTCCTGCATATCTTCCTTTACTGCATCTAAAAATCTTCTCTTTGGTCTCCCTCTTCTCCTCTTTCCCGGTAACTCCATTTCCATCATTTTTCTTCCTACATACTCTTGGTCTCTCCTCATGACATGTCCATACCACCTCAGCCTGCCCTCCCTCATCTTCATTCCTAACTGTTCAACCTTAACAGTACTCCTGATGTTCTCGTTTCTAATCTTGTCTTTTCTCGTCACTCCCATAGCAAACCTCAGCATTTTCATCTCTGCAACTTCCATCTCTTCTACTTGTTTTTTTGTGACTGCCACTGTCTCAAGTCCATACACCATTGCTGGTCTTACCATTGAACTGTACACTTTTCCTTTTACTCTAGCTGGTAACCTCCTGTCGCAGATTACTCCTGATACTCTTCTCCATCCGTTCCATCCTGCCTGTACTCTCTTCCTTACCTCCCTCTCACAATCACCACTTTCTTGCACCGTTGATCCCAAATACTTAAATTCTTTTACTCTTGGCACTTTTGCATCCTCCATCTTTACTGTTTCGTCGTCATTTCCTCCATTTATGCAAAGATATTCGGTCTTTGACCTACTGACTTTCATCCCTCTTCTTTCCAATGCATACTTCCAGGATTCTAATCTCTGCTCCACTTCTTCCCTGGTCTCTTCACAAATCACAATATCATCAGCAAACAGCATCGTCCATGGTGGTTCTCTCCTTACTTCATCCGTTAGCCTGTCCATTATCACTGCAAACAGGAATGGACTTAATGCTGATCCCTGGTGCAGTCCAACCTTAACCTTGAAACTTTCTGTAGTTCCTACTGCACACCTCACCACTGTTTCGCTTCCCTCATACATATCCTGTACTAGTTGTACATACTTTTCCACTATTCCAGATTTTCTCATACAGTACCACAGCTCTTCCCGTGGAACCCTGTCGTAAGCTTTCTCTAGGTCCACGAATACACAATGTAGCTCTCTTTGATCTTCCCTGTACTTTTCCATCAACATTCTTAGAGCAAACATGGCATCGGTGGTTTCCTTTCCTGGCATAAATCCATATTGCTGTTTGCTGATCTCCACTCTATCTCTTAACCTTGCTTCAATAATCCTTTCCCATACCTTCATTGTGTGGCTCATTAGCTTTATTCCTCTGTAGTTTCCACAGCACTGTGCGTCCCCTTTGTTTTTATAGATTGGGATAAGCACACTCCTTCTCCATTCTTCTGGCATCCGTTCACCCATTAATAGTCTGTTGAACAGTCTGGTCAAAAACTTTATCCCCATCTCTCCCATGCACTTCCAAACTTCTACTGGCAACTCATCTGGCCCAACTGCTTTACCTTTTTTCATCCTTCTTAGTGCATTTTTTACTTCTTCTCTACTGACACAATTTACCTCTTCGTTGACCACTTCTGCTTCCTCTGTCCTAGGGTCTCTGTTATTTTCCTCATTCATCAGTTTCTCAAAGTACTCCTTCCATCTCTTTAACACTGCTTCCGAATTTACCATAACATTACCATTTTCATCCTTTATAACCCTCACATGCTGTACATCTTTCCCTGCTCTGTTTCTCTGCCTAGCCAATTTGTACAACTCTTTTTCACCTTCTTTTGTTTTCAATCTAGCATACAAATTGTCATATGCACGTCCCTTTGCTATTGCAACTGCCTTTTTGCCTTACTCTTCTTTTCTTTGTATACCTTTTTAGTATTTTCATTTCTTATTTTGTCCCATGCTTTCTTTGCCTCTTTCTTTTCTTTTATGCTTTTTTGAACTGCCTCATTCCACCACCAAGTCTCCCTGTCTCCTTTTCGTTTTCCGAATGTCACTCCCAGTACAGTTTCAGCTGTTTTTCTTAGCATTTCTGCCGTTTTGTCCCACTCATCAGGTAACCCACCCTTGCCTCCCAAAATCCTGGTCACCTCTTGTCTAAACGCTTCTTGACAGCTTGTCTCTTTTAGTTTCCACCATCGTATCTTTGGCTTTACTTTCTCTGCTTTTTTCTTTTTCACCATAAGAGCCATTTTGCATACCACCATACGGTGCTGTTTTGCGACACACTCATTCAATATTACCTTACAATCACACATTTCCTTCAAGTTTCTCCTTCTGCACATCACATAATCTACTTGGGTACTTTTTCCTCCACTCTTATATGTCACTCTGTGTTCATCTTTCTTCTTGAAATAAGTATTGACAATCGCCAAATTCATCCTTTTCCCAAAATCCACAACCATTGATCCTTCCTTATTTCTTGTTCCAGCACCGTACCTCCCCATTATTTCCTCATCCCCGATGTTTCCTTTGCCCACATGTTCATTAAGGTCTGCACCAAGAACTATCCTCTCTTCTTTTGATATACTTTCAATCAATCCATCCAGGTCTTCCCAAAAATCATTTTTCTCCTCCATGCTGTTGTTAACTTGTGGAGCATATGCGCTTACTATATTTAGGATGGACCCATTTACTTCCAGCTTCATGGCCATCAGTCTGTCTGACACCCTCTTTACCTCCAGGACACTTTCAGCCAGCTCCTCCCTCAGCACTATCCCTATCCCATTTTTTCTTCCATCAGCTCCGTTGTAGAATATTTTGCATCCACCTCCAATGTTTCTTGCTTTACTCCCTTTCCACCTTGTTTCCTGTAGACACAATATGTCTACATTTCTTCGCTCCATCATATCTGCCAGCTCTCTTCCCCTTCCAGTCATCGTTCCAATATTTAAAGTACCCACTCTAATGAGTGAGCATCTTCCTTTCCATGCTTCTCGCTGCTTCTTCACTCGCTTTCCTCCTCTTTTTTTGCTTTTATTTTCACAATGTTTAGCAGTAGCATAATTTCCACAGGTGCCCTGCTGTGCGACACCTGAGGCGGTCGTTGGTAACCCGGGCCTCGACCGATCCAGTATGGATTGATGATGATTTCGCATTTGTCTGTTTTGGCAAAAAAATTTTTTTTTTTTTTTTATGCCGGATGCCCTTCCTGCCGCAACCCTCCCCATTTATCCGGGCTTGGGACCGGCATCAAGAGACACAAAAAGTGCCTCCGATGGCTGGGTTTTTCCCTAATATAAAAAATACAAAAGATTTTTTAGTCTAGACCAGTTTGTTGCTGCCAGTCAGTTTTTTGTCATACTGCATAAATATTAGGGTTAAGCATCTTAGATCTTTCACACTAAGTCTTTCAATCTGATTAAATTCAAAATGTAAGCTTGTATTAACTGGTTTCTAAAGTATTTGTTTTTTTTAAAAACTGTTTTTGAGTTAATTTATTAGTAAAAGTTATTATATAACTGTGGTACTAACTATTTCAGTCAATGTCGTAAATCTATTTTATTAAAATTTACTTTGATTTTTACTATCTCAAGACTAGGTTTAATTTTGAAGCAGTTGCAAAAAAAACCTAAGTTTGAAGTAGAATTTCTTGCACATGCAATGATTTTGAAGTTGGTGATGATTCAGAAGATGATGACAGTAATGCTAGCTACCAATAATTTAACTCGAAAAATCAAAAAAATTTTTGAATTTTTCTGAAGAGTTTAAATAAGATTAGTACCTTATATTTCTTGATGTACTATGAAGATTCTAAATTGATAGATCTCAAGTTGTTTGTCAATTTTTTGAGTTTTTTTATATAGACAACTAAAGTTTTTTGTGTAAAATTATTAATTTAAAAAGTAGTTTCAATGGAATGCTTTTGTTGTAGTAATTTCTAAATTGTGTTTTTTGGAATTGAATTAATGTAGGGTGGCCATACCCCCAGTTTTAGCCCATAGACCCAAGTTTTAGGTTTTGGCCTGGAATTTACAATTTTAAGTGAAAGCCTTTTTTTTTAGAGATTACTGGTTTTAAGGGGCGAAAATCAAGAATTCGAGACAGATTCAAAATAAAGGTTTTTTTGAGAATACTACTTTTGAGGGATGAATTTTTTTCTTTTAATAAACGTCCCGACGATTCATTACTTTAAAATTCACCCTAAATTAATGTAATATCGCCGAGCTTAATTTCATCAGAGAATAGAACTAATTCCACATGAATTGTTATCAAATTCTAGATGTCGAAAACGTTTACGTTGAAACTTGTAATTTTGAGTAGTTACTGTAAATGCTTGATGTTGCTTGCCATTAAATGCAATTGATATTTTAATATATCTTCTTTTTGAATTTAGATTTTTTTAATGAGTTTAAAGTATTAATATGCACATTGCGTTCAATTCACTTTTCAATCCTTCGCCTTTTGCTGTTGGAGAATAAAAAATTGATAATTTTGTTGATCCTAAAGCAAATTAAGCATAACAGTAATCATAAGCAGGTTGGAGTAATCGCTTGACTGTTGCTCTGAGTATAACGCCTCCAACATTTTCGTGCGAATAAAAAGGTTATATGTAAAAAATCTTTCCAATTTGTATGAAGACAATAAGTTGCTTCCTGTAAAACTTCACTAAAGAGCACCCAACCGGGACAAATGCGATATAAACGCAAGGTTACCAACCAAAAGATCTTTTTAGGATGCGCCGCCGGAAATATATTTTCATCATACATTTCACAATAGAACAATTGATTTACAAATAATTAATCGAACTATTACAAACTTTTGTAATAGTTCGATTAATCATTTGTAAATCAATTGTTATTTTATGACGAATATAAAAAAGCATATAATTCAGTTTTATGACGAATGTAAGAAAGCCTATTCAGGTCCAACGACAGAAATTAAAAACTAGTCGCCGGGCCGGCAATGGCGCCATTTTTATTCAACTTTAAAGCAAACGTGCAAAAATAAACCAACTTCAAACTCGCAATAAAAACGAAATTTTCTCAAAAGTGTTGTCCGCCAGGTCGCGCAAAATTGCAATCGATCGATAATCCGCGAAACTATACGGCAAATAAAAGCAACGACAGGTTAATGAAAGCCAAGCCGGGAAAGCCGGTATGAAAGGTGTCGGCGGCGTCGAAACCAGCTACGCAACATGTTAAGTGAAGCGGAACATCAATTTAAAAACGACAAATCGATCAAGTTAATACTTTGTACAGCAGGTAGGTCAGGTTAGTTGGTTGGTGAGTAAAAAAGACAGGCTTACAAAAAGTATTTTGAAATACGCGTTCGTGGCAAGTCGCTCGTATTCAGCAATGAAGAACAAATAGCACCAATATCTCAAGCCAACAGGCAGAAGGTCGAGTAAAGTTTTCTAGGTAGAGAAGTATGAAACGAGGTAAAAAAATACTGGTAACTTTAATTCACAAAAAAAACTTGAAACGATTAAGGCGAGGAAATGCAACACGAAGTTTCTTTCAATATGCTAACTTCTACGATAAATTCTAAAAGCTGGAACAACATAACATCTGATGTTCAACAAGCGCGCTAGTGTCAACCCTTCGCCAGCTGTATATCGTTCTCGACTGTTCTCCTTTTGAATTTCAGCAAAATAAAAACAACCCAAACAAGCAGATAACATTCGGCCATGCTACACGGCTTATAAAAAAGCATCTTTACAAACACAAATATAACTACACTTGTTCATTCATATGACGGCACGTTGTGCATCTGAAAAAAAATTCAAGCTTTTAAGCAGCCGACATATAGAAGCTAAATACACAAGAACTAGATCAAAACAAATAAGCAATGCTTGCTGAATTCTTTTTACGAAAGACTGCAATCTTTTTTGACCGATCTAAAAGTCGTGGCTCATCTGAGGTAAGATTCAAACAGTGAAGACAGACCGAATTAAGAAAAGAAGACTTAATTTGATGTTCAACTAACGGAACCATAACTGATCAAACGCAATTTGCTGCCTACAACGGCAATTAAAATAATTAGTTTGATACAATATTGACCGAAATTGTGATAGCTTTTAACTGTGGAATAAACCAAAAATATGAAACTGGTAGCATTTCGTAAAACTTACTCGGTAACAATTCATTCAGCAATTTATTTTTATGCCTGGTTCACATCGCCTTCTGGCTTTTCCTGCATCCCATTGAGGTGGTTTCCGTCACCCATGTCCTCGATTCCCTTAGAAAAAAAAACATTATTTTTTAAGCATCGCTTTGATATAAGATAACAAAATGGAAATCACCCATAAAATAGTTATTTGATACAAGTTCGTAAAAGTTTTAAATCATTGAACTACGTTACCTCAGCACTGTCAGATACTTTCCCTTCATCCTGTGTTGACTTTTCTCTGCCAATCTGCTCATAATATTCTTCCATTTGCTCAGACGTGGTCTTTAAATAATCAGCAAGCATATCCCATTGGTTTTCAGGTACTAAAAAATTATATATACTATTATAGTTCATTAATAAAAAACAAAGTCAATTTTCAAAAACAACAAGACTTTTTCTTGAATCTGGAACAATATAAAAATTTAAAAAAACTCGTAACATACCAACAATCATCAGAACCAACAAACTTTAAAACAAATTAAACCTAGAGTTGCAATACATAAACTCTTTAAAGACTTAAAGCCTTAAAAAAGACGCAAACACCAAAGCACACACACGAAAGACATCGAGTTCATAAACGCACTTTTATCATTAAAGCTTCTTGATCTATTCCAACTAAAGCAGACTAGACAATTCACCGAAAAATTACAAGTTAAAAAACTGACATTTTTCAAATCCGATTCGGATGAAATTTCAAAGCGAAAAAAACTTTTTAAATTGTTACTAGTTACGTTCTTTTGGTTTACAACTAGAAACATCGTCTGGAATACAAGAAACAAAAAATGTATTTTCTCAAAATTTAAAACAAAAAGCCCGAAACATATCTGATAACTTAATTTTAAAAATGGTCCAGTACATCCTATATTTCAAATATTTCATAAAAAAATTTACTCGTAATGGCGGAACGGTAGAACCTGGTTTGCTCAGTGATTCGAAGAAATACACCGCGCTGATTTTGCCCGACATCAAGAAAAAACTGCAATAGAATTTTAATATAAACAACAAGTTTATTCGCTTGATCGACTCTATTGCTACTTGAAATCAGAGTCGATGGCAAAAGATAAACGAAACGAATCCGCATCACTAGTAAAATCAAGTTTATTCGTCATTTATTTGCGGTCACAACACGATGGTCCAAATTACAGCATTGTAGTGTAAAACTGCAGAAAAAGGCTCGAGAAAAGTGACAAGAACTCGTCACTTTGCTACGAACGGAATACTTAGACCTGCTCAATGAGAAATATTTAAAGGAAAGTGAAATTATGTGAATACGAAATCAAGCAGCTGCATGTTAAACTGATGGATGATTTTAAAGCGGTCCATACCATTAAGCTGCTTGCATAAGCGGTAGTTTATTGCAGCCACACCATTGAAAAATACAATTAAAAAGAACTTGCAAAAATAATCTTGATTAGTAAACACTACAGGTCAAAAAAACTACAAAATCATTAAAGGAAAGCTGGGTTATGCATCCCACCAAGTATAAAAAAATATTTAGCAGTTGAAACTAATTGCAGTAAAGGATGTAATCCAATTCAATCGAAAAAAATCATTTTTAAAAAGTATAAGGTTAAGCCGACGCAGTTAAGTAAAGTAAAACCAGAATAAACCCGAATATATGCACGTGCAGAAAGAACGTTGCGTTAAATTAAATACGGATTCAAAATAAAAACCTGCCACAAACACCTGCTTGGTCCTGCGGCTTCCGATGATGTGAGAGGGCGGCAGTTCGGGCTGGTCCACGGACAGCTGTCCGAACTCGTCAATCAAGCCTGTCAGCGCGTCACGAAACTCTACCATCCCTGAAACAAAGAAATTGAAAAACCGAACAATCAGAGACGGTGTCGATGAAATGTCCTAATACAAGTTCTCGTTCTAAAAAAGGATCACTTCAAAGACAACCTATTAAAAACGACAACGTTATTGCACTGTCGGTCCAAAAAAATGATGCAACCCTGTCTCAAAAATTTCTACACATCTAATTATTTAAGTTGAACTTATGTTGCAATAAACAACGATAAAACTAAAAACGAAAAATCGAACGACACGGCCCAAGGGAAACAGCTGTGTCACTTATAGAGTCGCGGCGTGGCAGGATTGATAAAAAGCGCAGTGGCTGGCAACAGCAGCACGAAAGCATGCAGATCAGAACTTTCCCAGTTTTCTTCTCTTTACCTTGGGCTGGAAGAGCTATTTGCGGTGGATTTAACGGCCTTCCGTCTTGGTTGTATTGGTATGCTTGTTGCTGCCTAAATATTTCAAACATAAATGTCATTGCAGACGATCAGAAGCAACAGGCACAAAAGCAAGTGTTGGTTTGACCCCAAATCGCTGACAGAAAGTGAAACGATGATTAAATATTCAACGGTTATCCGGTTCATCATTTCCTTTACAATAAGAACCTTGAAGAGCTGGCAACTACTCGTATTTAAAATGGTCTCAAGAAGAAAAACAAGATGCATTACACTTTTTAATTTCTTTAATCGTCTTGTTTTCAAATATGAAAAAGAATTCTCAGCAAGCTATTAAACCCGACTTTAAGCAACAAATAATTTCATTTCAATAATACCGATTTTGGGCGTAACAATATTTTAAAAACCCGTTATATAAATAGTGGTTGCCCAACTTAGAAACTTGATAAATTTTTCACATGCAACAGACAGTATACTTATCAATATGTTGTGTTTGACCACAATTCGAAAAACCTTTCATGATTTACATTTATTGAAGTTCACTAGTTGTAAAACAATCGACATACTGTATTATAGAAAAACATATACGGCATTAAAAACTCAATCAATACATTTAAACATTTTTTAAACACTCACATAACGTTGAAAAAATTATTTTTCAGGTAATACAAATATTGGCGCGCAAAAAAACGTGAGTCTAGTTTGTCGCAAAATTGAATTTGACAGAAAAGAAACAAAACCTGATTCGAAGAAAACGTCCGCGTTGGTTCTCTTTCAAATCGAGAAAATAACGTTTGTTCTCGCGCGTGATTCTCTCTGTCTTCAAAGAAGTCCTGCGATCCTCCTGGGAATAAATCGGCCTTTTAAGCAGGAATAATTACAAGCATTCATACGATTTAAAATGACCAAGTTGAATTTCCAGTTTTCAAATACACAAAGCGTTTTGTGCTTGATCTGATCACTGCAGCCTATACCGAGGCTCTTAAACTATGATAAAAAATTATAATGGATAAATAAAAGACATCAAAACCATTAAAACTTAACGAAATAAAAATAGCTGAACGAACAAATGTAAAATTGGGCGACAATTTGTAATCATGTTGTAACTACCAAAACGTAAAAAATTAGAAAACCAATAGCTGACGAATTTTATTTTCTACTTTTTCAAAAAAAATAACCAAAAATAAGTCGTCGGCGGGATAGCTCAGTTGTTAACTTGCGAGCAGATGAACGCGAGTTCAATGCTCAGTCTGTCCGAGTGACTTCTGCTGTGTCCTTGAAAAAAACATATCAGACAGATTTTCTAAATGAATTCACGCTACTTACGTGCAATGGCAACTTTACTTCAAACACAAAGCAGCAATCAGGTTAATATTCAAATAAAAAAGCAGCATAAGTGATAACATCTGACAAAGAAAGTAACGAAGAAGTAGACAACACTTACAGGTGGTGCATCTGGATTTGTTGGACCAAGAGTAGCATAGTGCTCAATAAAATCTCCCAATATATTACGAAACTCATTGGCAATAGCCATTGAAAGTGTCAACCGATTTTTGTGACCTCCAGGTGTTACCTAAATTATGTTAAAACATGAAGCATGAAAAAACTTATAAATATTTGCAAATACTCTTATAAACAAACTTTATTAATGGGACCTACTTAATTTCTTTAAATAATGTCAGTTCAGCATGGTTTTCAATTTATTAGTGATATGATTAAATGCTAACTGGTAAAGACGATAATACAACACACTGTCCCATCATACTACTGTACATTTAATGCCAATCAAGAATTTTCGGAAATTAATTTACATGCATAAGCACAACACATGATTGATTGCAAAATTTTGGTATTTCTATTGGATTGCAAAGTAAATCCGATGAAACCGAGCACAATTTTTATATGCATGTTGTAGTCCAATTGGGCAGTTTTAGGATTGAAGCATGAAATTAAAAATTGCATTGCAAAAAGTAATAATTTTACTTAAAATTAATGTGAAATACTTACAGGTTCTATTTCTACAATAAAAGCATCAACAACAGTTTTCATTTTTATCTGCCTTTGTTGATGGAGTTTACTGAGAAATAAGCAATAAATGTCTTGTTTAAAGACAAAACAATGCATTACCCAAATTGTATACAAAACTGAAAGCCAGCTACCTTTTAATCACCAAACAGATTGAAAAAATTTTTTTTCTTGTTTGTGCAAAGCCACTAATGCTCCAACCACAGACTTGAAAAAATGACATTAAATAAAAATAATTTAAAAAATTACTTATAACATAATGAAAACTTTAGTTATAAAAACCATTTGTTTTTAAAATATTTATGCTGGTAAGTCCCTTTCACTTTCATGATAGATAGAAAAACTCTTATCATTTTTGAACAGAAAAAACTAACCTTAATACAAAAAGTAAATAAATAAGGCACAATAATGTAACGAGTTTTTTTATCTTCACTACTGAAATTTTTTTTATCTTCACTACAATTCTTTGCTTAAGAGTTTTCCAATTAAATCTAGCACTTTTAAACTTTTTTCCTTGTGGCCCATTTTAAAGTATTAAAAAGGTTTTTGAAAGAATTATTAAAATGGTAAAAACTATTGTAAAGCAGTTTAAGAATTTCTTAGCTGGTATAAATTAAGAGAAGTCCACTGGAAATAGTTAAAATCAAAGGCTAAAAAGTTGCTTTCGACTACATCTGTTTTCTGTAAGTTAACTAATAATTAAAGGGCAAAAATATTTCTTAAGATAATTAATTATACAGGTCGACCATCACTCATCTGGCAATCATTAATCCAGAACAATCAGTTATCCGGGATTATTTTCGCTACTGGCCGGTAGCATTTGGTGGCGGTTGACCATCACCAATTCAGCAATAACAATCAGTTATCCAGGATTTTTTTTATTCCGGGAAGTAGGATGATGAATTTCCCTGTGTAGCTTACATTAACCACTTATGTTTTTTGTACGCAAGGAACCATTCATTTTATTTTACTTGTACTATACTTTATTTCAATAAAATTTCACTTAAATTTATTAGATATTTGCCTTTTCTTTATTAACCAACATGTGCTTATATAAGGAGTATTTTAAATTTAAAATGAGGTCATTAATTACTTGGTTTTCTGTATTCTTGGCTAATTAATCACTAATCTGGAAAAATGGATAATCCGGCATTCTCTCAGTTCCAAAGTTGCCAGATTAGTTATAGTCGACCTGTATTTAATTGCTTATAAACAATTATTATAAGTGCATTTCAAATGTTGATAAATAATTGCCCTTCAGCACCAGTATCTCCTACAGCTATAATCATCAGTCATTTTTTTTATATAACTTGAGGCCCACAACCTATAATTTAAAAACATTTTTTGTCAGGATTATGAAAATTTTCAAAAACAAAGAAATTAGAAAAGATGGTTTAGTCAAAATTATAAAAATTTAAAAAATCAAAAGCAGGCTAGAAACGTCAAAAAGAAAAATACAAGCAATTATCATTCAGTAAATTTATTAAATAAGATAAAGGTTCAATTTAGGAAAAAGTATAATGTTTTCTTCATCCATACCACGATCACATATAACAGCATAAATACATTTATCCTAACATAAAATTACTAACAAAATATAACAAAAAAACAAAAGAAACCATAATGAACGTTTTCGGCTTGCGTCAGCCCTCTTCAGATCAATAAAATGATTTGAAAAAATAAGTACTGTAATTTAAACAAAAACAAAGTCAATGATCTGAATTACGCAATTGTTTAACAAATCTTTTTTCTCGCACGCGTTTTTTTCTCTCATAAAGGAAATTAATTTAAATTTAAATGCAACCGCCAAAATGACAACAACAACGCCGATACACCGAGCAAATCCAACTTACACAAAATAATAATCTAAAATATATTTAATAAAAATTATGATCCATTTGCAAATAATTGTCGGTTGAGTTTGGGGTTATGCTTTTTTATCAATAAAGCTTCGTGAATTTTGGTTTCAAAATTGGAATTACATTTTTTAATTATTTTAAACGAATTTACGTTGAATTTAGTATTAGAGCAAATATCACACGACATGATATGTTCCTTGACGGAGCTCTCAGTCTTCAACTGGAAATCTAAGTGTTCACTCACCCTAGTGGTCAAATGACGGGTTGACATACCGATGTACGTCAGGTTCGAATCACACGAACACGAAAACTGATAAACAACGTTTGAACATAGTGCGGGGGGAACACGGGTCTTCAATTGAAAATAATGTGAAACTTTAAACGTTTTATAAATAGGATTTATTTTCAAAGTTCTTTTAACTTTAGATTTGATAATGTTTTTTAGTTTAATTAAAAAACGTCTGGAGTCATGGCCAAAATATGGGATATTAAGGTTATAAACATAATCAGGAGACGAAGAATGGGAATGCACAATTTTTTCATTAAACTTTTTTAAACATTTTTCAAAAAACCAAATTGGGTAACCATTAGACGCAAACATATTTCTAAGCAAACCAACTTCATTAAGAAATAAAAAATTGTTAATCATAAGTAACAAGGATTTGGGCTAAATCATAGAGCAACTATAAATTACACAATGAGAGTGTAAAACATATTTATTGCGCGACAAGGCCCTGTTTCGCCCTTATGGGGCTCATCAGGTGCAAGCAAATACATCTCACAAATCAAAGTATCATTTAAAACAGCAAAATTTAATTATACAAAATAGTAATTACGTTGGGGAACAAAAGCGAAAGCTTTTCACACTCCACGGCGGTGAATTTCACATTCGTTGTCCAGGTCGTCTTCTTCGAGTCATAATAGTGTGGTCTTGGTATCTTGTCACCAAGGTGGCCGATCGCACACTATTGATATCGTGTGCGATCGGCCACCTTGGTGACAAGATACCAAGACCACACTATTATGACTCGAAGAAGACGACCTGGACAACGAATGTGAAATTCACCGCCGTGGAGTGTGAAAAGCTTTCGCTTTTGTTCCCCAACGTAATTACTATTTTGTATAATTAAATTTTGCTGTTTTAAATGATACTTTGATTTGTGAGATGTATTTACTTGCACCTGATGAGCCCCATAAGGGCGAAACAGGGCCTTGTCGCGCAATAAAAAAAAAATTGTTAGAACATATTAATTTAGCTCTATATAATAAACAAGATATTAATCCGGATTTCCATTTTTTAGGGCAATTCGCATTGTAATTTAAAAGTAAACCAGTGTGTGTAGGTTTGCGCCATATCCATGTCTCAATATTGTCATTATTAACTTTAATGCAAACATCTAAAAACGAAATACACTGTACTGCAGATTCCATAATAAATTTTATGTTATGATGTTGGGAATTAAGCAAATTTAAAAAATTTAAGGAAGAACTGTCATTATTAAAAATTGCAAAACAATCATCAACAAATCGTGAGTAAAATTTGGGTGGACACACATAAGAATCTAATAATTTTGTTTCAATATGAGCCAGAAAGAAATTAGCTAATGTTGGTCCTAATGGAGAACCCATAGCGACACCTTCAATTTGCTTATATAAACAAAGTTTGTTGTTTATATAAGCAAATTGTTGTATTGTAAATAAATTGTTTATATAAGCAAATCTCTAGACTTCTTTCTTTGGGGAGTACTCAAAAATCAAGTGTTCAGTGATAAACCAAAGACCCTCAATGATCTAAAAGAGAACATTATAAACGCATTGAAAGATAATACTCCGGAAATGTGCAAAAAAGTAACTGAATCAATCATTAAACGATGTCATCATTGTATTGCAAATAATGGTTTGCATTTTGAACATTTGCTGTAACGTTGTGTAATAAAATTTGTTTTATTTAACTGTAACTTTTCATAATAATTCAGGTTCGGTTATATCTGGGCCACCCTGTATTTTAGATTATTATTTTGTGTCAGTTGGATTTGCTCGGTGTATCGGCGTTGTTGTTGTCATTTTGGCGGTTGCATTTAAATTTAAATTAATTTCCTTTATGAGAAAAAAACGCGTGCGAGAAAAAAGATTTGTTGAACAATTGCGTAATTCAGATCATTGACTTCGTTTTTGTTTAAATTACAGTACTTATTTTTTCAAATCATTTTATTGATCTGAAGAGGGTTGACGCAAGCCGAAAACGTTCATTATGGTTTCTTTTGTTTTTTTGTTATATTTTGTTAGTAATTTTATGTTAGGATGAATGTATTTATGCTGTTATATGTGATCGTGGTATGGATGAAGATAAAGGTTTTCCCTAATAAATTTTACAGACACATATAAGGCTGCAAATCCCAGTGTGAGAAAATAGTATTTTTGTTTTGAATACAGTTGTGGTATATCAAAATGAAATATTTTTATCTATGGCATTGTGCATTCATTTCACATGCAACTGATCTTCAAGAATCCAACAACCAAAAATCCGAATTCTTTAATTTTCTGAGATGAACTTTGGGATTATTTTTGACCTTGGTGTGCATGTGCACCACTGTTTTCATGAGCTGCCGCTTATATTCAGATGGTGCTGTATGCTGAAACACTGTTTGGTTCATTCTTCAAGGTGTTAACAAGTAATCCTGCTGATTACTGATTTTGCTGTGAAGGTGGTAATTTTCTTTAAATATATAGGGGTTACATTATGAAAAATTATAACCTTAAAAAATCCAGGAGTTTCAAAAATCTGGCAGTCCTCAGGTCCTGAGATTGCTGGTTTTTTGAAGGTCAACTGTAATAGTTGTCAACCAAGCCATAAAAAGCAATATGTCTTGCATGTATTAAATTTATAGAATGTAGATGCTTAAAAGAAATATTAGAAAAACTAGAGAGCTTGGTAAAAGTGCAATCTATGAGATTGGCTTACTCAATGAAAGTGGATGATAAACAAATTAATTAGGTGCTGGTTTAGTATGTGGCCTACCTGGCTTGAATGAATGAATTTCGTAGGTCACATACTAAAGTGGACTGTTAATTAATTTATCACAATAATTTTGCACCAAAAAGAAGAAAGTTATAAGAAAATTAAAAAAAAAATTTATATGCTCTAACAACTAAAGAGGGCACAAATGTATAAATTAAACTAAATGCACATAATATAGCATTATAAAAATAAGTATGAATACTTTTTCTAACCCAAAGCAAATGAAAAAACTCGGGAGAAAGAACTAAATACCTCTGCAATTTTAATAAATCTTCCACGCATGTTTTGTTTCACATCCAAATAAAAACGTTTATTTTGGATATAAACCATTTTTGATCCTAATTCTTCAGTGTCACCTGCTTGGTTAGGGTAATACCTTTTTCCACCTAAAATACAAATCAACTTACCAATAAATTTTAAGTTATAATATAATTTGACAAATGGATTTTAAAAGTTGTTTTTTCAAACAAAAACTTGGTGTAAACTTAATTAATTTGCAATAAAGGGCACTTCTGTACATATTGACACATTTTTACTTTTCTCTCATATTGCACTCTGGTTTCTAATTTTCTTTCCTATTGTGACATTTCTTTTTCTGATCACATCTTGCATTATATTTTCTTTCTTGCATCTATTGTACATGGCATACATAAATATAGGGTTATCTCAAGAACTTACCATAAACAATTTTTTGGTGAAACTAACCTAGAATTCCCTTTTCTGCACTAGGAAGCACAAAAGCAATAGTAACCACAAGGATGATTTCAGTTAGTTTCAAAACAAAAGCCATTTACTATGACAAAAGAGCATGATAAGAGAGAAAAGTAAAAACAAGAGTGTGTCAATAAGTCCAAAAGCACCAATAAAGCTTAGTATATCATGATTCTATACAGAAATAAGATTTCAATTTTATTAAAGTTTTCTCACAGAAGTCCAAAATACTTCTTTAAACTAATATTGTTTAATATAATAAATACTGTAGTATAGTTCAATATATTTGCAATGCACACCAGAAAAAAATTAAATATCCAAATGAACATTAAAAAAATTTTATACCAAATAGCTGATTCTTTACTAGTTCCATATTTTAATTTATGACATCTAAAAAGCTTACCCAGATTAACCAAATAATACAAAATTTACTAATTAATAAATACAACTACAATACAGAACAGTTATACCTATAGTTTTTTTTCATAAAACTATATAAAATAACATCATAGTATAAATATTAAACTCATCTATAGAAAATTAAAAAATTAAGCTGGTGCATTTTAAGCCTTTCAAAGATTTGAAGACTAGTTTTAGACAATCGAATTCATTACCTGTTTGTGCATCACCTTCACCACTACTGTCTCTTTCACCCATCATTTACTTTTAGCTAAATTAACTTAAACTTGATGATCACAACTAAAAAAACAAATTCAAATTGGCAGATAAAATTTTTGGGTCTGTTCAAAAAGTCACTGTAAGTAATTTTTTGGTGAAACTAAGCCAGACCTCCCCTACAGCACTATAAATGAATAAAAAAGAAAGTAAGAGGAAAAGAATCTTTCTAAGAAACAATAGCAACCACAGAGGGATCCGGGTTAGTTTCACCAAAAAAATATTGCTTACAGTGAATTCTTGAACAGATCCAATTTTTCCATGTATAAAAATATTTATACTTTTAATTTTTGGTGCAGGTAAATTTATTTTAAAAATTAAAAATGAATGCAAAATTTGTATACCAATTGTATTAGATTTATTTGCTTGTGTTTAGAGGCTAAAGAAAAAAGTAAGTATGAAACTAGTTTTTTTTAGTAAATCTTTTTATGACAAGCTTTAAGCAATTTATATGCCTGAAAAATAGCACAATCTTAAATTGGTTAAGACTGTTATCCGATCTTCATCTTCAAGATCACTTTTATTTGGGTGATTTTGATCTTGAAGATCACAAATCACTTGGGACTTTAAGTAACGGTATGTCATTAGGCAACAGTAGCTTATTTTGTTTGTTGGTAAAATTTAAAGTTAGTTGTTAAAGTAATCGATTACACAACAGGATCAAACAAGACCCAACAAATAAATGTTTCATTCATGTCTTTAATGTGTCTAAAACAGAGAAATGATAACCTCAGAAGTTCAGAACACTTTGACCATAAATCGGCGGCACTGCGTAGGAATTAAACAGGAATATCTTGATTCTTCGGGCCAATTTACGAAAATACGAAGCTGTAGAATCAGGCGTGCATGAAAATCAAAAGTAGGAAAATCACTCTCCAAATTTTTGATCTAACTTCTTGTGTGAATTCAAATAATTAATTTGTTAAGGTTATTGAGAGTAAAATATGGAAGTCTGACCTTTTGACGTTATTTACCCCACCAATCCTTGTTAGGTGGTCGCTATTGCGTACTGCAATACAACAATACAGTTTAACGTAAAATTAATTTTTTAAATGCGTTGCCCGATACGATACGCATATTTAGAATACATTTAAGGCAATATCTTTATAAATAATAAAAATTTTTATTTTTTATAGAAATTGTTATTTTAGCGTTTTTGTAGAGATATGACTAGATTTTAAAATTGCTTGCCAAGACTGCCAAGCAAAGGAAAGTATCCTAAAGTGTCTTTTCCAAGGGCACAACAAAATTACGCGAGTAGATTTTAAGCTACGACCATGTCGATCACTACCACGACGCTCTTAAACCACTCGAACACGCTGTTGATTTATTACTGGTGCCCATAAAAACAGAGATGATTAATAATAAGACAGGATATAAACAATAGAATTTTACATTTGCATGTTAGTTTGTAACAGGGAGTCAAACCGTTTGATTTTACTGGTTCAGGTTCGGTTCGGGTTCAACAGCTGTTTCAAATTTCGGTTCAGTTCCGGTTAGGGTTCAGATCAATTGAAACGCTCCGGTTTAGGTTTGCTCCGATAAAAATTACCTCAAAATCGGTTTATAAAGTTCCGGTTCGGGTTCGCAGCATCATTAGGAAAATATCAAGATAATTAAGAAAATATTGTAGCTAGTATTCTCTAAATATAGTGTTCTCCAAAAAAAGGCCTTCACTTGGAATCGGTCTCCAAAATTCCTATTTTCGTCGCAAAATCATAGCGTTCTCCAAAAAAAAAAAGGTCTTCACACCGCATGCGGCCCGCGGGCCCGGTGACGTCACGGAGCGAACCGGTTTTTTCAACTGATTTGGGTTGGGTTAAGGTTCACGATTATTTAAATTATTCGTTTCAGTTCCGGTTCGCTCTTTTTTATTTTTAAAATTACGGTTCGGGTTCGGTTAAGGTTCGGAAAAAATGGTGTAAAACCGATTTATAAAACTCCGGTTCGGGTTCGGTTCGACGCCCTGGTTTGCAATATGCAATTTTGTAACTAAAAAACAGAATAAAAGTTAAAATTGTTCAACCGGATGGCAATAATTTGGCTCTTCTTGGTAGGAAAAATAATTGATTTCTGTAAATTTATCACCTCCGACGTTGTCCTATGAGTCAAAAGTATACAAAAGATGATGATGGCTTTCAATACAAAGCAAGCCAACCTACCGTAACGAATCTATGTGATTGTTGAAATCTTATAACTAAAGCATATATTCAGAACAGGTAACCAACGTATAATTTAGACTGTAATTTATTAATTGCATCGCTTGATGAAAAGTGCTTGAACAACAACCTTTTCTTTTTAGATTTTTTTTACTTTTTATGCTGCCTGTGATCTTCAAAATCACGATCTTGTTGCTAGCAATCCTTTTTTGAATATCGGTATTGGACATATTTTTTTTAAGCACAACACAAATCAATCGGATAGATTATGCATCAAACTTATGTGCTTTCTGCTTGGGTCAGAGTGTCGGCATTCTAAGCTGTGCCGCCGACCAACTGGGGTATTGATCAAGCAATTAAGTGCCGACAAACTACTCTTTAATTTCAAACCTTCCTTTGATAGATTATTTCTTTTTAAAGTCTGTTAACTTTACATTAGCAACTGCAGAAAATAATACAAAAGCAAAAGATTATACGCCAGACTTGTAGTTATCGGGAAGGGGAGAACTTGGGGGATAATGTCCCCCAATCCCTAAGTTGATTCCCGCCCTAAAATGCATAAGTACGGCCCTGCTATAGTAGGGTGGAGTGAAAAAAAATTTGAAAAAAGTGTAGTTCTTAAATCCTGCCAAATAGGCTAAAACTTCAAAAAAAATTGGTTTTGGCGAGTTGCTACCTTTGGGGGGCTAGCAACCCCCCAAAATGTGTTTTTGGGGGGTAAAATTGACAAAAAATGTCGTAACTCGGTAACCGCTTATTGTAGAGGCATGATTTATGGCTTAAAATTTGCAGAATCATCATGTTTCTATATGTGCTAAGAGAAAGTTTTTGTCTATTTCCACAAGAAAAAAAGTTATAATCGATAAACCGTTTTTTATGCTCAATACTCGAAAATTGCGCTGTATGGAAATAACTTTGATCTAACATTTGAAATGATATATGTCTAACTGATAAGGACTAATTATGACAATCACAATATAAGGACTAATTATGACAATCACAATATTAACAAGATGATTTGGGATAACTTTGGTCACCAGGCAAAGTACCTAAATAGGCCTACTCATAAGGTACAGAACGTGCTAGCTTTACTGCCCATAAAATGTTTAGTATTTCAGTAATTTAAAGAAAATCTGTTACATCTCATTACTTTCGAACTCTTGATGCTGATATTGGGTTGTTTTGCCTAAGGAGTGAGAGAAAAATAAGAAAGCAAGTTAGAGTACACCAAATACCCTACGCAAAATGAAGCGCATCAGAATTGCACTTTAGTGTCAAATTTTTTCAAAACTTTTCGAGATTTAATCTTCTGGCGAATCAACCCATCTCTTCGCTCAAATCCTTCAACTTGTGCTGCGGCCTCTGTTACCATTTTGACATGGCGCTCTACACATTGGTTGTGACATGGGTGGTCGAGCTGCAGTGGTCTTATCCGGCATTGTTTAATATCTAAATCAGTTAAATGTTCAATTACCGGAGGCTGCTGATGGCAAGATGTTAAATTCACCATCTTGTAGTACGAGTTCACTGTTAGATCCAGTGTGGGCGGTTCAAACAGCCGTACAGTTGAGGCGGTATCATAATATTTTGCTCCTTCCAAAGAATATTCTTCACTGCGACTGTAAACCAAGTCATGATTATCAAATGAAACCGTTGATGGCAAGTTTCCACGAATCGAAAGCACTTTGTTCACTCCTCGCATTCGTATCTCCTCATCGTTGTCACCCAACATGGCGATCAAGACATTTTCCTGGTGTGCGAAAAATGCATTTCGTTGCACAACTTTCAGAGCAGTTTTCCGAACAGCTTCGTCAGGCACCTGAAGAATTCGTTGGACCAAGTTGAAAAAATTTCTAGATCCGCAAGTTAGTTGACTATTTAACTTAATTTCAAACCAACTTGGAAAGTAAACTTGAAGACAAAACTTCGTCAGAGTTTCCAAGTTTGAGGAGGGTTCATCCACCGAAACATAATATTTGAGGATTCGACAGCCCAGAGTTAGCCAGCGTGAATGCACAATGGGACCTACTTTTAAATATTGCAAGTCGCTGTCGACAACTCCCATGATTATTGCTGAACATATCTTGTAAGCATAGTGTTGATCAGTACTCAGATCATTAACAACTGATTCTGGCAACTGTACAAACTGAGGGTTTGAAATTGACTTAAAATTAGCAGCAACAGGCCAACTTGAAACATCTCCAGTTAAACACTTCCCAATTGGTCCTACAAATGTGTCAGAACTATTGGTGGTTCCATCAAGCATAGTAAAGACATGGCGCAAGGGTAGTTCATTGGTATGTAGTAGGCAAATTACCCATTGTAGTGGCTTGTTCAATAGTTCTTCCAACTTACGAATGCAACCATTGAACTTGCCTGTCATTGCTGCAGTTCCATCAGTGCCAACTACTGTAAGCTTGTCATGTAATTCGTTGTTGGCAATGGTGTTGAAGATCTTTTGTGCTATGGTTCTTCCTTTGCCATCCTCTGTGGAAAAATGAGAAAGATAGTATTCACCAGGCTGCCCAATCATTGTATAGTGATCTTCAAGTTGCACAGACCTGTAAAACTTGTCATTTGGCCCTTGCATGGTGACCTGTGTTGCATCTTTGCGCCCATCAAAGTATATGGCATTCACTAACTTGAAATTTTCTTGCTCCTTTTTCCTAATTTCAGCACGGCATCGTTCTCGCTCTCTTCGAAGCTTGCTACGATCAATAACGTATGTCTTGTCATCATCAGTAATTAGACCCAAATCTTGCATCACACTATTAGCGATCGCAGCAGCAGCTCTGTCGGATATCTGAAAACGCTCACTCATCCTTGCAAGGTTTGACCAAATCATTCGATCCTGATTTTCATATTGCATTGATTGAGAAACAAATTCAGAAGCAGCAGAAGATTGCGTTTGGTCTGTGTTGGTTGAACTAGAATCTGACAGATAATCCAAAGCTGACTCAGGCACTGATGTAACTGATGTAACGGAAGAACATGTTGGTGGTTCTGGATGAGGTTGTAAGGGTCGAGAGCGCCTCAAAAACTGTATGTCAGCTGACGTTGAAGGAACCACAGCATCCACACATTTTCCGACTCGCTTACTAGTTTGATCTTTATAAAAAGTATAATCATCATCTGTCATTTTCAAACCATGTTGTTTCTCCAAAATTCTGCGCTGCTTATCGTCAGCACAAAAAACATCAAATATTTCATCAATAGTTGACATAAACTGTTATAGTATGTGACGTCATAGCGCACGGCTCCGCTGCCTTCTTCTCTCTGGTTTCTTAAGTGTAGTTAACCGCGTGATAAACTATTAGTATAACTTACAGATTCAGTCGTATAACTATCGTATAACTCCGTATAAATAAAAGAGCTAACTGCAGATACTAGTGGAACTCATAACATGGCGTCGTCGACAGTCAGCTTATAAATTTGTTTGAAGAAAATAAGCTTACGAACCATTATAAAAGTATACTGCAAGTTCGTAATCGGAGATTTGTAAAAGATTGAAGATAAAAGAAAAATGGCAAAAAATAAGCGAGAGCTGCAAGCAGAATTAGAAGCAGCAAACAAACGTATAGCCGAATTACCTCAATCTAATCAAAACGCGAATAGTAATATTAATAATGATGAACCTCCTTCTTGGTTAAAAACTTTTTTAGAAGCACAGTTGTCAATGCAAAGACAAACACAAGAACAGAATGTCGAAAATCAGAGACAAATGCAACTTGAAAGTCAGCGACAAATGCAACAAATAATCGAACGATTTTCGCAACAGCAGCTAGCCCTGACATGGGCAAACTACGGCCCGCGGGCCAAATCCGGCCCGCGAGCTTGTTTAATCTGGCCCGCCTGCTATTACCACGAACGAGTACTTAAAAGCAATTCATTACTGATTGTTGAATATAGTTTCCCTTTTCCCTACAGAAAAATCACATTCCAATGCCCAAGCATACGAATCAATTGATCTTGTTGAAGTTTCCTTGTTTATGCCTGTAATTCTTTTCTCATAACTAAGCGTTTGTTACATCACAGTTAAAAAATCGTTAAAAATTTATTTATGACTTCTAGTTTAATCACATATCACAAGATAAGATGAAAGAGGAAAACCCTGACATGGATATAACTTTTTTGCACTGCATCATCCATCAGGAGGCCTTGTGTAAGTCTGTACTGCAGCTTAATCATGTGGTGAAGGCAGTGATAAAACTGATCAACTACATAAAAGGAAGAGGACTTCACCATTGACAGTTTATAAAGTTTTTCGAAAAAATCGATTCTGATCACCAGGACTTGCTTTACCATTCTCATGTTAAGTTAAGTTTGGGAAAAGCATGTAAACGTTTCTGGGTACTTAAACAGGCCATTTGCTTATTTATGTAGTTAATCAGAAAAGGTGATGACTTTCCTGAACTAGAAGACGGAGATTAACTTTGTGATTTTTTTTTTGCAAGAGACATATTGACACACATGAATGACTTGAATACGAAGTTGCAAGGGAAAGATCTTTTCGCTCCCGAGATGTACACGAATGTTAAAGCTTTTAAATCTAAACTGACTTTATTTTTAGAACAATTGCTAAGCAATTCGTTTGTACATTTCCCCACTTTAGTGACTATGAAAGAAGCTTCTAAACATGCAAATAAATACAGCAAGTTACTGGATAATCTGCATCAACAATTTTGCCGTAGATTCCAAGATTTTATAAAACTCCAAAAATCATTTAATATTGTCTCAGCCTCCCTATCTCGAGTTGCTCTGACAGCACCACAGGAGTTGCAATTGGTATTGATTGACCTTCAGAGTGACTACCTTTTGAAAGAGAAATTTCAAGTCCTGAAGCTGAATGAATTTTACGCTTTATTAAATGATGCTACGTTCCCGAATATGCAAAAAATGGCGCAGAGAATGTTGGTTCTCTTTGGCTCAACATACATTTGTGAACAGACTTTCAGCTTGATGAATTTTAACAAATCAAACCACAAATCTCGATCAACTGATACTCAGCTAAAATCTGTTTTAACAATCGCGACAACTAAGCTATCCCCAGATTTTGATACTTTGGCAAAGAAAAACGTGGCTTAAAGACTGCAATTAAATGTAACATTACAGCAAGATTTTTTATCATTTATAACTGGTTTATTATTGTGAACAGCCTTTAATAAACTATGCTACAGCTTAACACTCTTGTCCGTTTCATACATTCACATAGTCCGGCCCGCTTGTCAAAGTTTAAAAAAATTTTGGCCCGCCGTCCAAAAAGCGTGCCCACCCCTGAGCTAGCCCAAAGCGCGAACAGCGAGAGAAGCGAATAACGTGAACAAACGGCTGACATCAACAGTTCTAACAACGAGACAAGGCGAACCAAAGCGGACGCACAAAAGCCTTCCACACTGCAGGTGGGAATTTCGTTAGCTGAATTTTCGAAATGGCGTAAATCGTACAACGATTATGCCACGGTCTCGCTTGCAACAGAGCTGCCATTGAGCAGTCAGTTGGCATTGCTTCGCGGTTTTTTTTCGATGGAAATGCGAGAAGCCGTAGAACACGTACTTCTTATCCCGGATGATACGACACTTAAACCAGACGAAGTGTTAGACAAAATTAAAAATTACATCCGGAGTCAAAGAAATATAGCGTTAGATTGCGTCGCATTTGAAGAGAGAAAGCAAGCGGCTGGCGAAAACTTCGATTCGTTTTTAATCGCGATTAAAACTTTGGCAAGAGACGCAGACTTGTGCAATGAATGTTTAAATCGTCGTTTAGTCACAAAAATCATGTCGGGAATATATGACAAAGAGACTCGAACAAAGCTCCTAGCCATGTCCCCATTACCTGATCTTCAGACCGTCACTGATTTATGCAGATCAGAAGAGTCAGCAAAACTAGACGACGCGCGAATAAGCCGACAGCTGAATGAGAGAAGAGCGTACCAAAGCAAATTTCGTCGAAATTTCTCTAAATCTAAAGAGCGCAATAAAAAGCCCTGTACAAAATGCGGTAAAAAGACCTGCCCACCAAAAGCTCAAACCCACTGTCCCGCAAAGGATACAGAGTGCTTAATATGTCGCAAAAAAGGTCACTTTACATCAGTGTGCTTTCACAACAAACCCGGGTTTAACAGACGCGAAGAAACGAAGAAAAAGTTAACGGGACAAATAAAGCGTAGATGCAATGCTAATGCAAATTTTGCTAACTCCGCGGCGCCCAAAATAACTGTTAATCTTTTTTCTCTTAAACATCGTAACCCGTTAGGTTCCACAGAAGCTACACCAGACACAGGTGCCGAAGCAAGTCTTGTTGGGGTAAACATCATTCAACGGCTCGGAATAGACCTTGATAATTTAATGCCGCCAAGTCAAGATACTCTTAGTGCAGTAAATCGGCAGACCGTAACATGCGTGGGGACCTTCCCATGCATCATCGAATACTGCGGCCGATTCGTGGAAGAAACCATTTACGTCTGTCCTGAGGTAGAAGATTTTTTGCTTGCTTGGTACGTATGTCAACAGGTTAACATTCTACCTGACACCTATCCTCAACCGATAAATTCATCAAAAACACCTCGAAAATTAGCAAGCATATTAAAAGCAGAGAACACAAGATTTATTATATCAGAGAACCCAACTGAAGCAGAAATTAGTAAAATTGAGAACAAGTTGATAAAATTGTACAGCGATGTGTTTTCTGAAGACACAACATTACGGGAAATGAACGGTAAACCCATGAAAATTTCCTTGAAAAATGATGCTGTTCCATTTGCTTTACCTGTTCCACGCCAAATACCTTTAGCTTTCAGAAGGATGGTGAAGACAGAGCTTGACCAACTTGTACAAGCCGGAGTCATTGCACCAGTTACAAAAGCAACTGATTGGGTGCACCCTATGGTCGTTGTACAAAAACCCAATGGTGGAATTCGTCTCAGTATTGATTTGCAGAAATTGAACAAATACGTACGCCGTCCATACCATCCTTCTAAATCACCTGCTGAAGCTATTTCGAATATTTCTTCTTCGTCTAAATTTTTCTCAACATTAGACGCCACTAAAGGATACTGGCAAGTACCTTTAGAAAAAGAAAGTCAAGACTTTACCACATTCATTACGCCGTTCGGAAGATTTAAATTCCTTCGAGCTCCGATGGGACTAGCTTCTTCTCAAGACGAATATTGCGCAAGAGGCGATGAAGCTCTGCAAGGCATTGAAAAAGTCGAAAAAGTCGTAGATGACATTCTTATTCAAGGCGAAACCGCACAGGAGCACTTGAATACCGTAGTGGTTGTACTAAATAGATGTCGAGAACACGGTATTACTCTTAATCCGAAGAAAGTGCAGTTACTACAAAGTGCTGTGAGATATGTCGGATATATAGTGAGCAGCGACGGTATTAAAGCAGACCCCACAAAAATTGAAGCAATCTCTGAATTCCCTGCTCCAACAAATATAACTGAATTACGATCTTTTATGGGCATGGCAAACCAGCTGGGCGGATTTACTCACCTACTCAGTGAAGCAGCAGGCCCACTTCGGGACTTGCACAAACCAAAAAATGCTTTTCTCTGGTCACCCCAGCACGAAGAAGCATTTACAAAGACAAAAGAAATTCTTTGTAGCCCCCATATTTTGGTTGCATTCAACCCCAATCTGGAAACGATGCTGCAAACAGATGCATCTCGATTAAAAGGTCTAGGTTTTGCACTTTTGCAAAAACATCAAGAAACGTGGAAATTGGTTCAAGCAGGATCACGTTTTATAACTGAGACTGAGTCCAACTACGCTATGGTTGAACTGGAATTGCTCGCTGTTGTTTGGGCTATGCGTAAATGCCGCATATATCTGCAAGGCTTACCCAATTTCGAGCTGATAGTAGATCACAAGCCATTAGAGTCAATCCTGAATACCCAGACACTCGATATGGTGGATAATCCCAGGATTCAGAGACTTAAAGAAAAACTCAGCGCTTTTATATTCCACACCACCTGGAGAAAAGGCAAAGACCATGTGATCCCCGACGCGTTGTCACGAGCACCGTGCCGCGACCCAGAACCAGAAGATATCATAAACGTAGACACAACCAGAATGATCTGCAAAAACGTTTCTACAATTCTGAGAGGAAAAGACCCAGAAGTCACAAAAGAAACATTTATCGATCCAATGCTGGAAGACTTAAAAGAAAGTACTCAGCAGGACGAAGCAGCACAACAATTAATCACTGCTATTAAAAGCAACTTTTCAAAAGGAAACAAATATCCATTAGTTCAACCTTTCAAAAAGCTGAAAGATTAGCTTACTTTCGAAGATGGATTAATTCTCCTGAACAGCCATCGCATTGTGGTGCCGGTACAAAAAGAAAAGAAATACTGACAAGGCTACATGCCTTACATCAAGGCATCGAAAGAAAAAAACAAAGAGCGCGTCAAATAGTGTACTGGCCAGGAATCAATAGCGACATCAAAAATACCGTTAAAGCCTGCACGAAATGCCAAGAGCACCAACCAAGCTTGCAACAGGAACCATTACAACGCGATCCCCTCCCATTAAGACCCTTTGAAGACGTATCTGCAGATTTATTTTATTATGCCGGTAAGACTTACCTGGTTTATGTAGATTGTCTGTCGGGATGGATTAAGCTCAGCGAGTTCTCTAATGACCCTAGTTCACATCAGATAATCAGCACTATAAGAAAATTTTTCGTGGACACAGGGGTACCAGTACGAATCAGAATTGACGGAGGACCGCAATTCACATCAAGCAAGTTTCAACAGTTTCTCAAGAAATGGGGAGTAACTTCCACCATAAGTACTCCACATTACCCACTGTCAAACGGACACGCAGAAGCAGCAGTGAAGGCCATGAAGCACCTTGTTGCCAAAACTGCTGAGCATGGTAGTCTCGACTGCGATGAATTTAGCAGCGGCCTAATCGAATGGGTTAACACACCCAAGGCCCATTATCACCAGCCGAAATTTTATACGGCGCCCCGCTACGTTCAATCGTCCCAGCTAAACTGAAATATTTCAAGGAAGATTGGCAAAACAAATTCGACAAGTGGGACGCAGCTTTATCAAATCTACAAGTGGCTGCAGAAACCGAATACAATAAACGAGCGAAACACCTCAGCCCATTAAAAATCGGACAACATGTTCGAATTCAAGACCATATTACAAAAAAATGGTTGCGATCGGGACTCATCATCGGCGTCGGGAGAAACCGCGACTATCACATAAAACTACCGAGCGGTCGAGTCTGTTGGCGCAATAGACGTTTTATTCGCCCTCTCCCCACCGAAGGGGGAGACCCCAAAGAGGAAATGATGACATCAGACGAACGTCACGTCCATTTTGAAGATGAAGTCTTCCCACCATCTCCAACCTCGCGGCGAAGCGTGAGACAAAAACGCTTTCCTAATCATTTAAGAGATTTTGTATGAAGTAGCGTAAAACTCGTAACGCTTATGCCGTATTGTATATAGTTTGTGCATGTTTATTAATCGGGCTCGTACAATGTACTATATTTTTCTTAGACAACCTTTTCGCTAAAAAGCTTCTTAAAAGGGGGTTGTTATAGTATGTGACGTCATAGCGCACGGCTCCGCTGCCTTCTTCTCTCTGGTTTCTTAAGTGTGGTTAACCGCGTGATAAACTATTAGTATAACTTACAGATTCAGTCGTATAACTATCGTATAACTCCGTATAAATAAAAGAGCTAACTGCAGATACTAGTGGAACTCATAACATAAACTCTTTTTCCTTTTGTAAAAATGCTTCTCCTCGTTTTTTCTTTGACCAGCGATCAAGTGCACTGAAACAATTCACAAAACTTTGAACTTTTTTCGAAATGGTGTACAGATGAATGGGATATACGTTGCACCATACCCATCTGTCATAAATTTCTCTGGCAATGTCATTTTCATCATTGAAGGTTCGAGAGTTTTTCAAATGAAGAATGCGTTCTATTACATGTCGCTTGGTAGGCAATACTCCTGGTGGAAAACTATCACGGGTAGAGAAAGTGTGTCCACTATGTAAAATCTTCTTTACAGAAGTTGAACTCCGTCTTTTCATGTTTTACTACTTCGCAGTTTGGCCAAAGCTTTGATTTACACAATTACTTAACAATATACCTGCAAAAAATAATAATAACTTTTCAGATAACTATTAGTTAAGTACAAACAAACTTATTAAACAGTTTTTCTATCATAACTTTTTTTCTAGTGGAAATAGACAAAAACTTTCTCTTAGCACATATAGAAACATGATGATTCTGCAAATTTTAAGCCATAAATCATGCCTCTACGATAAGCGGTTACTGAGTTACGACATTTTTAGAAAATTTTACCCCTCAAAACACATTTTGGGGGGTTGCTAGCCCCCCAAAGGTAGCAACTCGCCAAAACCAATTTTTTTCGTAGATTTTACCTGTTTGGCAGGTTTTTAGAACTACACTTTTTTCAATTTCAAAAAAAAAATTATTTTCACTCCACCCTACTGCTATAGGCTACATCAAAGGTGATTAACTATGATAAATTAAGCTTTTATAAGATTGTCTATAATTTACAAAGTTGGTGTTTTGCTTTTTATGTGTTTAGCCTACACTTGTTGGTTTATAAGAACATATTTTTGGAAATAACTTGAAAAGAATTATCATCACCAAATAGGCTTAGATGTAATTCGCAGAGCGCTTCTACTTTCGTAGCACGTAACGTATTGAATGTATTATTATATTATTGTATACAAAAAGAATGTGGCTATTTTGTTCGGATAATATTTGCCGGAGAATGGTCGGATGAATCACCAGCAAGGCCTGCACAAAAAAGTTTGGTGTACATACATTAGTGGTTCTCAACGTGGGGCCTGGAAACAAAGACATAACGAACCGATTTTGGTGGGAAAATACAAAATGAAAATGCACTTGTTTACAATCAAACTGATTTGGTGAATATTTCGAGCCGGTGACTTCACTTACCCCAGTGCTTCTCAATTCCTGGTCGTAACCCAGAAGTGGGTCGCCGACGAATGTAGTAGCCTAATATAAAAATTAAATCCTTTTGGTTGTGATTCGATAGTAATTTCACAGATTTAAAGTGATGATTTTTTTTTAGTCTTAAATCAGAGACAGTTTTAAAGTAAAGAGCTTTTTTTTAGTCATCACAAGTATTTTGAAACAATATTGTAAACCGGGGGCCATGGGTGTGAGTCTCTGCAAAAGGACCACGAATCATGCAAGGTTAAGAATCATTGGTGTAGATAAAAATGTCGATGATATTAGTTAAGATTACGGGTAACGTTAACGGCTTCTAAATATGCAATACGAAATACATATGGGTCAGTGTAGCTTAATATGTCACCAGCCGAAAGGTAAACAGACTTAAGAAAACGTATAGCGAGTTGTTGGGCGTCACGTGACAAGCATTTTAATAACAGTCGACGATGTAGCTTGGTTGATTTTATTCTAAAAACTTTTTCAACGTATTTTTACACAACATTAAAGCGTAATTTAACATTACTAACAGTTAATTTTTACCAGCGTCATAAACGAATGCGGTTAGTATAGCAGTATTCCATGCGACTTCTACTGCGGTGGCAGAAATACGCGGTTTGCATTATGAATTGAAACTAAGAATTAACTAATTGTTTTTAAAAATTTCGAGCGCAACCGCGTCGTAAACTCAAAGTCAGACCCGACTTTTGGTACAGACCACAAACGACCAGAATCAAAAAAGCAGTCGTTTTAAATAAGAGATTGAACGACATCAAAGTCAGTTGAAATGCGACGAATAAACATAATCAACTTGAAACCATTTTTGAGAATTCGATTGGTTGCTGTTACAGGTGCGAGGGCGAGAGAAGATTTTTAGTATTTCCAATCCAATCCATAACAAGTTGTTCGTAAGATACATAGCTGAAACAACAAAAAAGGACGCTATCAAAAGCGCATATTTCCGTTTTTAGGAACTTGGTGGACTAGAAATCAAAAATTAACCTAACAAGAAAGTAAAATCAACAGCAATGTTTCGTTAATTCGCAGTATCAGTGTATCTGTTGAAAAGGCAATACAATTAAAAATTGCACCTGCAAAACGAAAAGGAAATGACGTACCTGTCAGTGACGCTTTGATTTCCTCTTACCCTGAGATTTTCTATACTTATCCTCATCACGTGACCTCGCATACTTTTCATCGCTCCGATTCGACTCGTCGCTGGATGATGATGATGATGATGATGAAGACGATGACGAACTCGAACGGTCGGAGTAGCTGGTTTTGCGCTTGCGCTTGGACGAATGCTTCTTCTTTTTCTTCTTCGACGACTTCTTGCTTTTCTTGTGCGAGCCGGAAGACTCGGAGTCGCTTTTGTCCGAACTCCTATGGCGATGTCTCCGCGGAGAATCGAGGTAATCTTTCTTGGATGATTTTGATTTGCGTCGCTCCGGTGTTCTCTCGCTTCTCGAATGCTTTCTATCGTGTTTCTTCAACGATGACTGTCTGGGAGAATACGACGACGATCTCCTCCGCTTGCGCGACGAACGCTCTCGCTTGTCGGCTGAATCTGATCGCGAAAGACCGCGTTTTTTATCTTTTCTGTCTTTTGACCTTGATCGCTTGCGATCTTTTGAACGAGAGCGTTTTCGATCTCTTGATCGCGACCGATTCTTTCGACGCGATGATTTCTTTGAAGATTTTTGGTCTTTTGATCGATCATCTTTAGAACGTGCGTCTTTGGAAGATTTCGATTTTTTTGAACTTTCTTCAGAAGAAGAAGACGAAGAGCGATGTTTTTTCGGTTTTGATTTGGATTCCAATTCGGCAATTTTCCTCGAATTAATTTTTTCACTTTTTAATTCTTTTACTTCGTCCTTTTCTGAGGTTGCGCCGACATTGGCAGACTCCAGCTTGGCTACTGGCTTGGTCTCGTCCTCCGAACTGTTTTCATCATCTAAAACATGTTTTACTTTTTTTAAAACCTTGCTTCTTTTGATTAAGCAAACCTTGAAGACAGACGAAATTTAGCTTAGATATAATCACGTGGTTATGTCGAAGGAGAAAATACGTTTTCATTTTCATACCTTCAAGCTTCTTAATTCTGAGCATTTGTTTTTTATTAAACGCTTCTACTTTCCTTTGAACGCCGTCCTCGTCAAGGCTATCATCAGCGTTATCGTCTTTGCTGACGTCATCGTCGTCGTCGCTTTCCTCATCCGAGCTATATCCGTCGACAACGCCACCTATCATCCAAAACAACTTCACCTCAGACTTTGTTTGGTCACAAAAAACATCTGCAAGTGCTGGGTAATAAACGTTTTATGTTTAGAAAAAGAAAAAAAGGACGAGTTAAATTTTATTTCGGTTTAAATGATGGGAACATAAGTAACAAGATCACAGTATTTTGCTCAGTAGCTGTCAAGACTAATTATAACAACTTGATTTTGTTGCTATTTTTGAAAGTAAGTACAAATACTAAAAAGCACACAAAAAAACTTTGAAATAAAGATCTAATCGAAATATTTTATACTTTGCGGTAAGGTTATTATATTATTATAACTATTTATTTTTGTTATAAGCATTTCAATTTTAAGGTGTCAAAAGAATTTTTCAGTTTTTTTTCGAGGGCTTTAAAATGCAGAGGCAAAACCAAATCAAAAGATAGAATTGCAATTATAGAAGTAACCGTCATAGACTCGCTTAACAAAAAGGCTCAAGCTGTTATAAATATATTGGCGAAGAAAATTGTTAACTATAAGCAACCCAGTTTTTTAATTAGGCCTAAAAGATCATAAAAAAAGTAAAAAATATTTTAAGTTTTAAAGTAAGGTAATTAAGAAATACTACATTAACTTACCTAGCGCGCCGATGGATGACAGTGCAGACGACTGCGCTAATTGCTTAGCTGGGGCTTTTAGAAAACAAAGGTGGTTAAAAAAAATGCAAACGAACAAAAATATTTATTTAAGAAGTATCACGGCATACGAAGCCAAACAAGCAAATTGCAAGCTAACAAGCTCCGAAAACTGATCACCTAAAAGCGAACATAAGACGACTACACCTGAAAGAAAACTAAAAAAGTAAACAGGAACAATTTATAAGCGATGTCGGCAAACTACCACGCGAAGCCGCACCAACTATTACCTTTGCTTGCCTTCAAGTAAACGCTTTGAGCAATACTCGATATCTCCTGGTTGGTAACGTCGAGTAGAACATCAGTAAGCATTTTCCGAACTTTGAGCATCTGGAAAATTCGCTTTTGTAATTTAAAATGTTAGTTTTGAATCATGCGTTAAATGTTACAACTTGGCTGAATTGTATCCAGTTTTGGGTTTATCGTGGACAGTAATTTTCATATCATTGGAAAAGTTATACTGTTTGTAAGACCACGATGTAAATAAAAAAAAACTTACATTGATTTGTGTCAAGTCGATAAAAGCGATGATGTTTAAAGTCAAGAAATATATTTACATTGAGAAATATTGTACAAAATTAACTCAACTTGGGTCGCTAATAAACGACAAGTTCAAAGTTAAAAGAAGGGTTAACTGGCATAGAGCTAAGAATAAAGAATATATAACACGTAAAAATTGATCAAAAACCTAAAAAATGAGAAAAAGCCACAAGAAAATGATTGTTTTGAATGGTTTCTAAATTTGTCCGTGATTGGTAGTACAAAGAAATTTTGGAATTTTGTGTGAACAAGAAGCAAAAAGAAAACAAGGTTCGTCGTCGTTGTCGTTTGAAGAGTATCCACTTGAGGTCAGACACAAACAGGACTCAAACAGGACTGGGGCCGAGGGTTCATTCTTTTACTACCCCAGACTGTTGCACTGCCTGAATCAGATGCTGGCAGTGGTGTTATTAAGCCAGCATCGAGTTTCGTCATCCAAAACCGCCAGACCTCGTGCTCCATGTGGTGCCCGATGTATAGGGCACGCTGTTAGAACATGATCTGCGGTTTGCTCAGAGGCGTCACACTCGCAATTCGGTGAAGGAGTGAGACCCCATTTGTGCATGGACGAATGGAATCGCCCAACACCAGTCCGCAGGCAGTTGAGTTTAACCCAAGCTGCTCGGGGTAAGCCCATCCCAACAGGCCTGGCACCGGTCCGGGGCACAAAATCACGGAGTCTGGAAGCATTTTCACAGTACTCCGTTTTCCATTTGTGATTTGTCCATTCAGAAGCGCGAGTCTGGCAAGGTTGTTCAAAAGATTCCGCGCAGCTGGCACAAACGGGCGTCTGGATTTTAGTCTCACTTGGCGAGTATCTTCGAGGACCCACTTAAAAGACCATACAAGATATGATCTGGGTCCAGAGATTCACGGTGAGCCAAGGAGAGTGTCGCTCCCAGTCGGCGAAGCTCAGCTTGTTGGATGCCTGAGAGTACAGGTAGGTGGTCCGTTGGAGTACAGGTAAGTGGTCTACCAATTGGTTGAGCAAAAGTCTCAAAAGATATTCATTGCAAATAAATAGCTTTCTACTCGGAAACAAAAATGAGATAAATGAGAGTTTATGAGCTTGATAGAAAGGTGTAAGAGGGCGTAATAATGAAAATAAACAGAATAAATTGAGAGTAAGAAAAAAAGTAAAGGTGACATATTCTAATATGACAAATGGCAAGTGTTTCTGCGCGGTAATTGATTGCTCGGAAACCGTTAGAGGAAGTGATAAAGATGGCAGACAAATATCTTGAGTAGTTGGCATGCAACTTCGCCAAGTCCGCCTGGGAAGAAGACATAAATGAGCAAGAGATAAAAGAGACAAAAGGTAAATCGTTTCTAGTATGTTGTAGAAACAAGGAATGGATAAATATGAAAACACGGTTGCTAAAGAAAATGTACAAAGCAGTTCACAGAAACATTTTTAAAAAGGATTAAAAATAGTTTTGAGAAGATCTCTACAATCGCTTTAGAAGATAAAAATTTGCTTTGGTAACTCCATCCAAAAGAAAAGGCTGAAGAAACGCGAAGCGCTCGTATATGGCCATCACAGACGGCCATGGCTCATAGCAAGAATGAAAAGGACTTGTAATTACGGAAATCAAGAGAGCTTCAAATTGCTAAAGCAGACAAGAGTCGACACTCTGACGATCCAAGGATTGCATGATGAAGCATTGAACCTTAGATAGTGCATTAGTAGAATAGCTACAAACCGGCCAAGGTAGAGATGAGAACAGAAAAAACAAAGGCTTTATTTCCTTAGATATTCTTTCATGGAATTTTTATCTGAATGAAAATTACAAAACGATTTGAAAGTATACGAAACGAAAGAAGTAATAAAGCATCAGTGAAAATGGGTGAAATTTTTCGATAAGGAAACTATACGGGTTGGAAATGTAAACTGTAGTAAAAAGTTAACCCCAAAGATCAAAGAGTAAAAGGATGTAAGAATTTAGAAGGTAGGTCTTTAATGGTATTGATCTTAACCCAAAGGGATTAAAATGAAGACTCGCAATTAAGAAGATAAACAATTGCACTTACAACTCAATCAGACTAATTGCAATTGTTAATTTCCTGTTGTTTAGATATAATAATTTGCTAGAGTAAAAATCTCCAACATCAAATTTTGTATAGAATTTTTACGAATTTATTGATTTTTTATCTATTTAGTTCAATACAAAAACAGTTAAGACTACGAGGAAATGTTTAATAAAATTAAATTACTAGAATTTGACTTTTTTCTTCTTCTGAGACTTCTACTTTTTCAGCATTTCCTTCTAAAATCGGAGAATTTTCTTCCTGCGGGAGTTCCGCATCCGACTCCGCTTCATCACCAGAGTTCTACATAAAATTGATCTGATAAAAACACAAGTTGTTCCGTGTGTCCCAATAGCTTAAAAATATGTATATAAGATAAATATGGGTTTGCG
Organism: Diplosoma virens; assembly: GCA_963680785.1. Taxonomy (NCBI): domain Eukaryota; kingdom Metazoa; phylum Chordata; class Ascidiacea; order Aplousobranchia; family Didemnidae; genus Diplosoma; species Diplosoma virens. The sequence goes on along the minus strand of OY796881.1, from coordinate 45,062,015 downwards.
GCTTTACTCCGCCTTAAAATGTCAAATCTGTAACAGTCGTAGTCAACTTCTATATTAAACCATCTTGGCATTAAATCTTATGCAGGAAAATATTTAATAAAAAACAATACAAGTTTGTTCATTTCACATTTGATCAAAAAATCATGAAAACTTTTGCAATTAACAACGAAGTACGTCGAATTTGCTTTTTGAAGCGTCTTCTTCGCTTTTTATCTGCTTTTCAACGTTTTCCTTCACGGCATGCTCTTTCTCGCTTCGTTTTTGCTTCTCTTGCTCGATTCTTTCCAACCCTTCGCGAATCCACGCCGGAAGAGCTTTACGCTTCGTTTGTTCTGCGATATATAGACGTGAGGGAGAAACGAAAGTTGCAACTAGTGATACATTAAATATCAAGAGATGCACAAGTCGGTTTTGCTTTGTGTTAATTGTGACAAAAAGTCCCTACAAAGTATGCTCGTGAACGAAAAACTACGTCCTTTAATCAGACGATAACACCATGACTTGCGAGCGGAATGATACGATCTCGATGCTCAATTTACCTAAACGATTTACGTTTTGCCTTGCTAAAAGCACTAGACGACAAATCCAAATATAAGGTTAAGCTGCTTAACTACAATGGAGACTCGGCTAAATACAGGAAGCAGCAATCAGACTACTAAGGCCATACAAAGGAAAATAAAATGATATTATGACAAATCTCATTTACTTTTTGCGTGAGCTTTTCGACTTTTAATAAAAAACTACGAACGATTACTATTTACTTATATTTTTAAAACATAATGATTGATACAAAAATAACTAGGCTACTTAGAAACAATTAGAAATTATTTAGAAACAATACTTAGTCACTGCTTAGAAGCAAAATCTATTTGAAAAATAAATTGCATTTATGATTGAATTTTTTTACAGCTTTTTAATGCTAAATAAGCGGATGTTACTACTTAAAACATATAAGAAATTTTATTAACAAAAAAGTTCTTTTGACCATAAAAAAATTTTTAAACAATTAAAAAAATCCCTACCAGTAAAAGAGTAGGCCAAATTGCATTTTAGTGGGGTTTTCTTGGGACAAGACATTGCGACTTACCGGTCATTCCCTGGGCCACGCCACTGTCGACTGCATTCTGTTGCTGAGCTTGATGAGGAAGAAACTGGTTCATCGGCCCACGAACCCAAGGCTGCTGCGGCTGCTTCATGGCTCCTCGCCCATGCCCTCCGTTCCATTGCGGTCTGGGGGGAACAGGACCTCTGGGTTGACTCCATCCACCAGATTGAGGCTTCCACTCATTGTTCCAGCGTTCGCCTTGCTTGGGAGAGTCGTAGGGCTGCTGCTCGTAATTCGAACAAATTATTTGATGTAGTGATGCGTGATGAGTTCATACAGCGGATCTCATGCTGATGCCGCCGATGACGTCATAAAAGATTGGGTGCAAGTTTCAAGTTTTGCTCAGTCTTCTTGCGTAGTGTGTTTGTTATCGAAATACCACGTACACGATTTCAAATATAGCAATGCCTGGAGTAATCAGCTTTTTCGTCTTGAACCAATGGAGTAATCAGCTTTTATGTTTAATACATCAAATTTATAGAAAACATTTAAATATTTGCATTTAGAACAAATATAAATTAATATTAACGAGTTTTTGTCATAACTCATCCCGCGTAATCACAAAAGAATATGGCCCGAGGAAAGTTAGAAACTGGCTTTTTAAAAACACAGCTTTTAAGTACCATTACTGGTGGGACTGGTTGTGGTGGAAACCGCTGTGGAGATGCATTGTAACCTGGTTGCTTGCTTTCTTCAAGATTTTCCAATCTGAAACAATAGAAATTATTAATGGGTAATTACCGACACTACTGCTGCAAAAACACAATAAACCGTAAAAGTTTCATGATAAATAAAAGAAAGTTTCCTATTTAAAGATATGTTGAAGATGATTGAACGTTATTATACTTTAATTTTCAAAATATGTTTACTTTAGAGTAAATTTACTTTGGAGGTTCTTGAACGTGACTCAAAGCAGAAGATAAATTTGTGTTCTCGTTTTTCATTTCTGGCACATGAGAACTATCCATTGGATCTACTCCAGGAGGTAATTCTTAAAAACAATCATCGAATTCAAAAAGAGAAATAATACCACTTGTAAAACAATCAGTGATATTTGTTACATTTATCTTATTAATCTTTTTAAAAAACAAAAATAAATTTAAAATCAATTCAGCATTATGGCACGCAGTAACAAATCAATTTGCTGAACCTTAAATAAATTACATTGCTCACCACTTTTTTAAATCTGTTAATGACACAGCAGTAAATTTTACATTTTCAGTAATTTTTTTATCTATCTACAATGTTTTCTTATGCCTAAAATGCTATTACGACATTATATGTTTTCTTTAGGAAATATTAACTATTTACCAGAAACGTAGTCAGGTTCTCCAGGAGGCAAAGGGGGCATAGGTGGAGGAACTTTTGGTTCAACTTGGCCAGAATTTTGTAGAGCATTCCACTGTGGCTGCTGCATGTAGTTTCCTATTAACCAAATGCAAAATGATTAATTGTATATCTACAGTAGAAAAACAAAATTAGTAAATTTCGCAATGTATCTACATAATACTAAACCCTATGTCAAAGCCGCAGACATTACAAAGGACTAAAATTGACAGAAATAAAGATGTATTAGATAAAACAGCACAAAAATATTATTGAAATAAAGAAATTTAAAACAGTAGAAATTGCCTCAACGTTACAATTAACCTAGTTTTTAAGCAAAACTTTACAAAAATGAACATGTGTTTTTAAATTAAAATTAAATTTTTGATATTAATTATAAATATTAGACTTATCTATAATCATTAATAATCATTAACTTATCCATTTTTAAAAACTGTTAACTGATATTGCAATAAGTCTAACAACATTTCTTGAATTCTAATAGTTATCCTTTATGTCAGGGGTCTCCAAAGTACTGCCCATGGAGCTCTTTTAAAAAACCTATACACTCACTTTGAACCACAATTGGATAGAATTATATCAGAAATGTGCCTCAGTTTCTTGTTTCTCTAAAAAAATGAAATCATGGTGATCTATACAAAAAAAAAAAAAGTCTTCACTTCGTTTACAGTTATTTATTAACTGTTTTCTGCAAACTGTGTTTTTGGCTTTGGCCCAAGGAGGTCCAAAAAATCTATACACGGCCCACGGCTCGAAATGTTTGGAGACCCCTACTTTATGTTTAATGCAGTTAAGACGTCAATTAAAGTGTGCAAATAATATAGTACAATAAAGAAAAACCGTTTGAATTACAATTGAAAAACAAAAAAATTCAGTTTGCTAAAAATCCACATAAAGTAACTCATTGCTAACTACAAAAAGACAAAAACTTTGAAAAATAGTAAGATCAGGCATACTGCTGACCTGCATTGGCTTGAGAATTACCCCATGAGTTATTATTCCAAGGTTGGTTAGGCCATAGCTGTTGATTAGGCCATGATATTTGTGGTGGAGGAAAATTGGGTCCACTATTTGTTGCCAGAGCTTTTTTTTCAACAGCTTCAGTTTCTTTATTTTCCTATAAGCAAAATATACACTATTTCCAACTGCAGAAATTGTAACTTAGTTGATATGATGCATTTTTGCTGTTGCAACTACAAAGCAAACAAGCAATTTTGGTTGGATAAATTTTTTTGAAAGTTTTAATTACACTTTTATTTCTAGAATTCATGACTTTAATCAAAATATATTTCTACATTTTTTTCATCTCTTTCTTTATCCTCCTGACTCAAAGGAAAACATTAGAGAGCTTATATTTCAAGCAACTGTGGAGTGATTATTCTGCCCTGCTGGGATCACAAAATTTTGGCACTGAGAGTTGAGCAAACAAGATTTTGATAAACAGATTTCAGTATTTAATTTTATTTATCTAGTCATTCACTTAAGCAAGTGTTCTATTTTCTCAAACAAAACAAACAAAGTTAATTTAATAATAACCATTTTGTTTGTTGGGATTTTATGTTCAACAAATTATCAATCACTATACTTGCTTATTTTGTGTGTTCACAAAAAATATCCAATATTAAAAAGCTGCAAGTGTCCTGATACAAGCACTCAAATCACACATAAATTTTTTAGAGCCTGCAGTTTTTTGGTATTTCAAAAGATTATTATCCGATTAAAATTGTCGGTTTGATCTTGAAAATAGAACTTTTGCTTAAAAAGAGTAAAGCAAAGATTGAGCAGAAAACCCAGTACATTGTGAACTTGGTGTATGCCAAAACTTGGGCAAAAACCTCATGTACCAGCCCTGTTTTGGAAAAAGCCAAGATATTCCTGTCTGGTTGAAATTTTTGTTTGGTTTAATTTTTGAAAATATGATGAAATTAAGAGATGTTTGCTAATACTGCCAAGCAAAGGAATTTTGTTGGAAACACTTTTCTATAACACAATATAATGACACAAGTAGGTTTGAACTGCAACTGTGTTGATTGTACCCACCCTTAATGTAGTGCTTTTAACCATTGGCTCACACTGCTGACATTAATAAAGCATGCATACTTTGAAAATAAAGCTTGATTTTGAAGATTTAAAAATTACTAGATAAGTTTTTGTTTTCTAATTATAACTATCAAAAAACTGAAAATGGTTTTATTACTTTTTCAAAAAAAAAATATTCAAATGTTTAATATTGTTGCATCATGCAATATTTTTTAAAACATAAAAAACACTATTTTAACCTCTTAGTGGAAACTTTTTATCAGCAAATCACATGATCATGACTTGTTCTTTTATGTTATCTTTTATTAGTTTATTTTTTTCAGAAAGCTTTTGTATTTTCCAATAAATTGCACAGAAAAAATTAAACATATACAGGGTGTTTTATAAGTAATGACAATTTTCAATACAGCATTACTCTCACTGTTTCAATCCAAAATTTACATTTAGCATATCATTTAAAAGTTGTTTTTATGTATTTTCTCTCTAATAAAAGTTTAGTAAAAATGTCTTTCAGAATATGATGGCACTTTTAATTTATGATGTTTATAAAAAAAAATGCCATAACACTTTAATTTATTTGTTATATTTTCCCTTGTTTTTGATCACATTGTAATTTTTCAAAAAAAAACTGTTATTATTCTTTCAATCATATCTTGCAGCATTTTGTTCCATGCTTTTATCAGTTTTTTTTAACTATCAATGTTCTTGTACTGTTTGAAACACACTTTTTGTTGATGATGTTCCCAAATTGTCAGCAATATGGTTGAGTGGTTAAAGCACATTAATTGCAATTGACATGGTCTTGGTTCAAAATCTACATTATTTGTGCCATTCCGTTGTATCCTTGGGAAAAATATTTTATGGCACTGAAATTCTGAGCTTCTTGCAAGATTGACAAGCAATTCTAAATTTCAGTAATATCTATAAAAAACCAAAATAAAAATTTTCAACTAGACAGCAATGTCTTGACATGTCTGAAAGCAGGTCAGGTAATTGCTTGCCCTATGAATTAGTCCTCTGTCACTTTTTTGTGAGTCAGGAGGATAAATACAGAGATAAACAATTAACAAATAAATTTAATAATTTATTGGATTAAGATCTGGAAATAGGGAGGCCACATTTTTTTGGTCTATAATTTTGAAAAATTATTGAAACAATAATCTTGCCAAATTTTTGAACATAGTAATCTTCCAGTTTTTAGATGCTTTAAAATGTGTCAAGCTGTTTTAAAGGTTTTTATGACTCTATAGACAGTTGCTTGACTTACATAAAGAGCTTTTATAATCTGGTAATTGAAAAGTTTTTGTGGTGCATATTTATTATTTAATTACAACAGCATAATCAAGAGGTTAAAAGCATTGTGATTGTGATTAACATGGTTTTGGTTCAAAACTTACTAATGTTATTCTGTTATGTCTTAGTGGCACTTTCCTCTGCTTGGCACTTTCCTCAACTTCCTCTGTCTTAGCAAGCAGTTCTACATTTCACTCATATTCCTATAAAACTGAAAAATCTAATAAAAATTTCAACCAGACAGCAATATTTCGATATCTATGGAAGCAGATTGGGTTAATTGCTTGCCTTATGTAAAGCAGTTGTGACACTTTTCTGCATGTCAGGGGGATGAATATAGAGATGAAATGGAAAAAAATAAAAACATAGCTGTCAGGCATTAAAAATTGGGCCTCTAAGAAGTCACTGTAAGCAATTTTTTTGTTAAAACTAACCCGGAATCCCCTTTTTAGCACCAGGATAGAATAAAAAAGAAACCAAAAGAAAAAGGATCTCTCAAGAAGTGATAGTAACTGCAGGGAGATCTGGGTTAGTTTCACAAACAAAAATTGCTTACAATAACTGTTTTAAGAGATCTTAAAAATTTTCTAAAATTTATCACAAAACATATAACAGTTCAAAATCTAAGCAAAAAAAACATTTATTAACACACTTGTGCTTTAATCATCATAAAAAATTCAATTTTGTTATGTCTGATTATTCATAAAATACTGTACATTTAAATATGAAAAAAAAAAAGACATTCACTTCAACTGTTTTACAACAGTTGCAAAAAAATTACCTCATTATTAACTTGTTGTTGAGATTGAACAGTTTTATTTTGAATCCATGCTTGTGCAAGAGCGCCCCAGTCAACTTCATCTAAAACAAAACAATTCAGTTACAAAGTTTTTGGCTTGAAATTTAAGCATAATTGAGTCAACAGTTGAAACTTAGAAATAAACATTATTATCAAAAAATAAATATATTATTTACAATTTTATTTTTCTTCAATTGCATTTTGAACAAAGCAAGATAAAATTTTGTTTTTACAAAAAACAAAAATAAGGTTTGTGACTCTCAGATTCTCCCCAAAAGACAAAATACAAAAAAAAATTAGGTATCAAGCTTAAAAATTACGACTAAATAAAACAGAGATTCATTCAAAAAATTAAAAATACAAAAAATTTTATAAGTTACTTGAATTTTGTTGTTGACCAAAAGGCCATTGCTGATAATATCCTTGCTGCCACATAATCAACAATTAAACTAGTTTATAAAAAACCACTTTATTTTCTTTTTTGAACATTAAAGCTTTAAAAAACCCAAGCACCTACAATTATAACAAAGCTAAAAGTGAAAATAAAAATCCTAATTAATTTTACTTAAAAACTAAAAGATTATGATCATCTAGTATTTAAACTAGTGGTTCCAAATGTGGGGTATGCACCCAGACAATAAAGCAAAATTATGTAAAAAATTATCATAAAGATTTAATCCAGCTTTGCACATAAACATCAATGCCTAGTGCTAAAATTAAATTTCTAACCTTAAAACAGCAAATAAGCATAAACATGAAAGAATTTTGATCATTCAAGCTGAAATATACCGGTATCAGTTTTGTCTTACATTAGTTCCTTAACTGTATAAAAGTACTTGTACGTTAGCAACAGGAAAGGTTAGAATTTTAATCTTTTGTAAACTGCATTTACAAAAACAAAAAAAAGATTTTTTTTATTAACTTTTTTCTTCTCTCATTTTTTCCAACTATTAGTGTAATATTTTTTTAGTTTGAAGAAAAAACTTTTTTTTAAAACAAGCCGCTTAAAAGACGAGAAATTCTCATCTTTTAAGCGGCTTGTTTTAAGTAATTTTAAAGCCTCATTATTCTTCAACTATAAAAAAATTTTGTTCCTATGCCGACAGAAAAAATAAAGCTTAAAAAATATGCGTAAGAAGTTTTTAAGCATCTTGTTTATGCTTCTATTCACTTTATTTTTAGCTTAAACATAAAGTACATGATTACAAATTAATAAATTGATATAAAAATATTTTTTAATTTCTTCTGTAGCTTATACTAAAACGTAAAACAAAGCTTGATTGCAATTGTGGGTGGCAATAAGGACAAGATAAGAATATTAGAGATGAATAAAAAGCTTTCGAGTTATAAGAAATTTACATCAACTCTTGCATTTGATTGAGAATTACCCAACAGTACAGAGATTTTATTTGCCTATAAAGTATTTAACAGCTACATATACTTATAGCCCCAGTGATGGCTTCAATAGGGCTTGAAAGGAGTGGCCGCACAGGGCCCTTTCTCGGCAAAATATTTTCATATTTGTTCATAGTAGTACCAGGACGATGGCATCTCTACTGCGATGACCTTACAAAAAGTGGGCTCGGCGCAAGAAAAGTAAGGGGGCCACTATTTAGTGCTCCAAGGCAAAGCAATCTTTAAAAAAGGTGATTGTCATAAGGAGATCCACTTTTTAGAGTAGGAAAACAAAGTGATCTCTAAAAAAAGGTCTTCAATTTAGGGGGGCTACTGTTCAGTTTTCCAAAACATTGTGATTTCTAAGTTATCGGTCTATTAGAAGGCCTTTTTTTTAAAAAATTTTTTTTTTTTCATACATTAAAAAGTGGCAACCCCTACACAATACTTTTTTTAGAGATTGCTGTGCCTTTGGAACACCACGTGGTGTGTTTGTAGAGCTTACTTTTTTGGCATCGGACCCTCCTTTTTGTAAAGTCATCACTGTGTAGGAGGGCCACTTTTTGATGTATTTTAGGTGGAGTCGGTGCGCCCGCTCTGTTTGCACCCTATTAAAGCCGTCATTGCATCTCTAAAATGTCCCTTTTTTTAAAACACTAAAAAGTCGCCTCTTCTAAAACGATGACATTTTTTAGATATTATGCCTACACTGTTTTGAAACATTTAACAGTGGGCCCCCCTAAAATAAAGACTTTTTTTAAGGATCAGTTTTTCAATACACTAAAAAGTGGCTCCTCCTAGAGCAATGACCTATTTTAGAGATCGCTAGCTTTGGAACACTAAAAAGCAGTCCATATCCTACGAGGGTCAGTCAAAAAATAATGAGCCCAAGTCTCTCCTGGCCATATTTGTTGCAATAAAATCAAAAGTCATACATCAAAAGAAAGCCCAGGGATAGGAGATCTCAGTTCTACTTTTCAATGTAATCTCCGCACTTTTCAATTCCAACTGTCCATCGATGAACAAGGGACACTATGCCAGCCTTGTAAAAGTCAGCAGGCTGCATTTTTAACCAGTTTCTTACAGCGTGCTTGACTTCTTGATCACTAGTGAAGTGCTGCCCCCTAACTCCTTCTTTCAATGGTCCAAAAAGATGATAGTCAAATGGTGCCAGGTCGGGTGAGTATGGGGGATGGGTTACCGTCGTCCATCCAAAAGAAGCAATCACTTCACGAGTTTTGAGACTGGTATGGGGCTTGGCGTTATCGTGTTGCAGCAAGACCTTAGACATGTCCAGGTGAGGTCGTACTCTTCTCAGTTTCGCTTTCAGTTTGCGTAAAGTGTCAATGTAGCATCTGAGTTGATGGTAGTACCTTTAGGCATAAAATCTACCAATATCACTCCTTCAATGTCCCAAAACACAGTCGCCATAATTTTTCCAGCTGAACGTTGACTTTTGAATTTCTTGGCTCTTGGGGACGTGGGGTGACGCCATTCCATGGATGATCTTTTCGACAGAGGTTCATAGTGATGAACCCAGGTTTCATCTCCTGTCACTATACGGCTGAGAAAAGTTTTGTCACTTCTGTGACACTCAATAAGCTCCGAACAAGCTTCAAAACGGGCTTGCTTGTGAAAATCCAAAAGTTGCCTCGGAACCTATCTGGCGCAAACCTTTGCAAAGCCTAGCTCATTAACAATATTCACAGCACTTCCATGGCTAACTCCAACACGTTCAGCAATGTCATCAATAGTGATTCTGCGATCATCTCTAATCAATTTCTCAACCTTATCATTGTTTCCAGGATTGACTGCAGAAGATGGTCTTCCACTTCTTGGTCTGTCCTGGAGGCTACTCAAACTTGGATCATCTTCTTCGTGTTTAATCCTGAATACCCACTTTTTCACAGTGCTGTAGGCTAATGAAGCATCTCCATAAACATTTACCAATCTTTCGAAAATTTGTTTTGGTGGCTCCCCTTCCGAAACAAGAAATTCAATCACAGCTCTCTGCTTCTGACGGACATCCAGTGATGACGTCATTTCCAAAACACAATACCAAAAGTGGACACGTTGAAACAATTTTTTTTTACAATTTATCTTTAAAGCAGTAAATTTACTAAACACCCTTAAAATTTCTAGAAAAAATATGAAGGTTAAAGCGGTTAAAGTTAACAGGGCTCATTACTTTTTGACTGACCCTCGTACTTTTCTTGCACCGTGTTAAAATCGTAAAAATAGAACCCGCACTGAAATTGAAAAAGTTAATTAACTGAATAGAAGTCTTTTTTGAAACCTCGTAATTAATTCTATTGTTTGCGTTCACTACTTTATATAGGCAAATCACGTGCAGTGATTTTAATGAAATCTGATTGGTTCACTTACACGTGGCGAGCACACTATAAATTGAGATGTTGGTAAATTTAATTCCTTTCAGTCGTTGGTGATCAAGTGGTTCGGTGATTTTGGTTTGGTTTGAAGAGTAAGTTTGTAGATCGCAAGAGAAACTTGGGAAAATTTCGTTTTGCGATTGCATCGTTGGCTGCACATTGGTTGTACCGTTGGCTGAACGTTGGTTGTACGTTGGCTGCACCGTTTGAGTTGTCGTGTTTAAAAAATAATTGTGGTTCTTGGCTTGTGGAAGCCTGTTATACCTTCATATCGAAATCTCAACTTCAATAAATATTATAAAGCCATAAGACGTGTGGAAAGCCAACGGTGTGATTGGGGAAGGCTCGGATAGCTTCCCCATAGTTGAAGAAATTGAAGCCAAGAAGAGAGGGATTTGCTGTGCGGTCTACAGTAAACTTTTGAAATTAACACACCGGGCCCCTCTTTTTTGAAAGGCCATCACTACATTTAGCTCTGCTTCTCGATTGTGTACTTTAGTCTTGTTATTAGCAGCCTCCAGATTCGAAGTGAAGACATTTTTTTTTAGAGATCACCATGAATTTGGGAGAAAAATAACAAAAAAAAAGATTAAATCGAAGTGAAGACCTTTTTTTAGAGATCACTATGATTTTGGGAGAAAAAAGGAAAATACGAGATCAAAGCCCCCTTTTTTTTAGTGAACATCAAGTTTTGGAAATCCTTGCCTCGGGCCCCTAACTTTAAATATCCACCACTGCTTAAATTCATTGAGTTTTAGTTTTACAAACAGATTGATCATTGATTTGAGTGACCTCACTCTCCTCCCCAGTTAATTTTTGTATAGCCTATAACTTGAATTTCGGTAAAAATAAGCAAAAACTTTCTCTAACCAAAACAAGAAATTAACCAAATCAAGGGAAAACATCATGTCTCTAACTCCAGCGTTCTCTCCATCTATTTTTTCAATTTAGATCACGGACCAATCGTTTTCGGTTTTTATAGCAGTAGACCCATACATGCATAAAGAAAGTAACCAATTTTTTACAAGCTTTATTTGTAACAAAGACTTATATGTTTCATTATCAAAAATTTCTTTATTTGTTTTTTTATCTCTATCTAGTTGTCTCCTTGACTCGCAGGAAAGCGACGAAGGCGCTAAAACAGAGGGCAAGCAATTCCCCCGACCTGCTTCCGGACATGCCAAGATATTGCTGTCCCCTTAAAATTTTTATTTCGATTTTATAGCTATATAAAATATGACTGCAATTTCGAATTACTTGCCAAGACCAAAGCAGGGGAAAGTGACATAAAGTGTCTTTCTCAAGGACGCAGCAGAATGGCGCGAGTAGGTTTTAAACCCAGATTATAGTAATCCATTATAGTAAACCACGCCGCCGAAACCTCAATCAACTTATTGCTTCTGCAATTTAAGCAAAAATAGACAATGACAAATTTTTATTATTGTAGAATATTTATTCAAAAATAAATGGAAGGTTTTATAAAAATAGTTGTATACGTAATGTACAGTTAGTTCAATTTATTTAATTAACGTTTAGTTCAATTTAGTCATCAGATGAACATGGTCTCCCACAATGTTCAAATTATCGGTTCAAATTTAACTCCTTTATTACAACGACCTATAATCTGCAATGAAGAATTATTATTACAGTCTAGTGTAGGTCGTTGTAATAAAGGAGTTAAATTTGAATCGGTAATTTGAACATTTTGGGTGGCCACGTTTATCTGATCACCCAGGCTTTATTTCCTCATGGAGACTTCATTTTCCACGATAATAATGTCCCAATACACACTGCTCATGTGGGTCAGAATTGGTATGAAAAGCATCAAAGTGAGCTGGAACAGATGGAGTGGCCTCCTCAATCTCCAGATATCAACATCGAACATTTGTGGTGTGTTCTAGAAAGAAAGTGAGGAACCGCTATCCTCCACCGTTTACTCTTAAAAGAATTGGAAAAGGTTCTGATAAAAAAATGATTGAAAATTCCAGTAGACCAAGCTGGAAGCTGTTTGATTCCATTCCTAAACGTATTGCAGCTGTGTGTAAGGCTAAAGAAGATCCAACTCCATAATAAATAAATTTTCTTTAAAATTACTCAGTGTTCTAATTATTTTGTTCATCCCCTGTAGTATAAAATAAAGTGAAATCACATCAACGAAACAATGACAAAAACTGTTAAGCATAATTGCATTTATTAACCATCCGCCACTGATCATCCTCAATAGAAATGTTTTTTATTATTTATTTTATCTCTATATTTATCCTTTTGACTCGCGGGAAAGCGACAGAGGCGCTAATACATAGGGTAAGTAATTACCCCGAACTAATTACGGAGATGCCAAGATATTGCTGCCCGCTTATAATTTAATAGAGATATGATTGAAATTTAGACTGCTCGCCAAGACCACCAAGCAGGGGAAAGTGCCGAAAAGTGTCTTTCATAAGAACACAACAGAATGGCGCGAGTAGGTTTTGAACCGAGACCATGTTAATTATAAGCACGGCGCTCTAACCACTCGACTACGCTGCCGAAAAACTGGCATTGGGAATAAATATCCTAGGGGGTATAAGAACTGGAAATAAGTGACCAGGGGGTAACTGGCCTGTTACCATTTGTTACGCTTGAAGCGAATACGCAAAGGTGATGAAGATTTTCCCCTTTTTAAATGAACGAAATGTCGGATGCGTCAATCCAACAAAGTAAAGTATGCAATTGTTTGCTTTTTGTTTGTGGGAAATGCTCTGCTCCAGTAGTTTACACTTGCTTGCATGCAGTCGACTTTGACGAAAGTGTCAATTGCCTCGTATGGTCGTTCATAGTAAACTGAACAATAACTTCATGCTGCATGAAACTTTTTTTTGAGGATGTGATCTTTTATTCTTTTGTGTGAATAAATTCAAAAAATATCAACTCGTGATCGACAGAAAAATGGTAGTAATTAGAAAAGTAAAAATTGCGGTTTGTCTTTCTTAGGGTTTAAAACATTCACGCACGAAAAAAGTGCTTTGATGATTCTCTTCTTCGTAAAACTTGTTCTATATTGGCCCTTTAACAAACCTTTTCTCGCACTATCGTATCATTTGCCTGACATTAAAAAAACAAAATCTTATCCATACACAGACGAATCGATATATAATGTATAATTGATGCACCTGTAATGGCTTGATCGAGCACATTTGCATATAAACAGCATAGCAAGCAATTTCCATGAGGAATCAAAACACACAAACATATCGATATCATACCAGGCGAAAAAACATAATTTTTAATGAAAAGGTGTAAAACAGAGGTCGGCAATCTACGGCCCGCCGTGTCTTTTGCAATTCTATTTTTTGACGTAACAACACAATCTATGCGGCAGTAAAACTGTGATACATTTAGTTACAGCAGGAGTAAAAAACGCTTTATTTTTAACTGCTAAGTCTGGTATAGAAAAAAAAAGATCTTCACATTAATTTGTGTGAGGTGAGTCCATTCAGGTCTAAAAAATTTAATATGGACCAAAAAATAAAAAACATTCAGCTACTATTACGTCGCTTACGCCCATGCAAATCATGGTCGCGCACGCTAGTTTTTTGATGCTTTTTGCACCTTTATCCTAAGACAAGCTGAAAAGTTGGTAATTCAAGGTTTTGCTAGCTGTAAAAAAAAGTGAGGCTCGCCATAACGTTATAAATTTGGTTTTTGGTTTGTGACAAGCAAAAGGTTGCCGACCCCTGGCATAAAGCATTGTGTCAACGGGTTAAAATACAAATCGAAGTGCTTCGTTTAAAATGAAAAATTAATTTTCTATTCTATCACTTCGACGCAAACAGTTTTACTAAAAGCGTACTAACACAGTTGTAGTTATGTTACTTAAAAATTACATAAATGCATTCTCGAATAATTCTTTCGGGTTGATTAAACCGATGACGTCATTTTTATTTTGACGTGGGCCTTAGCAAAACAGTAATAAGAGACGAGAACTGATGTTGCGCAGACCAAAGTTACGTTTGCTGCGTTCGGGCATGTACTGCATGTAGCTTTTGCAGAATGTGAAAGAGGCAAAAATGTTTGAATTTAAAGGATAATGTGCAATGCAATTTTTGAATGAATGCGTTTAAATTGGTCGTGCTCCTGAGTTCGAGTGCTGTGAAATAAGTAGCTTGCTTTAATGGGGTGCTCTTGCAATTTTTTTACCATTTTATTCAAGCACTATCTCAAAGAAATACCAGCTTTAAAAAATTTGCTCAATTAAAACGATTTGAGGAAGTTATGTAGACATGTACAATTTGTACACGGTACAAACTGTTCAAATTAGAACGAAAAGCAGAGAAGTTAGAGAACATCATCAAGAATAGACATCATAAATAAACCAATTTAAGCAAATACTTAAATAATTATCTGATCCAACAATATTTTTCAGTAAAAAAACCCAAAAAGTCAGGTGACTATAAAACGTCGGCTGATGATACAAATCATTAGACAAAAAGTACGTAAATTCTTACACGCACAATAAAAATAAAGCGGACAACACCAAATAAATGTTCATAAAAAGGTTACGTGACAGACAAAATTGTACTTCTTATAAAAATTACCGATCTTAAGTGTAGCCACCGACAAAAAAAACAAATAAAATCTTTAAGGAAAAGGTTAAACTGCAAATAAAGTACAGCAGTTCTTTCTTTAACGACAAAATATCAAAAAAAGAAAGCATTCAAAAACCATTATAAAACTCTCTTAAAATATATAATAGAAATTTACACTGTCAGAAATACTTTTTTCAAAAAAAAGCAAGAAACAAAAACAACGACGTGATTATTGGCGATTTTATTTATTAGACTTGATTCGGGGCCACAAGCCAATCAGGTTACGGGGAATGTAACCCTCACGCTCGCCGATCCGGGCCCACCACCATTCCGACTCCCTGCAAACAAGTAACGTGTCAATTTGGGTAACTTTTGCCGACCATGAAACAAACAAGCGGAAGCTTCATTTAAAATCAAGGCTATACTTGGGATTTGCAATTGAAGAGCAGGTGGTTTACCTACGATAGGCAAAGATGATGTCATAATGAAATTAAAATTTACAAAGTTCCACTTTTTATAGAGCAATAAATAACTAAAAAACTGTTTGCATAACATATACGCAGACAATTACAATCACGATGAAGAGAACGAAAAAAAAAGCTAGAATTTTGTCCTTCCCACTAAAGCATATCTGAGCGGTTATAAAATCTGGCCTGTGACTATCAGTTAGGCGGCTTTTAGCGAAAATTTCGAAACCTGTGATTTTTAGCAAGCCATGTTTTAATCCACAGCTTTAAAATGAAGTAGTTAAATTCGCTAATTATTGTTAAATATCGCATACTTTTAAATAGTGTTTAGTATAACTTGAAATATCCAATAAACTTTTTAAATAGAAGTAAATTTTATGCATACTTCAAGGTATGCGTTTCGTTTTAACGTTTTTTTTAGTTTTCTTAAAAAATTAAATTTTAATTAATAAGTCGTTACACGAAAGTTTGAAGAATTCTCTCGCAAAAACAACTTTATTGCTTCATCGACATAATTATATCACGTTTTAAGACCGGTCATCAGCAAATTAAGTTCCGAATTGTCTTGTCACAAGAATGCAAACTACGTTAACAAGGAGAAAACCATTGTAAAAGATGGTAATTATAAAAAGTAGTCTTGAAAAACATGAAGGTCAAGCATTGCGATACCCTATTAAACCTCGAAAAATAGGAACAATTAAACAAAAAACAGCGGATTTGATTTTAAATTAAAATTAAAAACGTATAAAGAGTAATTTAATTAGCATACCGTTAAATATAATAACTGAGCCGTTTAAAATTTGAAAATACTAATTAAAAAAATATTTTTCATATAAAAACATTTTAATATTTTTCGTAAATTTATTTCACAAGAACTTGAAATTCAAACCAATTTCGAAAGCAATCGCAAGAAAAGCGCGATTCGAATTTGATTTTAAAATGGCGCAAAGTATTCAGCATCAGTGAGTCGCCTCGTATGTTTTTAATAAGAATCAAATCGCCGTATTAGGCGTTACGATCGCAAGCGCTGGCTATTTTACGACTGAAGAAGCACGCTTGGGCACAAGTTGTCTGAGCTCGCTAAAACAAACATTTCGAGGTTCGATGCAGAGAGTTAATAAACGAACTGGCAAACAAGCTTGCTTCATTAACGATTAAACAAACTTTTTCTGCCTGATTATTATTTGCTTGAAGCTAACGCCGACAAAAAAGAAACTTTGATTTTAACCGACTTTCTCGTGCGGGCTGGCAGATTTTCATCAGTTTGAAGAATTATTTTCGAAGAAACTTACTTATTGTCGCCTCTTCTGAGAATCGTCATCAAGTCGCCATCTTGAAACGAAAGTTCATCGTCATTCTCGGCAACGTAATCAAACAGCGCGTAAACCTGACCCTGACGAGCAACCCCTAATTTCTCCTGAACAAAAATTCTTCGATTACTTTTAAAGTTTACAATTATAATATGTTCCAATGATTATAAATATATAATTTTCATTAAAGGTCAGTTTAAAATTTTTTAGGCCAGTTGTAACAATAGCGATTTTTTCTAGAAAACCAAGGAAATTTAAAAAATGAACACAAACGTTCCGTATGAGATTCATTACAGCTGATTGAAAAGAGGAAAATTAATCGTGCTCAATGGCTCATAACAGTATCGACAATCAAATTCGCTGGTCGAATCTAAAGACGTTTCAAGGTTGCTGAATGAATATTGATAAAAAAATCTATAGCATGAAATCCATAATTGCTATAGCAGTTTTCATAATGTATTTTCGAATCGATTAATCAATAGCTTTGTATTCATAAGGTCAATTACGATTGCATGAAACAGCGATATTCAATCAGTGGGAGGCAGTAGGCTATTTTTTTCAGTGGGTCACGAAGCTTTGAAAAAGCTAAAGCAATATGAGAACTAAATTATACCATTAAGGTGAATTAAGAGGCAAATATCAAACAAATTACAGCTGATCATAATGCGAACAATGTTTAAAACAAAAGGCTTCAATTTAACAGTGGAAATCGGAAGATGCAATTCAATGCGTAACTCGTGATTGTGTAAAATTCAAACAGTAAAAAAAAGTTAAAATGAAAATTATTTTATTTCGGAATAGTTGTAGGTTTTATTATCAGATTTCTTCTTGCAAAATCTATTTTAGCTTTTTTAATAAAAATCATAATGTACTTTTAGTACATTTCCTGACAATTAACAATTATTCAAAGGGTTTAATTTTTTTTGAAGGACCAAAGTCTTCAAAAATTGGATATTTCTATTAAAGCCGGTTGTTGCAAAATCGACTTTACTGCGGCACGAGTGGCACATTTGACGTTGTTTTCGTTGCTGAACAAATTTTCTTTGGTTTCGCATTAATGTTTTCATAGCTAAAAGGTTGAAAGTGAGAAACTTAAAGCTAAGTTTAATGATATAACAATATATAGGTTGCTTAAGTTAGTTAAACTAAAAGAACACTCACAACTATGTCCGAACGAGCAAAATAGAATAATCTTTATCAGATGCGTAAAAAGCCAACGCCAATTTAAAGCAAGCTCATCGATTCAGTTTATTTTTTAATTCGCTTTTAATAAAATTATACTTCAAAGAAGTAGCCACGGTAATTCAACTTTTAACTCCCCTCCCCCAACACAACAGGGGCAGCGGAGGCGCGGAGTTACTCAGGACTTTTTTTTATTGGAACCGGTAAGCCACAAAACCTACTTGAACTCCGTGCAAATATTCGTAGCAGGGCAGGTAACCTTCGTCGAGCTCTTCGCACTTGTCAGCGGCGGTCTCGCTGTCGCTCAGCGTCGTCGCGAACACGCAAGCGCCGTTCTCGACTAAGAAGCGAGACATGGGGAGATTGTTGCACGACGCCGAGCAATGGAGCGGGGTCCAGCCGTCGGCGTCCGCGGCGTTAACGTCGCTTCTGTACAAACGAAAAAGAGAAAATAAATCAGGGTTGGCTGCAAACATAATTACAGATTTCGTATGCGTGTGTGTTGTGATAGAAAACAGACTCTAGCTTTTACTTTCATTAAGCAAACCTATAAAACAACAAACATAAACGTCGTAGCAGATGCAACACGCCGAAGACACAATTTAGCACCTGTTACGCTGCATAGTTAAATCAACAATGTTCAATTCCTAACATCGCGATGCATAATAACGGAGAAAGGCAGCAAAATCGAACAACTCGAGGCCAAGATTATAGTGCTTATCTGCTTAGCAGTTTCAGGCAAAACCTTAGGTTTCAAATTTTTACGAAGCTGACCTTTTACATGCTTCGACTCGACGTCAACCGAATTTTTTTAAATCAGTGAAAAATTAAAGGATTTTAAAAAACTTTTATAGTAGAACGTGCTATGATAAATGAAAAAGAAGTTACTTGTGTATAAGTAACGGTACGAATCATGGCAAGATAGCATCGCCGTTTCATAAAACTTAAAATCATACTTCAAGATATGGATCATAATTTGATTTTATCGATTTCCTTTTTAAAGCAGAGGAGACTTCGGCAGCTCGAAATTGTACTTTCGGGCAACACACGAACTAGTTAGTTGATTGAAAACTTTTCCGGGAGCTGGTAAACAAGCATTAATCCGAAAACGAACAGTGTGAACGTGTTTTTGAATCTTTTCAACGTTTTCGTTTCATAAATTCAAAATCCGGCTAACTTTAAATAATAAACTAAAAACCGAATTTGCAAAAATAAAAAAGGCCATTAGCACACATTTAAAAAACAACTTCAACCCACCCGTAATGCACGAGGAACTTGACAAGATCAAAGTGACAAGCGCAAACAGCGTTATGCAGAGCAGTAATTCCTTCGTCGTTCGATTGGCTCGGATCGGGAACTTGCGACACGACGCGCTGAACCAAATCGAAGTCCCCCTCGAGCGAAGCATCGAGCAAAAGGGCAAACGGATCAAAGCGAATCCTTCTGCTTGGTTTCTTTTTACCGGATGGAAGCCTAAATCGAGATTTTTCTTTATAACGCACGAGTTAAACTGAGAAAGAAAAAATAAAGTTAAATGTGACCGCTACAGTTTGGTCTATGCAACTGAACCATGCAATTGCATAGACTAGGGATGTCCAACCTGTGGCCCGCGGGCCGCATTGCGGCCCAGCTTACTTAAATTTTTTAGTTATATTTTCATAGCTGTATCGTAGGTTTCTCAAAACTGTGTTCCGCGAACTTACTTTTTTGACGAAAATTGAGAAATCAGAGTAAGATCAAAATGAAAATATTTTTCTAGAGATCACTAAGTTTTTGAGACAAAAATCGAGAAATCAGAGTCAGATTTAAAGTAAAAATCAGGGATGCGAACTCGGACCTCGTTGATTCGGTGCAGTGCAACATAGCTGGACTCGAATTCAGACTCGCCAAAAAGTAGCCAGTCCGACTTTCTAGATTTCATGCAGGGTTGACGATTTGAAGGTTTCGCAGATTATTGTTATCAATACTTATTAACAAAAAAATTTAAACCTTGAACGAAAAATGGAAGAAAGGTAAAGTATATAATTTCTTTTATATTGTTTTTTTTCACTATTCTAAATTTTATAAATTTTATAAATGTTTATTGTATGTTGCGCTCAAGATCGTCACTTTTTTTGTAATACCAATTGTTCAAACAGAGGCGCCGGAAAGCTATTTTAAAAAAGCACTCTTTTTATAAAAAAAGATTGTACAGAATTTCCATTTTGTGTCGGAACCGTTTTCAGCGCATATAGCTAGTGATGGGGAAAAATATTATCACTTTCAATCAATGTGCAAAATCGCCATTATCGTCCCAAATTTTTGGTAAAGACTAAAAAAAAAGGTAATCGCTTTCAATCAGTGTCCCAAATCCCCATTTTTGTTTTTATTTATAGGTGAAAACTAAGAAAAAGGACAACACTTTTAATCGAGTCCATGATCGCTACTTTTGTTCTAAATTTAAGGTGCAGAGCATAACTAAAATAATGACATTCACCTTCAATCAATCTGATATTTTGGTCAAGTTTTTATGATCGGAACAAATCTGACTCAATGTTTCTGCATCTGGGCACCAGTAGGCTATACTTCTTTTTTGAAAAAAACAGGGGTCAAAAATGCAGGGATGATTGCCCCTGCCTCCCCACTTCCGGGCTCTCCTGAGGCTCAATACTTATACAAAAAATATTGCCAGTTAGATTTTATTTCAACTTATGTCAGTTTTTGACTGGCTTTTTCTATAAAAGTCAAAGGGACAATTCTTATTATTAGGCAAGAATACGCACTCGGGACTCGGACTAAAATTCGCTTCAAACTTGACGAGTCGCATGTCTGGTGAAAACCTTTTCTTTAGAGATCAATAAGTTTTGCGATAAAAATTGAGAAAATAAAGTCAGATTCAAAATGAAGACGTTTTTGCGGCCCGCCGTTGGAACTAAATTTATGATTTGGCCCATTATGAAAAAAGGTTGGCCATCCCTGGCATAGACCAAACTGTAGCGGTTAAATATTAGTAATTGCGATTGCCGATAAAATATTAGTAGTAGTCAAGTTAAACGAACAGTAACAAGGCTTTTCTGTATAGCTTTTTTCAATAAACGCTTTTATTGAACAATCAATAAAAAAATTACTTTAAAATTCCTTTGGTAGGAGTCGCGGATAAAGACGAAAGGGAAGGTTGGGATGATAGCGGCGACTCTGGAACAGGTTCCCCAACAACGCTGTGCTTCAATTCATAGGGAGGAGGTGACGCGATGTTCGATTTGGTTGGCTTGAAGCGAGCAGCAGACTGATTTTGTTGCTTTAGGAATTCTTTCGGTGTGAGATTCTTTTCATATGACACAGTATCAATGGGAGAACCCAAGGATTCAGGTTGATAAGTCATCTGATTGGAGTTGAATGGTGGCGAGATAACATGATTCGAGTCGTCATATGCAGGCGGTGGTGTTGATCGCTGGTTCGGCTCCAGTAAGGAGCGATGAAAAGGTATATCAGCTTTTTTGTACAGCTTATCGTAGGCAATTTTAGGCACTACTGGGCGTTGCGTCCTATCAGCCTCCGAAAGAGAGCTGCGTTTTTTTAATGGTCGAGGTGCATGAGCAAATTTGCGTCTTAGCGCTTCGATATCGACTGAAAACGAACGTTCCTCGGCAAAAGAATCGCGGCTTTCCGGACTTTGATCCAAGCTATTTGCGGGATGGACTACAACTGGTGTTGTTTTCTTTATAGAAGTTGGATACGGAGGTGGAGAATGCACATGAGATGACGACTGCGATGTCGACTTTAACACTGATGCATTCAAATCAATGTTGGTGTCTTTAGTATGTGTTGCTCGTACGTCAGTAGGCCGTTTATATGTCAAGTTTTTATCAGATGTTGAAGTAACAGGAGAATCTAAAGATCGGCTTTTGGTACTGAGTGGATAATAATTACCAACACTAGTCTGTGATTGCTGTTGAGGAAAACTTGAAGGCAGTGATTTCGAATTTGATTGTTGTAGATTTGGACTTGGGATGAGGGGGTGGACTTTAGCTGTAAATGAATCCTGCCTTTGGCTGGATGAATCCGAGTAAAGCTGACCGGCTGCAGAGTCCGGTCTCTGCTCTTTGTTTGCACTTGGAGGCATTGACTTGTTATAAAAATCTCTATTCTCCTGAGCTTTGGCGTAGCTACTATGATTGTCAAGAAAGGATGAGAGAGCTCTTTGCCTTCCGAAACTTGGAATAGCGCCATTCGCTTGTTTTCGAAGATTGCTTTGTAAAGGGACTTCTGACGATTTTTCTAAAAGATTGCGACCGACAGTCGAAATCGCATAAGACGACTGAGACGTCGATGCTTGGTTGTAAGAGTCATTTGCATTTTTTGAGGGTGGAACAGATATCTGAAAAAAATCATAAAGTCATTAGTAGGACCATTTTTTTGATCTTAAAAAATTTGTTGATTAATTTTTTAAATTTTGACTTTTTATGAAAAAACTTTGGTAAAGACATTGCAGAAACGACAAGTTACAACAGTTTAGAAAAGTATAACTGTATTTTTTTATTTTTGTCAACATGGAGATAAAAATTTTGTTTTATCTTATACTTTAGGAATCCATGATTACAAACACATAAAAAAACGTTCTTGGCATAACAATAATTTTTATATTATCTTCAACACGCAATCAGAAAAATAATTTTATGCATCAATATTTATGGTTTTGATATAAATATTTTTTTTAACAAACTCGCATAAAGAGATACATTTTCGTTTCAATTACATCGTCGTTAAAGTTGAAGGGCATCCACATCGGATCAGACACAGACAGGACTGGAACCGAGAGTTTACCTTCTTACTACCCAGGCTGCTGCTGTACTGCCCCGATCAGATGCTAGAAGATATGGTGTTAAAGTAGAATCGGGTGTGGTCATCCAAAACCATCACTCCGTGTGATACTTGAGTATGGGGCACGTTGTTGAGACGTGATTTGCGGTTTGTTCAGTGGCACCGCACTAGCAATTGGGTAAAAGTGTAAAACCCCATTTGTGGTGACGCAAATGGAATTCCCAACACCAAGTTGCACGCGGTTGGGCTTAACTAGGTTGTTCTGGGCATGCCTATTTCAACAGGTTTGGTACAGGTCCTAGAAATGAAAGCATGGAGCCTGTGCGTACTCTCACAGTACACTGTACTTCATTTATAATTTTTTCACTGAGTAACGTGGATGCTTAGTACGGCGCGGTTGTTTAATAGTTTCCGGGCAGCAGATATAAACTGGCGTCTGGACCAAGCGGCTCTTTTGACAGCCACTTGAAGAACCGCTTAATAGACCATGTAGTATGTGGTAAGGGTTCAGTGGACCATTGCTAGGCAAAGAGAGTGCCGTTCTTTCAATGGGAGAAGTTCAGTTGGATAGATGCCCAAAAGAGTTGGTATAAGTGGTACTTTAGAGTGAGACGCCGGCATTTGGTGACATGGCGCAAGGCGTCATTCAAAACATTGCCTATGCAGCGAGTTGTGTGTGCTGCGACACCCAAACTGGTGTGTAGTACTCAGCAATCCTATACAGTAGTTCAGAGATAGGGCAGCTGTACGCAGTGCTTCGGCACTAGCGCTCTATCCTGAACCCATACGTCGTCTCGGCGGCGTGACGCTGAAGATAATTTTTTGTGCAATCTCTCAAGTTGGTAACGAAACGTGAACGATTTGTCTATAGTTTTATCCCAAGTTGGAACTGGACAGAAGGATAAAAGTTTATCGTTGCTGTAAATTTTTAGCTCACGTTTGACTCTCAGTTGTCTAAGTAAAAGGCTGCTGTCAAAGTTTTTGAAAGACTGAGCTTCAACCTCCACGCTTGTAGTTACGCTGAAAGTGCAGTCATACCTCGATTTAAACGAGGGCGTGAAAAGCCTCCAAAAGTGGCACAAAGTTGGTAAAATGTTGTAAAACATGTAAAACGTTATCACTAATTGAGAAATTACACAGAAGGCAAAAAACTCTTAGAGAGCCGCTAAAGAGTCGCAGCTGTCAAAGTCTTGGAATATCGGGTATAAACTGTAGAAACAAATTTAATATTCAAAAGTATTTAGAGCTTCTCGAAAAATAGCAAAAAATAAGGAAATGAGTTTTTGTATAGAAAATTTAGTGAGATAAATTTTGACTTTATTTAGATTTTTTTTGACATAATTTTAACTTTATTTAAAAAAACTTTGACTTTATTTTGATCTATAATAAACTTATTGAAAATACTCCAAGCAACCGAAACTAACGTTATTGCAAGTTTTATGAAAATGTCCTGAAAAAAGACTTTATTGACTAACGGGCCCTAGTTATTTGTAACTTTACATAAAACGGTTGTACAATAATGTGAAATTGAACTATATGATTGGTTTTGCTGCGTTTAATAAAGTGAAACACGTGATATTACAAAAAAAACTCTTGGTTAACAAATAATAACTTTTTTCTTATAAAGTATGCGCCCATGTTATACAATAAAACTAGCTATCTCCGGCAAAAATATGTAATTTTGATAAATTTCATCTTTAACAATGAATGCTGTGCTTCAATTATTTCTTAAAAGAAAAAACCAAAACTGAATAATAAATCGCGGACTATATGTTTAAAGGCTGGCAACAATAGCTTAAAAGTTTATTTGGCAGGCAACTGATAGAAATAGCACGTTATAAAATTTCAAGCGTATTCTAAGCATTCACATTTACGGCACTCCTACAGATAATTTGTAAATGTGTCAGTGTAAACCTTGATCACAAATTCGAAAGCAATTAAGCGAATCGAGTTTCGTAAACAAACTACGACTTTTAACCTTCAAAACTACGTCGAAACTGAAGTTAATTTGTATGGATTATGATATTCCATTCTTGAGCCCCAAAAGCAGAGAGATTCAAAACGGAACAAAATCTTGCATCATATTAAAAAGGCAAGGTGAGCGCTTAACAAATTTAATATTAAAATACTTGTATGATAACTTGCACTTCGTAAAAAAAACAAGTTAGCCTTTCCGCGAAGAAAGTCAACTAATTAACAATATAAATTAAAGAATAAAATAGGTTGCTACAATTAAATGTAAAGTTTAATTTAGTATTTGGCAAATAGTAGGCCGTGATCCATTTTTAGGCCCTTAAATATTTTTCAAACGTCGCAAAACTTATATTTTCGGATGCGAAGATCTGAAAAAACGGCGCTAGTCCAAATAGGAAAGCTCGTTTTTGTGATATTTCAAGGACTTTAAAGAAGGTTTGGGGAGTCAACATAAAATTTATCCATAACTATAACCTAGATACAAATCAGTCAATTACAAATTGCTAAATGCTAATAAAACGTCGAAGAGATCTCATGTTTTCAGTAGCATGAACGGTTCCGTTTATCATTATTATTTGTTCGCTAATTACAATTTACAAACGATTGCAAAAGTAAAAGAAAGCAATAAAAAATAAAAACAAACGATAAAAGTTTCGACCACTCTATCTCTGTATGATTCAAATCAAATTTTTATCATATGCACTCAAAAATTATTCAAGTTAAAGCAAACAACATTACTTACGAAAGGATTTGTTTGTTTTACCAAGGGTTCAACCGCAGCGACATTAGTATGCATTCGTGGTAAAGCTCCAGCAGAAGAGCTTTTAAAAATCTTTTTGTCATTTGGCACAGAACTGGAATTAAGCTTTTTTTGCTCCAGTCTGTTGGCCAATTCTTCGATTTGGCGATTAAGCACCGCAACATCTTCAACTCGACTGCTTAAATACTGTTTTTTCGCCTTTAAGCTTTTCTGATGGTCACTATGAACTTGGTTTAAAGCGATGACGTCGTTTCTTATTTTTTCAAGTTTATAATCGTAACTGTTTTCTGAAAATTAAAAATTTTTATTAAAAAGAGAAAATAATTCGATATTACGAGAAATGTGTTAAAGAAAAAGAGATGTGTTATGCTAAAATACATTACCGGTAAATAGGCGGTTTGTTTTTCTATTTTAGCGAATATAAAGTTTTTCTATGACAACTTAATTAAAACACCAAAACATTAAAACTATAACAGAATTAAAGAAAACAAAAATACCTGAGTCTTTTGTTTTGAGGTCATTAGAAACTTTCCATCGTCTTAATTCGTCAAGACGGCCAGTAAGTTCTTGAACCTAATTTAATAATTATACAACCCTGTAAATTCCAGCAAACATCTCGGAGAAAAAAAAATCACCTGAGACAAGAGAATCGAATATGTATTTTGTTTGTTGTGATATTCATCTCTAAGGGAATCAACTTCACGAGAAAGAAAAGAATTTTCGGAACTAAAGTTAAGATAAAATATGCCAAAAATTAAACAAAAAAAAAGTTTGAAAGTAGACTTTTAAATAAACCATAAGTATTACTGTAAGAGTAAACAAATACATTTTTTGCTCCAATTTTTCTTTTAAAGCTTGAACTTTAAGCAGTTTTCCTTCTTGGGCTTCAACAATCATCCGAAGCTTTTGTAAACGATCGTTTTCATTTGTGATAGTTTTTGATTGAGATAATTGCTGTTTTAAGAACCTGTACCCACAAAGTATAATTTGAACATTATAATTACGGTTTTAAACGGAATGATAAACGGTTGAATGATAAAAATATTTTAAAATCTAAACAGTCAAATAAATTACACAAATTGCTCATAATCTACTATTTGCATAAATCTAGAGGTATTGGTAAAATAGGTAAAAACAAATATTGTATATTATATAAATAATCTCCACAAACAAAACTCACTCTTATTAACTTTAACAAAAATGTAGCAAACTTTAACCAAACAGCTTTGATTTGATGCCTTGACAATACATTAAATCTAGATTTTATATCCTTTGCGCAGTACTAGAAAACGCTTTGAATTGTCCCAAGATAAAATATTAAAAGCAAAGACTTAAATTATTCAAAATAAGTTTTAAAATTTATATTAGTTTTTGGGTTCTGGTAGCTGTTTATCCTAGAATGTTATTTTTTTTATAATGTAAACACATTAAAAAATTAAACTAACATTTAACCATTATTTACTGAATTTCAGAACAAAAATAAATAATATTTTCTTGAACCAAACAACTAAATTAAAAGAAGGCTAAAAACCTAGTTGCTCATTTAACAACTTTATATTAATTTTTTTTTTGCATAAGCATGTTTATTTTAATATGTTCCAATTCCTTGACAATTACAATTCTAACAACACATAGAATCAATAAAATTACTCAGAAAAATTTAATAAATTAGAATTTCTACAAATTAATTTAAATTATTGGTTAAAATCAGGCAAATTACAACATACAAACACACATTATATATTTACTTTAATTTTTGTTCTTTTGAAACCAAAATGTTTTGCTGTAACTCAATTTGCTTTTGCTGTTTTTGTGCAATTTCCTTCAACTCATTTAAATTCATTTGTTCACCACTTGAATTCATTATTTGTCCATCATTTGATATATATCCTATGCCAAATAAATTAACAGCAGCATTTTCGCTTTGCTTCATTGCTTGATTTTTTGTGGTAAATAAACTTGTATCAAGAAATAAGAATAAACGTATTGTTAAATCACATTTTCATGGGAAACTTGTAAATATTTAAAAATATGAAATTAGCAAAAATGGCTTAATCTTGGTCCTTCATCATCAAACATTACACCTCCTCCTACATTTTATTGCCTAAAAACTATAAATCACATAAAACCTATAACAATATTTTTATGTCAACACATTAATTGATTTTTCAACTATATAAGCCATACAGAAAAAAATCACAAAATCAAAAGACATTTTTGCTGAATAACTGCACTTTGAAATAACAGAATGGTTAAAGTAATCAGAATATTAATCAGAATGTGGTTAAAGTAATCAGAACTAAATGCTTTTTTTGATTGCATTAAAGCTAACAAAATAAAACAAGTTTATTGGAAAGTAAAAATTTAGTTTAAAATTACACTCAGAATGTGTCAAAAACAGATCTTTTTCACTAAATCGTCGTCATCGTTTGAAGGGCATCCACTACAGGTCAGACACAAACAGGACTGGGACCAAAGGTTCATTCTTTTACTACCCCAGACTGCTGCACTGCCTGAATCAGATGCTGGCAGTGGTGTTATTAAGCCAGCAGCGAGTTTTGTCATCCAAAACCATCGCACCTTGTGCTCCATGTGATGCCCAATGTATAGGGCACACTGTTAGTACATGGTCTGCGGTTTGTTCAGAGGTGCCACACTCGCAATTCAGTGAAGGAGCGAGACCCCATTTGTGCATGGACGAATGGAATCACCCAACACCAGTCCTCAGGCGGTTGAGCTTAACCCAAGCTACTCAGGGTAAGCCCATCCCAAACAGGCCTGGCACCGGTCTGGGGCACAAAAGCACAGAGCCTGGAAGCATTTTCACAGTACTCCGTTTTCCATTTGTGATTTGTCCATTCAGAAGTGCAGATGCCAAGTCTGGCAAGGTTGTCCAAAAGGTTCCACACAGCTGGAACAAATGGGCATCTGGATCTTAGTCTCAGTTGGCGAGTATCTGAGGACCCACTTAAAAGACCATACAAGATATGATCGAGGTCTAGAAATCCACAGTAAGCCAAGGAGAGTGTTGCTCCCACTCGGCGAAGCTCAGTTGGATGGATGCCTGAGAGTACAGGTAGGTGGTTTGTTGAAGTGGGATGCAGGCATCCAGTAACTATGCACAAGGCGTCGTTCAAGACACTGTCGATGAGGCAAGTGTGAGCACTGCCACACCAGACTGGCACACAGTACTCAGGTGTTGAGTAGACTAGAGATAAGGTGGCTATGCGTAGTATTTTAGCACCAGCACCCCATCCCCAGCCCACGAGTCACCTCAACAGTGTGACGTGTGAGGATAGTTTTTTGCGCAATGCCACTAAATGCTGATAAAACGTGAGCAATCTGTACAGTTTTACCCCAAGATAAGTAGGGGTTGGACAGAATGGTAAAAGTCTACTGTTGTTGTTGTAGACCTTTAACTCACATTTGACCTCTCGGTTATTTAAGTAAAAGGCTGCTGTCATCATCTTAGTGTGACTGAGCTTCAACCTCCAAGTCTGGAGATACGCTGAAAGTGTAGACATGTCTTGGCTTAAAGTCCCCTCCAAGTCCTTCCAGTTTCCAGAAGAGAGCAACAATGCTAAGTCATTAGCATAAGCAAACTTTCTGGAAATCATGGAAGGAAGATCATATGTATAGACGTTAAATAGGAGATGAGCCAAGACTGATCCCTGAGGAACACCGTTTTTAAGATGACATAGCCTGCTTTGCTTGCTGTTACTGGTGGTAAGGGTGAAACTTCAATTTCAGACAAGTTTCATGATCATTTTGACCATGTGCTTATCCGGAAGTAGTCTCAGCAGCTTGCAGGTAAGGCCACAGTGCCAGACAGTGTCATAAGCAGCTGTCAGATTGACAAATATGGCACCACCCTTCTTTTTAGCCTCAAAAGAATCCTCAATGTTCTGGGTTAGCAGAATAACTTGATCTATGGTTGACTTCCCACGTCAGAACCCAGCCTGCTCTTTAGGGAGCAGTGGATCAACTAATGGTTTAATGCAGGCATAGATAAGCCTCTTGAGGATCTTGTAGGGGACACAGAGCAGAGATATCAGTCAATAACTCTTTGAGTCCCCAATGGGCTTTGCTGGTTTGGGGATTGTGACCACAAGTGCTCTTCTCCAGATTTTGGAAATTTTGAGTCGGCGCAAACAGGAAGAAAGGAAGTCACGTAACCAGGACTTCAAAACATTTTACTAAATCACAAGCCTACTCTCAATATTATTTTATAAATAAGTGGACTTAGAATGACCACTTGAAGTTATATGACAAATTTAAACCAACGATATTTCAACTATTTCAACTGAGATTCTGTGATTTTAAGATACGTATAGCTGATAGTCGATTCAAAAATCACCATGAAAAAAAATATTTTAATGTTTTTTGAAAGCACAGAAAATTTTAGAATTTTTTAAAACTGTTTATAACCATTTACATCAAATTTATAAATCTACATAAAACTTTTGAACCAAAAAAATCTATATTGTCTTAAGAAAAATTATTCAAACAATGAAGATTTTGGCAGCAAGTACAGAAAAAACTGGAGCCAATATTGAAAATATTTAAAAAACTGTGTCAAAATAAAAATATAAATTAAAATACTATAAAACTTTGTCATCATCATCAAAATTATCTCTATTTAACCCCCTAACTTCCAAAGTAATGCCAAAGGCTTTCAATATAGGGCAGCATTCAAACAATTACCATGACTTGTTTTTGAAAATGTGAGAGAATATTACAGTCTGGTTGAAAATTTTAGTTTTTTTTTTCAGTTTTTCAAGTAATATGACTGAGTTGCTTGTTAAGACTGTTGAGCAGAAGAATGTGCCTTTAAGAGTTTTTTTGAAGAAAACAACAAAATGACAAGAGTAGGATTTGAATTTCAACAATGTCAATTGCATGTGTCATCAATATGACACTTCTACCTACTCAACCACACTGCCTAGAGATAGAATTATAAACAGTGGGTTTT
This sequence comes from Diplosoma virens, assembly GCA_963680785.1. Lineage (NCBI taxonomy): Eukaryota > Metazoa > Chordata > Ascidiacea > Aplousobranchia > Didemnidae > Diplosoma > Diplosoma virens. The sequence goes on along the minus strand of OY796881.1, from coordinate 45,031,613 downwards.
TATACTAGCGATGTACAAACAACCAGTATTGACACTGGCCAAATCAGCAAATTTTTTTAATATTTGGCATCAGGCTTGGCACCGGCCAATTATTTGTAACCTGCTGATCTTTTGGTCAATTAATTAATTAGTTTTATAAAAAAGTATTTTAAATAGAAATATGTGTCTAAGGCCAAACACCATTCGAATGGCTTTTAATTCTCTGCAAAAAGTTTCCCGAACTAAGCCAAGCCAAGTTGAAAGAAAAAATCTTTGTTGGTCTACAAATTCAAGAAGTTTTGAAAGACCATAAGTTTGAAAAAGCTTTAAATGCATTGGAACTACAAGCTTGGCATGCATTTAAATAGATTTGCTCAAATTTTCTGGGAAATTTCAAGTCACCTTCAAATCAAGGTGTTGCAAAATTGCCTGCAACATACAAAGAGATGAGGTATTGCATGTCTTTGAAGATGCATCCTTTTCACTCACCCTAGTTTTTCCTAAAAATCTTGGAGCAGTTAGTGAGTAACAAGGTTTAAGATTTCACCAAGATATCCAACCAATGGAAGAAAAGTATCCAAGGAGTTTGGATTGAGGGTATGATGGGTGATTTTTGCCAACTCAAATATACATACAGAAATCATATGCCAAACATTTTTAAATCTTTAATTTAGAAATGGTATTCATTACAATACTAAGGGGTGCCCAGATCAAAAGCAATCATTTTGCCATGCTATCCTTAAACAGCCTTTCTTAAGGCTACTCAAAGAAACCTTTTTTAAGGCTATTCATAAGCAGCATTTGTTAAGGCTAGTCATGTACAACTAGCAGTTTTTTCAAGACCATTCAAGAACAGTTGTTTCAAGGCTTTCAATAAGCAGTTTCTTTCAAGACTACAATACACAAAAAAGAGTTGGCCCATTGTCCAATTTTCAGTCTATCGACAAACACCGACACTGGTATATTAAACTTGCTTGTTTAATCTTTTATTAACCATAACAGTGTACTAATTTGTTTAGTATGTCAAAACCTAAACAATTGCCATAATGGTAGCAGAAATATTGCCATTCATACAATATAAAATGCCTGCACCCCCTTATATCTACAAAACCTGATGTACTAGAAAAACAACTAATGTCAGATTTGGAATCAACACCATGCTGTTACCCAAAAATAAGTGCTCTTGTTCTTGTTTAGAAAAAAAAAGCTATTTTTTGTTGACCCGTGTAATCTTTAATTACATAAAAATAATGCTTAGTGGTCCTTTAGACTTAGAAAATACTCAGACACAACTTTTTTTAAATTAACCAAATGATCAAACTCTGCCCAGATGGTAGGTGCTTTCTTGAAGCCTGGGCCGTGAGTAAGTCTGTTCATTGATTTCAAAGATGACAGATCAAAACTGAACCTACCAAAGCAGAAGGGTATCCACCCATTCTGATGTTCAGTGTGGGTCTGCTAATTGGCAAACGTCCTTTTCAGGACGGGGCAATGCTAGGATAAAACTGCCCTTTTCAGGGCATATTGCCAACAAGTTCCGAAGATCCACTATTCTTCAGCTGAACATTGTGAACATTGAAGGCCTCACTACAAGCAAGATTAATGTTCTTCATCACCTCGCTATGCAGTCTGAGGCACTCGTCATCCTACTGCAGGAGACCCACTGCACTGATGCAGAGAAGTTGGTGCTACCAAACTACCAACTAGCTGGGTCTTCTTTAAGCAGGAAGCATGGCCTTGCCACGTTTGTCCACAAGTGACTGAGATACACGCTTTTGGACCAATCTCCACCAACATTGGAGATCGAGTGCCTGTGTGTGGACGTTGATGGTTATAAAATAGTCAACGTCTACAAACCACCGCCAATGTGATTGCGAACCCTGGATCTCCCAGTGTTTCCTCACCCCTGTGTTAATGCTGGCGATTTTAACTGTCGTCATGCTGACTGGGGTTATGATGACAATAGTCTGGATGGTGAGTGCTTGGCTGGCTTGGCAAATATTAATTGTTTTGCCCTTTTATATAATGCCAAAGATGTTGTCAGTTTTTATTCCAACTGCTGGAACACTGGCACCAATCCAGATCTAGCTTTCGCTAGCGTAGGTCCAAACAGTTGCTTACTGGATAGATGTGTCCTTGACAAGTTCCCCAGGTCACAACATCAACCTTTGCTTATTACACAACCAAGGTTTGCTGTGGCAGTGCCAAGCATGCCTGTTAAGCGATGGAACTTCCGCAAGGCCAATTGGAGTCACTACATTGATTTGACAAATAAATTTGCAAAGACTTTGTTGCTGCCTGATTCACTTGATGTGGATGCGGCTTACCAGGACTTTTGTAACACCATTAAAAAAGCAGCCAAAAAGACTATCCCACGTGGGTATTGAAATAACTATATTCTGTGTTGGGATGCAGAGTGTGAATCCCTCTATAAAACCTTTCTGCAGTCTCCTCAGGGAGACGATTCAAGTTTGGCTGCTACAGCTCGGCTTGCCAAGCTTGACAGAAAGTGGAGGGATCGATGGTCCAAAGCAGTTCGAAGCATTAACTTCTCACACTCTAGTCGAAAAACATGGAGTATTTTGAACAACCTTACTGGTAGGTCACGACACTCTCCTCATCACTGTCCCGTCAGCCAATGCTATTGCATCTCAGCTGGTTAGAAATGGGAAATACAAGGCTGTTGACCGCAAGTCATCTCGACTTGTCTCTCAAGAAGTGTCTGACCTTTGGAGGGCCACAACACCAGATGCAGTAAATATCTCTGACACTTTTTCACAGAGAGAATTTGCTACTGCCCTCCAACATTTAAAACCAGGTAAAGCTCCAAGCCCTGATTCCATCTACCCTGAGCTTATAGTCCATGCTGGAGCTGCTTTGAAGTCCTGGTTACGTGACTTCCTTTTTTCTGTTTGCGCCGACTCAAAATTCCCAACATCTGGAGAAGAGCACTTGTGGTCACAATCCCCAAACCAGCAAAGCCCATGGGGGACTCAAAGAGTTATCACCTGATATCTCTGCTGTGTGTCCCCTACAAGATTCTTGAGAGGCTTATCTATGCCTGCATTGAACCATTAATCAATACACTGCTCCCTAAAGAGCAGGCTGGGTTCTGACACAGAAAGTCAGCTGTAGATCAAGTTATTCTGCTAATCCAAAACATCGAGGATTCTTTTGAGGCTAAAAAGAAGGGTGGTGCCGTATTTACTGATCTGACAGCTGCTTATGACACTGTCTGGCACTGTGGCCTTACCTGCAAGCTGCTGAGACTACTTCCGGATAAGCACATGGTCAGAATAATCATGGAGCTTGTCCGAAATCAAAGTTTCACCCTTACCACTGATGACAGCAAGCAAAGCAGGCAGCGCAATCTTAAAAACGGCATTCCTCAGGGATCGGTCTTGGCTCATCTCCTATTTAACGTCTATACATACGATCTTCCTTCCATGATTTCCAGAAAGTTTGCTTATGCTAATGACTTAGCATTGTTGCTCTCTTCTGGAAACTGGAAGGACTTGGAGGGGACTTTAAGCCAAGACATGTCTACACTTTCAGCGTATCTCCAGACTTGGAGGTTGAAGCTCAGTCACACTAAGATGATGACAGCAGCCTTTTACTTAAATAACCGAGAGGCCAAATGTGAGCTAAAGGTCTACAACAACAACAGTAGACTTTTACCGTTCTGTCCAACCCCTACTTATCTTGGGGTAAAACTGTACAGATCGCTCACGTTTCATCATCACCTAGTGGCATTGAGCAAAAAACTATCCTCACGCGTCACACTGTTGAGGCAACTCGTGGGCTGGGGATGGGGTGCTGGTGCTAAAATACTACGCATAGCCACCTTATCTCTAGTCTACTCAACACCTGAGTACTGTGTGCCAGTCTGGTGTCGCAGTGCTCACACTCGCCTCATCAACAGAGTCTTGAATGACACCTTGCGCATAGTTACTGGATGCCTGCATCCCACTTCAACAAACCACCTACCTGTACTCTCAGGCATCCATCCAACTGAGCTTCGCCGAGTGGGAGCAACACTCTCCTTGGCTCACCATGGATCTCTGGACCTCGATTATATCTTGTATGGTCTTTTAAGTGGGTCCTCAGATACTCGCTAAGTGAGACTAAGATCCAGACACCTGTTTGTGCCAGCTGTGCGGAATCTTTTGAACAACCTTGCCAGACTTGGCATCTGTGCTTCTGAATGGACAAATCATAAATGGAAAACAGAGCATTGTGAAAATGCTTCCAGGCTCTGTGCTTTTGTGCCCAAGACCGGTGCCAGGCCTGTTTGGGATGGGCTTACCTCGAGTAGCTCAACTGCCTGAGGACTGGTGTTGGGTGATTCCATTCGTCCATGCACAAATGGGGTCTCGCTCCTTCACTGAATTGCGAGTGTGGCACCTCTGAACAAACCACAGACCATGTACTAACAGTGTGCCCTATACATCGGGCACCACATGGAGCACAAGGTGTGATGGTTTTGGATGACAAAACTCACTGCTGGCTTAATAACACCACTGCCAGCATCTGATTCAAGCAGTGCAGCAGTCTGGGGTAGTAAGAGGATAAACCTTTGGTCCCAGTCCTGTTTGTGTCTGACCTGTAGTGGATGCCCTTCAAACAACAACAACGACAACAACGATCAAACTCTATCTTTAGAAAGAAAATATTGATCAAATATTAAGTTTGTGTGTGTTCAAAGTCATTCCAAACCTGAAGTGACTTTGATCAGACTTTAGATGGCACTCTGCTATTAACACGTGATATCAGACAAAAAAACAATACTGCAAAAAGGAGGTTGGGACCTGAACTGTCACAGTCAATCTAATCTGTTACAATCAATTCTTCCTTTGAGGTGTTGTAGGTCAGGGTTTCTCAAACTATGGGTCGCGACCCCAAATGGGGTCGCCTAAAATAATTTTGGGGTCATGAAAGAAATTGGCATTTTGAGAGGACACCTGAAGTTGGCAACGAAAATAGATAAATCGCAGTTCGATTCTGAGTGAAGACCTTTTTTTTTTTTTTTTAGAGAACACCCTGATTTTTGGACAAAAATAGGAAAAATTGAGAGCAAATGGAAGTGAAAACCTTTTTTTTTTTTAGAGAACACCCTGATTTGGAGAGAAAATATGCAAGCCCAGATCAGGCCTCTTTTTTTCTCATGTAACATGAATTTTTTGAAAATTGTTGCCTCGCGCCCCTAAATTGGAATATCCACCACTGATACTGTAGATGATTTTTCCTGCACAAGCATGGTTTTCCACAGGATTAATTAACGTAAAATTAGCCTACACATATAGGGGTTGCAGAAAAATTTATTTTTTACAATGGGTTGTAGAACAAAAAGTTTGATAAACCCTGTTGTAGGTGTTAATCAAGATAGCTGTTAAATGATGAAAACCACTTCAACCCTAAAACTTAAAACATAATTTTAAACTAAAGAGACAAAGTTTAAAAAAGACCTTAAATTGAACAAGTAAAAAAAAAATGAACCACAAATTTGAACAAGTAAAAAAGTAACCCAAATTTGATCAAGTAAAAAAATTTCAATACATAAAATGATAGACAGTCTATGAACTAATTATATTTAAAATTCTTTTAAAAATATCTCAAATTTTAAAAATACATGTATATCTTGATCACTTCCTTCTCTCCATATGTCTTCTTGCAAATAAGAATTAAGCTCAGTTTTTTCAATTCCTTTCATTCTTTTATAGCAAGCTTTCAATTTATTCCAGTTATTTTCAATATGCTGTGGGTGAAACACTTAAAAAACCTCTATGTTGGTTGTACAAATGTGATTTAAAAATCTTATGCTTATAGTTGTTAAACATTATAAAATTCATATATTATTCAATGCAACACTAACAAGTAAAAATAATGACCCTATGAAGTTACAAGTTTAAAAATGACCCTGGGGTCATTTTTTTAACTTGATCCAATTTAAACACAAAATATGTGTTAATTAAAATTGAAAATTTAAATGAGAGTTAAATTTTGAACGTTTTCTACGTAATTGATCTAATACTTAAGCACTAGATAGCCAAAGCTTTGTTAAGGTGCTGCTAAGAATGTAAAATTAAACCTTTTATCAAATTCATTTTAAAACATAAGTGGTTTTTCTTACATAAAAATCTGATTATGTTACTCGCATAACAATAACTACGAAAATTCATTACTGTCAAATAAAAACAACCATTGCTTAAAGAAACTAAGAAAATGATATGGGTAAGGTTGCTGAAATAGGGTGAATCTAGCCACCAATAAAAAAAGAAAACAAGCTGGAATAAACCTGATGATCAGCAGCAACAACATGGATAAACCAATACTGAATAACATTAAAGTAAAAAAATAGATTTCTATAAACTTTTAAAATTTTAATAGATTGAATATTCAGCACATCAGCCAACCTAATTTTTAATGGTCTCTTTAAGAAACCGTAACTGTTTTTTGTCAAGGAAACTAACTAGGAATCCACTCTAAAACACTAAGAGGAAATAAATAAGAGAGCAAGAAAAAAAGGGTCTCTTTAAAAAGTTACCATAAGCAAATTTTTTCAGTGAAACTAACCTGGAATTCCCCTTTTAGCACCAAGACGGAATAAAGAAGAAACTAAGAGAAAAAAGATCTCTTAAGAAGTGATAGTAACTGCAGGGGGATTTGGGTTAGTTTCACAAAGATTGCTTACGATGAATTCTTGAAGAGAAAAAGAATCTTTTTACAAAGGTGATAGTAACCATGGGAGATTGGGGTTAGTTTTGTAAATAAAATTGCTTGTGGTTGCTTTTTGAATTGCCTCATTGTCAGACCTTTTTGTTACAACTAATAAATAATCATAAAACTTGCTATTTTTATCATACAACTTAGTTTAACATTTTATTGCAATGTAAAAATTAACAAACTCTTGACCAAACTTTTAAAGCCTGATTAAATTTAATTTAAACTACACATGCCCAAATAATAGCTAAAAAATTCTTTAAAATTTTAAGTTTGTATACCTACCTAGTTTCTAAGCTACCAATACTGGATATGGCTTCAATACAATTTATTTAAAATTAAGTCATAAAAAGTTCAAATTTTAAGTTGGTATCAGTAAAAAAGTAATAGTAAAATTTCAAAATGTACAAAAATCAATTCATATCCCACAATTAGAACACTATAACTGATAACAACATAGTTTACACAAAGCAAACATTGAAATAAGTTGTATGAAGCATCAGGCTATCTTTGAAAATTGTAAAAGCAAAGGAATTGTCTATGAAAATTAATTTATTTCCAACATATTCCTAGAACATAGTCTTTATTAGACCCAAATAAGTTAAAAATTCAAAGGCTGAAACTTCAATTTTATTCATATCCCAAATAAATTGAAAGGTTTTTTAACTAACTCTTTGGTTTTACCACATTTTACACTTACTTTATTAATTCACTATTTAGGCCAAAAATATACACTTAATAATGCAAAACACTATTTAAAAAACAAAATGTAAACTTGTTTAATTGTAATATCTAGACTCTAGACCAGAGGCATGCAACATATGGCCTGCAAATCAAAATACAGCCTGCAGTGCCACTTTTTATGGCCTACTTCTAGTAAATAAAAAAACAAGATTATAAACATGAGTTAAACAAAAATTATTAAAAAATTGAATTTTTTATGGTAAGATAAGAAAAGATTAAAAGTTGAATAAATGAAACATATTCAATAACTATTATTTTCAGCCTGCTTATAGTTTTCAATCCATATTGCTATTTCTTTTTTATTTACATCACACCATAATAAAATTCAGACAACAAATCGTGGCAATTTGTTTTTGTTGCATTATAGTGCTTGTTAAACATCAAGTTAAAAACAAAGATTCATTCTGGAAATTAGCCTAAAAGCTTAAAATTTCAGGTAAGAGAAGGAAGGTTGATTGTGCAAAAAGACAATTCAGCAATGAGCAGTGCAAAAAATACAGATTCTCTGCCTCACTTCCCTTTTCTAGAAAGCAGAAAAGTTAAAACACAAGGCATCAATTGTAAAGAGTATGTTGAAATGGTTGAAAAACCATCATCTGCATTTGCATCACGGTTGGAAGATTTTCGATATTGCTAAGTCGACTTTCAAATTTTTGCGTCCATTTGACTTGGCTGTTGAAAATATTCCAGATTGTTTTAAATTAAAATAGAATAGCAAGAAAATGCAATTTTAAAAGAGATTATAATAAAAATGATTTTCTAACCTTTTAAAGACGCTATGTGTATGGGAATAACAAAAATTTAGAAAACCACACAAAAAATGACCTCTCTTTTCAGGAGCACATACTGCTATGTGCAGTTCTTTTCTAAAGTTGTTTAGGACTAAATGTCGGAATCAACTAACTGATTGATACCTGTCTGGTCAACTTCAATTTGGTACTTCTTCAGTGAAAGCAGACATTGATAAGACATGAAAAAATAGATGATTTCAGTTATCTCATTAATATTTTAACGTTACGAGTACATTGATTGGAAAAAATTTTTTGCAATACAAGGATTAATAACTAAAGCTGTTAGTAAGTTAGTACCGTACTAAATTGTGTAAGCTGCAGCATTATCACCATTGTACGTTTTCGCCTATTGAGAGAAATAGTTCAGCGCCACTTCTCTAGACTCAGGTAAAGTTTAGTGTAGCCATAAAATCTATCTGCAACTGCAATAAGAAAATGTCAGGGCTGAGGAGTTTGTAATAAAATACTTGACTCCAGCTCCGCTCGGATTTTAAAAAAATATCTTTTTTACAATTACACAGCTCAACAAAAAAATATTTTTTTCTTTTTGCGATAGATCTTTCAACGATTTTATAGTATATCAGGTGCGCTGATTCCAAAAATGACTTTACTTTTGCTGAATTGGCTCTAGTTTTTGAGATAATGCAGACACAATAACTGGCTATAAAAGCTCAGATAACAGCCATATAAACTACACGTAAGAGGCAATTGTGCTGACAAGGAGATTTTGTTTTGCAATAAAGGACCAGTTGTCTCATTTTTAGAAAGGTTAACAAAGCAGAAAAGTCAATAACTGACCATTAGCAATCTTGGAGTCTAAAAAAATTCTAATGAAAAGTTGAAATGCAGTAACTTTTACTATTTTTTTTTTTTATTTATTTTCATTTTTACTCACAATCAACTTGAAATTAATCAAAGTGCATGTAGAAATAAAGATTGTGAATAAGGAAGCAGCGACTAAACGAAGTACGTTATTACATGCACAATGTCAGTTGTGCATGGTCGCCGTACCTTTGAACAAAGCGATGTGATGTTATATTTAGGTTTTCATGTTTTCAGTTTTGCTTTATGTTGCCTGCTATGAGTTGTTCAAGAAGAAGAAGTTGTTGTAATGACCCTGACAGTTTCTGTTACATATGTGGAGAATATATTCTTAAAGAGTATAAAAGGTCTATTACAGATTTTGTTCGCAAAGTATACCGTGCTTACTTTGGAGTTAAACTTGGTGACCAAGACAAGCCATGGGCTCCACATGTTGTTTGCAAATCATGTGTTGAGCACTTACGAATGTGGACAAAAGGAAAAACTAAAAGCTTTAGATTTGGTGTGCCAATGGTGTGGCGAGAACAGAAAAACCACTTTGATGATTGTTATTTTTGTATGGTAGATTTGAAGGGTTTTAATCGTCACAAGAAAAAATCATGGATTTACCCGGACTTAGAATCTGCTAGGCGTCCTGTACCCCACTGTGAATATATACCCGTGTCACAATTTAGTCATCTTCCAGAAAAACCATCAGAATGGGACTTTGTCCACCAAGCTTCAGAAAGCTGTAGTGAAAGTGATGTTTCAAGCATTTTTGAAGAAAGTTCGACCAGTCCGAAGCAGTTTAATCAGGAGAAACTGAGCGATCTCATAAGAGATCTTAATCTATCTAAAGAAGCTTCTGAAGTATTGGCATCCAGGCTTAAAGACAAGAAATGCCTTAGTGTTGGTACGAAAGTAACCTTTTACCGCACAAGGGAGAGCGACTTACTTCCGTATTATCGTTCAGAAGAAGGGCTTGTTTTCTGCTCAGATGTTGAAGGACTTCTTTTAAAAATGGGAATACCTGAATATAAACCTCAAGATTGGCGTTTATTTATAGACAGTTCAAAAAGAAGTTTGAAGTGTGTATTGCTGCACAATGGAAACAAGTATGCCTCGATTCCCATTGGCCACTCTACATTGCTCAAAGAAAAATACAACAATATTAAACAAGTGCTAGAAAAATTGAACTACTGTGACCACCAATGGTTAATATGTGTTGATTTGAAAATGGTCAACTTTTTGCTTGGTCAGCAGAGTGGTTATACTAAATATCCGTGCTTTATTTGTTTGTGGGACAGCCGTGCTCGCAGTGACCACTGGGTGAAGAAGGAATGGCCTGAAAGAATTACACTAACAGTTAATGAATGTAATGTCATCAATGAGCCCCTTGTCCCAAGAGAAAAAATCATTTTGCCACCTCTACACATCAAATTGGGTATAATGAAGCAGTTTGTGAAAGCTTTGCCAGTACACGGAAATTGTTTTAATTACATTTGCAGAGTATTTCCAGGGATGAGCAATAAAAAACTAAAAGCAGGAATATTTGATGGTCCTCAAATTCGAAAGCTGATGAACGATCCAAACTTCACTGCATCTATGACTGAGAAGGAATTTGCTGCTTGGATTTCTTTTACTGTGGTCGTAAAAAACTTTTTGGGAAACAATAAAGTTGCAAACAATTACATTCAGATAGTTGAAGATATGCTTTCAAAATTTCAAAGTTTGGGAGCAAAGATGAGCATCAAGATTCATTACCTCTTTAGTCATTTAGATAGATTTCCAGAAAATCTTGGGGAATTAAGTGAAGAGCAAGGAGAAAGATTCCATCAGGACATTAAAGTAATGGAAGAAAGGTATCAAGGACGATGGGACACCCACATGATGGCGGACTATTGTTGGAATCTTCAACAACATAAGCCATTTGCTCCTCACGCTAGAAAGTCTTACAAGAGGCGATTGGTTTCGTAGATTTGACAGAATGGTAGTTGTTAAAGCTCAGTATTTTCAAGCTTCGTTTGTTTAAATAAATAACGGCAACATACATTTATACGCTGTAATACTGGGTTTTAGTTCCAATACGTTTCTTGCAAATTAACGGTAAATATTGCTGTTGCATCCTTTTTTAGCATTGTAGTTTGCATGGATGCTTTGCATTTTTGTTTTACTGCGTTTACAAAAGAAGATCGAAGCGTACAGTATTGATTAAATAGCATTAAATGAACAACAATGCCATATAACACAGTGTAAGTAATATTTTTACAAAAAAATGCAATTATCTCAAAAACTAGAGCCAACTAGCAAAAATGAATGTCATTTTCGAAATCTAAGCACCTGATATACCCTAAAATCAATATAATATCTGTGGCAAAATTTGTGTGTTGACCAGTGTTATTATTAATAATAATATCTACAGTTTATTTATTCTCCGAAATCATTGGACTTTAGACCAACTCTCAAGCAATTATCTGCACCTGCTTTAAAAACATCCAAAATATGGCTGTTCGCTTAATTCTTTTTATTTTTTGAAATGCAAACGTGTTGATTGCGTTCGCCATTAATAGACCTACGGCGCTGTGGTCGGCAGCGTGATCAATTGATTAAGAGCGTCGTGATTATAATTGATATGGTCACGGTTCAAAAAGGTTCTCGCGCATTCGGTTGTGTCCTTGGGAAAAAAATTTACGACACTTTCCCCTGCTTTGCGGATTTGGCAAGCAGTTCTAAAATTCAGTCATACCTCTAATAAAAACTAAAATAAAAAATTTCAACCAGAAAGCAATATTTTGGCATGTCTTGATGCAGGTCGGCGACTTGGGGTAATTGCTTAAGAGTTGCGCTATGTAGTCTATAGCTTCTCCAATGCTTCTGCAAATCAATGTGAAAAAAATATTGCCGTCTTCATTTCTCACACAACATATTAATAGCCTATCCTGCAAACTTGACGTCCGTATGGTTGCTATAAGTGCCTTTCCAAGAAAAAGTGACTTTTTTCTAAAATTTTGACCCTCAATCCGAGAAATTTTCCTGTGCCCCTGCCCTTTTTAATTCATAATCTCAGCATTGTAGACTACAATTCCGTTAGGATTCGTTTTCACATGGGTAAAAATTATTATTTTGCGATCGTAACTGCACCGCCTACAGCAGTGTTTCTCAAACCATGAGTCGCCAAGACTATGCGGATGGGTCGTGAAAGCTTCTATCTACAATTACTTTTAGCCAAACGTACAATTAGTTTAGACAATTTAATTGCCACAAATAGAATAACAGCACTTCTCCATTGTATCAGTAACTTTTAGACGTTTATAGTCAAAAAAACGCCTTGTTACATTATGTTATCCCAGACCAGGTATCGGGAACCTATGGCTCATGAGCCAGATGTGACTCTTTTGATAACAGCATCTGGCTCTTTTGTTGCCAAGCATAAATTACCACACATAAAAGAAAAATATCGGCGCACACAAGATTTCTAAAGTGAAGACCCTTTTTTAAGAGATTATTACGATTTTAAGACGAAAATCCAGAAATCAGAGTCAGATTGAAGGTGAAGACTTTTTTTTTTAGAGATCATTACGTTTTTCAGACGAAAATTGAGTTTTTAGAGTCAAATTTAAGGTGAAGACCTTTTTTTTTGAGACCACTACGTTTTTGAGACGAAAATCAAGAAATCAAAATAAGTTTGCTCGCGAACAAATTTATGCCCACACACACATACAGCTAAAAAATTAGAGAAACATTGTTGACTGTCATGAAAATACATTTAAAAATAAGCAGCGTTTATGGGTCTTACCCAGAAAGGTTCCCGACCCCTGCATTATGCGCTCACTCAAACTTATTTGGGTCGTAGTCCTTTTTGTAAATCGTTGTTTTAACTCCATTTGGGTTGCAGAAAAAAAAGACTGAGAAACGCTAGCCTACAGTGAGAATTTACAACCAAACTTTTCCAAGCCATCTGGGTTTTCTTCGTAAGAAACCAACCAAAAATTTTTGATATGTTCTATTGATGTGTGCTCCATTCATCGAGCGAATCAACATAAATATTTCTTATACTGGCCTTTTTGTTGTAGTTAATCAAAATTCATAAAAAAAACACATATGGATTGAGAATGTTGAACATCGATTTAAATTTTAATCGTTACTGCTATTCTAAAAGCGGTATTTATTTAACAATGCAATTCAAGTTTTAATTATAGAATGTGAAGCGTAATAAAAATATAGTTGCTTTTAATTTTTAATTTCAGAAGCGTTGTCAAGTGGTTAAAGCGCCGTGGTTGTGATCAAAATGGTCTCAGTTGAAAACCTACTCATGGCATTTTGTTGTGTCCTTGAGAAACATACTTTCCCTGTTTAATGGTCTTGAAAAGCAGTTCTAAATTGCAGTCATATCTCTATATAACTAAAAAAACAAAATAAAAATTTCAACCGGACAGCAATATCTTGGCACCTCCGGAAGCAGGTCGGGGTAATTGGTTGCCCTGAGTATTAGCGCCTCCGTTGATTTCCTGCGAGTCAGGAGGATAAATATATATAGATTAAAAAAAATTAATTTTTCGAAATACAATGCTGTGCGCGTAGTTTGAAATTCTCGGCTTAAAAGCATGAATTTAAGTTTATAATCAAATCTTTTGTTATAGCCTACTCGCTTTTAACACCAAAGGGAGTGAGAAGTAGCAGGTGCCATTTTCAAAACAGGTTTTGCTTCTGGTCTATGGCTATGATATACTAATGAATATAGAAATCTGTTTGCGTAACTGTATCAGATTTATCGAGTCCAAGAATTGTATCTCGAAATCCAGCTTTGAATTAAGAAGTGCCCTTGCACATCAGGTGGTCTCCATTTTGCAAGGACGGCACCATACTTTTCGTATTAACCAGGAAAAATATTACCCACTTTTAATTGAAAGCCTAATTTTTTTTTACTTTGATAGCAAGGTAAAAACTTTTTTACATTCATTTATAAAATGGAAATATTAATAATGTTCGTGTCCGGGAAAGGCTCAGTATGTTACGTATGAATACCGTATTTATCCGATTGTACCGCCCTTGAACGTACACCGCACAAAATGGCAATAAGAAATTATTATAAGCCGCACCTACAACTGCAAAATTTAATTCTTATGATTACCCGTTGTAAAGCTTATGAATTACCTGTACCATTAAAATTTACCGTATTTAAGAAAGCACAAAAGTATTTAATCAGTATTTACTTGACGTCAGATTCACGCATTAATGCCATCATCAATAATAACGTTGAGTCGATTTGTGCTGCTGCTTCCAATCCAGATACCGGTAGGCCTATTATTATTTAGATGTCTATGCTCAAGCAATAAAAACTACCGGTAATTAACCTAGTTTTTCGATGGTAGTCACGCTTCAATAGTTCTCAATTCGTAGCGAGGTTTAAAATGTTCACTTCTGAGCTCGCTACACTTTATATGATTCTTATTTTCACTGAAGTGCTGTGATAAAAATTTTTTAACCCCCCTTGAAAGTAAGCCGCACAAAATAAAAGCAGAAAATAATTTGAGCCGTGGCTTACAATCGAAAAAATGCGGTAATGTTTCTTACAAACCTACACGAACCCACAACAATTATTTGATTTAAATAGCAGAATAATATAGGGGGCTTAATTTTGAAAATTTCAAAAATTGAAAATGAGGCCCTCAAAATTTTATAGTATGAAAGTAAAAATTAAGAATAAAATTACTCTTTTCACTTTACTCGCAAAAAAATCCCCATTTATACTCTCCTCAAAATTTAATATACCATTTTTTCAAAATATTGTCAATATTTTAATGTAATAAAGTTGTATTTATAAAAAAACAACTTTGAAAAGATTTTTACAGTATATGCAAGCAGAGATGGCCTTACAAAAAGGGGGCCCGGTGCAAGAAAAGTAAGGGGGAAACACTATTTGGTGTCCCAAAAAAAAAATAGCTGAAGCAGTTTTTAGTATATGAAAGCAAAGTGCTCACTAAAAAAAAAGGTCTTCACTTCAAATCCATCTTAGCTTTTCCAATTTTCTTCCGAAAATCATGGTGTTCTCTAAAAAAAAGGTCTTCACTTCAAATTCTTCTCAGCTTTTCCAATTTTCTTCCGAAAATCATGGTGTTCTCTAAAAAACAAAAAAAGGTCTTTACTTCAAGTTCATCTCAGGTTTCCCAATTTTCTTCCAAAAATCATAATATTCTCTAAAAAAAAAAAAGCTCTTTGATTTTGTAGTAGTAGTAGCCTATATAGTGTAGCCTACTTTCACTTCGAATTGTAGTAGTATATTGTGTGCAATAATTTTATTCGATCCATGTATGGAATAAAACGGAGAGGCTGTGTAAAAAATGTTATGATCAAAAACGAGCTTTTAAATATTCAGCAGTTGTATGAAAGTGAAATTGCAATTTTAATGTATAAATTTCAAAAACGCACTCTTCCTATTCCAATTCAACAACTATTTCAGTTTAAACCATGTCAAATTAAAACTAGAAGTGATAGTCAAATTATTTCTTCATGTTTTAGAACAACAATCTGCCAACAATCAATTAAATTTATTGGACCGAAAATTTGGAATACTTTGCCTCAAGAAATTAAAACTGCTCTACATTAGTTTCTTTCAAAAACAAACAAAAATTTGTTATCTAACTGGCGCAATACCCGACGAATCTACGTAAACATAGTGCCGTACCTGCAACATAGAAAAAAAAATTTTTTTTTCCTGCCTGCTGCTGTTTTCTTTTATATGTCAGGTCATCGTCGACATCAATTCAAGAATTCAACTCTACATGCACCTAGAACAATCGCTTAATCCCAAATTGTATTAAACTAGTCTTGAAACTCGACAAACTTTTTTTTCCTAACAATTGACCAGATAAAAAAGTTTAATGCCAGCAGAGTCTTAAAATAAACTCATAATAGTCTTAAAATAAACTTTAAATAATGTGTTTAAAGAATTTTAAACGAAAATAAATGTGTTACAAAAACAAGTCTTGTCTATAAATATGTTTCTCTTGGGTATGAGTATAAACTGCTTCCGGTTGTAAGCTTATCAACTGATAAGTCGGGATGAATGAGGATACCCAATTACAACTTCCTCCAGGTCACCCTTGGGCAAGGTGTAGTACCTGAAAGCCTCCCTGTGCTGGGGTTACATGCCAGCAAATAATATTATAATAACAAAAAAGGCTGTCTTAATTTTTTTTTGTTTTTATGCATTTTTTTATCGTCTTGTTTTGTTTTAGGCATTTTTAAAAAAAAAATTTTTATACTCGTATAGGGGAGAGTGGGGTACAGTGATAAGATAGTAAAGCTTTCTTTTCACAAACAAAATTCCAGGCAGCACAGAGTTAAAACTACTTTTCAGGAAAGAAATAACTAATATTGGTGGTAAAAAGCAAAAAAATTATTATATCACTTTTGATTATATTTTAGCGCAAGGTTAAACTTAGGCAAAGCTGTATTTATGAAAAATAAGAGCTTTATATGGGGATGAATATTAATAAAATGTGAAGCAAAGTTTGCTGTAGAACGGCATGTTTTTATTACTTTTGCTTATAGACCGACCATAGTACACAGTGAATTATGCCTCAGTGGATCAGTGACGCAAGTGATTCACTGTGTACCGGATTTTATGATTAAATAAATTGGGTTCTAGTACTTTATTTTTTATGATACTGTACGTTTATAAACAAATATTAAAAATGCCTAGAGCTAAAAATAAGTCAAGAAAAATTAGTGCTACTCTTTCGGGATTGACAAAAGAAGCTGTAGAACAAATTATTGAAAATAAAGCATCAATCCGCAATGTATCTGAAGAATATGCCATGCCATTTACAACATTGTGGCGCTATGTATACAAGTATAAATTTTTCGAGCATTCTACCGATGTTGTTTTTGAACCAAGATACAATTGCTGGAAAGTATTTTCAGATGCTGAAGAGACTATGTTAAAGGACTACTTTATAAAAGCATCAAAAATTCATCACGGTTTATCTGCAAAATCTGCTCGGGAATTAGCATATCAATTTGCAATAAAAGTAAATAAATTCTTCCCATCGAATTGGGAAAAAAACAAATCTGCAGGGAAAGATTGGCTTTCTGGTTTTTAAGAGATTTCCTGTATTTTCTTTACGGAAGCCAGAGGCAACCAGTCTCGCAAGGGCAACTTCGTTAAACAAGACTAACGTGTCCTCTTTTTTTGACAAATTAGAGGAGTGTCTGAAAAGGGCTATCTACAGTCCGTCGGACATATATAATGCTGATAAAAATGGCTGTACGACTGTGCAGTCGGTGAGAAAGGCCAAAGTGATTGCTTGTCGTAATGAAAGCAAGTTGGAAAGCTGACATCTGCTGAAAGAGGGGCTTTGGTGACGTTGTATTGTATGCAGTTAATGAAGCTGGTAATTCTGTTCCACCAATGCTTGTTTTCCTCGAGTAAAATTGAGAGATTACATGATGAAGGGTGCTCCTCCAGATTCGATTGGTGTAGCAAATCCGTCTGGATGGATGTCTGCTGCATGCTTTACAGAATTTATAAAGCATTTTATTAAACACACAAAATGCTCAAAAGATCGCCCAGCCATACTAATTTTGAATAATCATGATAGCCATATCAGCATAGAAACAATAGTTCTTTTCAAAGAGAATTACTCTTACGCTTCCACCACATTGTAGCCAGAAGCTTCAACCCCTTAATCGATTGGTATATGGTCCTTTCAAAACGTTTTATAATCAAGCTGCAAATGCTTTTATGGTTAGTCATCCTGGTAAGACTATCACCATTTATGATGTGGCGGAGCTAGTTGGCAAAGCAGACGAGCAAACATTAATACTCAGGACTATTAGATCAGGATTTACTGCCAGTGGCATATGGCCGTTTAATAGAGATGTATATTTGGAGTAGATGAATTTTTGTCCTCACATGTTTCGGACAGGCCCCACTGTAACGCCAATCATTGCGATAAAACCAGTGAGACAGAACACTATTAATCCATTCATCTGCATTGTCTACCAGCATCGGAATCGAAAATGCATCTGAGTTTTTGTCAATATCTGCTGCTACTATTACTCCAGAGACGGTCTCACCACTACCTCAGTGCACACAACAAAGCAAGAAATCGTCCTGTGCAAAGAAAAGAAGAAAAACTCAAATTTTAACCGACACACCAGTGAAAGAAGCTATTGTGGTAAAAAAAATGCTTACCGAAAAAAAAGAAAAAGGAAATTGAATCTAAAAAGTGCAAGAAAAAAATCATTCAATGTTCACGAAGCAGCAGTGAGGACGACACTGATGTTGCAATATGCTTTGATGAATCGGATATAAGTTTTTCTGAGGATTTCGATGCCAATGATTACAATACAAAGGAGCTGCAAACTAACAATTTTGTGCTATGCAAATTTTTTACGGAAAAATGGCAAATCGCAGTGTATGTTGGTATAATTACTAGCGTTGGTGTGGAACACGAAGTAAAATTTTTACAAAAGTCGTATTGGGGTTGCTTTACGTTTTCTAATGTGGCAGATATATGTGATGTAGCAAAAAGCGATGTGGTTCTTAATCTGCCAAGTCCACAAACTTCTGAAGAAACTTTAAGGGCAAGGAGACAACTATCATTTTCAGTAGACTTAACTGCATATAAAAATTTCTTGTGTTAAGCAAATGTCTCATCGTATATTTCAAACTAAACAATTTTTTTCATGTAAATGAATTTTATTAATTTTGTTGCGTTTCTATTTTCTAAAGTTTTTTAATGCGAGTTGTGCAGGCTTTGTGCATTAATTCACTGGTATTTAGCCATTTTTTTAGTAGTCTATTTTATTTAACACCTTAATGATTAAACTTTAAAGTTAATCTTCACAGCTGAATTAATAACTCTTGTTTGTAAAATAAAAGACAAGTCTTATTTTAGAAAAAAGTAATTATGTTAATAGGACAATTGTTGGCTTGATTCACTGTGTACTTGTACTATATTCACTGTGTACCGATAGCTGTACACAATGAATCAATTTTCTGCTCACCTTTAAGATAAAATAACTCAATGATCAAAAATCGCAAAAACTTTTTATTACTGTGAAATGTAGCTTAGACCAGTTAGTTTGGTCACCAAAGTTCGGTGTTTCTATGATACCCCATATTTGAATAAATGCAAAAATTAACTTTTGTGATTCACTGTACCCCACTCTCCCCTATATATTTTTTCTCTAGGTGATGCAACCATGCAAGCCGTTACCTTTGCTAGTGTGGTTTATTGAGTTTTTGCATGTTACAACGTTGTTTCCATTTGTTGCATGTCCCTTTTTCCGTAGTGAAATTACGTTGATGTAAGTATTTTGTTCGACAAGTGGCGGAAATAAAAAACGACTGAACTGAACTGAACTGCAAAATGTCGTCAATTACGGATGCATTTTTTTCAAAAAAAAATTTTTTTGACCTGCCATCGTCGTCCTGGTGCTAATAATAGAGCAATTTCTTGTGTAGGGAGGGCCACTTTTTGATCTATTTTAGGGGGCCCGGTGCGGCCGCACCGCTCGCACCCTATTAAAGCCATTACTGTATGCAAATATATTTACTACTTTATATAGGTTTGATGCACCCAGAAGCCGAGTCAGGTGGGGCAAGACATTTTAGTACCCCCAAAAATTAAAAATAAATAGCTTCAGTAGTGGCTAAATACAAATATAAAAAAGCTTGTAAAGATACTTTTGTAGCCAAATTGATGATAATTTTGAAATTTTTTTATTTGTCAACTATACTTACCTCGACCCAGAAGCACTGAAAGTAGGGGGTAGATGGGCAATTGCCATGTCTTTTCATATTGCTTTTGCAGAGTATAACCATTAGCTTTAGTAGATTTTTTTCATTTTGACAGTATATTATTAGAAGTAACTTTCATTCATTCATTCACTTATTTATCATCTTTATTTATCCTCTGACTTGCAAGGAAACGTTTGATCAACTTAAGGCAACCATCAGGCGATTACCCAGACCTTTTATCAAAAATTCTAAGGTATTTCTCTTTAAAATTTTTATTCAATTTTTTTAGTTTGGAAATAGATATGACTGTACATCTACAGTAATTTAGAGCTGCTAGTTTCTTTCCTGAGGAGACAACAGAATGGCGAAAGGAAGTATTAAACTGCATCTTGTTGATTGTGTTTGCCATCAATATGACCTACTTTCTTGTTCCTGCAACTTTTCAGACAGAATATTTAGGCTACTACTTATGGGAACAACAGACAACAGAATGGCGAAAGGAGGTATTAAACTGCATCTTGTTGATTGTGTTTGCCATCAATATGACCTACTTTCTTGTTCCTGCAACTTTTCAGACAGAATATTTAGGCTACTACTTATGGGAACAACAGATATGTATATTACTGTACTATCAAATATAATGCCATATAACTTTTTGCTTTGTGTTCAATTAACTCCAGTGTGATTTGACAAATTATTTATCTCCTAGGGTGTAATAATGGACCATTATATAAATTTGTATATTGCAAATCTCAGTTTAAACTTTAGTCTGTTTGCACTAATTTGATTTACTTATTTGGGTAAAGCTTGCTTTTGTCTAATTTGTTTTGTGAGGTTTCCTACAAATCTATTTTTTGGCACATTCAAATTGTTTTTGTGATGTTTTAAACTCTCCTTTTTGCTTTAATTTATTAAATTATGGGACTTGGCTTTTTCATGACCTCAAATAAATTTAAATTTTAAGCTCCCCCTATTATTTACGCAATCGATCGCGTAAAGGCGCTGTTGTTTTTGTTGTTCTCTTTTCCTCTGCTATTTCAAAGACTGCACGAGGTTTAATACCATAAAATAAATCATGAAAAGGGAATTCCTGATGTTGACCCGACTTTGCGTCAGGATGACATGCTTCGTTAATATTTGAGAAGTGACTCTTTTTTGAGTCATTTAAGAAATCACGATTATTTCACGGTCTCAATATCACTGTAAATATTTCCACAAAGACTCAACTAAGATATATTTGTTATTACGACAAGACAGTAGTACACAAAGTACTTTCAAAAAGTCGTGGAAATAAGACAAATATAAGGCAGTAACAGGCACAAAATTGCTATAATTGTATCATAAATAAATCATATCATAAACACACAGAACATGCAAATACTATTCAGCAAGAAATTCATACGAAAGTAGAATGGCAAGCTTGAAGTTGAAAATTCTAGCGCAATTTAACTTCAAGACATGTAAGTCAGAAAAGATAATTTATTTGTGCACGAAGCAAGTAATCAACAGTTCGGAGGAAGGGGGGTTGTTCACACAATTATTGTTTATATTAATCAGTTAACTTGGTAGATTTTAAACGGCAAAAAGACAAGCAATCGCGATTACTTTGCATTTAATCACTTCTAAAGTGCTAGTTTAAGAGTTGAAAGATAAATTAAAAACATTAAGTAGACATAAGTTCAAAAACACGGAAAAAAAGAAGTATTTAAAGACTCAACAACAACAACAATATACATTACATATGAGCTTTGTAAACTAAGAATACAATTTACTCTCGTTTCTACCCAATTTGCCAATAGCTTTTCTCTTCGCAAAAAAAAGTTCTAGAAGCCTGCAGTGGCGATAGCTGGAACACGTCACTCAGGTCTTAAAAACGAACACACAAGCGAAGTAAAAATGATGAATCTTAACTGTTAGAAGTCATGGTTAAAAGAAGATATTTCCCCTTGTTTTGCTTGACGGTGAATAGTTGATTGGAATTTTTTTCAGAATCTGACGAAAACCGATTTGTTTTATTGGATATGCAAAGCACAATTTACAATTAAATTACAGATTCACTGCTTTACTGTTTCAGAAAAACGTTTTCGCTACTCGGTTCATGAGGATCAAAATAAGAAGTATGAAGAATGACGAAGAACAAAGTAGACTTTGAAAATTAGAAAATTTTTTCAGAAATTGTTTATCGAAGCGTTTTTCGGTCTTTTTTTTCTGCAACCCAAATGGAGTTAAAACAACGATTTACAAAAAGGACTACAACCCAAATAAATTTGAGTGAGCGCATAATGCAGGAGTCGCGAACCATTCTGTGTAAGACCCATAAAAGCTGCATATTTTTAAATGTATTTTCATGACAGTCAACAATGTTCCTCTAATTTTTTAGCTGTATGTGTGTGTGGGCATAAATTTGTTCGCGAGCAAACTTATTTTGATTTCTTGATTTTTGTCTCAAAAACGTAGTGGTCTCTAAAAAAAAAGGTCTTCACCTTAAATTTGACTCTAAAAACTCAATTTTCGTCTGAAAAACGTAATGATCTCTAAAAAAAAAAGTCTTCACCTTCAATCTGACTCTGATTTCTGGATTTTCGTCTTAAAATCGTAATAATCTCTTAAAAAAGAGTCTTCACTTTAGAAATCTTGTGTGCGCCGATCTTTTTCTTTTATGTGTGGTAATTTATGCTTGGCAACAAAAGAGCCAGATGCTGTTATCAAAAGAGCCACATCTGGCTCGCGAGCCATAGGTTCCCGACCCCTGGTCTGGGATACATAATGTAACAAGGCGTTTTTTGATAAACGTCTAAAAGTTACTGATACAATGGAGAAGTACTGTTATTCTATTTGTGGCAATTAAATTGTCTAAACTAATTGTACGTTTGGCTAAAAGTAATTGTAGATAGAAGCTTTCACAACCCATCCGCATAGTCTTGGCGACCCACATTTGGGTCGCGATACATGGTTTGAGAAACGCTGGTTTAACCAATCAAATTCAAATAAATCTGGTGAAGACATGCTAATATGTCGCCGCTCATACATCGCATCGAGATAACTGGCAGAAAGCACTAGCAAAATGGCACAGGTAATTAAAGAATATTTTTCTCAAACGAATCATAAAAATTTAAATGATAAAACTGGTTGACTTGACTTTTTAAGAATCGACGACAATTTCGCTTGCTTAGAAACTCGAAGTCAATTTTTTACTTTTGTTGACTTCAGGTTTATTCTAAAATTCTACCAGAAGTGCCTCGTCGAAAAACACTGATCTATAATATAAGTCGTATCTATCCAATTACTGAAAGGACAATTTGTCAATATTCATCAAAGAAATTATCACAAGAAATTATTTTAAATTTATTTTTTATAAGATAGTTTTGCAATTACAATAAACTAGTGATTTGTAGTACAGAATTTGAAGATAGCTAACAAAATACTTATATCTAAGCTTTTTGTCCGACTCTCGTCAGGAGACGAACGTCGGAATAAAGAAAAGAAAAATTCAATTGATTTTGTAATACCGCTGAACGAAGAAACTCTTGCGTTGATCACGTGTTGTGACGTTTCTCTCAAACATCCAATCATTTTCGTTCAGCTGTATTAGAAAATTGAATTTTTCTTTCCTTCATTCCGACGCTTATATGGTGGTGCTGGTGGTTTTACCCGACCCATTCCTGGGGATGGGGGCGCGGATCAACTCCGCAGAATTCCAATAATCAGGCGACTCCCCACGGACGGGACCAGAGGTCCAAAAGAGAAAGGGTATGGCCGAATATGGCCCGATGCAGAGGGTCTAGTACAGGGCAGTCGAGCACGAGATGTGAGAGATCCTGTGGTTCAGAACCACAGTTGCTGCATGAAGGAGTCTCGGCTCGACCAATCCTGTGGAGATAAGAGTTAAGGAGAGTGCTGTGCCCGTTGCAGCGTAAACGGGAGAGAGCACAGCGAGCGGAGCGAGGGAGAGTAAGCTCCTCGGGAGATACTGAAGGGATTTGGTGTTGAAAGAAACCAAATTGGACATTGCGTCTCCAACTGGTGTAGAGGGATAATCGTTGGGAGGAAATAAGGGGTGCGAGGGACACTGATATACTGGAGGGATCGAGAGAGGCACCTCGTGACGAGTGTCGGACGAAAAGCTAAGAGATGAGTTTTTGTTAACTATGTTTAAATGACAATAAAACTACTATTTTATTTACCGCTAGATGTAGATATAGACGTTTTCTCAACAGCAGCTTCAACAACAGGCAAACAATTTTTAGACTCTGTTTTAGGTTTTTCTTGTAACATCTAAAAAATGCAATTTGAAAATAACCAAGTTAATAAAACTTTTGTGGCAACACAAATTGTTCTTCTGTACAATGTTTAAAAAAGCTAAAAAAGTATATGAGCAAGTATCATTCATGTCATCAACGAGGTCCTTTCATGTTTCATGTCATCAACGAGGTCACTAAGACCAGTTCCACTTAAACGACAGATTGTCACTTAAATTGGAGTCGCGAAAAATTGGGGTTATGCTTTCGTTTTAAAACATGGATGCCCTACATTTTGAAGAACGCGGGCCGAATTTTGCCAGTAAATCTATGGCGGGTCGCAATCAGTTCAGTAATCAAAGTGTTTTTTGTGTCTTTACTTTGATTTCAGCTGGTATTCAAATCCAAGAGTTGAAGGCCAAAGATATCATTTTCGACTGTACTGCCTTACTAATCAAGGTGATAACCCTTTTTTCATCTTTAACTAAAATTCAAGGTGAATACAAAAATATTACGTTGAAATCAAACTAAACACAAAAAAATCTTTACTTTAGTTTCTTCAAAAAAAAAAAAAAAAAAAAAATACGTATTTTTCCTAAATGAAGAGGAAAACTTTTTTCTGGATCTAAATTTTTTAAATTCCGAATTTAGTTCAGTGGCAGAGCAATAATTCAAGTTGATTATGCATCTGATTAAAAATTTTGTTGTGGGCCGCGAATTAGACAGCCCTGGTTTAAACCATTTTTAAAAGTACCGAACTATTCTAAAGTAAAATTTTACTTTGAAAAAATTGGTAGAATTTCTTATTTCATTAATAAAGCGCTTTTGCGCTTCAAGATCACGTGACGGCTTTCCCTCCGCTTGTGATTGAAGTTCCGAAGCTGCAACCAAATCGCCCAAATCATCAAATTGATCCAGCTGTCGAATAATAAAACACTGATACAAACAAAACAGAATAATAATTTTTAGAATAAAACTAAAATATAAGGACAACACTTTTACAAGTTTACATTAAGATGTCAATAATTCTTTTACGAGCAAACTCAATAAGAACCTATTGCAACCAGATTGTAAACATTATATTCAAAAAAGCCTTTATATCCAAATACTCTATAAAGACGAGGCTAACACGTCCAGTCACAAACCTTACGCGGATACAGGAATTTTTCAACGTACGCGTTGCCTACAGGGTAACAAACTTTTACCTACTTTAAGACTCCTTTTTTTCGCTTCTTGTCGAATAGAAGGACTGAAAATCGGCTGGCGTGAAACACCGTTGCAGTCGACCGAAGCGTTTCTGAGCCCAACTGGTGTTGCGGGAGAAGCTACGACGCTTTCCCTCGTGAATGGTCTAAAGAAAAGAATGAAAGTTATTGCTCAAAATTATAATACAAAACCAATTTGGCAATACCCAAATTTTTTGTACGCTGAAAATTGGAAGACAGTAAAGTTTAAAGCAAACAAATACTCTTGCAACATAAAATAGTAATATTCACAAATCTGGGAACGAACTCTATTTAACATTTAAAAACACTTGTTCTTTTTAAGGGTTTCCAAAGCAACTTAACTTGTTCACGTCCACCTGTCATTATCATCTTGCTCATTATCTACAGGTTTTCTTGAGGCAAAGACATAAATTTTCTCCGTCTCTTGCCTGGCAGCGTAATCTAAAAACTTCCTTAACTAATACATCTACTCTCCTTACTCTGCACTTTTCCAATCCTTTATCTGGTTTTTTCAACTTTGTGTCCCATCAAACCTGCAGTGTTACTAACTGTGGTATGTATAAAACAGCGGTTCCAAGCTGTTCTTTTTAAAGTGTGCAAACTGTGCAACTTTAAATTTAAAATCAAGTAAAAAGTTTTTAAAACTTTTTTGTATTTCGCAGTGCTCTTCAACAGATTTTAGAATGGTTAGGTTCGGTCTGCTCAAGTTCTTACATTAAAAATCTCAGAACATGTTAAGCTGGAAGTCAATATCTAAAATAAGCATCCTGCCACCTGCTTCAATTTCGCCAACACAAAAATCACTTCACTATTTCGCACCATAATAAACAGCTGCAACATTCACACTGCTATCACTTCACTAGCAAAGCAACTAACCCACCACACGACATTTATTCACCAGATAGATAAAGCATCACCACGTCACATGCGGACAAACCCGACACGGTTAAGAGCCAACAAACCACCACTTCAACCAAGTTACCTTAAACCAGTGCTCTTTAATCTTTTTTCTGTGGTACACCTTTGCAGACTTTTTTTGTCTTCAACTAAATTACTGATACAAATTACTGTAATTAAAGAGATTAAAAATTTAATGCATGATTTTGAAGTTAAAGTTTTAACTTTAGTATTACTACTTGTATTAATTTTTTTAACTCTTTAATTACCGTAATCTGAATCAGTAATTTAGTTGAAGACAAAAAAGTCTGCATTTTCATACTACATGTTCTTCTTCTAATCTAAGCAAAAACAAACAACCTTTCCGTAACAGAAAATCTGCTTAAAAATTTCTTTGTGGTTGCATTAAAAGATTTCACTAATTGAGAAGTCCTTCCGTATATTCCTTGTACGAGTATATCTTTTCTCAATGCTATATCGTAGTTGTGATCCTGTATACACTGGATTATAAAGTATAACCGGTTGTATAGTACTGACCTACACACAGTAAACCCACATACTTACATGTCATAATGCCAGATATGCTTGACACACACACACACTAATAACCTCTTTAACCGTACCAACTCGAAGTACCAGCACAACTCCACACCACTAGTCTGTGAAAGATTGCTCAAAAATTTCCACAGACGAATGAGGTTATTGATATCATTCGGTCGTTTCGTCTGATTACAGGGTTGGCATTAAAAAACCCGCCCAATAAAACTAAAAAAAAAACCTGGGCTCGAGTGTTTTTTTTTGAGTTTTTTAAAAATTTTTAAGGTATTTAAAAGAATTTTATATCAATTATATTAATAGTAATAGTATTACTGAACATATTCCCTTGTAATATTAGAAAAATATATGTATATATTAACATTTCCTATGCATAACATGCTACCAATTGATAAATATGACCTTCATAAATAATGTCAGTCATGAGAATGGAAATAAAACTACAGCCTCAATTCAATTCTTCAATTTATTTCCATTTTCCACAAAAAATCAAAACAAGTATTTTATTGCATTTACCAATAGTTAGATGAACAGGCTATAATACAGTATATGTTCCTATTTAACCTAAATGAAAAATATAAAAAAAACTTCCAACGAAAATTAAAAAATTGCCAGAAATTGGAAAGAGAAATGGAGACTTGTTTTTAATTTCTATATTGTCTATATATTTTAACAAGTTTCTATGCCTTGTCACCAGGGTTGGCAAAATTCTGTTTTTTTTTTTTAAACCCAACCCAGCAGGTTTTTTTAGTTTTTTGGGGGTTTTATTAACTTTTATACTTTACTGTTATTTAAATTGTTTTTGAGACATTTATTAAAAAAGCATAAAAGTGACTAATAAAGTGAGAAATGGTAAGTAAATTTAAACAAATATTAATACCGTACACATTACAAATAGGCTGATATGTTTACTTTTTGGCATGCTGACGTAGCCATTAACTATAGCCTATATAATAAACAATTATTAGCAAAAAATTTATCAAACTTGCATTTAGGTCTGTCCCGTAGAATTGTATTGAACATATATTTATACTGTAATTCTCCCTGTACGAGGGTAGGCTAAAAAGTTAATAGCCTGACCCAGAAGGACTTATGCTAGATGATAAAATTTGACATACATGAAATGTAATCCTTTGTGACACCAACGGCATACTTAATTTTCAGATTTACTGATCCCGATGTGTTTTTTGAGACTTTGTAAAGTGGTACTAGAGACTTTCAGTAAAAATGAACAAAATTTGGCACCGTGGTATTATCAAATATTTACAAAAAAAGGGGTTAGCGCCCAAGGACATTCATGCCGACATGGTTGCTACATTAGGGATGATGCTCCAGCTTTATCAACAGCGAAAAAGTGGGCAGCTGAATTCAAGACGGGTAGGGAGAGCCTTGAAGATGACCCAAAGGTCTGGTCGTCTAGCATCAGCAACAACCCAAGAAAAAATCGACCGTGTTCACCACATGGTAATGGATGACAGACGTTTAATAGTTAATCAGATAGCAGATGCTGTAGCCATTTCCCGTGAACAAGTTTGGAATATTCTGCACCACGAACTTGGCATGTTGAAGGTGCCGCTCGGTGGGTGCCACGCCTTTTGACACCTATTCAAAAGCACACCAAGCTGGTCATATCACAGGCAAACTTTGCCCTTTTTGAACGAGTGGCACCCACCAAGCGGACACCTTCAGTGAGTAGAGCAGATGCACTAGTGTTACGCAAGAGCAGCCAAACCAGCAATGTACAACATTGCCCATTGCAGTTTAGTATAGCAACATAATTACAAGCATTGGGTGTTAGTTTACTACGTGTGCCTGCGGAGCAAGCCAGAGATATCTTGGTCAGTACTCACTAGGCACACGTTATTTAGTGATTCATACTTCTATTTAGTGGCAGAAATAAAGAATATAATTAGTGAAGTACCGATACTTCAGTATCGGTATCGGTGGTATCGGCCTATTTTTATGGTATCGGCTAGTAGTATCGGTTAAATATAGCCGATACCTGCCGATACTTTTTAAGCACAAAATATAAAAGCTGCAGTTTAGTAGTATCTACTTTTTAGTTTTGACTTATGAGTGCTGTTTGTTTGATAATAGCTGCAAATGGCCAATACTTTTTTATTAATACATTTTACTTTTCACTTGCTAAGGTGTTTTCATGACGTTGTCAAGTTTGTTTTTTTTCTTTGTTTACGGCATTGTTACTTTCTCATTTTATTTTATTTTTTGTGTTTGTGAGGTACGCCTATTTTTTTAGTAATGGTATTCAATCCACTGCTTTAGTATTTTGCTATAAAAACCATCTGCTTGATTTATTCAACTTCTTTTTACAGATTTGCAATATTATTGTTACGAATAATGATAGATAAATACCTAGAAAAAATTTAAAATGCAATAACAAGCTAGATTTAGTAAATATACTTTGATGCTGCTAACAAAAGTTTTTATTGATGGTGCTCAATAGATGAAAAAGTATCGGCTCTAAATGCTGGTATCGGTAGTAGTATCGGTATCGGCTTAAAATGTGGTACCGGTACATCACTAAATATAATATCAATATAGTTATTGGAAAAAATTCAAATAGCTTCTACTTAAATTCTATTTTTAGAAATTAACTGCAGAAGGCAGCCATTATAATAGTTCACGCCTTTTTTACATTCTCTGTTTGTTCGACTTTTGGCTAATAGTATATTGGATTTCTTTCTTTTGTTATTGCTTTGCATTAGGGCTTCATGTTATTGATTTCAGTTGTCGCTTTGGTCGCCGGGAAAAGACATCATTTATTTTGCCAACTGTGTGAACTGTATTGTATTTTAGCTGTGCCTTTAACTCTTATATTTGTCTTTAGAGTTTGATTTGGAATAAAGAGTTTTGGTTTTGCTATAGTTGAAATTTATTAGAAAGTGCAGTTGATGAAGGCCTTGGAGCTCCCCCCGGGCCACGTTACTATCAACTTGGCTGATTGCAACAACAGGCTCTAGCTAATGGCTATGTCAGTATGTCAAAAAGGAAACATATTAGCCTATTTCCAATTTGTATTAATATTTGTTTGAATTTACTTACTATTCCTTACTTTATTAGTCACTTTTATAGCTTTTTTTTAGTAAAATGTATCAAAAACAATTCAAGTAACAAAATACAAAAATTAATAAAACCCAAAAAAACTTGCTTGGTTGGATTTTTGAAAACCCTCAGAATTTTGCCAACCCTGTCTGATTTGGAGATGAACAAGATCAACTGAGAACATACCGATTTAAGATAGATTTGCTTGCGACTGCGAACGTAAGAGCGCGATGGGTGTCGAAGATCGACGACATCTCGGGCGAGACATTGACGACCATGCAAGTATGCGCCGAGCCGCCCAGCGAGTCCTGCACAAGAAAAGCGAATTGAGCTTTGTTCTTTTAATCATTACACATTTTCACTGGTTCAACGCTTGAATTTTGAGGGTTGTTGACGGAGTCTTATAAAGTTGGTTTGGCGTCGAAAGAGCGGGAATTCGTCACGAACATACTTTGGGTCTAAGAAGTGACGACACTTCGGATGTCATTGATATAATCGTAACGACAGGACTTCGCTGCGCATTCATAATAGGCTTATGTGCTTCTTTGCCGGAAATTAAAATTGGTGGTTCAATTTTGATGACGATTTGATTGCTAGTTGTCTTAGCCAAGGTACGATAAGTATGCGGAAATTCAAAGTTCGATTTAACGCGAGTCGAGCTCCACACTTGTTTTAAATGTTGATTGGAGTTATTTTGATATTCAATGCGCTTTAGCGCTAATGTTAAGAAACATGAAATTAACAAAAAAAAACCAACAAAGCAGACTGGTCAGATTTAGCTGGAGAGTCATCAGTTTGACACCCTTGTCTTTTGTTGTAAGTTTTTTTTCAATCTACAGGGTGATTCAGCGAAGTGTGCACAAATACTTTTCTTAGTTTTATGTACATGTATTTCGTCCATTATTAACTTTCAATTATTAACATTTCAGTTTCTTATTATTTAAGAGTTAAAATTTAAAATCTGGTATTGAAGTTCACCAAAAGATATCTCTTGTCGGAGGCCACTAAGAAGAAAAGGCTCGATAGAGCAAAGGTTTTGGTCAAGAAACTTGTCGATGGCACGCAGCCTCAAGTTTTATGGACAGACGAAAAACTTTTCACTGTTCAAGCTGTCCATAACCATCAAAATGACAGGATTTGGCTTCCAGACATAAACATGGTCCCAGTTGAGCGTCGCAGCTCTTTCACAAGACAAAAACCCGCCTCCGTAATGGTATGGGCAGGCGCAACATCAAAAGGGCTGAAAACTCCTCTCATATTCATTGAAGAAGGGGTCAAGATAAACCAGACCGTCTATAGGCGAATGCTGGAGGAGAAAGTCCTTCCCTGGGTCCAAGAAGTAGTAGGAGAACAAGGAGTTACTCTTCAACAGGACGGTGCAACCTCCCACACGGCCAACTCAGTTCAAGCTTGGACCCAGGGAAGGACTTTCTCCTCCAGCATTCGCCTATAGACGTTCGATGCAATTTCAAAGGTTTTTGGGAGAAAGAGCTTTGGCCGCCGTCTTCACCAGACTTGAACCCTATGGATTTTGGGTTATGGTCTATTTTAGAGACAAAAGCCTGCCGTACTTCTCATCCAAATCTGGACTCTCTAAAGCGAAAATTGACATCGGCATGGGACGAAATTGACCCAGAAGTGGTGCGTGCCACATGTGCCCAGGTTCTGCCACGACTTCGGAAAGTAATCAAAAACAAAGGGGGTTATATTGAATAACTTGTATATTTTCTGAAAGCTTATTAAATTTACTATCTTCACAGCATATAACTTGTTTCATTTGACCTAATTATAAGTCCGAAAGATGAGTTTTTATTTGTGCACACTTCGCTGAATCACCCTGTACAATCACAAAAATTTATAAATTCACGTTTTAAAAAACAGAATCGGTTGGGTTCAGGGTTAACGTAAAGTATCACCTGCAGCAATCTGGTCAGCTTGCTATCTCTGTATGGGATTCTTGACTGCTTGTGCGCCAAGGCGTTGACCACTTTTCCCAAAACGTGAAGTGAACTGTTAATGGCGCTGGACTCTTTTAATCGAACTCCTTTGTTGCCTGTTAGTCGATTGTCTTCTGACCCAGCCAAGTCAACGATGGACAACTTTGCAGTTCTTCTTCGGTACGGTTTCTTTTGTTCTTGGGTGGTAAGCTGAAAAGAATGAAGAACCTCACAGCAATCTATCGCTATAAAATAAAATATATAATTTAATCACAGGTATTTCGATAAAAAACTGATTTTCATAAATAGGGAAAAAGTCTTTTGAATAGCGAAAAAGCTTAAAAATAAGCAAACAAGGGTGTTACTAGAAAAGATCCTGAAAAAATCGAAATTCGAATAACCTTGTTCGACAGTAGCTTGCGAAGGAACAAAACAAACCTTAATGATGAGCAAAGTGTGAGAACGACTGGATCTTTCGTTGACTCTCGTTTCAGCAACACGTCGACTCTTACTAGCCGGGACAAACAACTGCTCAAAGTCACTGAATGTTCTAATAGCTGATTCAGTTAAACCATTCACGGAAATGTTGCCGTGAGGATCTTGGCGAATCGTTTCCAACTTTTTTGAGTCGGCTAAAAGATCATAAACCTATTGAAAATAAAGTAAAAATCCGTATAAAAAACGCACTATAGTATTTTAAATGATAAAGTAGATTTTTATCAATGTTTAAAGCTGAAAATAGCAAGATGAAATGCTCTTCGGACCAAAAACCTCAAACACGATAATTGATGTGTTTTTGATATCGCTGCGGTACTGCGGTGGATCATTTTTAACTTCGATTTTTCAAGGAATGCCTGAGTTTTAATTTTCTGGCCCGCCGCAACTCGAGCAGTGTTGCCTACCGAAACCATTGTGAAAGCATCACGAAAGTTGTTGTCTAGGCGCAATGTTACAGCAACTCGTAAGGCCCTTCGGCGTATAATTACAAACTAACCTTAAAAAACTGGTTTATTTTTTTATCAAACCGAGTAACAAAACTTTTGAAATACTTTTTAAATTTCTAAAAGGCAAAATTTTTGCCTTTAATACGCAAAAAAGATCAGAGGAACAGATTAATTTAGCGTCGTCGTCGTTTGGAAAGGTATACACTCCAGGTCAGACACAAACAGGACTGGGGCCGAGGGTTTATCCTTTTACTACCCCAGGCTGCTGTACTGTCTGGATCAGATGCTGGCAGTGATGTTGTTAAAGCAGCATCGAGTTTTGTTATCCAAAACCATCACACCTCGTGCTCCATGTGGTGCCCGATGTATAGGGCACGCTGTTAGTACATGGTCTGCGGTTTGTTCAGAGGGGCCACACTCGCAATTCGGTGAAGGAGTGAGACCCCATCTGCGCATGGACGAAAGGAATTGCTCAAGATCAGTCCGCAGGCGGTTGAGCTTAACCCAAGCTGCTCGGGTAGCGTAAGCCCATCCCAACAGGCCTGGTACCGATCCCGGGCACAAAAACACTGAGCCTCGAAGCATTTTCACAGTACTCCGTATTCCATTTGTGATTTGTCCATTCAGAAGCGCGGATGCCAAGTCTGGCAAGGTTGACCAAAAGATTCAGCGCAGCTGGTACAAACGGGCGTCTGGATCGTAGTTTCACTTGGCGAGTATCTGAGGGCTCACTTAAGAGACCATACAAGATATGATCAGGGTCCAGCGATTCACGGTAAGCCAAGGAGAGTGTCACTCCCGGTCGGCGAAGCTCAGCTAGCTGGATGCCTGAGAGTATGAGTAAGTGGTCCGTTGGAGTGGGACGCAGGCATCCAGTAACTA
Organism: Diplosoma virens; assembly: GCA_963680785.1. NCBI lineage: Eukaryota > Metazoa > Chordata > Ascidiacea > Aplousobranchia > Didemnidae > Diplosoma > Diplosoma virens. The sequence continues at coordinate 44,998,086 of OY796881.1, read as the reverse complement.
TGCGCAAGGCGTCGTTCAAGACACTGTCGATGCTAGGCGAGTGTGAGCACTGCGACACCAGACTGGTGCACAGTACTCAGCTGTTGAGTAGACTAGAGATAAGGTGGTTATGCATAGTGTTTTAACACCAGCAACCCATCCCCAGCCCACGAGTCGCCTCAACAGTGTGACGCGCGAGGATAGTTTTTTGCGCAATGCCACTAGATGGTGACGAAACGTGAGCGATCTGTCCAGCTATACCCCCAAGATAAGTAGGGGTTGGACAAAACGGTAAAAATTTATTGTTGTTGTAGACTTTTAGCTCACGTTTGACCTCTCGGTTATTTAAGTGAAAGGCTGCTGTCACCGTCTTCGTGTGACTGAGCTTCAACCTCCAAGTCTGGAGATACGCTGAAAGTGTAGACATGTCTTGCCTTAATGTCTCCTCCAAGTCCTTCCAGTTTCCAAAAGAGAGCAACAGTGCTAAATCATCAGCATAACCTTTCTGGAAATCATGGAAGGAAGATCGTACGTATAGATGTTAAATAGGAGATGAGCCAAGACCGATTCCTGAAAAACGCCATAGCCTGCTTTGCTTGCTGTCACTGATAGTAAGGGTGAAACTTCGATTTTGGACAAGCTCCATAATCATTCTGACCATGTGCCTATCCGGAAGTCTCAGCAGCTTGCAGGTAAGACCACGGTGCCAGACAGTGTCATAAGCAACTGTCAGATAGAAAAATACAGCACCGGCCTTCTTTTTAGCCTCAAAAGAATCCTCAATGTTCTGGGTTAGCAGAATAACTTGATCTATGGTTGACTTCTTGCATTGAAACCCAGCCTGCTTTTTATCAGTGGATCAATTAATGGCTCAGCGCAGATGTAAATAAGCCTCTTGAGGATCTTGTAGGGGACACACAGCAGAGATATCAGTCAATAACTTTTTGGGTCCCCCCACAGGCTTCATTGGCTTTGGGATTGCGACTACAAGCGCTCTTCCCCAGATCTTGGGAATTTTGAGTTGGCGCAAATAGGAAAAAAGGAAGTCACGTAACCAGGACTTCAAAGCAGCTCCAGCATGGACTATAAGCTCTGGGCAGATGGAATCAGGGCTCAGAGCTTTACCTGGTTTTAAATGTTGAAGAGCAGCAGTAAATTCTCTCTATGAAAAAGTGTCAGAGATATTTACTGGGTCTAGTGTTGTGGCCCTCCAAAAGTCAGACACTTTTTGAGAGACAAGTTGAAAAGACTTCATTCATTCATTCATTTTATTCTCAATCATTATTAAACAGTTTAATACCAAAATTATAAACATTAAAAAGAAGACTTGCAGTCAACAGCCTCCCATCTCCCATTTCTAATCAGCTGAACTGGGACAGTAACGAGGAGAGCGTGGTGACCTACCAGTAAGATTGTTCAAAATACTATGCTTTTTGACTAGAGTGTGAGAAGTCAATGTTCTGAACAGCCTCGGACCATCAATCCCTTTGCTTTTTGTCAAGCTTGGCAAGCAGAGTTGTAGCAGTTAAACTTGAGTTGTCTCCCTGAGGAGACTGCAGTAAAGTTTTATGGAGGGATTTACACTTCGCATCCCAACACAGAATATAGTTGTTTCAATACCTGCATGGAATAGTCTTTTTGGCTGCTTTCTTAATGGTGTTGCAGAAGTCCTGGTAAGCCGCATCCACATCAAGTGAATCAGGCAACAACAAAGTCTTTGCGAATTTATTCATGAAAGCAATGTAACGACTCCATTTGACCTTGCAGAAGTTCCATCGCTCAACAGGCATGCTTGGCACTGCCACAGCAAACCTTGGTGGTTTGATAAGTGAAGGTCGATCTTGTGACTTGGGGAACTTTTCAAGCACACGTTTATCCAGTAAGTGACTGTTTGGATCTATGCTGCAAAAGCTAGATCCCAATTGGTGGCAATGTTCCAGCAGCCGGAGTAAAAACTGGTAATGCACTTGGCATTATATAGGAGGGCAAGGCAATTAATATTTACCCAGCCACTCAAGCACTCACCATCCGGACTGTTATCATTGTAACCCCAGTCAGCATGATGACAGTTAAAATCGCCAGCATAAAGACATGGGTGAGAAAACACTGGGAGATCCAGAGATCACAATCATGTTGGTGGTGGTTTGTAGACATTGACTATTTTATAACCAACAATGTCCACACACAACCACTTGATCTCCAATGTCGGTGGAGATTGGTCCAAAAGCATGTACCTTAGCCACTTGTGGACAAACATGGCAAGGCCATGCTTCCTGCTTAAAGACCCAGCTAGTTGATAGTTTGGAAGTACCAACTTCTCTGCATCAATGCAGTGGATCTCCTGTAGTAGGATGACAAGAGCCTCAGGACTGCAGAGCAAGGTAATGAAGAACGTTCATCTTGCTTGCAGTGAGGCCTTCAATGTTCAGCTGAAGAATAGTGGGTCTTCGGAACTTGTTGGCAATGTGCCCTGAAAAAGATAGTTTTTTCCAGGCATTGCCCCATCCTGAAAAGGACGTTTGCTGATTACCAGACCCACATTAAACATCAGAATGGGTGGATACCCTTCCATTTTGGCAGGTTTGGTTTCAGTCTGTCATCTTTAATACCAATGAACAGATGTACTCAAGGCCCAGGCTGCAAGAAAGCACCTGCCATCTATTAATTTAGCTATTTAGGCTAAAAGGAACCAAAAAAATTGGTTTCAATAATTACAACATATTCACATGATATCCCAACTTAAAAAACATTCAGTTCAAAACATTATATCAAAACTGCAATAGCACAGTTAACCTTCTCTTGGTAAATTTCAAGATAAGACATCGTTATGGAGGAATCAACTTCATTAGGATCATCAGATTGACGAAGACGAGAAAACAAATGTCGCATACTACGTGGTATAAACCCAGGGGATTCGTCACTACCCAATATGGTGTACGTTTTTCCTGCATAACAAGATCATTTCTAAAATTAAATATCAAAAGAAATGATTTTAAACGTAATCTTATAAATTTATAATTGTATGCCATATTGGGTAAACATTTTTGACAGATTTTTAACACTGGTCAGATGATTTGAAAATTGTTGCTCATACTTGATGAATACAGCAAATTTTGCTGTTGTTGATACCAGGTATATCATTAAAATCTTTATTCATGTTCTTCTGGCATATTAAAATCAGACTCTAAACTGCTGTAAAATCTCTACTCAAAGATAAAGACAACAATTAAAAACTCGACATTTCAGCATACTATTAAGTATAAAATTACAATAATACATATGCTACACTATAAAACCAGTAAACCTTCTTCAGGAGACAAATTGAATGAAACGCAAAGATCATAACATAGTGATGCAAAAAAAAGCAAAAAAAGGCCAAAAAATTTTAAACATGTAGCAACTACTAACAAAATTAAATTATTTTAAAATTTTTTATGGGATAGGTAGTTGTCTTTATTGAACTTTTTTCAAACAAGTATGATCATTAAATGTAATTTCCTCATTATAGGAAGAGCTTAATTAATAATAAAAGTTTAAACCACAAACCTGAACCAGTTGGCCCATAAGCAAAGATTGAAACATTTTGTAAATCATCGGTAAAGCGAGAAAGAATAGGTTGAGCTACTGTTCCGAAAACCTCTTCTTGTGATGAGTCTTCGTTAAACACTTGTTGGAATTCAAACTTGACTGTTTCCTTTATATTTCTTAAATTTACCATCTAAAGAATTTATATTTTAAGCCACTATTTGACTAGCTGCATCAATAGGTTTTCAACTTTTTAATTACATTTGATATTCAACATATATTTAAATAAACTACAAACTATGCAAGTTAGATTTTAACACACTAACTGAAACTAAAATAGCATTAAAAACAATCAAGCAATTAGAGCTAGATTTGTAAGTAATACTTTGTAAGTAATTTATGCAGATACTGCTGGTTCTGCATGTAATTGCTTATGAATTTAGAATACTTCACAGCTATGCTTATGTAAAATGACTGTTATTATGTGAACAACATAATCAAATTCTTTCAATATAAGTGTTCATGTATTACCTAAAAATTTATGTAAAGTGTTAGATCATGAAGTAAAAATATTAAGTTCGATCCAGAGTTTTGCTAATTTTAATTATTCATAGTTATAATTAACTTGCGTATTCGTAGTTCATCTAAAGCATGCCAAATGTTTGTGCATTGTCATGCTTGGTCTGCAGGTGTAGAAATTATGCAAATAAGAGTTCGAAGTTTCAAACACTTCTCTGATTGGTTGCAGCTTGTTAGGGGACCGATATTGTCGTCTTAACAGTGCAATATCAATGAAGTGGAGAATGCATAAAATTTTTTTTATACTTTTCTCTACTCATAGTGCAATTAAAAATGGGCCAGCCATAAAGTGTGCTCCATAGCTGTGAAATGCTTTTTTATTGGACTTAGTGTTCTTCATTGTTGATTTTTCAAAAAATAATGCTATATGCAGTTGCCTGAAAATATTTTATTAATGCTTATTTTACTTTTTTTAATGAATACCTAACCTTAACCCCATTGTTTGTAATGATATATGCAGTTGACTTTTTTTAAAGAATATTTATTTTATAAAGGCTCAATTTGCTTTTTAAATAAATGCCTAACCCTAACTCTATTGTTCATAAAATGTTGGTTAATGCATCGACCTTTTAATTTTTTTCAAACAATTGTCCTAATATGAAAATAATTACACCAAGAAAAACTTTTAATTTTTCATTATCCAATGGTTTCCATGAGCTACCATATACTATGGCTCCTTTGTAATTGGTCCACTAACATATGGTTTTTCAAAGAATAGGCCACAAAAATAAAGTTTATTTCTTTCCTGTCTACATCAGTAAAAATCCAATCCAAGTCGCTTATTTCTTCTTCGCTATCGTCACTTGCCAAAAAAACCTAAAATTGCATCTCCAGAGAAACATCTTGACCTGTTGATCATTTGGATTTATCCTATTAGTATTTGTTTTCAAGTTAATCTTCTTTTTTCTTTTATTCAATAGAAAGGAAAAAAATTAATTTTATATTTGTGGTACATTAGCAGTGCAATAAACAGTTTTTTTTAATTGCATGTTTTATTGGGTCACTTAGTTGTAAAGTTGCTCGAAATCAATTTGACTCCATTGGTATATGATGCTGCTTTTTTTGATAGCTCATTATAAAGATGTCCAACACTGCAAAATTAAAGTCATGAAGTTTCATAGTGCTGCTGCCAACAGTTCAGCAACAAGAACTTTTCAAAAATGTAATTGGGTTCAAATTGACCCCATGGTAGACAGAGGGTTAAAGGTACAGTAGAATGCTGATTATTCAAATTAATTGGGAGCAGTGTGGTTCAATAAGCAATTTTTTTCAAACAATCAAACAAAATACAATCTTAAATTACATTTTCGAAGCAACATGATTTCTTAGCTTTACCAATCACAAACAATAACAGAATACGCTTTCTACTGGCATTTGCACAGACCAAGGCAGTAACTCATTTTTTGTTTTCCTAAAGCTTGAGGTTTTAGTTTACCATTGAGATACAAGTGACTTGTCTGGCAGTGCTCTTTACAATGGTTCTCAAACTTTTTAGCAAGCAGAGCTCTTTTGCTTTTTGAAAATAATGCTCGACTCCCATCAATTTTTAAAGTGAAAAAAATTCAAAAATGTAGTACAAAACTTAAACAAATAAAAATGTTAGCAATGAATTTTCACCAAAGTCAGAAATATTTTAAGTAATCATATTGATAAATTGTTGACTTTGTAGCAAAAAAAAAATTAGTCAGCAAAAGTAAAACTACAAGATTTTACGCAGACCCCCAGAAAATTGCTGATGGTCCCCCCAGGGTTCTGCAGTTGCCAGTTTGAAAACCATTGCCCTATAGTTTATTTCTGTTTTGGGAACATTGTAAAGATTTCCTCTGGTGTTTGGATAATTGCCATTCTAGTGTACTACCACGTCTTGATATTGTGCTGCAACCACTCTGTAAAATTTTGTTACTGCTCTAGTGCATATTATAAACTATTTTTAGTTTTTATTAAGACAAAATAGACTGCTTTTATGATACAATTTGCTAAAACTTCAAAATCATGAAGAATAAATAGCAGTCAAATTTTATGATCACAAATGATTGGTTATGACAGAATAATGTTTTTTGCTGTTAAACTCAAATTACAGTATTTGTTTTAGTACTTGATAACTAATAAGTATTTTTCTCTATGATATAATAGTTTACAACCTAGTATATAGTTGATTCTGGTAAATTTAGATGACAGTACATAAAAGATATTTGGAAAATTATTCATTTGGGTCATTCTGTGTCAAACGTTGTGGAAATTCAGAAATGTTCCAGCTTGACTCCCTCCAAATTTGCTCAAAATTTGTCAAAATGTTGTATATCATAATTAACTAGGAAACTAAAAAATTTAGCTCAATATCTGTTGAATTTTATGAAATATGACTTATGAAAATTTGGTACCCTATTCCAGCAATTAGTGTTTGGTCATTTTCAGCCATTTTCAAACAAGCATTTCTCCAATTATAAAAATTGTAGAAACCTGGTTTTCGGTATATTGGTTAACTTTCTGGTATATTAAATGGATCAAGTGTCAAAATTATATTAGCTTATCACATAATAAAAATATTGAGTCCCAAAATGTCCACATTTTGACCCAAAAACAAATTTTTGGCCATTTTTAAAAAGCTGTTGCTGCCATACAAAGCATAGCACTGCTCCAATTTTTAACATGGGTACTTTCTACTAACTGGACTATAACTTCACCAAATATAAAGAAAAACAACAGCTTAAAAAAAAAGTTACACCACTTCAAAATATGGACCAGCTGTAAAATTGCTAAAAATGCACCATCTTGTGGTAAAAAAAGCCCCGTAAAACACTGTTTTTAAAAACAGTTTTTTAATATGTTAAAGAGCTTTTCTTAAGGAACTTACACACCAAATTTCAATTTTGTTCCGAAACTGTAAAGGGGTGAGATATTAGTCATTATGTAGGTGAAAAATTTAACTTTTACCATATCCAAAAAAGTGCAAAATTTCACCTTCTATCTATAATTTTGTATATTAATCAGAAAGTTAAAATTGAATTGATAAAAGAAAATTCCAACTCTTTATCTGCTATAGCTTGGCTTTAAATCTTATTGAAAAAGTGCCACTAGGTGGCATATTTTTTTCATGCATATACAGGGTGTCAAGAAAGTTCCCGATCGATTTTTAAATTTAATGTAATTCAAAAACTTCAATGAATTATGAGAAGTTCTGTACGTCATTTTTCCACTTAATCCTCCTTTTCAATGTTTCAGATACACTTTTCAAATTTTTTTGGCTAAAATAATAATAAAATGAGTAAAAGAGCTGCAATCATTCAACTTCATCGTGCGGGACATTCAAATTCTAAAATTATGAAGTAGCTAAAAGCACCAAAATCGACTGTTCGCAATACAATCTTGCGCTTCAAAGAACTTGGAACCATGGAGGATCGGGATAGGAGTGGACGACCTCGATCCGCTCGCACTCCAGCAAAGATCAAGGCCCTCAGGGAGAGAATTCGGAGGAACCCCAAACGATCCTTGAGGAAAACGGCTAAAGACATGAATATCAGCCATGAGTCTGTCAGAACAATTGTTGAACAGGATCTCAAAATGTCCCTGTACAAAATCAGGACAAGACAACTCCTAACTGACCTCCAGAAGCGAAAAAGAAAGGAGAGGGCCAAAATTCTGCTGAAGCGTCTGAAGGGAGGCACGGAGAAAGGCGAAATCGTTTTTTCAGACGAAAAACTCTTCTCGGTGGAGGCAAAGTTCAACACCCAGAATGACAGGATTCTCGGAAAGTCGCCCAAGGACCTCCCTGATCATCTTCGATTCGTTTTACGCCGACAGAAACCCTCGTCTGTGATGGTATGGGGTGCGATCTCCAAATCTTGGAAATCTCCCCTCATTTTTGTTAAAGAGGGGGTCAAAGTGAATACAGATTCCTATGTCAATGATATTTTAACCCCTGCCCTTGCATCGATGAAAGAAAAGGTTCAAAAATAAGTCCTTCACCTTCCAACAAGACGGCGCGCCTTCTCACACATCAAAGAAGACGCAGAAGTGGTGCGAAGAGCACTTTCCTTCATTCTGGACCAAAGATTTGTGGCCACCATCTTCGCCCAATCTCAATCCTATGGATTTCTGTGTGTGGGGTATTCTGGAAAAAGAAGCCTGTTCTTCACCCCATAACAATCTGGAGGATCTTCGAGCTTCCCTGAAACGAGCATGGGAGAAAATTCCTCAAGATGCCCTTCATGCTGCTTGTCAGAATTTCCGACAGAGGCTCCAACGTGTTATTGATACAGATGGGGGTCATTTTGAATAAACCAGATTTTTTTATGTTCATGGAGCTTTGTTCTATCACCACAATAAACCTTTTGTTGATTTAACCTTCTGTCATTAGCCCTATATAATTTTGTTTAGGATCGGGAACTTTCTTGACACCCTGTATATATTTTTGGCTTGCAAAACCATTTCTAGCCACATTAAAATAGAACAAATTTCTATTTGGAAGTATATGATGATGCTAAATCCATTTTTGCTATTTGAAGAGCTATATTTTAACAACAAAAACTATAAACAGAGATAAGTTTGGACCACAGCATGGCAAAAAATATTTTGCAAACTAAAAAAAATTCAATATTTTACCAGCTGCTATAAAATTTTTAACATTTGCTTAAACCAAAGATTCAAGCATTGTGTCTGGCAGCAAGCACTGCTTGGATTTGATCATAGTCTGTGATTGCTAATTTGTAGTGTTGTCCACTCTGTCATTGCAGTTCAGGTGGATTAATTATAAATATTACATCATCTAATGGGATCCAACACTCATTTTTTCTATGCTCTGTGGCCATGTTAAAACCAAATTATTTCGTTTCATAAATTTGATATAGACATCTTTGTTTTCATTTGAATGCTCAGTTATTACACCAATGTACTAATCTTGGTCATAAATGCAAGCAGCATATTTTCCACGATATAAATCATTTTCAATGAGCTGCAAGTGTGGTAAAACTGATTTGGTGGTATCATCATAAAGCTTTACTAGAACTCCTTCATCATCTAATGATAGCCTTTTCATTACTAATTTTGATTTTGATAGTACAGGGGTCTCCAAAGTACGACCCATGGACCATATCCAGGCCATGGAGCTCTTTTTAAAAAACATATACAGTCACTTTGAACCGCAGTTGGATAGAATCATTTCCGAAATGTGCCCCAGTTTTTTGTTCCTCTAAAAAAATGAAATCATGGTGATCTCTAAAAAAAAGGTCTTCACTTCGTTTACAGTTATTTATTAACTGTTTTTCGCAAATTGTGTTTTTGGCTTTGGCCTTGGCCCAAGGAGGTCCAAAAAATCTATACACGGCCCGCTGCTCGAAATGTTTGGAGATTCCTGAGATAGTAGAATAAAGCAGTGATGAGATTTTGTGCCAGAAATTGTTGTACAGTTTGAATATTTTTGTTCCAGTTGTTAAGTTTTGGCATTTTTTGAAACTTCTTGATCAGCCACATAAAAATAAATTATCCCAGCAATATTTTGCTTAGCCCCCTGAAAAATTTGATAAAGGACTAAAAATTTGATAGTTTTCAGTAGCTCAAAGGCTTTCTCTTGCAACAAGTTGCTTTGTAGTTCCTCCTATTCCATCATATGGTGACTTTCCATGGCTTGTTGCAAAGAAATGCCATTGAGCTTGAATACCATGGTCAATTTCATGATAGCACAAGTTTACAAAATTTTTGAAATTTTTATATTGGCTGGCTGCCCCATCACTAAAATACAAAACTTTGGTTATAGCATGTAAATTCTCCTTGATATAGCTTATTACTTTACAAGTGAAAGCATGTACAGTTTTGGTGTCATGTCTCATGGAATCAGAGATGATGCAAAGACTTAAGCATTTAAGAATCTTTTTTCTTTGTAGTAGCAACAAAATGGGTGCAGTGTTGCCTGGCTGTTTTCCCAGTGATAATCTTAGACTGCATTTTGGACCAAAAAACTGTAGTTTTCAGTAAAATCCAAGAGAATTATGACAGTATCACTAGGAAGTGTTTCCTTGGTTGATTGAAAAAATACTGATTGAGCCTTGGCAATGAAGTGGTGTCTACACAGTAAATCAAACTTTTCCAAAAACATATCTATAAACTCACCAAAAGCTGCATGCCAATAAGTTTAGTTCCATCTGTATGAATCCATTGCTTGCATTTAATGCTATCATCTACATCAAAATCATTATCATCAAGAATTTTCTCCAATCCTTTTTGTAGTTGAGGCCTTCCTGGACACTGACTGCAGGAATGTAACATGCAATTCTTCTCATTTAAATTGCAAACTAATTCAGACAAGAGATTTTTATAATCCAATTGCTCAGGAAGAGCAGCCACAAGCAGCTTTGCATTTTGGTGCTGTTCACAAACACAAACCGTCTGTATATCCTTGCTGATGTGATAATTCAGAGTATGATGCTCAAGGAAGTTTTACAACACATTTTAGTTGTGAAAAATTACAGCTTAACATGCTGTGCTACAACTACAGCAAAAGGCATTTTTGATTAAAATATAAAACTGACTATGAAAAAATGCTAAATATACATCTAACTGCATGCATGTAAAAACTTTTTCAAGAAATATTTACAAATAAAATATGTTAGTTTCACACTTATAGCAGATTGTCAAACCTATGACTAACTTGTTTATTATGATTTGCAAGTGAATAAGTTCATTTCAATATCTAACAATAATTTTTATAATAAAACAAAGAATTAGCATTTAATTATCTGAGTATTTGAAACTTTATCAGTACATATAAGTGAATGAAACATACTAAAAAATTTATGAATGTTTTAGACTTGTCATTAAATGCTGGGCATGCAAAATTGTATATGCTTCTTGGTTAATAACGATATCTTTTATTATGAACAAATGATTGATTTGACTACTTTGCTGTGAAAATATAGCTCTTCAAATAGCAAAAATGGATTTAGCATCATCATATACTTCCAAATAGAAATTTGTTCTATTTCAATGTGGCTAGAAATGGTTTTGCAAGCCAAAAATATATATATGCATGAAAAAAATATGCCACCTAGTGGCACTTTTTCAATAAGATTTAAAGCCAAGCTATAGCAGATAAAGAGTTGGAATTTTCTTTTATCAATTCAATTTTAACTTTCTGATTAATATACAAAATTATAGATAGAAGGTGAAATTTTGCACTTTTTTGGATATGGTAAAAGTTAAATTTTTCACCTACATAATGACTAATATCTCACCCCTTTACAGTTTCGGAACAAAATTGAAATTTGGTGTGTAAGTTCCTTAAGAAAAGCTCTTTAACATATTAAAAAACTGTTTTTAAAAACAGTGTTTTACGGGGCTTTTTTTACCACAAGATGGTGCATTTTTAGCAATTTTACAGCTGGTCCATATTTTGAAGTGGTGTAACTTTTTTTTTAAGCTGTTGTTTTTCTTTATATTTGGTGAAGTTATAGTCCAGTTAGTAGAAAGTACCCATGTTAAAAATTGGAGCAGTGCTATGCTTTGTATGGCAGCAACAGCTTTTTAAAAATGGCCAAAAATTTGTTTTTGGGTCAAAATGTGGACATTTTGGGACTCAATATTTTTATTATGTGATAAGCTAATATAATTTTGACACTTGATCCATTTAATATACCAGAAAGTTAACCAATATACCGAAAACCAGGTTTCTACAATTTTTATAATTGGAGAAATGCTTGTTTGAAAATGGCTGAAAATGACCAAACACTAATCACTGGAATGGGGTACCAAATTTTCATAAGTCATATTTCATAAAATACAACAGATATTGAGCTAAATTTTTTAGTTTCCTAGTTAATTATGATATACAACATTTTGACAAATTTTGAGCAAATTTGGAGGGAGCCAAGCTGGAGGGTCCAGGACACTTGACACAGAATGACCCATTTGCAATATTCATTTTGTATAATCTTGTCTGTGATTCAAAAGCTTGAAATGGCAAAAATTTATTGAGTGATTTTGAACAAGTTTTCGAAATTTCACTGCAAAAAAAAAAACTCAAGATGTGCGAAAAACATTTAAGGAGCAAAGCAAAAACATGTCTTTTTCTACACCTTTAGAAAGAAAAAATGGAAATCCATCCTTACAGTAAAGTTGGCATCTCAGTTTAAGTATCACCACAAAAGTTTTATTTTGTTGTGTATCAGCAAGAAAATAAAACTGACGTCCAGTGAAAAGGGGGCTGACAAAAGTTTTTTGAAAAGGGAATGACATTACCTTCAAATCAGAATCTTGTTGCACCTTTGCTTTTGTATACAAAAGAAAGTGATGCTTATTTTTGCTTTAATTAACATTTAAACAAACTTAGGTATACCTCAAGACTTGTGTTAGAAGAAGTTCTTATACAAGCTTCTTCTGGTTCTTCATCTTTTTTATAAAAAACAGGACGGAGTCTTACAAACACATGCACTTCACTCATGCTCCAAATAAAGTAAAAATAAAAACAAATATGGAAACAGCTTATAGATGTTGTTCTGCAAAAGTAAAACAAAGAATAATTGTATCACATGTTATTAATTCCTTTTTGTGAACAACTTGCAATAATCCTGTACTTTAGCATGGTAAATAAATTTACAAATGCTTTTCGTTCTAAGCAATAATAACCACAGGGGGGATCCAGATCCGGGTTAGTTTACCAAGGTTCGTAAAAAAAATGAGATTACCCAATTTTTGATAGTGAAACTAATCCGGATCTCCTGCTGTGGTTATTAGTGCTTAGAACAAAAAGCATTCATGAATTTGTACTTTAGTGTGGGAAATAAATTCACGAATGCTTTTCTTTCTAAGCAATAATAACCACAGGGGGGATCCAGGTTAGTTTACCAGGGTTAGTAAAAAAAATGGGATTACGCAATTTTTGATAGTGAAACTAACCTGGATCCCTCCTGTGGTTATTATTGCCTAGAACGAAAAGCATTCATGAATTAATTTACCACGCTAATGTACAGGATTACCCAACTTGCTGTAATTTCTCTACTTTTTTATTCAATCAACATTAGACAGTACCTATTTTTTCATTTTTTGGTGGAGCTAAATATTTGTAATTAAAGAAATTTTTTTTAAATTATTTTTCAGTAAAATTTCTGCAACTCTTACAATTTATATCTCAAGTCTTTATTTGTATTCTATTTCATTTGTATCTAAAGCCTATTCAAATAATTATGACATCATCTTGGTATCTAAGTAATGTGGCCAAGTAAAAAATGCATCATATTTGAAGGCAATCACCATTGACAGTCTCACTTTATTCCAACTCTTACTCTGGTCTTTTTTTGGGGCATCTTTTTAAACGACACTTTGCACCACTTTCTTTTTCTTGGTGGTCTAAGTAGCTTTAAATTTCAGTCATATTAGAATGTAAAAACAAGAGTGGCAAAAAATTAAAAGATTAAAGATAGCTTTTTTTGTTTTATGTCACACTATCTTCTTTACACTTCCATAAAAAAAACAGTTAAAAAATCAAAGAAAAGATTTCATCACAACAGCAATATCTTATCCCATTGAAGCAGCTGGTGGTAATTATCATAAAGTCTTATCAAATGCTTTATTGTGCACCAACTTTTCTGCCTGCCAGAAAGGAAATAAAAGCTTTTTTTTCAAGATCCATTGTTGCCAACAGCTGTAAATTACAGTCATATAGCTATACAAAAACTACAAATGTTCAAATGAAAAACTTTCAGCCAGACATGATTTTTTGCCATAAACCAGAGGTTTGGGATTAGTGAGTCATGATCTGAAATGCAAGACCTAACACAATTAATCATGAAATAATGTCAAGGTTACTATAATAATTTCATGAAAAAGTCTTCAGTTGAAATTCCTGATCAAATTGTGTTTTTTCTATAAAGGCTGCTTATTGGGTTAAACTAAAAGTATTCGTAAAAAACTTTAAAAAATATTGTTTGCATTAAATATATAATTTTTATCAGCAATATAAAACATACAGTCAAAATTATCATAAATGACATTAAAATACATTCTAAAATTTAAGCTTAATATAATAAAGCTTTTGTAAATTTATTGATACAAAAATATTATAGAAGCAATACATCATTTTAGAGATAATTAACAATAAAGTTTTAAAATCTTTATTCATGCTCTTCAGTCTTCTGGTAAAATCTGAGTTAAATTGCTGTTAATTCTTTATTAAAAAGTAAAACAATAATAAAAACTGAACATTTTGGTGTACTATGATTCAGTAAACCTTCATCAGGAGATTAAGCAAAACACAAATATCATCTGCAATAAAACCACAGTGGTACAAAAAAAAGAATAAAAGTACATTTGTGATCTAAAACGACATCTAACAGATTTAAAATTTTAAATTATAATAAGCAGTTGGATAAAAACAATTGGTTTTATCATGATGCTTTTAATGATAAATTTAATTCTGTTGTGTCCTTGGGAAAGACACTTTACAGCACTTTCCCCTGCTTGGTGGTCTTGACAAGCAGTTCTAAATTGCAGTCATATCTCTACTAAATTACTAGCAGACAGCAATATCTTGGCATTTCCAGAAGCAGGTCGGGGTAATTGCTTACCCTATGTATAACGCCTCTGTTGCTTTCCTGCGAGTCAGGAGGATAAATATAAAGATAAAAATAAATAAAAAAATAAATAAATGCCAATAAATATCAATAACAATTAACAAAAAAAGATACACAGGTTAAACCACCAGTTTTGTATATTTATTTAAATAACCTATTGTTATAAAATGTCTAAAATATTGTTAAAACAGTAAGGGTACGTAAGCAATTTTAGTTATTGAAATTATTGAATCTGTGATTACTATCACTTCTAGAAAAGATCCTTTTCCTCTTGGTTTCTTTTTTATTTCCTCCTGGTGGTGTAGGAGGTTCATAGTTAGTCTCACCAAAAAAATCAATTACAGTTACTTCCTGAAGAGACCAACAGTAAATGGTCAACAGAAAACAGAAAAAAGTTAACAATACTTCAATTTGAATGTTGAAAATACTTTTGACTGCAATTTCATAGCCTAACTTGTCAATAGTCAATTGTCTTGGCATGCAACCAATGACATACTTTTTTCTGTTTTCAAAACGCGTACTTAACTTATACAAGGATTGGGTCTCTTTAAGAAAGGACCATAATGCCGTTTTGTCAGTGAAACTAACTAGAATCCCTCCTAAAGAATCAAGAGGGAAAAAAGAAACCAAGAGAAAAAAATCTTCAAAAAGCAATAGCAACCAAAGGGGGATTCTGGGTTACTCTTACTAACAAAAATCACTCACAGTCACTTCTACGAAGAAATCCAAAAAATTTATAATGTACTCAAAGAAAATATATATACTATACAGAAAACAAACAACACATACTTTGTAGAAAAGAATCTGTATGTTGTGAAAAGATTTTAATCAACTTTTAATTATACAAACGAGCAGCCTACAAAGCTATAGTTAAAACATTAATTCAAACACAAGAAATTTAAAATAAACAACTTACCGTACTAATACTTAATTTTAATAATATTGTAAAGGCAAACTCGGTTAAGTCTTACTAATAAAATATCAAGACGTACTTTTGAAAAATTCCAAAATATTGTAAAAACTTTTTATTGAGTGATATAACAGTAATTAAAAACTGGATAAAAATATCGGCAATGAAATATCGGCAATGAAAATGTCGTTGATAACAAAAAATTTCCGAAAGCCGGAATTCAAACGTAATATAAAAATACAGTGATATATTATCTGTCAAATTACCAACCGTATTACCGTACCACACAATTCTAAAAGATATTGTTTAAACACAAATTATCTGAATGACAAATAAAAAACAAAAAAATATAATTTTTTAACTAAGGTCTACAAATTTGAAAATCCCGCAAAAATAATAAGCTTCCAATTTTTTTTTATTAGGGATCAAATTTTCTCGATGGTATCAGGTGGCGTCAATGGCACTCTGATAGCACTGGTGTCACCAGTCTTTTATACAAAGCATCGGGGTCGAACCGTTTAAAATAATGTTCCAGTTTATTTAATTTTTTATTTATGCTTTGTACGATTACTTGCCCATTGGTACTCCACACAGTGTATGAAAGTTCGGTGGGGAAATGTATCCTCCAGTCCATTTACAGTTAGTAATGGTGCACGACAAAGGAGCGTATTAAGTCCCTATTTGTTTTCTTAATATATGGATGACTTATCTAGAAAATTAAATTCTGTTAAAAGTGGATGTTTTGTTGGTTCGTCTTTACTGAATCATTTAATGTTTGCTGACGATTTATGTGTATTTAGCCCCAGCGTCAAAGGACTACAAAAACTAGTAAATGTGTGCAAAGAATATGCAATTAACAATTGTATTATTTTTAATAACGATAAAACTGTTGGCATGATTCATCACAATAAAAAATTCAAAGTAAACGTTGAATCAAATATTATATTACATGGCAGATGTATCAAATTTGTAAATTCAGTGAAATATCTTGCTGCGTTAATTACTAATGACTTGTTTGATGACCTTGATATAAACAGACACCTTCGTTATTTATACTGTGTTGGTAATACTCTACGTTCAAAATTTCATAATTGTTCAAGCCAAGTTAAAGATGTTCTTTTTCGTTCGTACTGCATGTCTATGTACTCTGTTCATTTATGGTGTAAATTCAAAATCAGCAGTTTTAATCGTGTTTGTATTGCGTACAACAACTCGTTTAGAATTCTACACAACATACCTAGACAGGAATCTGCTAGAACTCGACAAATTCAATCTAATATTAAGACCTTTGATGTCCTAATTAGAGATTACTTATATTCGTTCTTAAAAAGATGCAACAATTCATTCAATGTATAGCCTACATTTTTTGCTTAATGTCTTCTGATGCCCTGTATAAATCTATTTTCTGGATCAATTATAACAATACACTTTATCAAAATTAGATAATTTTTCTACTCATTCTACCATAGGTGTTTTTTTTTTTATTTAGTTAATTTTTCTAGCACCACTATTGCCAAGCGTGATATCAAGCGTCATCACCAGTATTTTATACAAAGCATCGGGGTCGAATCGTTTAAAATAATGTTTCAGTTTAGATTTAGTAAATTTTATTTTTAGTGGTTCAATTCTGGTTCAGATTTAGGCTATTTTATCTTTTAGAATTCAGTTCCGGTTCAGATCGGGTTTAAGTTAAAAAAACAATTAGCGTAGCGGTGCAATCGTGATTTGCAGCGCCAGTAATAGCAGCTAATTGATCTTTTAAATTGTACTATTCTCAGAATAATAATAAAACACTAAAGTCGGAAAATTTTTGGCACTAGTATAGTTTAATAGTGTGGCTACTTTGACGGAACTAAATGTTGGTCGAGTCCAGGGATATATAGAACACCGGGATCGCTCACTTCCCTTTTTTTCAGTAACCACGCTTGACAACAGTGGTGCTAGACAATTGTCGCTTGACTGTTTACGATAGCTGCATTAGCGCTCTTAACAAGTTAGCTTGAAAGCGCTTTGCACTTGTTTGGCAGTTTCGTGTGAAAAATGGCTGTTGCTTTACAGTTAGAAAAGACTATAGCTACGATTACAGTTTGAGAAAAGACAGAGAAGTATTGTAGTTCGCTCAGAAATATGGTTTGAAGATAATATAACATTTAGTAAAATAGCTATACAGCTACTGGTACCACAAAGTATAAAAGCTTAAATTTGGCTAATTGTTGGACAAGCTAGGCGATAATTTATCAAATACTGTAAGCTACTCAGCAGAATTAAAAAATATTTACCAGTAGGCTACTAGTAGGCTACTGTTCTTTGCATTAATTGCTCGTACTGGTAAAGTGCGCACTGACTTGAAATCGAAACAATTTAAGATGTATCAAAGCAGGCTCCATGATATGCTTACACTGGGCAGTGGCCTACTAAACATTCTTCAAATGATTATAAAAATATCAGATATGTTTCTGTGCCTACGGAAAATGTAGCGAAAATGAGAGCGGTGTTAGAAAACTTACCTCTAAATCTACACCCATGCACTAGTGCAGGGGTCACTAACCTTTTTGAACCAAGGGCTACTTTTTCGGTACAAGTGTAATTTAAAAAAATCGGCAGAAAAAAAAACATTTTAGACTCAGCTCACTTAGGAGTTAAGGCCCGTTTCCACTACGAGCGTGGAAAAGAGCATTCTTTGTTTGTTTTATTGATTTTTTTTGCGCTCGCTTCAATTTTAACCGCTCGCTTCAATCGAAGATCAATAAAAGAGAGAAAGAATGCTCTTTTCCACGCTCGTAGTGGAAACAGGCCTTTATGCTATTTTTATAACAAGCCTGCGGGCACACTCATATGGTCCTCGTGGGCGACTTGAGCCTGCGGGTACCGTGTTGGTGACTCCTGCACTGGTGTATGTCGATACCATTAAAATTTCACTTTGTGTTGTATTGATTATCGTAGAATACTGAAGAAATGTTGTTAATTAAACTCTTACTTTGATTGTTGATGTTTTGTAGTAAACATAAAAGTAGTAGTGCGAAAAATTACCATAAACGTGAACAAATTCATCTATTTTCTTAAAAAACTAGCTGCATTCATTGCAGACAACCCAGGAATTGAACCAAGTATATTTTATTAAAAAACTAGCTGCATTCATTGCAGACAACCCAGGAATTGAACCAAGGCATATGAAACCTGGTTAACCAAGCAGTAGGTTCCATTCTCATGATGAATTTTGTTTTTGTGCTTCAACGCCATTTACATTAGAAAAAAATGTACGTAATGTTACTTTTTACTTGGCACTACTGTTGTCAGCGGCTAATTTAAGTAAGCGATCCCGATGTTCTATATATCCCTGGTCGAATCTAATTCAAGGAAAAACCGATTGAAGTGAGAGTAAAAAAGAAACAAAACTAGTTGCTCTAAGAGATAAAAAGAAAAAAAACGCCGCGCAAATTGTACTTGTGGGCCCACAGTGGGCCCAAACTTTTTAAAAATTTTTAAAAATTTGTTAATATGCTGGAGTAGAACTTAATTTCTTTATAACCAACAGTTTCTCTCTAAAACTAATTGTCACTCCAATCGATTTTTCTTCGAATTAGACTTGAACCTGAATGTTTCGCCCTTAGAATAAAATATGGCTCTGATCGATTTATTATTCTGTATCGCAAGGGTAGTAATATATCGTCCGTCGTCGCTGCATATTCTTCTGATGAATAAAATATCGGTAATATTTATTTAAAACGTGAAAAATAGAACATAAATATTTTTCTTTCATTTGAAATTTTAATGAAAAAACGGTACATTTTATTTTTCTAATGAAATAAATTGATTTAATCTTGTTATTTACGTTTCTATTGGAAGAGATTTTATTATTCATTTTCTTAAACCCAATTCAAATTCATAGCCTACGTGTCACATCTTTGAGCACCAATGCAATGAACTAATCCTCTTATTTTTTATTTATTTATTTTACACGTATTTTTATATTTATCCTCCTGACTCGCAGTTAAGCGACGCAGGTGCTAATCATAAGGCAAGTGCGACCTGCTTTTACCCCGACCTGCTTACGGAGATGCCAAGATTGCTATCCGGTTAAAATTTAATAAAGATATGACTGAGATTTACAACTGCTTGCCAAGACCAAAGTAGGGGAAAGAGCCATAAAGACTTTTTTTCAAGGACAGTGGCGTACGCAGAAATTTATCAATGGGGGAAGGGGTTTGCAAGTCGAAAACACAATTACAAAAAGTGGTCCTGGTCATGGGCCGAAAACTTTTCCGAACTTACATTCCAAATTAGAGTAAGCCAATTACGCTTTTTAAAGCGCCTTGCATTTGCATGAGTTTTTTTTGTCTAACCTTAAACGCAACTAATAAATATCAATAGAAATTTTTGCGACTGTTATAATTGAATTAATTCAGCTCAAATCGAACACAATTTTATTAATGGCTACGATTACAAATTTGCTTCAAAATTATGGGGATAATTTACCTTGTATAATTACATATTAAATAAGATGATAATCGGAGTTGGGTTTTTTAATAAATTATATTTCAAACGCATCATAGTTTGATTTAAAAATATTTAGGTCCAACTGCTATATCTGTATTGCAATTAAATCAACTATGTCTAGCTCAGTGTTTCTCAATGTCAGCCACTTAGCTTCCTGGGAAGAAATTTGTAGTCTGTAGAAAGAATTCTTTGAGGTAGGAATTCGAATAAAATTTAAATTGATTTTAACTTATTGACTAATAACATAAGCCGGCAATTCCATTATAGTTGCACCTTGGCAGTTCATAAAAATTGTTTTACTAAAGTGAAGACCGAAAAAAGGTTGCTATGGTCGTAGTATAAAAAGCCATCGACTCCAGATCATACACGAACAAGACTGGGACCAAGGGTTTATCGTTTTACAACCCTAGGCTGCTGCACTGCCTGTATCAGATTCTGGAAGCAATGGCGTTGAGCCAGCATTGAGTTTTGTCATCAAAAATCATCAGAACCCCTACTCCATGTCATGTTCAATGCAGGCTGTGGGGCACACTGTTAAGATGTGGTCTGTGGTTTGTTCAATGGCGCCCCATTCGCAATCCGGTATAAAGGAGCGTGACCATCCGGTAAAGAAACCATATTGTGCATGGACAAATAAAATCGCTTAACACCAGTCTGCAGGCGATTGACCTTAACCAAATTTTTCGGGGCAACCCCATTCCAACAGGCCTTGTACTGGTCATGGATAATGAAAGTACGGAGCCTGGATGTATTCCCACAGTACTCCGTGTTCCATTTGTAAATCGTCCATTTGGCGACACCAGACTGACGCGACGTTTTAGCTGTCGAGTAGGCCAGAGATAGGGCAGCTGTACACAATGGTTTTGCCCAGCATTTTATCTTCGCAAGTTGCCTTAGAAGTGTGACGCGAAGAGATAGTTTTATTCTAGTTTTTGTTAAACAAACATTTAATGGTCATCTTGTCAAAAAACTGCCCTTTCAAAAATACATAATTTAAAATATAAAAAACAAATCTAAGTTAAGACAAAGGCAATAGAAGAAAAAAAGCACACACACACAATCAGAAAATTTAAATATATACGCAGCAGTGACGTGCGGTCCTTTGTATGACCAACGAATTTTTGCTTGATGACTTTTTTTTTTACTTTTAATAACCTTTTAATAAAAAATATCAAGATTTTGGGACAAAATAAGAGAAATCTGAGATACATACCAGGCAAAAAACTTTCTTTTTTTTTTTTAGAGAACACTATGATTTTTGGACGAAAAATTAGAAATCCGAGACTGATTCCAAGTGAAGACCTTTTCTTTTTTTTTTTGAACAACATGATTTTGGGACAAAAATTGCTCTTCGTCCTAGAATTTCAGACAATTTTTTTGTCCTACCCATAAAGTGTTGCATGACCAGCGTTGGCATACTAACTGCATGACCAACCTCAAAGGTCATCGCACGCCATTGATACACAGTTACAAATAAATTAACATTTAAAGAAAAACAAATAAACTGACATCAGAGTTTTTAAAAAACAGTATTTGCATTTGACTATATCAGGCGTGGATTAAGTAGTTTTTTCTGGTGAGAGGGGAAGGGCAGAAATTTCATATTACTCGAACAAAAAAACGAAACGAAATTAGAACCTTATCAATAAATATAATACTACATTATTTCGTTTAATTAATTGTTAAACTTATGGTAGTCTGCAGTGGCGTGCGCAGAAAGGGGGTGATGTAGTATGGAATCGAACTATACTTACCAAAAGACTGTAATTAGTTTATTTGTTTGCTTTGTTGTTACACGCTTGTACAGTCAGTAATCAAAGAATAATCTTCTTAACCGAGATATTTAAGTTGCTTCTATTGCACAATCTCTCAGTTCAGCTATTCTTTACGTAGTGTTTATGGTTAACGTGTATTTAATTGTGTTATATTTCTTTGCAGCGTTATAAGTTGATTAAACCTAAATTACAGGAAATGATTGCAACCCCCGTGAGTTGAACGTTGACTTGAACGTGAGTTGAACCCCCGTGAACAATTTTAATAAACCATTGTTTTTAATTAATGGTTCAACTCACGGGGGTTGCAAATCGAAAACACGATTATTAAAAAGTGGTTCTGGCTATGGGGCAAAAACGTTTCCAAATTTACATTCCAAATAAGCTTATTACGCTTTTAAGAGCGCCTTCAGATGCATAAGCTCGTTTTTTTACCTAACCGTTATTTTATTATTTTTTATTTCATTTTATCTCTATATTTATCCTCCTGACTTGCAGAAAAGCGACGGAGGCGCTGATACGTAGGGTAGACAATTACCCCGACCTGCTTCCGGAAATGCCAACATATTGCTATCCGCTTGAAATTAAATGGAAATAGGACAGAAATTTAGAACTTCTGGTCAAGACCACCAAGCAGGGGAAAGTGCCGTAAAGTGTCTTTTTCAAGGACACAACAGAATGGCGCGAGTAGGTTTTGAACCCAGACCATGTCGATCATAATTCCGGCGCTCCAGCCACTCGACCACGCTGCCGTAAATGCAACTATTAAATATCAACAAAATTTTTCACGAGTTTATCTCACTAATCCTCGTATTTGAATTGATTCAGCTCAAATCGAACCCAATTTTAATAATGGCTATAATCACCAACCATTGGTACAAAAATATACGGATAATTCACCTTGTACAGCTATAAATTGAATTCTATTTAAATAAGAAGATGATCGCATTGGGTAAAAAAGAGTATTGGGTATAAAATATATTTTTATTGCATAATAGTTAGATTTAGAAATATTTAGCTCTAACTTTTTTATCGAGCGCCGTCTTTGAAAGACTGAGTTTCAAATTCTAGGTCTGGAGGTACGCAGAAACTGTAGTCATGTCTTGACTTCCAAGTCCTTTCAGTCTCAAAAAGAGTACAACAATGTTAGGTCGGCTACAAAAGCAAACTTTCTGAAGATTGGGGAAGACAGATTACACGTATAGATATTAATAAAAAGAAGAGGAGCCAATACCTTCTCTGACAGCGAAGCTTGCTTCGCTTGCTGTCATGTAGTTAAAGTAAAACTTCTGTTCCGGACAAGCTCAATGATCATTGTAACCGTGTGTTTATTTGACAGAAGTTTCAGCAACTTGTAGATAAGACCACGGTGCTTCACATTAAAACAAAAACCAAAAAATTTTTTACAAAAAAAATTTTTTCTCAAAAAATTTTGTCATTTACTTTTGGTCAATGGCAAAGTTTTGAAAGGGAAATATACGACTTAAACTTTGAGAACCATTGATCTATCAGCATGTTAAAATAATTTTTGTAAAAATTTTTGTTATATTTGCATATATTTTTAGCTTTTTTATCTTGCTTTCCTGGTAGGCCTATAATCTAGTTTCTTTTAGAGATTTTTTTAAAAATACTTTAGCCCTTGTTTCGCTTTTCATAGCAATGTACCGAGGCTCGCATCTCGCGCACTAACATTACGATAAAACAATAGACATTAATAGGTGAAGCATAAAAGACCTGACTTTATGTTAAAATATTTTTCGATTTCGAAAGTTTTACTCAGATTAGCAAACTTTGACGCAATTGCGGCGATAGAAAGAACGATTTAAATAAAATTACTAAAAAAGTTCAAAAAGAACGAAGTGCAAAAATGATAAAAGCTATACCATACTATAGTAATCTATTTGTTGCTAATATATTGTTTACATATAAGTGTATCTTTCTGATCACCTTTCTTTAAGGGGGAAGGGCGTTTCACCCCTGAACCCCCCTTGAGTACGCCTATGGTAGTCTGCAGATGTTCCTTTCATGTTTAGATTGTAGTTTAAAATGCAGGCCGTCGAACTATTTAAAATAATGTTCCGGTTCGGGTTCCGGTTCAGGTTTGGCAAATTTTTTGAAAAGATTCAGTTTCGGTTCAGTTTAGCATATTTTATTTTAAAGTTTCACTTCCAGTTCAGGCTCAGCAAATTTTTTAGCAATTCGGTTCCGGTTCAGCTCCGGTTCGATTTTAGAAAACATTAGCTGTTAATACGGATTTTCGATTCATGTTTGGTTCAATCTTTAATTTCATAAAATAATTCTTAAGTCCATTTTTGCAAGCGTATAAACTAAGAACATGGCTTGTAAATCGTGGCCATAATAAACATACCGGACTAAAGAATTTTGCCTAAATCTTGTTTTCGCACAGTTTTACGAAGAAGCCCAAACGTAACAAATATTACTCAGCTGAATACATTATTCTGTGTAGTTTTTACTGTTTTGTTTTGTTTTTTTCCTTTTATGGACCGTGAGGCTGAGTTAGATAAATAAAAAAATAAAAGTTAGCTTTACTATATATCAGAAATCTTTTTGGCGTCCAAAAAATTAATTTAGAAGTGTTATGCGTTGAGATAATCATTTTTACTTTATAAAAGGTAATTTTATGATTGAATCTGCTGTTTACCACGTTGAAAATAAACTATTTGGTCGTAGAGTAACTTCCTCTCTTTCAAGAAACATTTTACAGGTGCAATTTATGCCTCAAAAACATAATACCAAAAAAATCAAATTGTTCTCGAATTTTTTTTGCTGGTAAACAGGTTAAAATGGCGATGATGCCCCTAGTACCCTCCAATTTGTAAGGCTGTGTTTGTAGTCGAAGGAAACCTTATGGGGTCAACTGGTACGTTTTTTAAAGGACCATGGTAAATATTTGAAAGTTACATACCAAAAATATTTAAAGTGGAGATATTTCTGGTAGATCCATAGTTAAACATTACATCTATATACCGGCAAGCTATTTAGTTATGAATTGTAAAACAATTTTTATACATTATAGTTCATCAAAGTTGAATGAATGTATAATCATAATTTTGCAAACCTCAAAGTGCAAGAAAAAAAAATTGATTTTATTTGTGATGTCAAGTTTTTTTGGTTATTTTAAACTAGTGACAGGGTCTTAAAACTTTTTTTATACTGATGTGCATATGCATACTTGGGCAACCCTCAAGCCATTACCCGACCTGCTTTCCAAGATGCCAAAACATTGTTGTCCGGCTGAAATTTTTTATTTTGTAACTAAAGTTTTAAGCTAATTATGTTTTAGAACGCCCAACAGAGGAAAGTGCCGTGAAATGTCGTCATCAATAAAGCGCACTTGCCACTCGTCCACGCTGTCAACACGTAAACTTGAAGTATGTTTTGAGTCGTTTAAAAGAATTAAACGCTTAAACGCACAATAGGTGAAGAGTTTGTAGGTTTTAGTCATGCTGTTGACCAAAGTGGAAAAGGACTGTCACTACTCCTGAAAGACAAAATAAGAAAGTTGCGCTTTTACCTTGCAAAACGAAGAGGCCAAGGTTACGATAGGGTTACTGCCATTGCAATTAAAAAGAAAAAGTATACAAGGGTTATTTAAAATTAAATTTATTTTGCATATCCAGTGCTTTTACCTCATACCGAATTTATTCTTGTCAAAGTCATGTGAGTTTGCCCACTCACACTCACACTCACACTCGCACATATTTTTACTTTTAACCAAAACTTGTGATTAAAGCAGTTCATCCTCCAGCAAAACTAAAAACTGGAAAAACTTTTAAATCAACCCTAATCAGGCGAAACAAAAAGACACCTTTATTTGGACTATGTTCTACAATGCTACACAATGGGCACAAAGATATGACCTTAGGCTTATAATGTTTGTATCTTAGCTGTTTTAAAAAATTTTAAATAGGATCCCACATCTAATTCAACAATTCTGTTTTCTGCAATTCAATTTACTCAATTAGTTATTGCGCTGAAAATCGGCGAGGCTATGATGGTTCAGGTTCTTTGCGTCGGTGAAAGATTGCAAAAGGTCAATTAACATATTAGGGCAGGAGTGAGCAAACTACGGCCCGCGGCCCGCATAGACTTCAAACAAATAATTTAAAAAATTAATAACTTTTTTTTCTTTAACCAAATTCTCGCTCATTGCTTTTAGCGATTATTGATTTTATGTGCAAAAATTAGAAAATCTGAGGCAGATTCATAGTAAAGATTTTTTTAGAGATCACCATAGTGCGGCCCACAAATAAATTCAATTTCTGAATGCGCCGGCGAGCTGAAAATTTGCCCACCCCTGTACTAAAAAATCTTACAAGGTATTGCCTTATTCGAAATCTCACCTCAACTCGGCAAAAACCTGCGAGCGGTAACTAAATCTTAATTAGAATTATCATTATCATTTGCACACTTAATTTGCTGGACAACTGTGAATCGATTAATTGGACTTGCTTTTGGAGGTGCAAGGTATTGCTCCTCCGGTTGAAATTTTGTATTTGTTTCTTTTTTATTTTTATTTAATAATATGATTGAAGTTTAGAGATGCTTGCTGAAACCACCCAGCAGAGAAAAATGCCAATGCCGTGAAGCAAAGGTGCCCAACTTTTTACTCGTTGCGGGCCGCAATCGGTGCAGTAATCAAAATGATGTCGACTTTAAGTCGTCATGAAAGTTAATTCGAAACTTTTATGTTAGAGTCAAAGTGGTGAATTTTTTGTTGGTCTTTTTTGGTCACATCAATTTTAACGATTATTTTGAACAAAGACGTACCAAGGATTTTTGAATGAGGGTATACAACCCCAATCAAATATGCTAAGTGGAAAATTTTTTTTCAAATGGTTGCTAAAGAAAAAACGTCTTCACTTTGAATCTGCCCTGATTTAGTCAATTTTTCATAGTGATCTCTAAAAAAAAAGTTTTCATTTTGAATCTGACTCGGTTTTGTGATTTTTCGTTCCAAAAAGGTAGTCATAATTATTTCTTCCCGAAAACATAGTGATCTCTAAAAAAAGGTCTTCACTTTGAATTTGACCTGGTTTGTCAATTTTTTGTCTCAAAAACGTAGTGTTACTTCCACAAATTTTAGTTTTTTAAATTTCGGAGAGTTTTTGAAATTTATGTTCCGCTGGTAAAAAGTTTTTTAAATTTTGTAGAAGTTAATTCGGTAACTTAGTACGTTATTTAATCGTCTAACCTTTCGACGCCTGTAAGGAAGGCCTCGCCGATAACGCAATCTCGGTGTCTACTAAAAGATAAAATTCTTAATCTTCTTGCTGGATCTGACCTTCGAACCAGCGACAGCAAAAATATAGTCTAGCTAAATCACAGCTCAGACTACCACAATATCTTCTTTATTAAGAAATATGCTCTAATCCACTTAGGAGCCCGAATAGTATAAATCAACAGCAAATAAATCAACAGCAGCTCACTAGCTTAATTCTTCAATAATCACGTAGACAACCAAAGACTTGCGTTCAAAAACTATAAATTTACACAGCTAACAATTTTCCAATTCTAAGTTACCACAATGAATCATCGAATCATAATGCTTTCAAGCGAGCCTTATTTATATTACTCGGTCGTGAATATCTCGAACGTTCTGAAAGTTACTAAATCAAGTTAATCACAAACAATCACTATTACGTCATAGTGAAAACAGGTCAAGCCGATAGTTCTGGATCTTTCTCCAAGACTCAAGAGACTTAGCAGTGTTGCCATTTTTTTTTATAACTAAATGTAAAATATTTAAATTGCTCATAGAACCGTTATTTCTTCGGCTATTTGAGCCGGACCAAAGCGAAATCAAAGAGATTTTTTACGAGATTGTGAATATACATAGTGTGGGCGATTTTTAGAAAAGGAACACATAGTGATCTCTAAAAAAAAGTTTTCACTTTGAATCTGTCTCTGATTTCTTGTATTAGTGATCTCCAAGGGGGTGGGAGGCAATTTTGAATTAATTTCCATAATAAATATAATTTTAATCACAAATTCAGTTTAAGACAAAAAAAGGCCTTCACTTGGACTTTACTTGTTGTTTTTCTAAAAAAACAGAAAACCTCTTACTGAGACAAAAACAATTGCATTCCAAGTTATCTGCCCACCATTGAGGCACTGCGATTATTCAGGATGCTTTGGCATCTGATTAAAAGTTTTTTGGCGTGCCGCGGGTTGGGCAGCCTTGCCGCAAAAGCATCTTTTCCATGGAAAGTTACAGAATGACGCGACTAGGTGTTGAATCAGACAAGGTTATCTCTTCGCTATCAATGCAGCCCTCCCACCAATACGAATGGACGGTAGCCTACTTGCGTAAACCCTTAGTTTAAATGTCGCAGCAGGGTCGACTATATGCGTTCTATTTAGACGAACACAATTATATTTATTGTCAGCGTTTTTAATTGAATGGATATTATTTAAGAGGAGTTTGTAGCCCTGCAAATAACTCCAGAACAAAAGATGCTCTCGCTGGAGAGACATAGTTTGCATATTAATCAGCCATATTCTTTCATATCCCAAAGCAGAAGCGCAGCCATGTCAATATGGCTATGTGCATCTGGCTTCTCTGCATTAAAAAATTAAAAAGAAAAACCAGGAACAGACTAATAGTAGAGCCAGATCTGTGATGGCCTGGCAACAACAGCGTCACCAAAAAGAAGCTGGTCGCCAAGATGCATCACCAATTATCCCACTGATGTTATTTTGAAAATTTTTTGTTGTTAAATTTAGTTAATCAGTTTTTTTCAACGGAGAGATAACTTTTATGATGTGCTTTCACAAAATCATTAGAAAGCTGCTAATATAATTTTTAAAGAGCAAAATGAATCGCGGAACAAAAAAGTTGAAAACTACTTTCCTAGTCAAAAATCATGGAGTATGTTGAAAGAACCTTGCTGATAGATCACTGCATTCCACTCATCACTGCCCCATTTCAGCTTTCTGACCCCTAAACGATTCTCAAAAGACTTATCAAGCCCATTGTTCACTAAGGAGTAAGTTGAGATTTGACGCAGTCAGCCAACCGTGGATCAATTTGTTCTGTTATCGAATACAGGACCTCGAGGATCCTTTAAGAAAGACGGTGCTCTGTACGAGAAGCTCCGACGTCCAATAAACGGCTTTCTCAAGAGATCGGTCTTGGCTCTCTTTTTCTTTAAGATCTATATATTTGGCCTGCATTCCACAATTTTCAAAAAGTTTGCCAGTGCTGACCAACTGAAATGTTTCCGAAAACTGGAAAAACTTAGAAGAGATTTCAAGTCAGACATCACTACATTTTTACCGTTTATGTAGATTTGAAGGATGAAGCTCAATCACTCAAAGACGGTGATGTCAATCTTCAATTTAAACAAACATGGGCTAAAAGTTAGAAAAACGATAAACTTGTACCATTCTGTGCGGCCTCTACTTTTCTTGCGGTAAAACTGAATAAATCGTTCACGTTTCGTCAACATTTTGTGGCATTGCTCCAAAAAACTACCCCTCTGTGTCACACTGCCAACGGACTTAAGGGCTTGAGATAAAGTGCTGATGCCAAAACACTGCTTACAGCTTCCCTATCTTTGGTCTACTTAACAACTGAGTACTTCGCAGCGTACATGCTCACCTTAAAGATAATGTCTTGAATGACAGATTATACATTGTCATTGGAGGGCTGCCTTCCACTCCAACGGACCGCTTAACAGTTCTTTCAAGCAACAAGACAGCCGAACTTTGCCAACTAAAAGTGGAATTCTTCTTGTCAAACAGTGGAGCTCTCGATTCTTACCATCTACTACAAGCAATTACCCCGACCTGCTTCCGGAGATGTCAGAATATTGCTGTCCGGTTGAAATTTTGAGTTTGTTTTTTTAGTTTTTTTGGTGTAATGACTAAAATTTGAAGCGACTTGCTTAGACCGCCATGCAAAAAAGTGCCATAAAGTATTTTTCCGAAATCAGAACGAACTCAGTAGGTTTTGAACTGTAATTGCGTCAATTGCTTGAATTGTAATGCAAAATTACGTAACCTATTATGATATCATATAGCAGTATTGACTACAATTAAAAACATCATGATGAATACTAAATTTTGTTGACAAATATGAAATGCAGGACATATAGATGTTGATAAAAATACGCAAATAATTTCTCAAGCAACTTATACGGTGTCCAGTCTTGTAATAAAAAATGCCATGGTTCAATTATACTGTGATTAACAGCAAATTTAAAGAAGGTTATGAAGCTAACCTAATTTAAGTTAAGCCCCCTAATTTTTAAAACTATTTTTACTTAAAAATGATAACAATAGTTACAACCAGGTTTGTGAAGTCGGAGTCGTTTTTTAATTTTGCTGGAGTCGGAGTTGGAGCTGGAGCCGTTTTTAGACTTATTGTAATCGGAGTCTTTTTTTAGATGTGCTACAGTCAAGTGGGAGTTGGAGTCGTTATTGATTTTTGCGATTCCAACTCCGCTGTAGGCTAAATTAAGCTTGCATGCCCGCTACAGCTAGTCAAATGTACCAAACCAATAAACAAGCATGCGGTTACACGGCAAATACTTTTCCGAAGACAGAGTCGCTTTGGTTCTGAATTTTAAATCAGCAAAGGACGCTTTTCGCTTCAAATCGATGGACCAAAAGGTAGATTTTCTTCGAAAAATGTAAACTTATTTCGTTTCAGTGACTATTCTTCAAAATTCCACTGAAGATTAAAAAATTACTTGTACATTAATTTGACCACAAAATAATCTTTGAATTGATGGCAAAGTTTTTTTGTATAGACTTAATTTTGGAAGACAAAATGATCCATCAAGAGCTTTTTGTCTGGCAGTCATAATTAATAAGCTTCAGTTTGTATGGTATAAAAAGCTTACCCAGTTTAAGATATGCTTTTAAGTTAAGATATATGATTGATTGGATATAAGTCATATTTTTTCATAACTCGACTTTGAAAGTGCAAATTTTTTTTCAGTTCAAAGTGAAGGCCGGTAAAATAGAAAAAGTCTGTATTTGCAACAAGAACGTTCCATATTTATGAGTATGCTAAATCAAAAATATTTGCCGGCCAACTAAATAAAACACCGCAGCCGAAAAGTGAAGACATTTGCATTTACTTATTTTTAATCTTTACTAAGTTTTTTAGTAAAAATTTTCTCCAATGCTAATATTTGCCTTTGTTAAGAATCTCTTTTTGACCAAAACAATGGCTTTTTTAAACTTTGCCCTTCCCGCCCAAATTCTTCCGGTGCTTCTGATTGCGGCACCTCTTCGTTTTTTACTCGTAAGTAGCTACTGCCGATGAGAGTTGCATGCTCCATTGAGTGGTGGTTTAGTTAAACAATCTTTCGGTATAATGACGATAATAACGTCATGAACTGGAGCATTAAACTTAAACTCAAAAAATAAAAATTTCTGAACTACAACTAAAAACAATTCAATCTTGTTAAATATTTAACTAATTCTTAAGAAAAATAAACCTAAGAAATACTCAGTGGTGTCGGAAAGCCATTTTGTCAAGGGAGCAAAATTCAAAGAAAAAGGAATCTTTTTTTCAGCCAAACTTTAGTGATTACTTAAAAAAAAGCCATTATTTCCAATCGACACAATGATCCCTACTTTTGTCCTCAATCTAAGGTGCAGATAAAAACTAAAATAAAAGCCTTCACCTTCAATCAATCTGACATTTTGGTCGAGTTTCCAAATGCTTTTGTATCTGCCCACCTGAACCTTCCATTTTGAAAAGGAAGGGGGTCAATTTGAAAAAGTCAAAAGGGTAGGGAGGTACATACCCATGCTCTTCTGCTCGAAAATTAACACAACCTTTTCTTAAACTCGAAAAATTAGGGAAGAAATACTCGAATTTGCTAAGTTTTTGTGAGTTCGAACAAAAAGTTGAATAATAAAAATCTATTCAGTTTTCAACACTGCCATAAATATTAAAGCGCTTAGGCCTACTAAACCGTAGTTAAAGCCTTAAAAAATTTAATTTTTTCCAGGTTAGAAACGTTTTGGCCAGCGTAGGTAAACTTAGCAAGTGGCAAAGGCGTGCTTTAGTGATTAAAAAAGCTTGGCTTGGACAAACTTTTCTGCACATCGACTTTAAAACGAGTAAAAAATATTTTTTCAATCCCCTAATCAAGTAAACACTAATTTAATCACTTAACGCAAATATTTGCTTTTTTTTATCTCCACTTACACGCAACTCTTTTTTTTTACGTTATATGTGAGAGAAAACAAGTAAAAACTAAAAAAAAGTCTTCACTTTGACAGATATGCAATTTTTAAAAATTTTGACACTGTTGCTTTATTGCTCGGGTAAACTCTAATTTTTATTTATCGAATCCCATTCGATCCCTCAGATTTTACAATCGACCGCTTGGGAGAACACTAATCTAAACAATGTTCATCTACATAGAGCAGGGGTCCGCAAATACTTTTTGACGCGACCAAAAAAATCTTGACTTAAACTCTTGTGACCCACGCTTTTCGTGAGCGGTAGTATTAAATGGAAAATATTTTAAGGCCACTATTCAGTGACGGATATTCAAAGTTAGGGGCCCGAGGCAAGGATTCCCAAAAATTGGTGATCTCTGAAAAAAAAGAAGTCTTCACTTCGATTTCATCTCTAATTTTGCCATTTTTCTCCCAAAATTATAATGATTTCTAAAAAAAAAAAAGGTCTGTACTCTGAATTGATCTTGTATTTCCCACTTTTCGTCCCAACTAAATAATAATCTCTAAATAACATCTACAGAAAACTCAAACTATAAGTGCTATTTTTGAGGGGGGAGCCCAAAAAAATGGAAGGCCCGAAGCAACTGCCTCATTCGCCTTACCCAATATCCACCACTGGCAATAATGCAATAACAATCATAGGTTTAGAATAATCAAGTTCATTTATTACGTAGATGCGAAGCTTATATTTAGAGTAGGTTTAAATAGTTTAAATTATTTCACGACCCAGAATGGAAGGTCTCGACCCAAATTTGGGTCGCGACCACTATTTGCGGACCCCTGACATAGAGAACAGCTAGACAATATGCATTGGTGAGACGAAATATTTCTGGGAAGATCAATAAAAAATCTAATATTAATATGTTTACTTCTTTCCTGGATAATTATTGTTTAAATGTTAAAAGTAGGCATGTCATTTATACGCACATAAGTTTTAAAATATATATATTTTTTGTCGCTTGGGCTATTATAGGCCTGTACAAGAAAAAAATAGCATTCTTGTTCTTGCAGAAATAGCAACGGCAACAGGCAAGCGTAATCAAATAAGTATATGGATATGCTTACAGGCATCCCATAGAAATTTTTAAAAATGTCCCAGCAATAGGATAATTGTGCATGCAAGATTGAGGTTATTGCAGTTAAGATCAGCAAAATAAAAACAATCTTTATTATGATAAAATTGGAATTTAGAACTCAATTGTTAAAACTATAGGCTAACAATTTTGAAAGTGCTAGGGACTGTGTGTCGCTTTTCTAGGTTTCTTCCTAGTTGCGGGCCGCCATATATAGTAGTAGATAAAAAGAAAAGTATTAATTTTATTTCTTATTTTACATTTTTTGAGTTTCTGCATTCAATTTTGTTCTCTATGCTTACGTAGATCTGTTGGGCTTTAAATTATTAAAATTTTTTGGTTTTATTTTGTGACTTGTAATTTAAAATATTTTGGTCCGATATTTTTATCAAGCACTTTTTTGAAGAATTGATATCAAATTTTAACATTATACAGCTCCGGCAACAGATTTTAAAATTAGGGTCCGCTTTTCCCTTTTTCTTCAAATTTTTTAAAGTGTGACTTAATCAAGGTTGTGGAGTCGGAGTCGCCGGAGTCGAACTTTTTTGGGTGGAGTCGGTGTTGGAGTCGATTTTAAAAATCGCTGGAGTCAGAGTTGGAGCCGGAAAAAATTCCTCCGACTCCACGACCCTGGTTACAACACCTGTAAACTTTTTTTATATCGCTTGAATGTCTCGATCTGGATTCGAGACCCAAGGGCTGGAGACGATACTTTAAAATTACTTTAAACTTTAAATACCCAGACGAGACCGAGACTTCAAAAAACGTCTCGAGACATCCAGCTAAGTTAAAGCGTTGTTTTTTGGCTGATTAAAAATAATGATTAAATTTTTCATGTACAGTAAACTTCGGTTAATCCGGATTTTATTTCGACGAACAAATTCGTCGTCGTCGTCGTCGTTTGAAGGGCATCCACTCCAGGCCAGACACAAACAGAACTGGGGCCGAGGGTTTATCCTTTTACTACCCCAGACTGCTGCACTGCCTGGATCAGATGCTGGCAGTGATGTTATTAAGCCAGCATCGAGTTTCGTCATCCAAAACCGTCAGACCGCGTGCTCCATGTGGTGCCCGATGTATGGGGCACATTGTTAGTACATGGTCTGCGGTTTGCTCTGAGGCGCCACACTCGCAATTCGGTGAAGGAGCGAGACCCCATTTGTGCATGGACGAATGGAATCGCCCAACACCAGTCCGCAGGCGGTTGAGCTTAACCCAAGCTGCTCGGGGTAAGCCCATCCCAACAGGCCTGACACTGGTCCCGGGCACAAAAGCACGGAGCCTGGAAGCATTTTCACAGTACTCCGCGTTCCATTTGTGATTTGTCCATTCAGAGGCGCGGATGCCAAGTCTGGCAAGATTGTCCAAGAGATTCCGCGCACCTGGCACAAACGGGCGTCTGGATCTTAGTCTCACTTGGCCAGTATCTGAGGACCCATTTAACAGACCATGCAAAATATGATCGGGGTCCAGAGATCCACGGTAAGCCAAGGAGAGTGTCGCTCCCAGTCGGCGAAGCTCAGCTGGCTGGATGCCTGAAAGTACAGGTAGGTGGTCCGTTGGAGTGGGACGCAGGCATCCAGTAACTATGCGCAAGGCGTCATTCAAGACACTGTCAATGAGGCGAGTGTGAGCACTGCGACACCAGACTGGCGCACAGTACTCAGCTGTTGAGTAGACTAGAGACAAGGTGGCTATGCGTAGTGTTTTAGCACCAGCACCCCATCCCGAGCCCACGAGTCGCCTCAACAGTGTGACGCGCGATGATAGTTTTTTGCGCAATGCCACTAAATGGTGACGAAACGTGAGCGATTTGTCCAGTTTTATTGATCGGTATCAAACAAACAAATTGATCGGTATCATGCGAAGATCCGGATTATCCGAAGGCTATTGTTTCAAGCCGGACGTTATCCAAAGTAGTAAGATGTAGACAAAAATCACCTTATTTAAATATATAAAAGATTGCAATTCTTTGAAATAAACAAATTTATTTGTACAGTTTAAACGTGCAATAAAAACTTATACTATCACATATCGGACAAAATTAGCTGTAAAATAATCTGTAAGTTTAGATTGTCGCAGAAATTTTAGTGATTGGTCCATAAGTTTTTTTTTTTTTTTCTTTATCTCTGTATTAAAGTATATCTTCTATTAAATATATTAAAGTGAAAAGTATATCTTCTAACTGAAAAATAATATGTTTCATGGCAGGGCATAACATGACATAACAAATGACATGACAAAAGACATCCTGCTACAGTTGTGAAGCGGAAAA
This sequence comes from Diplosoma virens, assembly GCA_963680785.1. Lineage (NCBI taxonomy): Eukaryota > Metazoa > Chordata > Ascidiacea > Aplousobranchia > Didemnidae > Diplosoma > Diplosoma virens. The sequence continues at coordinate 44,962,687 of OY796881.1, read as the reverse complement.
ATCCGGATTATGAATAAAAAAAGAACAATTTTTATATGAAATGTGAAAAGATCCGGATTATTCAAAGCTTCTATTAAGAAAAACATTGGAAATCGTTTGTATCTTTAGTTTTATCCGAATTAGGAGAATATCCGGATTAACCGAGGTTTACTGTAGTTTATTATGATGACATAAGTATATAAATTTAGCCAATTCAAGTTGATATACGTGGTATATCAAGTAACGTTTAATAAATTTACTATTTTATAATAGGTACTCACTGGGGCGGCTCACCTATAAGAGCTGTAGAGCTGCAGCACCCCCAAATATCTACGCAGCAGTTTAAAATATTATCAGCAACGCTTAAAAATTAATATTTATAGTAATTTTTGTTAGTTAAATTTAAGTTTTGCTTGATCGTCAAAAAAAAATTTATATTGGTAACTTCTTAAGCTGTTTTAAATTCAGATCAAAAATTTCACGCAAAGTGACACAAAATGACGCATTCTTTTGAAGCTTGGTAAGGGGGGCAATTGCTTTTAAATTTTGCAAGACAGAAAAATCCTTCAAATCAACACTAATTGTTTTATACAAATGGCATATTCAGGGGCGCCAAAAGTAGGGTAGGGGGTGATTGCTTTTGATATTCACAAGACAGAAGCATTGTGATAGATTTGTCTCTACAATTATAAATCTCGACCAAAATTTAATGCCACAAAGTTTATAAAAGATCCAGACCCTTAAGCCACCTAATATTTGGCTTAATCACACGTTTCAATTTTTGTCCCGTCTGGTTAACCAGAAATCCAAGACAGATTCGCAGTGAAGACCTCCTTTTTTTAAAAAAAGCTACATTTTAGCGACAAAAATCATAAAATCCGAGGCAGATTCGAAGTAAACTTTTTTTTATTTATTTATTTATTTTTTTAAAAACATTACTTCTAAGGGACGAAAATCAAGAAATCAGACACTGATTCAAAGTGAAGGCCTTTTTTTAGATAACACTGCTTTTAGGGAAAAATTTTTTCCCTTAACGAAACGTCCCAGTTTATCCTTTCGGAAATATGGTATGCCCACCTAATATACAACAGTTATTTAGCAAAGGCGATATAATTTAGAAAAAGGTAGGTCTTTTTATTTCGTTGAAAAAGCAATCTCAGCAAACGTAGACTTTAGCGAATTGAAGAAAATTTTTTTTAGAAAACTTGGTCAAAACCAAAAAAAGTCTTTACTTTAGTTTGAAAGTTTAAACCTTTTTTAGTGCCAGTGAAGTCCTATAAAATAGAAAAGGTTTTGAATTACAGCAACGAAGTTCCGTCTTTTTGAGTAAATGAAAAATATTCGAGGGTTAACTAAATAAAATACCGCGGCCAAAAAGTGAAAATCTTTATTTATACATTTTTCGGATTGACTAAGTTTTTAAATAAAAATTTTCTCCAATACGCTAAAATTTGCATTTGTTGTGAGTGCCTTTTTGACGAAAAGTTTCTTTTTATAAATTTTGCCCCTCCCACCAAATAATTTTTCCGCGCCCTGATTGCAGCACCTCTTCGTCTTTTACTTGCCAGCTGCCACGGGTATTCAAGTTAATATAGTTACGTAACCATTTAAAGTTAATACAAAAAGCATAAATGTGTTTTCATAACATCAAATAAACCTAATTTCGCACAGTACCAGTGTTGTGCAGTCAGGGCATGCAAGTCATGCAATGCATGACCAACGAACTTAACTAAATACAAAGAAATAATCAGATTCATTACATATTGAATTTAGTACATTGGGAATTCTGAGGAACGCATATTTCAAGTCATAAACTCAAAAGCAACGTTTAATTAAACATGACATGCACCAAAGGAATTGCATTACTTTACTCGTATAAATGAGCTCTATCGTGACGTCATTTTAAGCACCCTTTTATATTTGCTCCGGCATGCAATTCTCAAATTGCATAGAGGTTTTTACAAAAAAGTCATAAATCTTTTTGCTGAAAAGGATAGAAGAATAGAATTAATTTATAAATTATGTAAGTAAATCTTTTATTTTTAAATTTATAATTTTCGATGTTCTAAACAGTGAACAGTTATCCCTATGAACTGGACACGTGTTTCAACAAACTATAATTTTTTTTTTTTTTTCGGAGCTTAATTTTACGTTTTTTGAACATTTTATATTTAAGTTTGTTTAAAAAGAGTTAATATAGCATAGTTAGGAATGAGATGACTACTCTAGTAGAATTTTTAAAATGATGATAAATGTGAAAAAGGATTTTTACTATTTGCCTTGAAGCCATTTTACAATTTCTTTAATATATTCAATGGATAGGCACAACAATTGCATTACCAGCCTCAGAGGTCACCGCACGCCACTGCACAGTACGGCAATAGCACAGCGACAACCATGCTTAAATCTGATGAATGGAGCTGATCAATTAATCGTGAACCTTTTTTGAAAGCGTATTCACCTTCAATCTCTAATTAAAGCAAAGAATTTTTTCATCTTCACTTTTACAGACAAATAAATTCAAAATTTACTAGTCAGATACCGATTTGAAGAAAACACTGACTGGTTTACCAAATTTTGATCAGTATCTAATGCACTTCCCTACACCCCTTCATGGTATGTATATACGATAGAAATTTTCAATGCACCTTGGTTACTGGAATGTAGACAAGCATTTAGCCAGATCAAGAGCACTAATTGCAGCATATAGTTTATACCTTTTGCTTGGTAACAAAATATAGTTGGAACATTACAGAGGCGAACAATCTTATTTATAAATCAGGTTTATTTATAACTTATTTTTAATCTTATTTATAAATTATAAATGAAATTAAGAATTTTTTATACTATAGTAAAAAAAAAGATTGCTTTGAACTGCCTGTAGGGGAAAACTTTTGCTGAATATTTACGTATTACTATCTTGTTTTGAAATTACCAACCGTTATAAACAGAGTAACCATTCGAACAGACCGAACAAAAAGCAGGACTAATTATTTAAAAACTGTTTTAGTTTCAAAACTATAGTAGGTCTATTTGCAAGCTGTATTTGACATTTGTAGACCAAAAAAGTCTTCACTAGCTATTTAAACAAAGTATCATCTTTTTTTTGAACATGAAGTTAAAACCTAATAGGCCTAAATAACGTTTTCTAGAAATGTTACTAAAAGCGAAAACAACATTAATAAAAACTAGGCACTTGATTCCAAATAAGCATGTTTCTCAGAAATAAGCACGAAATGGTAACCCTGGTTATAAATCAATATTTTTTTGACATGACACAAACAAGAAACTTTCATGATCATAAATGTATAGCTTGACGGCTGATTTTAAAATTAAAACCAACAATGCTGAAACCAACTATTTTTTTTTAAATCTTGATAAACAATTTCCATAAAGTTTAATACATTTGGCCCGAATCCTAGCATACAATTAGTTTTACACGACTGATTATTATTGATAAGTATTTTTTATATTGCGTTTCAATCTCTCTGATTTCTCGTAAATTGAAAGATCTAGATAAAAAAGAGTGTCACAAACACGAAGCTAAAATTACTTAAGTTGAGTCGAATCAGCAAACTGTAAGTGATTTTATTTTATGCATTTCGAAAATTCGTACAGTGGTAAACTAAAACGAAGTGTTGACCAGTTGACTAATGGTCGCCAAGCGCCGCAACTAACAGCTGAACAGGAAAAACGTATTATGCGTCTGGTCATTTACGAAAACACGCTGTCGCGCATAATCTTTCTACACGCATATGCTCAAATTTCACTTAGTGCACACAAAAAAGAGAAAACCATTTTAGAGCATCTTAAAGAATTGAACCACCTGATGGACAGCGGGTGGCAAAGCGATTTTTTACTTCTTTTTTTCTTTTTTCTTAATATTAATGACGTAAGACGAAAGTTGACAGCTATGTACGTCAGTTAAACAACGGAAAAACACAAACAAGTCAAAAGACTTAAAGATTTATGAAGGATTGTGGTGGTGAGGAATTAAGTCAGCAAATGCGATTACTTGAGAAGTGTTAAACAGAGAAAGTTTATTTTATATTTTTTTACAATTTTTTACTATGTTAGCAGTTTAATAATAATAATAATAACAATTTAATAATAAAAGCAGTTGCTTTACTGTAGTTGAATTGATTAGCAAGGTCAAGTTAATCAGTTACTAAAGCAGTTAGTTTTAACTCGTCTTGGGAATAAAAAAGCATTAGTTACAGTACTGATAAAAACTAAAAATTGTAATTTCGATACCACTCGTTTACTAATTTCACAAAAGCAATAAATCTAAAAGTTTCATTTTTTTAATTATTACGTTTTTATAGTACAATATTGGAAATATTAAATCATGTTAAAGAGTCTTATAAAATGTGCTCAGGTGCACTTTCACTATTAAATTAAAAAAATATTTAAATAATTTTAATTTCCAATTTTTGCAATTAGCGTATACACCTTTTACACCATGATAAACCAACAAAGAGCACCATAGAGCACCATTTTTTATACCAACATAAAGCAGTTGTTAAAGTCTTATACATAGGATCTTTGTTAGGCTATTTCTTATAAATGAATTGACAATTATTCAATAGTCTTAACAATTTCAAAAAGAACAAACATAATCAACTTTTTTACTTTGCAAAATTCATTTTTAAAAATAGTTTTTATTGAAAAATTTTTTATGTTTTTTACTTAGTCGACCAAAATTTTTCAGCTGGTTTAAGACTGTATAAATTTAGCTCACAAAAAATTTACGTTATAAAAAGTTAATTAGTTGAAACTCATGAAACTAGTAATACTACAGTAAGCACTTAGCAGGTTGACTTTTAGCACCAGCTGCCTGCTGTGATATTGACTACTGACTTTTGCAGTGATAGCAAGCACCCGTTTGCCGCCATTTTGTTTTTTGTTTTATAAAATTTTTAACAAGCGTTTAGCCATTTTAATGGCAATGAATTGAAAATCTCTCACTATTGATTTTTAATTAAACTTTGTCTTTAACTTTTAGTTCTACAAACACGAATGTTACTCTAAATTATTATAAAAAGAAACTTTTGCGTTAATTTGTTTTGATGATTGACTTTTACAAGCATGTCGAGTAAGTCTTTAAAAAACGCTTTTTTCAACTATCCACGTTTAACCTAGTAATTCGGCAGCGTTGTCGAGTGGTTAGAGCGCCGGGATTGTGATCGACATGGTCTCGGTTCAAAACCTTCTTGCGCCATTCTGTTGTGTCCTTGGGAAAGACACTTTACGGCACTTTCCCTGCTTGGTGGTCTGCCAAGCAGTTCTAAATTTCTGTCATATTTCCATTAAATTTCAAGCGGACGGCAATATGTTGGCATTTCCGGAAGCAGGTTTGGGTAATTGTTCCTCTATGTATTAGCGCCTTCATGGGTTTCTGCATATCAGTAGGATAAATATAGAGATAAAATAAATAAGTAATTGACGTCAAGAGTAAAATTCTACAAATTTGTTTGCGAAAACTTGAACGAAAATAACTAGCTGAAATACAGTTAGTCTATTTATTCCATAGCTAAATTTCCAAAATAAAACAATATATTTTATAAAGATAGTTAACAACGCTAAAAAAATTATGTAAGTTTTTGCTATTGCTAAGTAATCAGCCACGCCAAAACAATATTAGAAATAATATCAATACGATTCGGCGATAAAAAAGACGCAAGTACATCAACTCAAAATTTCTTTAAAATTACTGCATTAGATTATTCCTATTACTTCACTAAAGCAGCCGAAATTTGCAAAAAAATTTAGCTAAGCTTGCACATGCTCGACTGACCGCTTCGAAAAAATTTCCCAACATATTAAGAAAATTTTCAGCCTAAGTTTCCATTCTTTTGTTTACGGGAAAATGAATATTTTAATGTCTCTATTTTTTAAAGCCTGTTTGAAACATTTTTGTATTTCAGTGCTTGCCAATCACTTTTCTAACAAAGGTTTTGGGTTAAAAAATCATCTTTAACGTTTTAAACCTTTTACCTATTTGGTGTAGTCTATGCCTAACTTTACTAAATTCTTACACTACTACTACTAATCTACTACTACTACTACTACTACTACTACTACTACTACTACTACTACTACTACTACTACTACTACTACTACTACTACTACTACTACTACTACTACTACTAACAACAACTAGTACTGCTACTGCTACTAGTATTACTACTACTTCTACTACTACTTCTACTACTACTTCTACTACTACTTCTACTACTACTACTATTACTACTTCTGCTACTACTACTACTATTACAACTACTGCTACTACTATTACTACTAATTCTATTACTACTACTACTATTACAACTACTACTACTGCTAGTACTAGTACTACTACTACTACCTTCTACTACTACTACTACTACTACTACCACTACTACTACTACTACTACTACTACTACTACTACTACTACTACTACTACTACTACTACTACTACTACTACTACTATTACTGCTACTGTTACTGCTACTGCTACTGCTACTGCTACTGCTACTGCTACTGCTACTGCTACTGCTACTGCTACTACTACTGCTACTCTATTGCTACTGCTACTGCTACTACTACTACTACTACTATTACTAATGTTACTATTACAACTACTACTACCACTTCTACTACTACTACTACTATTACAATAATAATACTACTGCAACTATTACTATTACTACTACTAATAATATTAATAATACTAATACTAATACTAATGCTATTACTACTAAACTAAAAAAGCAGCAATGATATCAAGGTTTACTTTAAACTTTATTTCAACTTTTTTACATGATTTGAATTCATGCTTTGCAAGGCTTGTTTCTACCCTCAAGCTAGGCCATTTGTTTGATCAGTTCACTTGTTGAACAATTTTTCTTTATTTAAATTGAAGATACAAGCTTTTGGCACAAGCTAAATATAATTTTGGTAACTTCAAGATTTTATTAAAAATTTTATTTAGTATTTGTACAATTGCTTATTGCTTATGTTTTTATACAATGTATGGTAATCTATTAAGTAAGCCACACAAATTTTACACCTAAAAACTTTAACCCAATTTATGAAATCAACTTTTACAACCAGGACATCATCTGAAAAAATAAAAATCTCGAACAGTATAGATGAAGCAGGTTTTTATGAAGATTTGTTTTTAATGTTTTAACATAAACAATATTTTTATCTATTTAACCATGTGTGTTATTGCTTAATATAAAAATACAAATTTAATTGATTTTGCTGCTATTAATCACTCTATCCAAAATAGAAAATTTTAATCTTTGTGAAACTGTCACTTAAATTATTGTAGGTTAATCTTGCTTTTGTTTTTTTTTACTTTAAATCAGATATTGGAACCCCATAGATCCGACCACTTTAAACAACAAGTACCAGCTAAAGGTCTGCTCCTCAAGTATGAAGCATCTGATGATTTTTCCTTCTCAATATGCACCAGCTGAAAATCTTACTTAAAAAAAATTAAGTATAATATCTATTCATATGTAGATTATAGGCAAGAATGAAGATTATTAGATTTTTATCTAAAAGAAGCAAAGTTTCAAAGGCAGAGAACATAAGAAGTAAAAGCATGAAATAGACACTAAGAAGGCAGAACACATTATCCCAAAACGAGTTGTTCTTAATTTCATTTACATAAACCTGATGCACTACTTAATCATCCTCTCCAGTAAAACTCTTGCAAGTGACAGTTTACCAATTTTTGCTGCCCTCATTTATTGTCTTAATTTTGTTGGTTATAGTCAGTTGCCATACCTTTTTGAACTTTTGACCAAATCATGTAAAGAATAATTGCAAAAATTAAAAAAACTTTTGGATGGTCTCCTTAAAAATGAACCAGCTAAAGACCTACCTTTCCAAAATATAACAAATGCAGGTCTTTTTTCGAATTTGTACCACAGGTTTGAAGAAAAAGGTCAGCTTAACCACATATTTTTAAGAGTACAAAAACATTTGCTGTTTAATTTGTTTTGCCATACAATATACGTTTCAGCCAACTATAAAACTGCTTAAAATTTTCATTAAAATAATAAACTCTTTATTTATTTTATCAACTTGAATTGGTTTCCATGCAAATCTATTTGTTGTTATGATTATTACTTGTAATAGGTTATTGGTTAACTAAGTAAAATTCAATTCAATCTTTGATACAATAATGTAGTAAAGGATTTATTACGAAATAACATTTATTGTGTGACATCTTGACCCACTAGCATAATGAATACTAATTAAATATTTTTGTATTAGATAATCTTTTCATCTTTATAGCAGGTTATATCTTTTTTTGTAATTATTAGGTTTTGAATGTTTTAATATTAAAGCATTCTTTCCATTAAATAGCCCTGTAAAAAATTTGTTAGGGGTTGTAACAATGTCATTTGACCAAAACCCTGGTTATTGTTTTTTTGCAGTCAAATTCCTAATACCTTTTAAAATTCTGCTTTGACTGATTTTTCATCTATAAAAAAGCATTTATTTTTTAAAACTATTTTCGATTTAAGCTAATTATATAACAATATAATTTCAAATGATATTTGTTTGTACTGTTTCCTTCTCAATTAATTTGTTTTGTTCTTGCTTTGTGATTTTGTATTTTCATATTTTAAAGTAAAAAGAATTGCAGAAAAGCAAATCACCTATTGAAATTCGACGCTGTAAAAATTTTTTTTACATGTCAACTTTATTAACCTCAATTTTTGTTGATCATACTGTACCTTATAGTCTTTAAAGACAATTATTACATTATTACAACTTTTTTTGGATTTATACAAGATCTGAATGTGCCAAAGAAAGAGCGATTGGCTGAGTGCTCAGTCGAAATGGTACTTGTTGTCAGGTAATTTCTCTTTGCTATATGTTAAACTTTTCTTAGATTAATATATCTTTAAAGATTTTTTTTTATTTAGATATTGAACAAAGAAAAAGAAAGAAATATGGACAAAAATCATTTGAAAAAACAGAAGCGGAGACAGAAATAAAAAAGTTTTGATTACCTAAGAAATTGAACTTGTATGTCAATAAGTGGAGTTTTTCTTACTTCAATATAGTCGACAAACACGCACCCGAGATTACTTTATTTGTTTTTCCAATTTATATTTGTGAATATCAACGATAATTCATATAATTCAACTTAACTTTTGATGCATTGTGCAAAACCATTTACCCTAGAGCATTTGCCCATTTTAAGTACCAAAGCCGAAGTTTGTTTTAAATGCTGTAAAAAGATTTCTTCAAAACTGCTTTATCAAAATTACAGACCGTGGTATTGATAGCCTTTCTCCTAATGCTGTGTGCAATTGTATAGCTAACCAATCAGTTGTTGTTTACTTGTTAAGTCATCACTACGGTAAATTTTAAGATTTAACAGATCACATCATTTGGTTAAATTCGTAATCAATTAATGCTTCATCCAATTTCTAAAGTATCTTAACGCCCATTAAAAAAGAATAGCTTTTTTTGCTGCCTTTATACCTTGTTAAGGGAAAATTGCATTTATAATTATATGAACTATAAAGTGAGAGTTCTTTCAAAACCAAAAAGATTCAATTTTATCTCATCGATTGCTATTAATGATTTGTACATTTAATTACATAAACTTCTTAAAGAGTATTAAATTTTTCTATGTTATAAGGTTTATATATATGTAATATATTTGGATCTTTTGTAGAAAGCCCCCGCCATCTATTGCGAGTAATTTTTTTTGGTGAAATTAACCCGAAATCCCCCTACAGCACTAGGATAAAATATAAAAGAAACTTGTAGGGAGGATTCCGGGTTAGTTTCACCAAAAAAAATTACTTGCTACAGATGGTGACGCGATAAAAATTACTTGCAATAGATGGCGGGGGCTTTCAACAAAAGATCCATATATTTTTACGTTACCGATTATAGTTTTTTCTATCACCATTTTGTGATCATAAAGAATTAAAAAGAAAGACGTTTTAGGCCCCCACATTTTTTAGGTTTGGTTTTTGTTTTTTTGAACAGGATTAGGTTTTTGTTGCTGAGTCAATGGGACGTTTTTTTCTAGTCGGTAAGCTACTCTGGTTTCGGCTTTGATACGGCATTTTTGCAAGGTTAGTTAGTGCAGCGTTTCTCAAACCATGGGTTGCGACCCAAATGTGGGTCGCCAAGACAATGCGGATGGGCTGCCAAGGCTACGCGGAATGGTCGCTTAAGCTTGTGAATTACCGCACGTAAAAGAAAAAGAACTGCGCGCACAAGATTTCAAAAGTGAAACCCTTTTTTTAAGAGAACATTACAATTTTGAGACGAAAATCCAGAAATTAAAGTCAGATTCAAGTTGAAGATCTATTTTTTTGAGGCCACCTTGATTTTGAGAAAAAAAGTAGAAAACTGGAGACTAAATTCAAGGGATGACCTTTTTCTTAGAGATCACTACGTTTTTGAGCCGAAAATCAAGTATCGTTTGCTCACAATATAAATTTGCTCATGAACAAATTTCTGCCTACACATATGCGAAATTAGACGATCATTGTTGGTTTACATAACAATTCGTGTTGTTTCATTATGTGCTCACTCAAATTTATTTGGGTCGCAGTCATATTTGTAGATCGTTGTTTCTAGCAATTTTGGGTCGCGGAAAAAAAGGTTTGAGAAACGCTGAGTTAGTGTATAGTATTATTGTTACATTTAATTTTATGCCTAAAAGATCACTAGAATTTTTCATCTTTTTATGGGCTTACTAATATTTGTGATGAATTCTGATTGTGTTTGTTTTTCCATTGAAAAGTCCGACCTTAAAAATTCGACAAAAATTAATTTAGATTAAATTGTTTTTGATTAAAAGTTTGGTTTGGTTTGGTGAAACTGATTAAAAGTTTGGTTTTTACAGAGAGAGCAAAAAGAACCTTGCTTTCGTACTCTCAAATTCAACTTTTACATGAAATGTCAGCATTGTTTCGTAGTTATTCAGCAAGATCGCCATTACTTCCTAGATTAAAAAAACAATGTTTTAAGCAATTCCCTAATATTAGTTGCCTCGCAAAAATCATTTCTTTATTTATGCTAAAAGAAGTAACATCAGAAATGCTTTTTTTTAATTTTTAACTTTATCCAATATTTTGACGGCAAACATTTTCTTGAGAAACGTTCAGAAATTACGAAGAATAAAGAACGTTTAATTTTTGCAACAATTGCGTTTAGATTAATCGATAAGAATTTAAATTTATATCAATCTTGATATGGTTTTTAAAAAAGTGATTTTTTGACTGATTTTATTAACTCTAAACACCCGAGATAATTTCCAGCTCAGCTCTGCCCGACCAATCTGCGATTACACGGCTTCCAGTGTACCAGCAACCAGCAGTTTCTGCACAGCATAGAAACGCTTTGTTTTTGTCGAGCGTGGAACATAGAAACGTTTTATATCATATATAAAAGATGTTTTTGATATAAAAGAGTTTTTGCTGTAGTAGTAAGCCTTTTCCATGTTTTATTTTTGGAATCCTTCCAACGAAAATAAGCGATTTAAAAAAAAATAAATAAATAGAAATAATGTTTTAAAATTATGTTGCACACAACAGTGATCAAAAAAATTAATTGAATAGAAATAGAGTTTTAAAATTATGTTGCAAACACTATTTTAACAAAAAACATTTTGAAAGAGATTGTTTTGAGCTGATATACTTTTATTATTGTAAAAATTAATGTATAGCTAAAACTGGCTTTGAAAACTGTTCTATAGTCATTTATTAATAAAACTTCATTTTAAAGAATTGTTTTCACAGAAACCTAGTATTAATGTATAGGCCTACTGGAAAATTTTTTCACTCTTTCTGTGTCGTGTTCAGTTGAAGCATTTAGAACTTTAGCCACAAACAAAAAATTTGATTGCCTTTCCGATAGAATTTGGTTAAAACTGACTTATAGTGCAATTTCGATCTTGCCATTGGGACATATAAAAATAATTTATAATAATAATGCAGAGCTGGTTCGTGATTCTAAAAATGGCGTTTTTGAATTGTTGTTTTGGTGTTTCTTTTCAAATTTTAATTGTTTTTAGATTAACTTTTCTCAATGTGAGCTACACAAAAAATGCTACCATTGTTTACATTCATGTTTTCCAATAAGAGTTCCATAAAAATATAAAGGATTTTGGAGCTGCTATCTAACTTTAAGAAACAACTGCTGAATATGTTCATCAAAGCCTTTGGTAAACAGGTGGTAAGAAAAAAGTAAGGCTCTACCTCAATTTTAGTCGGCTTGCAGTGTATCTCGAAAAAAAGCTTAGGAAACATTTGTTTACGTTAGCAAGCAGAATTATAGAAGAAATTGGCCTATTAAATAAATCATTTAAAAATTCAGTTAAATTTTCAAATTCGGACTTTTTCTGTGGCACAAAATCATTAAATTAATTTGAAATCGATCAGAAATTTGAATTTTTCTATAAGTTAAGAACCACTATAAACATGAAGGTATTTATTTTAAAGTATTCACACCTTATCTTGGTTGCAAAGATTTACAGACACATAGCCAAGTTTTTACTTTTAGTTTCTTAGAGTTTAAAAATTATGACATGAACCAATGTTAAAAGCGACATGGATATTTTTAAAAGCCCTATCGTAGAATTTTTTGTTTTTGTTGACAGAGCAAAACTGTTGAGAATATCCAGCATTGCTCTTATTGCCTATAAAATAAAATATAGACTTTTCATTGAGGTTGAAAATATATGTACTGTATTATTCTATATCTGAATTTTTCCATTGTAAAATAAACTTATTCCATTTTTCAACAAACTTTTAAGCCAATCAAAATAAATTACAAGCAAAAAATCTTGCAAGTCATATTATTTGCTGGGATATTTAAATTTCTATATAAGCTAAAAGCAATTAAAGAGTTGATTCGAAAAAGTAATTAAGTCACAACTTAGGCAGTAAATAAATACGATTGCCATTAACAGTTACGAAAAATTCTTATGTGGAAGATTTACCGATATTTAAATATTATTTAGCGACAATTTCTCGTTAGCAAATTTTGGTAAGCGACTTACGACAGCAAGGGTAGTTAAAAACAAGCAAGCAATTCGGTATTGCCCGAGATGTGACAAAATTTACAAAGTGTCCCGAAATTATAAATTCCTTGTAAAGTTTTCACTTTTGATTTAAGAGTTTATCTGATGTTAATTTTCAAAACAGATTGTTTAAAAAAAAGTAACAATTGAATTTTCACTTTGTTTACTAGCTTTAAGACCCACAGATTTTTACGGGAGTTTTGAAAGACAAGGTTTACAAAAAAAATTACGGTAGCATTTAAAGAATGTGCTGAAATACCAAATAAATTATGGCTGGGCATTATTAGATTTATTTTTTTAAGAAATAAAACTGTTTAAAGCAGAATGGCAACCACTTCTATCATTTGTTATCAAAAATTATTTTATGATCATTCTCAAATTGTCTCAAAAAACTTTTTGTGACTTTTGCTGTCCGAATCTGTACATCTATTTTTTTCCCTTTTATTCATCACCTTTTAAAGTCAAAATTAGTAAATTGAATTAGTTGTATCCATTCAAAGAGTGTATAAGCTACATTATTTTGCAACACCCTGCAGAATAATTTTTTATACTGTATTTTTTTAAGTTCTTCATCGTTTTTGAGCTTTGTTCTATACAATAAATCGACAATTTTAATTTATTTTGTTGATCGATATTTTTAAATTGTATGGTTTGAACTAAGCAGCCGTGGGAAGTTAGTATTACATTGATATCGCGCTTACTTCGGCGTATTTTTTGCTTTTAGATTTAAATCATGTAATATTGTTAGTGGCTTATTGGCTGGTCGCTAACTTGCGGTGAAAGGAGCCTTTACTTTTTACATTACCGCGCATATAGCGAAACGGAGGTACTTTTTGTACCGCAGTAATTTTTCCATGTTTTTCTTGATGAAATAAATACTCTATGTGACGAGGATAACTTTATTGTTTTTGCTTTCCAGGTTTAAAAAAGAAAAAAACAATTTTATTATTAATTAATAAATATAATTTTTTATTAATTTCATAACTTAATATTAATTTAAATAATCAATAAATTAATTTAAATAATATTCAATGAATTTAATATTAATTTAATTGATTTGATTGTTGTTTTTAAATTTTGATGTTCACCACAACAAATAAGAAAGTTATCGTAAATTTTGAAAAATCGAAATCAAATAGTGTTTTTTAGAAGTTTTATAATTTTCTCATATTATGATGTAAAACAAGAGTTCTTAACCGTTTTTATTTCATAGACTCGTTGCTCAATTTCGCTCAAAAAATCATTCAGTGGATCTTTATGCGAAAACATGCCAAAGGGAAGATTTTATTATTATTATTTTTTTGTCTTCAAATCTCTGAGCACTAGGATTCATAAAAATTGTGCCTGAAATTTAGTCAAGACCAAAAAAAAGTCTTCATTCTTGTTTGTGATAGAACTTTGGTGTTTTTCTACAACTGTCTTGATGTGATGACCTTTTCTTTTGGTCTTTTTTTTTAAAGAAATACTTTTCGAGATAAAATTCTTCCCCATACATATTTTAGGTCAGCAAAGAAATATACGTATTTAAAAAAATCTTTTATTCTACTTTCAGGGTTTAAAAAGTCTTTAAGTAGAGATGAAAAAAAAATTTATGAGAGGGGAGAGTGGGGTATCGTCAGAGAACTTGTTCCTTGCGTCCTTATCTTGTTTCTTGATTTAATACAGCCTGGTACAAATACATGCCCGGGGACATAATTTTTGCGCTCGTTTTTCAGTATTGATTTAATATAATGTTTTTGTTGCAGCAGATAATTTTAATTAAAACAGGCAGCAGTCTTTAAAAAGCAAATTAAAAAAGATTCTTAGTTTTGTTTCAATTTTTTTTTCTTTTGAGGTTCAAATCAGAAACAACTTTTTTGGATTGTTTGTTTCATTTTGGATTCTATTTGAATTGTTTCAAGCCGTTTTGCGGCTCCTAACTTAAAAAATAGTCTTGAAAAGTAGCACAAAGTAATAAAAAAAGTCACACCACCCTGATTTAATATGTTTTTTTTTTTAATAACGCTATGTACTTAAAACAAATGTAAAATTTTTTAAATTAAATTGTTGAAAATAAAACCTTTGGTCAATGAGATTTTTACTGTTTTTGGCTGTTCTTGAGTTTATTGTATTAAGTCAGGTCCATTGCTAGCAGTATTGCATTTCTATATAATTTATTCAAAGCATATAATTTTCTGGTACCGTAAAAATTGCAAACATATGTATGGAACCATTCAGACGCTACTTTGCCGGTCGTGTTTCAGCTTTAAACAAAATCATCACTAAAATGTTACAATAGCAAATAATTGTTTTTGCCAAATCTGCAGTAACTGTTTTTAGAATTCGATCTTTGTTGAGAGAATAAGGTTTGTTGCAAAGGTTTTTAAAATCCAACAGCCAAAAGATGCTTGCAAAATTTTTTAAAGATTTGATTGCGACATTTTATTTTTGAAACTGGTTCTTTTGTCGAAAAATATCATTATCGTATAAGTATCACTGGTATAAAAAGGACATTTTGCATGTAAAGTAAAAAGTGAAAAACTGCAAAGATAAACTCAAAAATAGCGAATACACATTTAAATTATCCATGAAATGTATTTATTAAGTCAAATTGAAGGCCCTATTTCTAAAAGTACCTAAGTCACATTTTCGAAAAAATGAGATAAGCTGAAAAAATTGTTTGTTTACTCGTCAGAAATATTCTGACAAAAAATCTTTTCAGGATAATGTACGGAAATCACATTTTGAATAGCACAGAGGTTTGAAATCTTAGCGTATTTTCATTCTAAAAGTAGGTTTTTGAAAACTTTTAAACCTCATTTTCTCAAAACGATATTTTGTGACTTAGATACATTTAGAACTACGCTCTTCAATTGCTTTATTGTATTATCTTACCAAAAGTATTCAATATGATACTATAAAAAACAAAGTTCAAGCAAAATCGTAGTTTTATTTTTTGAGCGCAATCTATCTAGCCGTTTAGCAAACCCCTATTTATAATATTACAGTTAAAAGATTTACATCGAGTTTTGAACTTGATATACGGTATATTGAAGATATTGAATGACGTATTTTCTCGCTTGGATTTTCGATATTGTTTAACAAGGTTGTAAGAAAAAAGCACTTTCCCGAAAAAAAACATACAATTAAAAATAAGATAAGTTCCATTTTTATTATAAGTTAGTTGGTAGGTATAAATAGCACTTCAAATCACTAATTCTTGGTAATTAATAGTTCGATAGAATCTTTAAAAACCACTTTGAATTTGTTTAAAATGAATTTTACCCTATTTCATGTGATTTTATATTGTTACACTTGTATTTAACGAGCATCGTATCTAAAATAAGTCTTTTTAATTTGGTCTATCACACTATTGGGTCCCGAGAATTTGGCTCTAGAGATTTCAAGCTCATAGCTCAACTTTTGCACTTGAATGCTTTATTAAATTTCAATGTTAGTATATTTTATTACAGAGTTGCTATGTAGCCTACAGTTTTTTTAGTTAATTAATTTAATTTGTTTTGCTGCAAGAAAAGTTTCGGCAGCCGAGGAAGTCTACAAAAGCGGAATCAACTTTGAAAAAATATGGCTACTGGTATGTATAAAACTTAACTTAACGGCAAGTCAAATTGCTAGTGCAATTTAGGACCTTGGCTTTATATTTTGTGCTATTTTCAATTTTTACGAAACTAAAAAGTTTGCTTGTGCTCAAAAATATTTTAATCGTTTCTAAGAACATCATAGATGGTTATTTATTCTCGACTTGGCGTTTTGTTTAATTTACCTGAAAGTAAATCCGAGATACACTTTACATTCATTTTTGTCACATCATTGTCTACTAGCGACGTGGACAACGCAGCGGCGATTTCGCTGTAGCGATTGCTTCGCAATAGCCTCTCAGCAGCTGGTAACTGCTGGCAGTAGCAGGCTCTTTGTTCTCTAAAACTAGCGTTGTACAAAGCTTTGTCTTTATATATGACGTCATTTTCGTGATTCGGGAACAAAATGGCGGCGGTTTTTTCTACAAAGAATTATTTTAAATAAACTGGTACATTAGCTTTTTATTAACTTTAGAACAGCTACAATAAAGGTGGTAATAGGAAACAGTTCACTTTATTTATTTTGTTTATTTTTTGATAGTTTTATCTTTTTAAAAAAAGTTTTAGAACCGAGTATGTTCGAAAAATAAAAATATTACATTGAATTCTACCTATCAGCATGATGGTTCAAAAGAATAAACTTTTTGCTGAAATTCGTGAAGAAATTTTGTGTTGAAAATTGTATATTTTATTGTTGAAACAGAATACCGAAATTATTTTCAAAAAGATATTTTGCGAAGTCTTAGATAGCTTTAGTTTTTACATATTAAATAAACAAATTGAATTTTTAAAAAGCAAATTCTTTTAATTTTATATCAATGTAAAACAGATTTTTTTAAATTGAATAAATTGAATTTTAAATTAGATGAAATGAACAAGTAAATTGAGTTTCCAATAACCAAACTTTTACCTTACAAGTTTCCTAAATAAAGTAGTACTTATTGTAATCTAGAACAAGTTATTTATGAAGAATTAGATAGCTTTACTTTTTATATATTAAATAAGTGAAATAACTTCTTGAAAACTAAACTTTTTGTTTATTCGCCAATTACTGTGCATTGTAATGTCAATTATGTTTTTTTAACGGTGTTGCTGCCTTCTTAAAATTCTGTTTTAAACAAACATTTTAAGTTCGATTTTATATGACATTTTTAAAAATCTTGTTTCTTAATTATTGTTTGAGGTAGATTTTTTGAAAATACTTGGTCCTAAAAGTATTTTTTGTTAATTGTAAGCTAGATCTGATCGCTAAATGTCCACTAACACATCGCACCCAATTTGAAGAATGCTAATTACTGTAACATTGCAATCTCTACTTTGAGACTGCTTAGTGGCATGATGAAACTTATGGGTTTTTTTACCGAAATTTATGTAAATAAAAAATTTTTATGATGTATCTAGAACCTGGTTTTTCAAACGTGGGCCACAGCAGTTAGGGAGTCAGTAGTTAGTGAAGTGAAGACCAAAAAAAAAAAAAGGTCTGTATCCACACTGTGGTGAGCCGCAAAAGTTGCGTTCCAAGTTTCCAAGTTTTTTTGGGTAGCGATAGTAAAAAGGTTGAGAAGCATTGAGGATATAACTTTGTTAAAATTTACTTTCACACCTTACAAAATCATTTTAAAAAAAGTGCGCCGTTTAATAAAGTAACACAATTTAAACCATCCAAAGAATGTTTCAAATAAATTTTAAAAATTTATCTTAGGAAAAGCGGTGCAAATTTAATTAATGTTAAAAGCGCCAAATCGTTTTGTTGTTTAAGAAAGCTGTAGCTGTCTTTTTTTTTTTTTTTATTGAAGAAAATTCAAGTAAGAAAAAGTTTTCAAACTTGATTTTGGAAATTCTTGTAGTAAATAATTTTTACATTTATTTTAATTTTTAAGAAACATTTATAGCTTATTTTTGGAAAATTCAGGCCCATTTAAACTCCTTTGAGTCGCCAAATTGGCTTAAAAGGTTTTCTCAAAAAATATTAATTTAATTTACAGTCAAAAAGCTGGTGTGTAAACCAAACATGTTCAGGTTTTTTTAGTTGTTTGTCTTGTAGACATAATGATTTTTAGATTAGCAGAATGTTATTTTAGTTGTACAACTTGTAATAATTACGGCTGTTTTGTAACTTTTTAAAAAATGCATAGCTTGCCTTTTGCCCGATCTAATCAACAAACAGACTTTTTATTTTAGAGGTCGGCAACGACTCGCATTTGGCTTTGGGAAATAAATGAACATTCCATTACCAAATTGGAATACTTATTTAAATCTAAACAATAAAATTAAAGCAATATACTTAAGACAGATAACATCTTTTTCTTTTTTCGGTGTTCACAATGATATTACTGTAAAATTTTGAAATAAAGTAAACTTGAAGTACGACTTTTAAAACCTAGTTAAAGAATTTTTTACGTTGGAATCGAAGTGAAGAAAAAGGTCTTCAACTTATTTGCTAGCCGTATGTGGCTCCCGATGTTTTCTTTTCTTTGAAACACGGGTCCAAATGGCTTTTTGAGTGCTAAAAATTGCGGACTCCTGTTCTACTCAGAGCCACAGTTTACAACCTGTATGTAGTAGTTTATGCGGCCGTGCACACATGCCACCATTTAACTAATTACAAATTTTACTTAATGAAAATTTTTTCTCTTTATTGCAGCTTTGCTTTGAAAAGGCCACGAAATAAATAACAAACTAAGATTGTGGAATATCCAAACAGTAGTGTCCAAACAAAATAATAAAGTAGTGTCCAAACAAAATAATAAAGATTTTTGACAACAAACAACAAAAAGCTAGATGAAGACAAAAAAGGTTTTAACTTTCGATTAAAGGCTTGACAGTTCGTTTATGCTTTAATCACAAAAAAGACCTTTATTTTGGTCTTCACTTAATGTTTTAAATGGTCGCCTTTAGCTAAAACTATTTCTGTAATGAGGCCGGCAGCAGCAAAAGTTTGTGAACCTTTGGCTTGGAAAATCGAAAACGGCAGCTGTGCCGCTATTTAAACATAATAATTTTATTTGATATTGTTTCTTGCTAACTCTTGAATAAATGTTAAATTGTATTTAGACTTTTTACTAGTTGCTTGTACACTGTCCATGCAGCACCAATCAACATCTGACTGTTTTTCCTCCAGGCAGGGGTAGCCAAATGTAATGTAATTTAAAATAAAAAAATTAAAATATGAAAAAAAACAAGTTCTTGAGACTGTTACGAATTTCGTGTGTTGTCTAGATGCTTACGAGTTGCTTGTAGCAAAACGTGCTAATTAATTTTGCATTTAATGAGTTTTTTCTAGTTGTTTTTTAGGTAATGCAGTGTTTCAGTTGATCTTTTTAAAACTTGATATATTTGAAAGGGTAAAGCACAAGGACAGAAGAGAAAAGAGCGTTTAATTCCAAATAAAAAATTATTTACTTTATGGTAGAAAAGGACAATACCTTTTTTATGTTTTTAAAATGTAACGCATTTGTTAAGATAATAAAAAAGATTATGCAAAGAAGAATTTGATATTCACTTATAAGTTACGATTTGCAAACATTAGAAATTCTTGTTATGGAATCATTAACAATCCACTTCTACCAATTGTTTGATCAAATAAAATGTTGTTCTCACCTTTTCATATAAAATCGGGTTTGGCGAAAAATTGTTTAATGTATGAAAAATTGATGTTTCTCACTAAAGATCTTGTTTGATGTTTCTCACTAAAGAAATTGATTCACCAAAGACAGTTTTATTAGATAGTGTATTTAATGATTCTCGGCCAAACGAAAACATATTTGAAGCATTTACGTCTGTGGCCACAGATTTTTTGGAAAATAATTGAAAAACTTGACAAATATAAGGCATCGGCGTTTCATGGAAGTACAGTTTGTTCTACAAGAGATTCTGAGCTTGGATTTTGGACAAACTGCCGAGCAGTGATGAGCACGTAAGCGTTTTCACAATCCATATCCTCAACAGAAAAAGGGCAAAAAGAAGCTAAATAAATCAATGCCTGCATATTTTTACTGAATAATTATTTGGATTTCTTTTATTTATAGCTTTTAAGTAACAGGTCAAAGAGAGCGTTTGACGTGCAAAAATATAACAAAACAACTAAGAAAAATTTTGTTGACAAATCAATACAGACATCTCGGCACAACTCCTAGTCTTTGTTCGTTGTCTGTCTTCAACCCTTCATTTGTGTGAGAAATTTATCTCTGTAATACCCTCACTCCCACCCGTCAGGACGTATTTATTGCTGTTAAAATGCCTGTATTTATTGTAGAAACAAAAAAGATTAGGTGAACGGCAAATTTGGGCAGTTGTGTCTTTAAAAAAACAATTTATAAGATTCTAAAACAGTTGAAAAAATATAAGTTAATAATTTTGCACGTTTTAGCTGCCATAGTTCAAAAGAAATACATACTCAAAAGAACCGTGTTTTATAAATTGTGCTCTCTTAAATTCACTTAAAAAATTTGACATTTCATTACCTCTTCAGAACAACTAAAATACTATTGTCAGGCAAATTATATTCCCTTGCAAGGTGATTTATAACACTACTTTGACCCGGTGGCAGTCGTTTTTAAAGTAAAGTTTCTTTGTGTTCGTCAAGCACACCAAAAGATTGGAGCCTCTTGCATTCCTAAGCGGAATTACGACACAGCAGGAGCCTGATATGTATCGAAGAACAGCCAGACTAAACACCTCTTATCAACTTTTTAAACAAGTAGCCAATACCTGTACACACTCAGAGAGGTACAGCAAGAATCATACTCGACAAAATACCACTGACATAAGATAATCCGGGAATTTAATCTTTTTCAATTTTTGTAGAAATATAGGGTTTACCCACCACCATAGGCGGCGATCTATCGTTAGTGGCATTTATATAGATTTTGGGTGAGATGCATAAGTCGGTAATGAAAAGGAGGAAACATTGCTTTCCTTCGCTACAAAATCAATAGCTGATAGTTGCCACAACAATAAGTTAACATAGGCTGATGATACATCTTCAAGTGTATGTAATACAAGAAGAAGAAAAATAGTCCAAAAGGCAAGCTTAAAATAAAGTTGTTACTGTGGCTGTTTGCAGGGTAAAGCAAGTAAACACTGATCTAGTTGTGCTGTTATGGTTGTATTAGGGCTCGTTTCCACAACGAGAGTTGGCGGGAGTATTCTTCGTTTGTTTTATGGATTTTTTTACTTCTTTCCGCGCTTAAGAGAAGCAAAAAATTAAAGAATACTCCCGCCAACACTTGTAGTGAAACGAGCTTTTAGAACGACAAGAAAAGCTCAAATAATTATACCATGTCAGAAATAAGCCAAATACTAAAATTTCTAGTTTGGCAAGCGCCATCAGCTTTGTGTCTTACTTTAAAAACAATGTATTAAATACGGCATTTTTCTGGGATAGAATATCCAAGATATAATAAAAATTATTCTAAATTAATGACCCAGAAATCTCTGAACAAAATTGCAAACCAAACGTCAATGTCGCCGCGAGTTGTTCTCATGCAATTAAATTCAATTTTTGATTAATTCTGAAGCCAGAGATGGACTATTTAGCTTATAAAAACTAAAAAAGTCATTCTTTCGTGATACCCATTTATAAAAAATTTTTAAAATTATCTCCGAATTCATGTTCTGTCTTAAAAAACACTTAAGTAGGTCTTATTTGATGAAGTTAGGGGCAATCTTTTATTTGCATCTTTTTCAAACCTAACAATTTAGCTAAAGATAAAAAAAAGATTGCTCGAAAAATGAGCTGTTGACTCGGTTTAAGAAATGTAGTCATGCATATCAAAACGAAACCCAAAATACCAAACCCAAACCCTGACCCTAATAATATTGTTGTTGATCAACACTATTGAGCATGCATGATGCTCTTAAATCAAAAATTTGAAGCTGCGTTTACTAACCTTTTCATTTTTGTTTATTTTCTTTCCTTGTTTGAAAGTTATTTCTTTCGTTCCGACTGCATTTAATTGTACCCGATGACCGCTCTATTTAACCTCTAATTCCACCAATTTTTGTATGCCTTCTTGTAGAGGTTGATTTTTTTGATGGAAAACCTTAGGATTAAGACCGTAGGGCAGGGGTGGGCAAAATTTTAGCGAACAATAAAAAACTAACCGATTACTGCTAGCAGCAATCTGCTTTTGGCGGGGTTTTAATCCCATACATTTTATTACCTAAACCGATATTTAAAAAATAGTAAAATTCTTTGGTTCAAGACTTAATTTTTAAACCTTTTCTATTTTGTGAAAGCATTGTCGAAAAAATATAGATTTATACCTTGTTTATAAAAAGCATACGACTTATAAAAACTAGAAAAACGGATAGAGTTGATTGTTCCTGCACAATTTATCGATTTCTTGGAGCAATTCCGATGAGCGAACTCCTAAGTCATAGATTACGTTCAGTTAGATTTGTCTTTAGTTTTCAAGTTTGTAGGAGCTGAAAATGTAATCTTGCACGTGTAAGTAGTGGCGAAAAGTAAGTAAAATTATATACAAAAGCCTAATTACAAAATTAACAGGTACAACTCACAACAAACTCTTCACTTGCTTATTGCCGCTTTACTAAATTTGGGAGTGATTTTAGCGATGCATAGGCATTCTCTGCTTATTAGCAAAGTCTTACTATTAGCGATAAGTCGAGGAAAAAATTATTGGTAATAGACGTGGTATGGAAAAGCAAACTGCAAAGTTGTGAAAAACTTTCTTTGACAGCAAATTTTATAATGGCGCGATAATCAAGATTTGCGATCGTCAGAACAAAACCTTGCGAAATCAGCGGCCATTTATTTTGTGACACTGTACCATATCATAGAATGTACAGACTGCAGAATACTTAGACTTTTTTGTTTAAAATTATTGCAGCACTAAATAGTTTGAATTTCAATTAAAATTGTTACAATACTCAGGAAATAATTATTTGTTAATTCGTTTTTCCACGATCATTAACACATAATACCGATACAGCTTTTGTCTTTGATTTGTTATGGAAACTTCGTTAGTATGCAAAGTTTCCATAATAACTTTTTAAAACCTTGTGAAAGTTGCTGAAAGCCGTTAACACGATCAATTTCGCCTATTTGCATACTACTTCTCTAAGGATACCAAATTAGCATGCTAGTTAATAGTGATTTCTTTTCTCCTATTTTCAGCTTTCATCTATCGGAAAAATATTTTAGAAAAGAAAATTAATGTTTAGATGTTTAGAGTGCTCATAAATAAAACGTTGCTCGGTTGACACTTAAAAGTTTTGAAGAGCTTCCAAAAAGTGCTGAAAAACGTCCAAGCCGAAGTAATTTATATACTTAATTAATCAAAGCACAATATTAATTTCACTTCGCTAAGACCCTTTATGATTTCCAAAGGGAATGTAACAGATTTAAGCCCTGCAATTAAATTAAAAAAAACTGTATTGTTGTATATATATATACAGTATGTAGACTTATAAAGTTTTTCTTTATAAATTTGTTCTGATCGGGCTCATTAAAAAAGTGTTCAATGACAATTGTAAGTCAGAGCGGTTGAAATTAACTAAATTATTAGACCAGAAAAATTATTCTAGCATTGAAGTACGCCGAAACAGATATTTTGGGCTAATAAGTTAATGTTGAAAACTTTTGTGGTCGTATAATTTAATACCTCAACACCATCACTGCCAGCATCCAATCCGGGTAGCACAGCAACCTGGGGTAGCGAAAGGATAAACCCTCGGCTCCAGTCCTGTTTGTGACCGACCCGGAGCGGATGCCCTTCTAAACGACGACGAAGACGACGATTTATCTATCTACATATATTTTTTTATTTGGTTGCAAAACAAAATGCACTTTTCAGCGAACCTCACTTAGACTGTGCATTTAATTGGCAATATTGTAATTATTTAACAAATTAATTACATCTCCAAATGGTCCTTGTAAAGGTTGCTCACCCTTGGCGTGTGTGGTAAAAGATTTGTTGTTTTCTTCATCATTATTCATTGTTTGGATTATTTTCATCATTTTACATTGTTATATGATACTGAATTTTCGCCTTTTAATGTTTTGATGGAATAACGTAGTGATTCAAAAATATAAAAGTTACGGGGGGAGGGAGGGGTACAGCAGGTTTTTAAAAATGAAATAACTGTATGCCGAAACAAGAACCTAGTTTTCGAGAAAATGTTAAGCGGTGAAACTTGGTATTATAAGCTTGTTCATAAACGGGTGGCGCCAACCTTTATACTAACCTTGGCAAATATTTATGTAAGAACCGTTTCATCTTTGAAAACAAATAAAGGCTCACTTCCACTACAAACAACAAACATTCGTATGGCGTTGTGTTCCACCCACACCGATTTGCTGCTTTCTGTGAATTAACCGCGGTCACCATTGAAGGTAAGCAGCTTGACCACATTTCTTGGAATGTTCGTGAAGTGCCTTTCCAAAGGGCACAACGAGTATCACTCAGTCGACGTTACGGAGAATCGAACCAGGTCGTTCTGCACGTGAGTCGCGGATGTTACCACTGAGCTAACCCGCCGGACGCTTCCTTCCACTACGATTGCTGGCGAAAGTATTTTTTGTTTGTTTTATTAATTTTTTTGCTTCGTTTAGCACTTAAGCACAGAAAGAAGTAAAAAAAATCAATAAAACAAACAAAGAATTTTCACGCTAACGCTCGTAGTGGAAACAAGGCTTAAAACTACAAAAAGTTATTTGCTTTAAACGGGAGGTGCTAAATAGATAAATAGAATCAATGCACTTTCTAAGTAACTATTAATTATCATAAAACTTAAGAGGAAAGATTATATCGTTTCCAATCTTGCTCAAAAGCAGATCTAAGTTAGTCAGCCGGGAGGATGGATTTTCATCTATGGGAAAGTTGCGGGCCAGTTATTGACCGTAAAATAATTCTTCGTTCAGATCTCTTTTGTTAAACCTGCATAGGAATATTTAGTACTACTTTGATATGCAATTTCACTTGTTTACTGTGATCTCAACTGAGTTTAAAGATTGTATTCTCATGAAATTATTTTACAAGTTAAGTTGTAATAGGCTAAGTTAGCGTCGGGGTTAGTCTCATCTCGATCACATTACCATGAAAATCGCATACCAAAGTAGCACCGTCTTTGTGAGACAATGTATTTACAGAAGCAGTTACTTACAATGTATGTATTTTTATGTACCAGCAGTTTAAAAACATATTCAAATAGAGATTGTAATTTTTTCGCAACGAGTTTATCATGTTAATCCTAAGAAAATTTATTGTACAAGGATAACTTTAATTGTATTTTGAAAACCAAAATTATTTAGCATCGACTTTCTGTCGTTCGCAGCCGCTGTTATACGATCAATCATCTAAATGCAAATAACCCGCCACGATTACTTCTCATATTGCAGTAAAAAAAATGGTGCGATTTTGAGTCACTTCCCAGATTGGATGTATATCAATATCATTTCCATAAGCTGATTGACATATGTTGACGATCCGGCTTGCATCATATGTTTGTTTTTTCATAAAAAAGAATTCGTATAATAAAGTTTACTAATACAAGTAGAATTAAATTACCAATCGTTATGTTAAGAAGTGTTGCCGTATGTATTTGCGTTTGTCTGCTTTTTAATTTGTGTGTCAAAAAGTAAAATCTTGTGAAAAATTACAATATTAGATTGTAAAACTAAATTTGCAATGCTTGAATAGCTTGACCTATGCAAAATTCACTGAACGAACGTTGGAGCATTGTTAAAAATATAAATGTGAAATGATAGAAAACACCACAGAACAAGGTTTAATCAGGATCCTATCAGTTGTTTTTTTTTTATTTTGTGATAAAATCAAGCTTTTGAAGATACAGCTTTTCGACATTCAATTAGCTAGCATTACTGCAGTGATTCAACGTGATTTTTGAAGTCATCTGTCGCATTTTGTCGCTAAAAAAAACAAACTTGAGTCTCTTCCAAACATTATCTTTAACGAAGCTTTTCACCTAACCTTGGGTTTTGTTCAAAAATCATTTGTTCTCATGTCGTATTTTGTTTTAGAAACAAAGTTTAATGTCTTCAAATGCCTGACGCTTCAACGGATCAACTTTTTCCTCCAACTTCCGTTTTCTTAAATTTGAACGCCCTGATTATGATTTATGTTCATAACCGTAAGTTATGATTTTGCCTCCCTTCAGATTTTTGCACTTTTACGAATAGCTTGCACAAATGCATATCAACGGATACCAATAAAGCTTTAAGTGATTATTCTAATTAAAAGAATGTTCTACAAATCAGAGTGCAAAACGCGGCACAATCACGAAGAAGGTCTAAAGTTCTTACGTGTGTTACAATTCAGTTGAACTCAAAGAAATATGTCCTACATAAAGATGCTTGGAATTGTGCGGGAGAACTGTTTTGTTTCTAAGAGATATTTTCGTCAAGCGCATTGTCTCTCAAAGTTATATGCCCAAAACTCAATAATGGGAAAAATTAAGTTTATTTTAAATAAATAAAATAGTGAGGTTGTTTCTAAGCTTTATTAGATTCTTTTGTTCATTGTTTTTGTGTCACTCTTATAACGAAACTGAAAATTTAAGAATCTTAAGCTGCCTATTTTCTATTTTTCTACGAAAAAGATTTTTAAATCTCTTCCGTTCGCCTATGGTTAAGCTTTTTTGCACTTATCTTTAATTGTTAAGGTGCTGTGGCTGACATTTTTATGTCTTTGATGAGATGCAGTTTTTGGTAAAGCGTTCTTCTGTGCGAGCAATAAGTTTTTTCGAAAAATACGAATTTCGAAAATCAGTGTTTATCGTTAAACTGATATTTTCGTGAAGCGATCGAGACCAGGGCCCCACAACTTTTTTTCATTCATGGTACACGTGTAACTTCCAAAATCTTGCAGCACGCCTTGGCCAAGTGACTTGTTTTTTTATCTTTGTTGATTTTGAACGCTTTTTTTTTATCTAGAACAATAAAAAAGACAAGAAATTTCAGTTTTTTTATCTTTTTGACAACTGATGCTTTTTTATGTTATTATTTGAATATTTGGAAGAAAAAAACGTTTAAAATCAAGCAAAAATGAAAATTTTTGCCATCTTTGGTTTAGCAGTTGTAAAGCTTAATTTTCAAAAAAAACTTTCTTTTTTATTATTTAATTTAAAAAAATATGTTTGGATTATTGTTATTCTACGCATCCGTTACAGTCTTGCAGAGCACTGGTCTAAAACAAGACTTATTTTTCCTTTTTTCTTCAGAAAATTTTGATTCATTAATTTTGTTTTAATGCTCGTCAAAAAGACTTTCACTTAAAAAATAATCAAGAGAGAAACGATTACAAAAAGCGACGACATTATAAGCACCGGTACGGTAGTAGAAATGACCCCTTTTAACTGAGCCGAAATTGCATTTTTTGTGATATTTTCCGAGGTTCACATTTTCTCTCGTAAATTTACTGTATTGTAAATATAATTGCATCGCAATTTATCTTTTCGAAAATCTTCAACGAGTTTCGATCAAATAAAAAGTAAAAATTTTAAGATTTTGTATAAGCATTAAATTATTTTATATCTTGCGACATTTTTGTGTAACAGGTATCGCGTTTTTTCAACTGATCTTAAAAGTTTTGATCTAACTGTTCAAGCAAAAATAATTGTCATATTTCTATATTATGAACTTCTCTTTTCTGTTTAATTAAAGGTTTCAAATTTTTAGTGTAAGCCTAGAACAGCATGTGCTGAAAGTAAGTCGTGAACCTGAGCCTTTTATTAAAAGTAATTCGCTCATAAAACAAAATCACGCTGATTGCTTCATTGTTTCTACATACGAGCGCCACGCGCAAAATCAGCGAAGTATTCGTGTAACTTTTTTCTTGTTTGCTTGCAATTGATGAAAAAAATCCACCTGTAATGAAAACACCTTTACCAGAGATTACTTGTTTAAAATTCATTTAAGTTCTTTTGCTACATTTGTAAGAAAAGCCAGTCTGATTTTGGGAAAAGCAACATGGATAGTTTAAGTTTTAAAAGCAAAACTGAAATTACGAACGTTTCGTCCATTTCATTTATCGGGCGGACTTATTTAAATGTAAACAAAATACAAAGCAAGCCTTTTTTTAAAAAAGACAAAAGACTGTGCTAGTGTTTTGCTTACACTTAGAAGTCCGCTCCATGAAACGTACAAAACGGTAGGGTTTTTGCTTTTAAATTTAAAAGTTTTGCTTTGCTTTAAAAAAATATAAAAATACTTTAATTTTTAATGCTTTTAAAAAATATACTTTTTGTTGTTTACGTAACTGACCGTTTAGTTACATACCAGAAGAGCTAAAATAGATTTTTGAAAAATTCCAACATTTTGAAATTTTCTTGTAAGCTAAACCGCTTTGTCTGTGTTGTCGGATTTTTCAGAAGCTACTTGGAAATTATGGTATTGCGATGATGATTCACTCAAACAAAAAAAGTAACTTGTTACAGGCCTATCGCTTTTTCCGAATTATCTTTAACCGTAAACACTAAAGCGGTTGGATTTTCAACGATTTTCGTTATTTATAGTCCTTTGAAAACTTTTTGATGTAAACATTTTCCCGAAAAACAATCGCGAAATTATCTGGCAAGAAGAGTAATCTTCTCTGGCCTACAAAAACATAAAAAAGACGAGAAGAAATTATCAAGCCACCAAACGAATACGAGTCGAATTACAAGGCACATCCGACCAGGCAGTTCAAGTTCCTCTCTGCTATCTTGTAAGATGTTTCGTACACGCCGCTACGTCATTCAGCGAGCTGGCTTCTTAATCTTAGTCATTTTTACACGTATTTTAAAATTTCAATCGCTAATCATTTGGGTTACAGTATTTTCGAGAATCACAATGGAAAACCTTAGCTTTTTGAATTTGGCTGGTGTTGCATTTATCACTTCTGATTCCCGCATTAACGGTTTGCGTTCGATTTCCTGGCTCTAGAATAGTGCTTTCCCAACTTTGTGTAAGTGACACACTTTTAAACCAGAAATAAATTTGTGACAAGTTTAAATTTAATTTTTGTCAAACAGCTTTTAACAACAAAATCTTAGCTTACAATTTTAATGAGATATATGAGCTTTTCTTAACAAAAAATTTCAACTAAATACCACTATAAGCTTTCGTTTACTGCCGTCGGCCCGACGCCGAGGCGCGATGTTGATAGGGGAACCACGCTTTGGCGTACAAAGCGAGTTAAGAAAGTTTGTTTAAAAATTTACGTTATTTATTTTTTTACTACATTTAATTTAAAGTGGCAACATGATTTTAAAAATCAACGATATGCAAAAGCTAATGCTGTTGTCACACTATACGTACTTAACATGTGTTTTTTTCCTGTTTCTTTGTTTCGAATGTGTTCATTTTCAAAGGGCTTTTATTTTATTTCCAGCGTCTTTCGAGACATTTACACTTTTGAAAGGTTTGCGATTGTTTGGAAAACAGGAAAAAGAATTAGTCAGAAAGATTAATATATATATCCTACTGGCTACTGCGCAAAGTGTTTGATAAACTTCAACACTTAACATGAATTTTATTTCAAATTTAACTTGTTCGTCTTTTTCACATCTAAACAATTTCAGATATTTTTTTCTCTTTGACTTTTTACAATTTACAAAACATCATTAAATTTCATATAAATGCTTTGTTACCACTACTACTTTGGAATTCATTCAAACTAAATATTTGCTTTGAGAATACTCTTTGTTTTTTAAAATAAATTAAAAGTAGAAAAAAGCTGACCGAAAAAAACATAGTATTATTAGAAATATTTCATCTGACGTTTCGTAATCACACAATTACATACAACCAGACATTTTTGTATGTGTGAAGATTAATTTGTTTGCCGCAAAATATGAAACAGCAAACGTACCTAGTTCTAATTCCGACTTATTTGTTGAAATAATTTCAAGCTTCTTGAGCCTTTGCTGAAAGTTTTCCAATCCCGAAAAAAATAGCAGTCAATGGTTAATCACTTTTGGTAATGAAGCCGCATCTAGTAACTTGTAGAAATAATTAAAAGAAGACTTAGATTAAGTTTTTGTTTGAAGTGTTGCCGGATTATAAGAAGTACATAGATGTCTGAATGTAAAATAAGGTATTGAAGCAATATTCTGATTATATTTTAAAAATTTCTCGTTTAAGTTGCTGAGTTTTTCAATCTTTTGGTGGAGTTGAAAAATTTCCGATTTTCTTAAAATTTATTAAGGCAATAATTTTGAGTTTTTATAGCATTTATTCGGCAAAACAGAAGTTTGCTTTTAAATCGCTTTTTTGCGTTTTTGCTCTGCAGCCTTTTCGAGTCTGAACCATAATTCGACATGGTTGCCTGTTCTGCTTAGTAAAACAGTTTTTTTGCTGGTGTTTTAGAACCATTAAATAGTAAAAGTTTTTTATTAAACTTTTAAATTGAAAGCTACACTAATTTCAAAGCATTAATTTTAACAATAACAAAAGCCTTCTATGAATGAAACAAAAAAACAAAAACATACAAAAATACTTACTAAAATAAACTGCTAGAAATCAAACACTTTTTTTAATCAATGTGTCAGTTTTATACAAGCAATTTTTTTGCTTAAATTTTTTTATTTGATTGGAAGAGACTACAGATCTTTCAGTCAATATGGCTTAACTTACAAATCTATGTAACAAATTTGTTATAAGCATTTGTTGTTGCAAATAGTGATGAAATATAGTCCACCATCAAAAATAAGAAAAACAATTTGTCTCTAAAAAGTTCCGTAATTGAAGCGTTTGGCATAACATAAACTTATTCAGTAATGTACTTTTTACAGTAACTTGTTTACAAATTAGATAACTGGAAATTAGAAATAAATACATTTGAGTGAGAAGGTAAAAGGATTTAGCTGCTCAATGACCATAAAAAACCACCTTAAATAGCTTTTATCATACATATTTTCTAAAATCAATTACCAAGAAATAAAGTCAAGCAGTTTCTTATTTTCAGCTTAAGCCATTTTGTTTCCGGTATGATTAAAAGAGCATTGTCAGTTTTTGCAATAATGCTATTGTTTTGCAAATAGGTTGTCAATTGTCTATAGAACAGGGCTTTTGACAAGTTTGTGGTAACCTTGAACGAACATTGACACAAAGCCAGGGTAAGTTTATCCAAAGGGTTGCACTGGAGTGAAAGACTAACAAAAGGTCGATTCATCAGATATTTTAAAAAATAATAAAGTTTTACATGCTTTACTCGTACAGAATTCAGGTTGCTTAAACGCTGCAATAAAATTTAATTTTTTTTTTATAGTTGTGTAAAAACGTGTTCATCTCTTTTTACCATTGCCAAAACAACCTTCCGTTCTTTGAAAACATATGATTCAACCATCACTTTATGTTGCATCTTTCTAGTTGAGCAAACTGACAAAACTGTCGTGCTTATAAAAATTCATATCTAATCGATACTTCATGAACATAAAAAGTCTTTTCAAAGTTGATATTTTAATCATTTTAACGTCTTGCGCTAGGCTAATTGGACCATTTTTCCTGAAACATCTGATAACACCACATACGTTACTGGAAAAATTATTGGAAGATTTTGAAAAAGTTTGCCGCAAAACAACTCATCTAAAAAGCGACCTTTCTAATAGCTTTTTTCAATGAAATAGAGAATTTTCTACTTGTTGAGGTTGTTAAAAAGTTTTCGAAAAACAAAGCTTTATGACCGATGGATTGGAAAAAGAGATATTCTCCTTTAATTGGCTTCGCATTTTTCTAATTTCCAACATTATGACTTTTTTATGTCTAACAAAATTAATGTGTATGTTACTGAGTCCGTTATTTGTTAAAGCCTGACATAAGATTGACACCGCCTGCAGCCAAGTCATTAAGTGATATTGCAAAAAGTTCAAAATGTTTACATGTAAAGGCCTGTTTCCCCTACGAGCGTGGAAAAGAGCATTCTTTGTTTCTTTTATTGATCTTCGATTGAAGCGAGCGGTTAAAATTGAAGCGAGCGCAAAAAAATCAATAAAACAAACAAAGAATGCTTTTTTCCACGCTCGTAGTGGAAACGGTATTAAGGCCCGTTTCCACTACGAGCGTGGAAAAGAGCATTCTTTCTCTCTTTTATTGATCTTCGATTGAAGCGAGCGGTTAAAATTGAAGCGAGCGCAAAAAAAAAGCAATAAAACAAACAAAGAATGCTTTTTTCCACGCTCGTAGTGGAAACGGGCCTTTATGATTGAAATAAAACCAGATTTTAGAGAAAAATTTTTTTATTTGAAGTTTGATTAAGTTGCAGCGTGGCCAAGTCCAGTTTCGATTTTATTTCCAAAATCATTGATTAAAAATAGGTTTTAGAAAGTTTAGCGTCAAGGAATTTCAACAAAAGTGATCATAATTTGTCAAAGTTTTGTGGAAATTCTTTTTATTTTGTTAAGCAACACACCCTCCCGTCTAGTCAAGTTAAAAAATTAACCTACACTTCTGAATTAAAGCGCGTTTACAGTCGTACACTTCTAATAGTTGACAACAACATATCGGCATCTTCAAAAGCAGACGAAGTAATCACCTAAGGCAAAACTGATTCCCAACCTTTTTTTATATGGCGGAGAATTATTAAGCTATTGAAATTTTCGCGGCACACCAATCGTATTGGTTGATAATAATGCTGTTTACCACCTGACTGCACGAATCACAAAACATTCTAAAAAACAAAATATTGTAATAAAAAAGCATATCCTGAATTTATCATAAAGAATATAAATGAGAATAAACGTTAAATATAATGTGATCCTATCATTTTCAATTTCTATTTAATAATTTAACTTATCAAATAATAACTATGATAAAAAAATATTGCTCTCACATTAATTAACAAATAAGTTTTATTGAATACAGTCCTAGTGCGACTGTTGAGCTTGTTTCTTCTTCACTATTGCTGTGAAATCTGGGCGTTTGTGGGAAAGGCATATTCTTTATTCTTCTTCAACGCTTTGAAGTTTTTCGTTTCTTATTTTTAATAATGTTTAAATAAGAAAATCTCAGTTCACTGAGTATAATGTTGATAATTGCAATAATACTTTGATTGCTTTATTACTCAGAACTGGATACTCATTCTTGACAGAGATCAAAATGCGTCTAATGGCATAGAAATTAAAGGTAAAATTGTTTAAATTATCTCTATGTCCCGTTTTGCCTCACCTTTTCCTAATAACTACTAAAGTAATTATTGCCTCACGACATCGCTTCGCGGCACATCACTGTACTTGCCGCTGCACAGCGGTTAAGAACTATTGACCTAAGGATTACTGTAAATTTCACGCTTCCGATTTTTTACTGTGCATCATAAAAATCTTTAGATGGCTCCTTTAAATTACTTAAAATATTAATTTATATCGATTTGATTGCTGCTTTCTTGTTTAAGCGGGGTTACAATTATAGTAAAGAAGCATGTAGGCTACCCATGTAAACGTTTTACGTGTAGTGCCGTTTCCAATGGCACACAAAAATCCGTGAGATAGACTAAGCATCAAACCCGCATTTTTCTGCTCGCAAATCAGAATTCTAAAATGCCATTCGGAAGAAAAAGCGGTAAATTATCTTTTTCGAAGACAGGAAAAACATAAAAGTTGATAGTTCTGAAGCCATCAAAGCAGCTCGGGTTAGTCGTAGGAGAGTTGCTTATGGCCTCCAACGTAGTTCTGCAAAGCAGTAGCCTAAGGTAAATAATTAATAAGTGAAGACAATACAGTATTCACGATTTGCAAAATTGTCGAGTAGAAAATTGTTTTATTTAACGACTTACAATTTTATATTTTTTAGCAGCTGTTGTAACATTTTAATTTTAATTTCATTTTTGTTATTATAAACGATTGTCAATTTCTGCTTTAAAACTTTCAAAAAAAGAAGTTACAGTTGGATGCTTTTTCATCGTCTTAGGAAAAAACTTTGTGTGGTTTCAAAAGGAAGCTGCAAATGTGGATTCAACGTGATTATCGCTTTAAGCTGTTCGTGGCAGCTGATTCTAAATATATCCTTTTTACATCAGTTCCTTTACTCTGGTAACTAATACTTTTTTTCCGGTTCGGCAGAAACATTCTCGAAAAAGTCTGCAGATCGGAAACAAAAGGAAACCAAACCTGAGAATCGGAAGAACAATGAAAAAGAAGAAAACGCTGAAACTCTAATTGAAACTATGGGTATGTGTCAAGCTGTTGCAGTAACATAAAGTACTATGATCATTTATAGAATCACTCATAAATATATTGTTCTTCACCATATTATAGTTTTCGGCATTGTATTGCATTTAACAATGTTGTCTAGCCTTTTGCGTGTGGAGAGCACAAAGTTTTTTGATAAGCTATACAGGCGCCTTTTTTTTAATCAAAAGTCAAAAAGCACTTTTTTATAGAAAACCACTTCACTCTTTATGTTTGACGAAACAGCTGTATTTCTTGCCAACTTCGTCAGAAAACACAAAACTGTTGATAAGCAGACTAGCAATGTTAGCCAACAGCTTAAAATGGCATTAAAATTAATAGTGATTGCAGGAGTGATGTTAGACCAAAAAACACCTTCAGTTGTTGTTGCCCCTCCTCCAAGGATATCTTGGAGTAGCCATCTTTTAACCCCTCAAAAATGCCAATCTAGATTCTCACTCTTGGATTACCTCTGCTGCTTCTATAAGGCTTTTTCCACAGACTTGTGATGTTGGGTTATGTTGGTACTTGATTACAGTTAAAGAGGTGGTTAGTGTCATGTGTGTGTGACAAGCATGGTGAGCATTGTGGCGTGTAAGTTTCAAAGTTCACTGTATGTAGGTAACTTTGCAAGAGTGGTGATTTCTGGGCTCTGAGCTGTATCAGTTTTGTACGCATATGACTTAGTAATGTTTGTTGTGATGAATGAATGTCATAGGGTGTGGTGTTAGTAACTTGGTTGTTTTTCTAGAACTGAGGTATTGTGAGGTGCTGGTAGTGTGAATGTAATTAAGGTTTTTTTTGTACATTTTCCAGGTGTTATGTCTGGTTCTGAGATGATGATATTAGTGTGCTTATTGTTATGAAATATTATAACTTTCATATTTCTGGGTGGATCTGAGTATGCATTAAGATCATGTAAAGGGTGTGTTTGTGTTTGAGTCAGTTGTTTAAGTTGAGTAACATGAAGTTTGAGATGAGTGTCTATTGGAAGAATCTTGGTTTTGTTGTGTAGGTGTTGAGTGTTTGTGTCTCGTGTGCATCCAATAGCAATTCGCAAAGCTATGTTCTTAATGGTTTGCAGTTTTTTGATGTTATAGGGTGGTATGATAAGGTTCCATATGGTGTTTACATATTCCAAAATGAGGCGATTGATGGCTTTGAATGTTAAGACTATTAATTCCTTTTGTTTACCCCATTTGGTAGAGGTTAGTGCTTTCAGAATGCTAAGCGTTTGTTTTGCTTCAGTTTTGGTGACGTTTATACGTTGTGAAAATGTCAGTTTTAGGTCGAGAGTGATTCCATGAATTTTGAGGTGTTTAGTTGTTGGTAATGTTTGGTTCTTTACTTTAAGTAATAAAGTTGTGCCATATTGAGCTGGGTCTGGTGTAAAAAGTCTGGTGGTAGTTTTTTCTGCGTTTTTATGAAGATTATTAGTGGTGACTTATTCATAGATTTTGTGAAGATATGGTTGAATGAGATGTTGAGCCTTACGGTGTTTGATGTGAGATACAGTGATTGTTATATTATCAGCATATGTTGTGATTTGTACAACTTTTGGGGGGAGTGGAATGTCAGAAGTGTAAATGTTGAATGATGTTGGAGACAAAACTCGTGCGTTGTGGAGCTATCGAGAGCTAAAGCTACAGTGCGTTGTGGAGGCCTTAGATCATTAAAACCTTTTGTAATTTGGTGGCAGATGTTGTGCTAAGCAGCGTGTGTTGAGTGTTTATGTCTGAATCTGTTAGGATTAGGGGTTTTATTTTAAAGCTAATGTTAACACAACATTACAAAAACTTATTCAAATAGAAGTTATTAATCAACTGTAATAAAACTCTGTCTCTGTCCCAGAGTATGACATCACGTTATGCATTATTTCGTCGCCTGTCTACTGAATGGTACAGCACGTCATTATATATAGTGAGCATGATCAAATATCCAAATTATCGACCGTGGGACACAATAAGCCGTCGCACAAAATTTCACACGATAAATATTATGAGAAGCGATCCATGATTGACAAAATAAAAGCATAAGCTGAGCATGCTGCAACCACGCATTCGGCATACACGATTCACGACAAATCCATGTTGATAAGAAATGATTGGACCGTTTTCTTTTATGTATGGTAATAGTATTTTCTCTAGTGTTTTGGCAATGAATGATAAAGTGATATGAGTCGGTAATTTGTGGCAATGTTATGGTCTTTGTTTGGTTTTGGAATGGGAATGATTGAGGCACGTTTCCAAAGATGGAATATTGTGTTAATGTTAAGGGCAATGTTTTACATGTTTGTGAGGTATCTGTTGGCAAGTGGCTATGGGTGTTTGAGGTGTCTGATGTTTATGGTATCAAGTCCAGTGGAGTTGTTTATGCGTTTGAGATGGCTAATTGCACTTGTGTAGTGGTAAGTCGTGTTTCCTTAATAGAAAGGGTCTTGATTGTATGGTCTAGGTGCCTGTTGATTTTGTTCGTGCTATATGGAGTGACATTTGTGAATTGTTTATTAAATTCTTTGTCTATGTCAGTGGTGGCTGTACTCGTATTAGTTCCACAGCGAATGCTTCTATTCGATTGTGTTGGTGTTTTTTTGTTGGATAGCTTTGCTATGGTTTCCCACCGGGAGTGAGGATTGTGCGTGTGATCAATTTTGTCAATATGTTGTTTCCATATGTTTGTTTTGTGTTCATGTATTTGTTTGTTTATGAGATTGTTAAGAGCAATGATTTGTGGGTCTGATCTGTTTTGTTTGCGAATATGGTTACGGTGGTGGATAAGCTTGCGGATTTGTGCTGTGGGGGTCTGTAAGAGATGAGGTTCTCAATACGTTGTTTAAATGAAGTTCAATCGGCCTTTTGATAGTTTTTTATTGTTTTAGTGAAGTGAAAGCGCGTTGTTTTGGTCTTGTGATGTATACTGAGGGTGGTGAGTAAAGATAAGGATGTGGGGGAGTGGATGGTCTGCCAGCTAGTGTAGTCATGCAAGTCTGCTGAAGCAGTAGTGATGTCTGGTAAAGTAGGTTGTTGTTTTTGATTGGATGGTAGACGTGTTGGAGTGTTTGTGTTTAGTGTGATGTGATTGGAGTTTAGCAGGATGTCTTTGATCAGTTCTCTATGGTCTTCGGTTGGCGAATACCATAACGGTGAGTGAGCGTTGACATCTGCTGTGATGATTGTGTTTAGAAGATTTTCTATGGTTCTAAACGTACTGGATATAACTGAGTTTTCTGTTTGTGATAGCTGGGTGAAATGTAAATGTTTGCAATATGTAATTGCTATGATGTACAAAACTTAATTTTGATAAATTTTAGTTCAGTAAGAAAGGTGTTTGTGTATTAAGTTGTGAAAAACTGATGTTGTTTTTAAAGTAAGTTAGGAAGTCTCCTCCTTGTTTGTGAAGGTGTGAAGTGAGGAATGTTTGGTGTTTTGTGGGATTGATTGAGTTTTGTCTCTTGTATTGTTATGACTCTGCTTGTGTATTTTGAATAAGTATCTGTATTTCATCTATTTTGTTGCGGATGCCATTTGCATTAAATTGCAGGACTTTGAGAAAATTTTTTGGTGATGTTGTGTTCGTTTGTGTTCTGTGTTTAAAAGTGATGTGAAGTGTGCAGTACCATGAGTTGTTGTAGTCCTTTGCTGTGATTTGGGAGCATTTTAAATGCAAGCCTTTCTTTTTGTAGTTACATAACACAGATGTGTTGATGTTTAGTGATAGGTTTGAGACAAACGTCACTGACCCAATTGGGTGTTTGTGATCCAGGTTTGGGTGTATGTCTCCACGAGAAGCAGCAATCTGATCATCCAGTTTGTGAGTAAACTGAAAAATTAACTGTCCCGAGACGCCAAAGACTCGTCTTTTCTCACCGGATAAAGCAACAGCTTCACCCAATAGGATGAGACAGGAAATAGAAATGAGCCAAATAGAAATGAGCAAAAGTGGCTAAAAATCAACGGCCAGTGTTCTAACCTCAACGAGGCTGACTCACTTAGGAAAGTACTTTTCGAACAGATACTTCTGCCAAATACATAAACGCGAAACTTTTTAATCTGCGCCACGCCCGAGGCAGCATGTTCTAGGTAGCATATCATGATTTTGCAGTCTAACCCTACTGCAAGTTTTTCTGTGAGAGATTTGTTTCTCCTAAACTTCTTGCTTGCCACAGCTTTTGAGCACAGTCTGCCCAGGTTTAAAGTTGCCATCATGCAAACTACATTTTGTCTGGTCTCTAACTGCAAACCTCTTTGGCATGGATGTTTCTAACAGGAGAAATAAAGTCTCTGGCCAACACAGCTTTGCAGGTCACTTAGACACGCAAACTTTCCCATCACAGTAAGGTGGTAGTTCATAGGAAAGATAACTTCTGTTGGAAGTAGCTTTTCTTTTGCGTTTTAAATTCGCTCATCCTTGCCTTAGAAATTGAAGAATAAGTCTTTTATATAACTTTCTGATTTAACTACCGATTTTTTTTCAAAGCTTTTCTTGACACAAATAAAAACCGTTGCCGTTGGCTAAACATGATAGATCTTAATTGGTTGTAACTATTCGTTATATTTTTTATAAAAAGTAAATTAGTGTCGGTAATTTACAATCCTGAAAACTGACTTCTTTTTTGCGCCTTTACAATATGTATCGTTGATTATTGTGCAGTTTTTTGTTTTAATAAACAAAATATTTTATGGTATAATTTTTTTTAAGTAAACACGTTGTGAAATCATGTTCAACTATTGCGCTAACTTTTCTCTTTCAATTAGGGAGTTGCAAATGGTTTAACATCACTAAAGGATATGGATTCATAACTCCTGACTCAAGTACTGAAAATAAACCGAAAGATATTTTTGTTTATCAGGTAAGGAATAGCCTAAGTATTTTAAGGATTTTAAAAAAAAATCTTTATCGTAATTACATACAGAGAAAGTACTTTTTTTATGATAAAAACACTCGCATAACTAAAACGCTGTTGGTTTTCATTACGACCATGAGAACTAGGTATTTGATTGTGTAAAACTGTAAAGTATATACAACTAAACTGTATCAGGCCATACTTTTAATTGGTTATGTTTTTTATTAGCGATTGTTTAAAAATTTTAAATCATTCAAGGTTCATGTAAATATTTTTGCCAGTGTGTCAAAACCTCGAAAAAATTTATGAAGTTCTTTTTATAATTATGCGTTAAAAAACTATCTTCTATAAATTTATACTAATCAATCTAGTTTTTTAAGACATAGGTAAATACCACAAATCAGTTATTTTTTGACTTCGAGTTGCATAAATTTTCTGAATCAATTGATTTATTGTATTTAACTTGTACAAAAACAAAACTTTCTGTACACTTTTGGGTTTATTGTTTGTATCTTGTTAATAGCGATAGAAATATCAAATTCTTTCTCCATATAAAAATAAATCAATTTGTGTTTCTAAAACAACAAAAACACATAGCGTTTTTGGTGTTTTCCATAAAAAACACCAAAAAATCAGAATTCAATGAATTACTACTTATGAATTTTGCTAGATACAAGGTGCATGAATTTTAACCGTAGCTGTATAGTTTTGTGTTTATTCTTCGATTTCTAAGTGTAGGCAAATTTTGGATTGCATTAAATAAAAAAAAATAAAAAAACAGTATCAAGCAGAAACAAAATGTCGTAATAAATAGCTTTGACAAAAGACAAACTCAATTTTTTTTTTCAATCTTAACGTAAACATTACTGAATGGAAAAATGCACCAGGCGCCTTTAGCTGTTGTACTGTAACTTTTTGGCTGCTTTTGATTATAACTTTTGATTATAAGTTTTTGTTTGCTCGCAGTCCACAATTCAAATGCCAGGCTACCGTAGTTTAAAGCAAGGTGAAAAAGTCCATGTTTGGTACAAAACGTCATCGCAAGGCTTTGAAGCGGTAAAAGTGTGTGGACTATCCGGTGGCGACTGCGAAGGAAATAATCGAAAATCCATTCGTCGAAAAAAGCCTGACAGGTGCATTGACAGCATTTGTCTTGTATAAATTGTTGCTGAACTATTAAAACCAATTTGAGTGAATCACGCGTGATCCGTGTCAATGCAAATAAGAGCCTTGAGTGGAGCACTATTTTAATCAGACAGACAAAAATACAACAACCCTCTTTACGCCCGACCCAGTTAAACGCAACTACTCCGTCAAAACAACCAAACACTAGCCACAACGATATACCAAAAAATTGTAGGAACCACGCTAAACCCAAAACTGACATTTTCACAACACCAAAATATCGTTACCGCTGCAACAAAACAGATTTCTAACATTCTTAAAGCACCCGGTTTCATCTTATGATGTAAACAAGAGGAACAATATCGACATTCAGAGCTATTCCTCACCCCATTCTGATGTCATATGGATCCATATCGTATGAAACATTAGTATTAGCTAACTGAAAGCCATTCAAAACACAGCACTGCGCATTGCCACCGGGTGCCCACGAGACACAAACGTTCAACACCTACCTGAAGAAGTTAGTGAGATTCCGATGAGTGAATATCCCAAGCTTGATGCTGCTCAATTTAACAAACTGACAAGTACGCTCTCAACAACACTTCATGCACATTCAGATCAACCTAAAACTTGAGGGCAACCATCTTTCATAACAACGATCATTTAACATCTGAAATTTAGATCCAACAGTATAATGCTTGAGGGATGTAAAAAAATTCCTAAAGCGCACCCCCGAAATCATCACCTCACAATGCCTTAGCTTTAGAAAAAAATAGCAGCGTTATCAATACATTACCGCATGAAGTACATCGATCAGAACAAATATTACATGTTTAAAAAGCTGCGCAGTTTATAATAAACAAAGCACCACTTCTACGAAATTATCTAGTCACAATAAATTTTTAATACCTATATTTTACCATGCCCGTTATACTTAAAACATGCCCACACGATGCTAATCACTTCTTTAACTGCAACAAAGCATCTACACAACACCACTGCTTTTAACAACAAATTGGAAAAAATGATGTACCTAATTTCAAGTAACTGTGAACTTTTTAATAATTTTTGTTTCACTTATTGGTTAATTATATTCAAGTTCGTATTATATACCGTAGGTTCAAAAGTAATTGCTTCATATTATTTTAATATTTTGATTGCAATTGGTGTCTTGTTCAGTTATATACGTCAAGGACGTGACTATTTTAACTTAGATTTAATTCTCGTTCTGATAACTATAAGCATTGGCAATCACATGACCAAGTTATATTAACGTGATGGTAAACTCTTGATTTAATTAGGTTAGTATATTTATCCTGATAATCCAGTATTTCTTGCTTTTAAAAGTTTCGTAAACAACTATACAATTTAACTAAAATTTTTTACAGGTGTTTTAACTGCGGTGAAAAAGGTCATCATGCCAAAGAATGTAGTTTACAGCCATTACCAAAAAGGTGTCATCAGTGTAAATCATTTAAGCACCTTGTTGCTGATTGTCCACAAAAACGAGCTTTACCAAATCACAATGACAATTCTGATTCAAATGACGTAACGCCATCTACCGTTCCATTAAATTTTTCTGCCGCTAGCACCGCCAGCTCTTAACGTTCGGTTTCGCCGAAATTTTTTTTTTAAAACCATATTACCTCAAATTTTTTCTAGGTTGTTTTTCTTGTGGTGCCTGTTCGCAATCATGTTCGATGTTTATTGTACCTTGTTCATTGATGCCAAAACCAATTTTTTAAATTTCAACTTTTTTCAAACCACTGTTAGCGAATTAATGTTCATAGAAAACTGCATTTCAAATTTAAACCCCATTCCTGTTAAGTGTAAACTTTTACATCAATCGTTCTAATCTATCTTTTTGTAAACAAAATTTTGTCGTCAAAATGTTTCACGTTTGTTTTGCTTACTATTCAATGATATGATCAGGATACTTGTTTTTATCATTGATTATTCAACATTATTTTTTAAGCCAATTTAATGGTTTGTACGCATTTCTTGATGCTTTTCAAGTCAACAACGGCTTATTACTTTCTACTTGCACTGTTCTAACAAAAATCATTGTTTCTATTGGGATTTTTGTCTATCCTACTCGAAACATTAAAATCTAAAAGCAATTTTAATAAAGAGCAAATTTTAAAACTTAAATTTTACTCTTTCTTTGATAATCTGTGGAAAATTTTTTTTAGCATTTGCATTTTGTATTTATTTATGTAATGTTTAAATTTTTAAAAATAGTTTTACAGTTAGACGCTTTTTCAATTGAACTATAAAGTTTAGGTGTGACTTATTAAACGCTTCGACTAAGTAAACGACCATTTCATAAATATTAAAAATTTGATGGTACTATTGCAAATTTTTATCAATTTTTATTTTATTTTTTAAATTTGTTTATTTAAATCAAACTCGCGGCTCATAGCAGAAAAAAAAACAAAATAGCAAAATCTACACAGAATAAAAGACACCTACAAAAAAAACACTTAAAAAAAAACAAGTATCAATTACAAA
Organism: Diplosoma virens; assembly: GCA_963680785.1. NCBI lineage: Eukaryota > Metazoa > Chordata > Ascidiacea > Aplousobranchia > Didemnidae > Diplosoma > Diplosoma virens. Next base: position 44,919,467 of record OY796881.1, on the reverse strand, counting down.
TAAACTAATTAGTTGTAGTGTTTATAGTATGACAAATTAATAAAACATTCCGAGGCCATTTAGAAGAAATAATTTATTATTTTATTCGTAACAACGATAAACAAAGGAGCAGGACATTTTTCTTAGAATTGCATCAAATGTTGTAATGTTATTCAACACTTGCTGTTCACGGTACTTACATACCTAGGCAATCCATGTAAAAATCGAAATGAATTATTGTATAAACTACAGCTACACGTATTCTTTTTAAACTAGAGAAAAAAAATTATTCCTTAGTTGACATACAAATTCCTTATTGACATGCATCTATTAAATATAAAATTCAATTTTTTATAATAGTTTTTCAATTAAATTATATTTAGCATTCACGTGTAAGTTACATCAAAAGCATTTGTTGAAAATTATCTTTAACTGCTTTGAGTATAGTACGTTACTAAACAATCTTATAACTTAAAAAGTTTTTTGTTGGTACAAAATTTTAAAATAGCTTTTAACAACAAATGCTTCATTTAAAGCTCTTTTGTTAATTAAGTAGCCTTAAAAAAAGGCTGTTTTGAAAACTCGAACGTTTTCGTCTAGCTCTCTTCAGGAGGTTTCGCTAGAATGAATTGCAAAACTGAATGTAGTATTTCAAAAGTTATAAAGCTGATTCTGATTGGCTAAAAATTAAGGTTAATAATAGTTATCATAATAATTGAAAAGTATTAATAAATAAAATCACGTTTCGTCAGCGTAAGAAATTTTTTGGCAAAAAAAGGAACAAAATTATGCAAGCTTTGTGTTAAAATTTGGAACTAAAAAAGAAAATTTTTACAATTATGCTAACAATTTATGTTTGTAAACAAACTCTTTCTGTCTACACAAATTAGGTTTTCGAAGAGTGATGAAAATTGATTCTAAGACTGATAAGTGGAAATCGGATCGTGCTTTAGAGAGAATAAAAAATTGATTGTCCTTATAGTGAGATGCACATTTTTGGTTATGTAACAAATGGTTTCCAATCGCTGAGTCACAGTGCGGTATTGAATTAGCTAGTTTACCTGGACGTTCTGGTTGTTTACGTTCTTTACTGGTTCTATTCCGAATAGACTTCGGCACATGCTGGCGGATTCTGTCCTGCAAACGTTGAGACGTTCGACCCACGTACCGACTATCACAGTGGCACACGTATTCGTATACGACGTTACTTTGTTGAAAAGTGGGAAGAACGTCTTTATGTATAGCAGGTAAAATTCGTCTGGTGGAAAAGACCACTCGTGGTTGGACCGCTCCAAAACAATTATTAATAGATAATTTTATTTTTCTTTCAAATTTCAGGGAATTTTCGCCAATCCAAGGTAGTTTTACATAGACAGGACATTTTTTGGGGCCTTCTTTAGTGTTTTGTTGGAAACGTAAAAGTTTTTTAGAAATTCTCGAATCAATAAGGAATTCTGGATAACCATTTTGTACAAGAATAGAGCGAATATTATCTAGTTCATGTTTTAATGTGGATTTAGAGCAGATTTTTAAGGCTCGATGTGTTAAAGTATCAATGAGATTTGTTTTACGTTGTTTTGGTCCAAAGGAATTCCAGTGAATATATTGACCTGTGAAAGTGGGCTTTCGATAGACTGAAGTGATGAATTTATTGTCAGATTTCGTAACAAGTACATCCAAAAAAGGCAGAGAATTATTGGTTTCAATTTCATTGGTTAAAATTTACCAATGAAATTGAAACCAATAATTGAATTGAAACCAATAAATATAAAATTGAATTAAAACCAATAAAACAAAAAAAAAAACGTTGTTGGTTAAATCTTATGATAAATCAAATAATTTTTTAAGAGTTTTTGAAGCCGCCAACTGTAGTTGTGTAGGAGCGGAGAGTGGGTGCATTGATCCTATTGTCTACACTTTGAAAGGAAATTAGTCTTAATCTTTTCAGATGGCACTGCAGCATCAACTAAAATCAATCAATTAATCAATCAAGATTTTATTTTTTCGTACATTACACAGCAGATATATAAAAACACTTACACATGTGGTGGAAAAAAAAGGAATAAGCGACAAAACGATATACGTTAAACATGCTCCAATAAAAAGGTTACAAAAGTAATTATTTAAACACACACACACATGCACATACATAATATATACCAAACAAGCAGTAAACAATCATAAACAAAAAACCAAACACGAAAGTAATATCAACCAAATTCTATCAATCAAAGTTTATTTTATGGGAAATTAATTTTTAGTAACTCATGTTTAGGGAGGCTCACAGGTGCTACTCCTTGCCCAAGATTGACCTGGAGGAAGTTGTGACAGGTTTTCCTCATTCGTCCCAACTAATCAAAGATAAGCTCACAACCGGATGTAGCTTACTCTCATACCGAGGATATCAGTTACTAAAAGAAACAAAATACTGCTGGTCAAAACTTGTGGATTAGAAAAATAATAAAGTTACAATTCTTTTAAAAGTTGGTCAAGTTGTATTTAGCTTTTTATCTTTTCATCAGCTTCTAGTTTTATCTTTTATTTTCTTTTGAGTGTGGTGGGCAATAAAAAAAAGATCATCACTTTCAATCAATGTTCAAAATTTCCATTTTCCCAAGAATGTAGTGATCTCTAAAAAGAACGTGATCCCAACTTTCGTCTTGAAGTCAAAGTGCAGACAAAGAGCAAGAAAGCTGGGAGGCAGGATGCCACCGTCATGGTGCTAGTATGAAGAATTAGAGCAATATTTTGCTTAGGCGGGGCAACCATTACGTTTTTTTTGATGGGGGGCGGTTTGCCTGCTCCGTTTCCTCCGTACTAAAGCCATCACTGTACACTGGTTGATCTAGCAGCTATTTTAAAATTAACCAATGGCGAATTTGAAATCGCTGATCAAAAAAAAACGATAGGTTTATATACTGATTTAAAAAAAAACAAACTTTGTAATGCTTTTCTCACAAACAATTTGTTGATTGCAACAGTCTCAGGCTAATGCATGGCCTACTTAAGGTACGGCCTCGCAGGTTACATTTTCCGTCGAAATTCTAAGCGGCCGACGTTTCTTTGTAAATGTGCGCGAAATAAAACTTCCCAGAGAACGTTGATGACGAAACGTTAAGGCAATAAAAAAGATTAAGTCAGGCAAATCCTTACTGCTACAGTTTTAAGAGATAAATTTACGACATAGCATTGAAGCAAACAAAACAAGTCATCTCATTGCTACAGGTTTTATAGGGAATTTAATAATAACATTTTTAAATCACTACTAAAGTCAATCGCTGCGAACTTTCTAGACTGTAGTTATGTTTAGTTTCTTAATTAGTAGCCTACCTTAAGTATCTAAGTATATTTTAGTATCTAAAAATAAATTAATTGACTGCTATATAGAATTTCTTAAGGATAAGTAGTCTATTTTACCTAAAATCTGCTTAAAGAAGCAAGCAAGTAAATATAAGTAGGCTACCGTTAGGCGAAACAATGCAGTGGCTATTCGCCAATCCGTCAACTTATCACATATCCCGGTTGGAATATTTTATTTCACTAAGGTATGGCAAAGTTGTAGCAATTGTTAGTCGTTCTTTTATGTAATAATTTATTGTTTTTTTATAAAAGTGTTTACAAGTTAGGTTTGAACAGCCTTCATCAGATAAAACTTTTACTTTATAATGAATTTCGCTTTCACCAGCTATTTCAAATCAAGCTAGATCTTTCGACTTTTTATGTTTGGTAATACTGTAATAATTTCGACCTTTTGCACTTATATGCTTATTAATAGTATTACTTTAGTACTTTTATTGTGACGGCAATCAATCACAGCTGGGTGCTTAGCAACAGTAAGCAAATATTTTCCTCGAATCCTGAGCGACGCTGCTGTTTCAAATGATGATAAAATTTTGTTCTTAGAAGCAATGGCTAATTGGATTGAAAATTGGTCTTCTTCAACATCTACGTTTTGTTTGTCTAAGCTAGTGTTTCTCAACCTTATTTTGGTTATACTCCATCTAATTACTTCTAAAATTCTGATGTCCTCCATTTGGTAATACATAACTGTAACAGCCGAAAAGTATTTGGTAGGGCATTTCAGTTTGCCTAAAAAACTAGTGGTAAAAAGACTCGTAAATTCAATTTTCATCAAAAGAAATTATAAATTAAATTTTTGGTTTAAAGACTAAACTCAATTGTTAAAAAAGAAGCTGGCCTGTCCGATAATTCAACGGAATTCGATTTCTTTTTCCGTCCTCGTGGTGTTGAACTTCTTGGATAAGGTCAGCGAAATCCCCCCAAATTACAAACTACCCTTATATTTAAAAATGCGTATCTCTGACGCCCGAGGAAGAAAAAATATAGTTGTAACTTCGAGAGAAAAGGACAATATATTTTTTATTTGCGGCTTTACGAGCGCAGCAACTTAGCAAATACAGCAAAACTTCTTGAACAAAACATTAAAAACTCGATTACTCAGCACAACAATTGTTAGTCGTCCATTCAGCAAATTATGATCACTGTTCCTTCAGGGAGGTTATGGTCACACTTTTGATGGGAGCGATGTCTCTCTATTTATAGCTAACTTGAATTGGGCCACATGGCTCAGACGACAAACTTTTTAATCAATTTCATGCACCACGCAAAATCATTGCCCAAACCGAGGTCACATCGCTACCATTTAATTAGAAAGATGCATTCACGATAATTAACAGCGGAGATAGGTCATCGCATCTGGATTAAACATGATACAAATTGATCGATCATTTAAAAACGTCAAACACATCAAATTCCCTCGCTATTGGCAGCTGCAGCATTCACGTTTGTGAAAGGTCACGACGGTAATTTAATTTTTTGCCGGAAAGGCGATTTGCTTCACGAAGCAACTAGTGAAGACTAAAAAAAGGTCATCATCTTAAAATTGTGTCAGATTCTTTCATTTTCGCAAAGACTTCAACAAACGTTTCTGCTCGCAGCCTCTTTGTATTTTTTCACTAAATTGGTTCGTAATGCCGTAAATTTATACACCCCATCATAATTTTGCTATGCCCCACGTTGAGAACCACTGATCTATGCAAACAGCAGATGCGTTGGTGCGCGCTCTCCGATCCCAGGCATTACTAATTACTACACTGCTTATTTTAACTGCGAGGTTTCAAACCGACCCCTCAAAAGAAGATTTTTACAATGTACAAATGAACGGCAGAAACTTTTTGGTAAGCGTGCGAGAAGTGCTGTCTTTGGAAAAAACTCTAATCTGGCATTCATTATTAAAAGAAGACATAACCTGTTGGAACAAGAGCCAAACCACGCAGTTTTAACCGATGAAACATATGAAAACCTTAAAAAGGAACTTCCTTCAATATCGACTGAAATTTTGGAAGTATCGTTGTGTAAGAACAGCGAAAAAGTTGCAGTTTACATTGCTGATTATGTATGCAAACAGTTAAACAGTAAAATTAAATACGAAAATTGCATGATAATGCGTTCAAGCAGTGGCATACCGAGGATTTTTGAAAAAAGGGGGGGCACACAACCCCAATCAAATATGCTTAAGAGAAAAAAATTTTAAGTCGTAAAAAAAGCTCTTTACTTTGAATCTGTCTCGGTTTTATCGATTTTTCGTCGCAAAAACATAGTGATTTTTAAAAAAAGATCTTCACTTTGAATCTGTCTTTGATTTTCTTTAAGAAGGGGGCACGGCACAATACCAAAGCGCGTCGTAGGACAATTACGCCAAGCTGTGAGGTCCCGTCAAGAGGCGAATCATAAAACCTCTGGCTCGGCACAAAGATTACCGTATTTATTGTTTTAATTTCCCGTAATTGGGTTCTTAAAAGATTTGTTGAAGCAGTTCTTAATTTTTTTCTTTCGTTTAGCTTTTAAAAACAGTTTATAGTGACGTAATATAATGCATTGCAATCTGACTTTTTCATTCGTTTTAAACGTGGTCATTTACATTAGCTAGCTCAGGGCTTCTCAAACTGTGGGTCGCGAAACAAATTAGCTTTTTGTGCTATTGAAATTGGCTTTTTTACAATAATATTTATTGACAATCAAAAACTAGAAAAGGTAAAGTGTCATTACACCATTGTTGCTTAAGGTTACTAAGCATTTAAAGCATTTAATCGACGAAATAAGGCCCGAATCAGAGTAAAAACCTTTTTTTTAGAGAGCACTTGATTTTGGAGACGAAAATTACAAATCAAAGCCTGATTCCAAGTGATGACGTTTTTCTAAAAAAACGCTTGATTTTTGTAATTTTGTTAATTCGCTTTAGGTTACTATATCCATTTCTTGTTGTTATTACATGGCTTTTCATGCACATGCGTTGTTTTCGATTGGAAAAAATTAACGAAAATGTAGCCTACACATATTGGGGTCACACAAAAATATATTTTTTAAAATGGGGTCGCAGAACAAAAAAGTTTGAGAAGCTTTGAGCTAGCTTAGGGTTTGGTTAGTGTTTTATTTATGTTTATGTGCTAGGTTAGCTAGTTTAGGGTTAGATATGTTTTGTATTAAGTAATTTGTTTGAGTTATGTTTATTAATCAATTTTTTATTTTTTATTTTGTTTCTATTTGAATAAGGTCTAGATCATTTGATTAATCTAGTTAAATTGTTTTTGCTTTCAAATAGTTTCTTGGTTAAATTTTGTAAACCAAATATTGTTTTGTAACACTCAAACACATTTGTTGATCCAATACAATTACATGTAATTTTTTTTGAACCCTGACTGCGCAGGTTTATAGACGAGTCATTCCCCTCGTCCTGCAGAAACACCTTCATTAGAGTACTTACGACTCTTGTCCCGTGGTGGTTTATCAATATCATAAAAATCCGGCGGGTTAGCTCAGTGGTAACATCCGCGACTCACGTGCAGAACGACCTGGTTCGATTCTCCGTAACGTCGATTGAGTGATACTCGTTGTGCCCTTCGGAAAGGCACTTCACGAACATTCCGAGAAATGTGGTCAAGCTGCTTACCTTCAATGGTGACCGCGGTTAATTCACAGAAAGCAGCAAATCGGTGTGTGTGGAACACAACGCCATACGAATGTTTGTTGTGTTATCACGTAAAATTAAACCTTACGTTTGCAATGGCTTCGCTATTATAATGTTGGCTGAACACCTTGTATTAAACAAATGTTCTTTATTTCCTGTAAGAAGAGCAGCGCGTTTAGTTCTATTTCATTTTGGCTCCAGCATTGTTTTTCCATGCCCGCATTGTCTTGATTCTACTGCAAGTCTAATCTCCAAAATTCTTGTAAATGTATACTTTAACAACAAGCAAAAACTTGTCAATGATCCGTGCGACAACATCAATTATCGTATTTAAAACACGTCAACAATCAAAACAACATTAGTTACCGACAATGCGAAACCGGTTTGCCTTGCTGTTTTGTTACAACGAAATGGTGTCAATCGTTACTAAAATGCTGACCCTATTTTTTGCTGTGATTGTAATTTGTGCAGCCTAGTTAATATTATTATGCTCAAAAATTTAGTATTAGATTGTTTATGTCATCCGATTTTAAATATTTTTTTGCAAAATTTCATATTGTGTATGGCTAACTTTAATACGTATATGTTTGGGGTGCTGGGTATCGAACCTGGGGGAATTTGCTTTTCAATCAACTTAAAATATGTCACAACTAAACACTCTAAAAGATGTTTTTGTCGTGTAGATTAAAAATTTCGTAAAATTTGTGCGCAATATTGTTAGTTTCAAATGCAGCAATAGGCCTCTTAGAAATCCGTTACGCAATGTAACATGCGAGGCCGTACCTTAAGTAGGCCGTGGCTAATGGCAGTTACTTGTAGGCCTATGTATTAATTAGACAACCATATAAACATAGCATCAAGTTTTTATTAAACGTACCCTTAAAAGAGTTTCTTATTAAATTTTATTTCGGCATTGTATTTGTTTATCGCTCATACACATGCATACTGCATCACCCCTGGTTATTTCTGTGCGGTCAAAACTGTATTTGTTTTTTTCATCATTTGTAAAGTGATTTGCCGCACTGCCGAACAAATTGAAACCGAATCTGTCAAAACCTGAGGGTAATTATTAACTACCTATTTTTGGCAGTTATCAACACTACTCAGTATAACGATAGTTAATCGAACGACAGCTCATCAAATGACAGTTGATCAAAACGATAGTTCATTGAAATAACAATTGATTTACCCAGGAATCTATTTTAAGGGAGAACGTGTCCCCCCAAATATTTAGACAAAGGGGACGAAACACCTTTTTGTTCCCCCCAAATTATATGCAAAAATAGTCACTGTCTTTGAGTTTGTCTATGATAGGGTTATCAGAATTCATTTCCGGACATGTCAGATTTTGGGACGAAAATTGAAAAATCTGAAGACTTTTTTTTTAGAGAACACCATGATTTTGGGACGAAAATTGGAATATTTAAGTTTATTTCAATTTGAAGAGAGTAATTTTAAAAGTGCTTAAGTCACTTTGTCTTCCCAAAATTTTCAACAAACTAGGTCCTTGGATTTACTTGTGCAGGTTTTTATGATTAAACAATCTCTTTTGTAAATTAGATCTGTTAAAAAAGCAGAAACCATCAGTTATAAAACAATTTGTTTTTAATCTTTTTTTTATAGGTTTTTTGTCGTCGTCAAGGTCAGGGTTAGTAAACAGAGTCTTTGGGTAAAGCATTTTTAGGGGGCCGCAAATAGACAACTGCTGGTGACTAATTGCTACTTTTTGTTTCACTTTTTGGCATTCTCTTTAGATTCTAGTCTATTCCTAGGACACGCTGTTAGGTGTACCATTTTTCAGAGACTCTTAAGATTAAAGCAATCCTTGCTGCAACAGAGGAGCTGGCAAATTTGATGAGTTTCAAATGCGATGAAGTTTGCATTTAAGAACCACGGTGCCAGCTTCTTTCTGTCTCTTGACTCGTTTTCAATACGAGCGTGGAATGGAGTACTCTTTGTTTGTTTTATTGATTTTTTTTTGCTTCGCTTAGCGCTTAAGGGCGGAAAAAGAAAAAAATCAATTTAACAAAGAGTACTTCACGCTTGTAGTGGAAACGAGCCTTTACCTAGAAAGGTAAAAAAAACGTGAGGAAAAATTTTAAAGTTATTCACTAAATTTAACCAATTAAGCTGAAAACTGTTAAATCAATTAGCAATAGCTTGGTAATCTCAGATCCAGCAGTGATCGTTCGGATCCCCTGTACCAGTGCCAGTTGGCAAGTAAAAACCGAAGAGGTGCTGCAATCTGAGGGGGCGGGTAATTTTTTGGCGGGCGGTGAAAATTTTAAAAAGGGCACTTTTTTGTCAAAAAGACGCTTTCAACTAAAGTATATTTTAAGCGTAAAAAAAAGGAAAAAATTTTTGTTAAAAAGCTTTGTGAAGACCAAAAAGTTAATAAATAAAGGTCTTTACTTTTCGGCCGCTCTCGCTAAATGACTGTTATATCAGATGGCTCTTTACGAAAAAATTTAGGTGGACCCTTGTCTAAATCAATATTTTAAAACTTTGTTGGATTAGATTTTGATGGAGATTATATAATTATAGAGACGAATTTAATACAATGCTTCTATCTTGCAAATTTCAAAATAAACTGCTCCCTGGCCCCACTTCTTCCGTCCTTGAACCTGCCGTCTGTGCAACAAAAATTGTGTTAATTTGAAGGTTTATCACTGACTGAGCATTATAATTAAAAAGCTTAGCCAAAGAAAGCGAAGGGTTGTACTTGTTATGCCTATGATTTGATTGAGTAAACTGCATTTATTGCGATCCAAACATAGATTCAATCTTCCATATACAGAATCCTCTTGCTATTCGCGGGGGTTACGTTCCTTCCCCTCCCGCGAGAAAATCCGCAAATTATTAGTGCAGTTTTAAAACGCCCATGTATAATATTATATACGCTAAAATATGCTTCCTAAATACATTTTACGGACAGTCTTACTCAGACAATTTTCAGACAATACAAGGCAGTCAATTTTATTGTACACACCAATAGTGAATGATTATGATGAAATTTCCTTCCTTTACCATATCGAGCAGTTCTATCTTCTCACGCAGAGTCAAAACCTTTTTCTGGCGCTTAGGTTCTTTGCCAGAAGCTAGAGAATATGCAGGGCGTTTTGGTGGCATTATAGGGCATAAATAATACAGGGGTACAGTATAATTACCAGGGATGTGCCGTCAGGATAGGCAAGTCAGGCAGTGCCTCACCTGTGGAAATCAAATAAACCAGAAATAAAATATTGAAATCATCGTCTTTGCAAAATTGATGCAACTTGCTATTGGTTGAAAACAATTAGTAAAAGTTATACCGTAGTTGTAGTAGTTTATTAGTTTTATTCTTTAACCCTAATTTTTGACCGTTTAATCGTTGTATTTTTAGCGCTTTAATCATTTCGTCAAGCGTTCCTGTTAACAAAATCCCTAATACGCGCTAGTGAGGCAGCTTCAAGATTGCCTCCCTTCAGATGAAAAAAAAAAACAAAAGTAAAACCATATAGCGCTTTTGTCTCTTTTGGTGAAAATATCTGTTAAAATGACAGAAATTTAAAGCATGCCGCATTTGTGACCTCGTAGAGAAAAAATTGCCAACATTTGCTAAACAAGATAAATCAGTTTGTTTCTAGTAAGTCGGAATACACGCATTGTACAACTGCAAAGCAATAAATTTATTGTAAGTTTTAGTAATGGAAGATGATTTTGTATCTAAGCTAAGAAAATTTCAATATTAAGATTTCAATTTAATTTTGGTGTACGAGGTCTGTTCAAAAAGTATCCGACTTTTTTGTATAAAGCACACAACACAATAAATTTTGCAAGTTTTATTCAATCTCCTTCAAAATATTCCCCTTGGTGGTTCACACACTTATCCCAGCGCTTCTGCCACTTCTCAAAACACTTCATAAACTCCTCCCCCGGAATGCTCTGAAGCTCCTCCGTCGCTTTTTTCATAATGTCTTCTCTTGACTGAAATCGCCTCCCTTTCAGAGTTGTTTTTAGCTTAGGGAACAGCCAGAAATCACACGGTGCTAAGTCGGGAGAGTAAGGAGCCTGTCTAATAAGTGGCATGCTGTTTTTGGCTAGAAAAGCTTGGACCACATGTGCAGAATGAGCGGGAGCATTGTCGTGGTGAAGCTGAAAATTCTTTGCTGCCCACATGTTTGGCCGCTTTCTTCGCACAGCATCACGAAGGCGACGTAGAATCTCCAGGTAGTACTCTTTGTTGATTGTTTGACCTTCTGGTGCGTATTCATGATGCACGATGCCACGGGAATCAAAAAAACAGGTCAGCATAACTTTCACATTGCTGCGGACTTGCCGAGCTTTTTTTGGGCGTGGTGATTCCGGATGCTTCCATTGTGATGATTGAAACTTGGTTTCTGGGTCATAACCATAAACCCAGGTCTCATCACCAGTGATGATTGTCTTGATAAATTCTGGATCATGATTTGCAACATCCAGCATGTCCTCCGAAATTTCCTTCCGGAGTTCCTTCTGTTGCTCCGTCAGCAGCTTGGGGACAAATTTAGCCGACACTCTCCGCAGGTTCAAATCCTCAGTTAGGATTGAATGAACTGAGCCTGTGCTTATTCCCATTTCTGCAGCAATCTCTCGTACTGTTAAACGACGATCCTCCAACACTTTTTCACGAACCTGATCCATCGCCTCCTCGTTTCGGCTTGTGGATGGCCTTCCTGAGCGAGGATCACTTTCCACTGATGCACGGCCATCTTTAAAGCGTTTAAACCATTGCTTTATCTGAGTTGGGCTTAAGGCCTCATTTTCAAAAGCTTGTTGAATCTTTCGAATTGTTTCAACTTGAGTATCACCAAGTTTTTGACAAAACTTGATGCAATACCTCTGTTCGATGCGTTCTGTCATTGAAATGAAATTTTCTGAAAATCAAAAAACCGATGAACACGTACTACACGCCTGCACTAAATGCTTTACACAGAGAGATACGAATGACGAATCGGCCTGAAACGCTTCACGATTACGCGTGAATGTGTGTGTGTGCAGCCACGCTTTGCACGGGCAGTTTGCTCATACCTTATTGGCGAGAGGGAAAAAGGTCGGATACTTTTTGAACAGACCTCGTATTTATAATTCAATATTTGAACCTCAATTTTTGGCAGCATTTTTATATTTATAACATAGATTTTTAAATAACACTAATTTATAAGCTATACCTTACCTTAACTTGTAAAAACTAATGACGAAACTTTTTAATTTAATTGTGAAAGTTGAAACCATAGCCGTACCTGACGGGAGGGCAAGGGGGCAATTGCGCCAAGTCTTCAAAATTTCGGCAAAATCAAAGTTTTTTGGGCAGCGATAAGGAAAATATTTGGGCAAAACCAGAATTTTTCGGGCAGCGATACAAAAAAGATTGGGCAAATTCAGGAAATTTAGGGCAGCTACAATGATCAATTGCAGAAAATAGTTGCCAAACGTAGATGAAGACTTTTTTTAGAGAACACCATGATTTTGGAACGAAAACTGAGAACTCTGAAGACTTTTTTGTTTTTGGTCTTCATCCTAGAATCTCAGACAATTTTTTTGTCCTATCCGTAAAGAACTAGAAAATTATAATTCGGGCAAATGTTACAATAGTTAGGCAAAACTTCATTGCCTCTCAAATCTTTTTTGGGTGGTACGTCTATGATCGAAACTAATAAAACAATTGCCGTGGTGAACGACAATAGCCCTTCCAACTTTTAGTTTGAAAATGTAGAATGTCCGGCTGTATCTTTTGACAATCGTCGGGGACTAAGTTTCAAGTTAATTTAAGCTAATTAATTTAAAGTACGCCTCTCTTGAAAGAAGTTTAAAAAATTCAAAAGGTCAGTTTTAATCAAACATTTTTAATAATGTATATATTTTTCTAACTTCAAAAATATTATTTGTTTCCAATTAAGTGTGCATGAAAATGACAAGTGTCGTTTTTCATTTCACTAAAGTACTTTTTAGTTCTCTCCACGATTTTCATTTTTTAATACTACCGAACAATGTTCTTTTTTACTTCACCAAAAGAAATTTTTTAGGAAACACCGAAAAACTTTTGAATTTTTGAAAGTTCACGGGTCAACGCACAATCAATAATTTTTTGGCGACCTCCTATGATTATGAGAGGTTATGATTGTGCCAAAAAAGTAGGTTATCTTCTTGAAAATTTAAAGATTTAAGTCCCTTCGATCGCTCCCTGGATCCCATTCATAGGCGTACGCAAGGGGGGGGGTTTCAGGGGTCAAAACCCCCCCCTTGAAGAATGGTGTTCAGTCATATATACAGTACATGGTAATAAATAGGCTTTAATAATAGGATTTTGGTTTCTATTGTTTACCGCACTTTTTAAACTTAATTACTGCTTGCGCATCAATTTTTGCTATCGTTTAAATTGCTTCAAAGTTAGCTAATGTACTGTACATTGCCACTGTGAAGAAGACTTTCAAACTTGTAAAATATTGAAAGTTAAGCATGGGAATGGAAATAAACTGCATGGGAACAATAGCTTCAGTTCGCAATTTTTTAATGCTCCAAAACTTCAAAACATTTTGCGCAAGTCCATCAACACGATTTTGTCAACAACAAAAGCTTAAAAACTTGTTCAAATTTGTGCTATCAGATGGGTCGATCGACACGAGAGTGTTAGTACTTTTTCAAATTTAAAATTTACCGTTGTAGAAGCTTTGGCGGAAATTTCAGCATGGCCAGACAGAAAAACCTCATCACGAGCTCTGCAGTTGCTATCGACAATTACGCAAAGTGAATTTTACATTGCTCTCTTAGTTTTAAAATACGTTTTTGGATACAGTGTTGTTTTGTGTAAAGTTAAGCAAAAAAAGTCGATAAACCTTCTTGAGGCCGTCAACATTGTACAGGATATTGCAAATGAGTTGAAGTGTCTTAGAGAAAAAACCGAATATTAATTTCTCCAGCTCTATATTTTTGCGCAAGAAACGGCCAAAGCCGAAGATTTTATTTTGAAAATACCATGCCCTCTTGAAGACAGACCAATCGATGCAATATTGCTGCTGTAACAGATGAAGAATATTTTAGACTAGGGATTTTTATTCCATTTCTTGATAACTTTATTGTCACTCTCAAAGCAAGATTTACAGCCCACAAATCGATTATTGGTGAATTTCAGTGTTTAATTTCTGCTGATCAAACTACTACACCAACTCCTCAACAAATTAAAAGTATTCAAGTTTTGGGAAAATTTTACGAAAATGATTTAACGAAATCCTGGGGAGAATTAGTGCCTGAACTGATATTATGTTACAGGAAACTTTTTCGGTTGAACGCAGCAGAAAGACCAACTGATGCGTTGACCAGCATCAAGAATGCACTTCCGATGCTGTTCCGAACATATTTACATTGATGACTATTTTGTTAACTCTTCCAGTGATAACATGCACTAGTGAACAATTGTAAAGCTTTCCACATTACGCAGACTAAAAACGTGCTTACGAAACACAAGTGGTACCACTCGAATGAATGGATCTGCATTACTAAACATTTACAGGAGCCACACCCGTGCCTTGCCCTGATGATGTAATTAACAGATTAAGTGAAAAAAACAGGCGTTTGAATATAAGCCTTTAAAAAAATTTTAAATACATGTATTTGTTAAGTAAGGTTATTTTTTTGTTCGTTTGATTTTCCACCTATTGTTCTCATCATTTACACGAATTGCTTTTAATTTGAAAAGTTTCTTGTCATGATTGAATTACTCGCACATACCTTTTCAATAGTTAGTTTTACGGTTTGGTAAAAAGAAATTCATGCTACTGCAAGATGTTCTTAAAACCAAAACACTTTATTTTTGAATGTAGGCCGAATTTTGGAAGTTTTTACCCATTACAAGGACTACTGAGAGCAATCACATTTTCGGCTCCAAAACCCCCCCCCTTTACAAATTTCTGCGTACGCCACTGATCCCATCATGAAAGCTATAACAAGCATGTGAAATCGAAAGCTCTCATTCAAAATCAAATTCCTTTAGACTTTTAAAACCTAAAAAACTGATTTGTCTCTGAATAAATAGATTTCGCAATTCTAATGTTAAAGGAAACTAAAAATTTTGCAAGTTTTTGATAAACAAAACGTTTTTTCCGTCGGCAGCGTGGTCGAGTGGTTACAACGCCATGCTTGTGATTAACATGGTCTCAGTTTAAAATGTACTCGCGCCATTCTGTTGTGTCCATGACACTTTTTTGCTAGTGAGTAGGTTGAAATGGATACGATGCCCTTATCATACCCAATTCGTAAACCTATGTTTGTAGTCAAATGATATCTCATGCGCGTCAATATTGGCATGCTTCTTTGAAGGACCATGGTTGACAGTTGCATATCTACTGTAGAAATTTTCAAAGTGGAGGTTTGTGGTAGGCCTATAGCAGTGGTTCCCAAACTGTGCGCCGCGAGACTTTGTCAGGGGCGCCGCGAAAGCATGTGAAAGTTGTTGTACTTACTGCTTTTCTCACAATATTTGCAGTGTAAAAGTTGTTAGCAGCAACATTCCCTCTAAGAGCTTTTTTAGTGTGCGCGGAATGAAAGCCGTGTGAGCAGTGGTGGGTATTGGGTGAGGCGAATGAGACAGTCCCCTTCGAAAACAGCACATACAGTTTTGAATCCGTTGCAGATGTTTCTTCAGAGAACGATTCTGATTGAAGACCTTTTTTTTTGGAAAACACCCTGATTTTGGGAGAAAAATAGAGAAATCAGAGATGAAATCGAAGTGAAAATCTTTTTTTTTTTTTTTAGAGAACACCCTGATTTTGGGAGAAAAATAGGGAAATCAGAGAGAGAATCGAAGTGAAGACTTTTTTTTTTTTTAGAGGACACCATGAGTTTCGGAGAAAAAAAGGTTACTTAAAGAAGTAATTGAACTGAAGACCTTTTTTTCATTACGGCGCCGCGAGTATTGTTAATTTTTTAAAGGGCGCCGTGAAAAAAAAAGTTTGGGAACCGCTGGCCTATAGGATTTAAAAAGTTAAGCAGTAAATGAATTTACCAGCAAGCTATTTAGATGTGAATTGTAAAAACCAACTTTGTATGTTTTAACAAAGTTAAAGAAATTTATAATGATGATTTTGCGATCCTTAAAAGTGAAGCAAAAGTTTTTGTAATTTTATTTTTATTATCAAGTTTTTGGGCCTTTCTCATTTCTACACTAGTTACAAGCAGTGGCGGCTCGTATTAAGGATCTGCAGAGCTGCAGCACCCCCAAAGTTTTCAGAAAAAAAAGGTTTACTTTTTTGTAATTTTTAAAAAGTAGTTTTTAAAAAATGTTCCTAAGTTTTTAGAAAAAAATTAAAAAATTAAGTTTTTTATATTTTTATATAAAGCTTAACAATTTTGCATTTTTAACATTTCTGTGGAAACTCTGCTAAAACTGCAAATCAAGGGCAAACCAGAAATTTAAAAAACAAACAAACAGTAAAAGTCACGTGACTAATAGATTTCACAATGCGAATTTTTTCTAGAGATGTGTGTGTTAATTAGTGCGGCCAAACAACAGCTCGTAGCTTGTTTAAAATTTTTAGGAGGAAAAAGAGACTTTATCTGCGGCTGATTCTTAGTTGATATAGTCAGTGATGGCCTTAAAAAAAGGGGGCCACTATTTAGTGCACTAAAAAAGATGGCTGAAACGATTTTTAGCATATAAAAGCAAAGTGATCTCTAAAAAAAAGTTCTTTAATTTGGGGAAAGGCATTGAGTGATCCAAAGCATAGTGAGACAAAGCGATCACTAAAAAAAAGGTTTTTAATTTAGGGGAGGCCACTATTGAGTGATCCAAAGCAAGGAGAGGCACTTTATACTGCTCCAAGACATTGTGATCTCAAACAGCCTAGGAAGCCCGTTTTTTTTTTTTTTAATTTTTTTCTTTTCTTTTTGACATGCCATCGACGTCCTGGTGCTACTATCATAAAATTTCTTGTGTAGAGGGGAGCCACTTTTTGATGTATCTTAGGGAGGCTCGGTGCGGCTGCACCATTTGAACCCTATTAAAGCCACCTCTGGATGTAATTTTGCATAACGGTAATTCAAAAAACCCTCTGATGATTCTTTAAAACAGGATAAAACAGGTTGTAGAGATGTGTTTTGATGAAATATAAATTACGAGCGTAAAATAAGTTCTTTTAATGACTCCTTAAACAAAGAGAACAAGCTGTCGCCCAGCCAACAATGCTATGCAGGGCCCATGCGGGCCTATGCGGGGTGTTTTTGTCACTAACATTGAGTGTTTTAACTCCAAACTATGGTCGGCAGGCCAAATTCGGCGCGCTAAGATTTTTTATCCGGCCCGTGGAGCTCTTTTTAAAAACATATAACTTACACTCAATTTGAGCTACAGTTGGATAGAATTATGTCGGGAATAGCCCAGTTTCAGTTTTTTATCTTTTTATGTTTTTAGAGAACACACCATTGGGAGAATAACAATGAAATCAGAGATCGAATTGAAGCAAATACCTTTTATTTTAGAAAACATCCTGATTGGTAGAAGAATTAGAGAAAGTCTTTGGCTTTGGCCCGAGGAAGCTCGAAAATATCTACATACGGCACCCTGCTCGAAAAGTTTGGAGACCACTGGGTTAGCCCATGCGGGGGCCACTACAGCGCCCGCGGCCAAATTGATACGCATACCGCAGGGCCTGCATAGCATTGTTGGCTGGCCGGGGTTTTTTTTTTTTTTAAATGTAAAATCGGTATATTCTTCGGATTTTTATTTAGCTCTCTTTAAAACTTCAATTTCTTTTTTTAATTCTATAAATTTTAATTAAAATTGTGTGAGTTTATACTATGGATCTTATTGTTTTTGAAAGAAATAAATAAATAAGAGTTAGCAAAATATTCATGCACCTTATCTAAACATTTGCCACCGGCTTGTGTGATTTTTTGATTTTTACAAATGGCAAGATTCATTTTTTGACATTGAATTATTTAGATTTCTTAAGAAGTTTTAATTTTAGCAAATACTTTAATTAAAAATGTTTCCAGTTCTAAAGAGTTTTTGATTTATAATGTCCACATTAATTTTATTTACAAATTTGCTTCTTTGTATTTCATAAAAAGCTATCTCAAATTTTACAATTGATTTCAGAATTATATAACCTTATAACAGCATAAATTTTTGTTACCAGCCAAAAGCAAAAAGTTAGCTTAAGTGCTCTTGTAGTTTAGGGATTAGTTATGAACAATTTAGTAATTAAGGTTTTTAATGAAAAAGTTATCAGCTACTTTGCAACTGCTGAATGTCAAAGAATAGAAGTATTTTATAAAAAGACCAAAGTAATCTTGTACAATTATATAAGTATTTGTGTCAAGTTTACAATGCAAAGTTTTAGTAAATAGTTTTGTGTTAGCTATCACTTTAGTAAAAAGCATTGTCAATAAACATTGGTATATTGATCATAAAAAGCATTTGTTTGTACAGCATATTCTGTTTCCATTTAGTGTACAAAAATAGGATTTCTTTTAAGAAGTCACTGTAAGCATTTTTTGTTTGTGAAACTAACCCGTATGCCTCGGCGGTTACTATCACTTTTTGAAGAGATTATTTTCCTCTTGGCTTTTTTTATTTCCATCCTGGTGCTGTATGGGAATTTTGGGTTGGTTTCACTGAAGAAAATCGCTTATGGTAACTTTTTAAAGAGATCCCAAAAAGACTAGTTGTAAGTTAATCAAATGTTGACAGTTATTTAAACTTGAATTAACTGTCAAAAAGTATTCAAGCTACCAATTAATCAATGATAAAAGATAGAGCTTAATTTAAGGTACATGTTACGGTGAACACTTCGATTAGGATGATTCTAAGAATTTTTGGCTGGAAGGCCTAGTCTTCCAATCCTCACACGCGTTCTCAACACGAACGTTAGCCGAGGAGAGTGTATTTAAATAACCACAGACAAACTAACGAACGTTTTAAGAATTTATGCGAATAAAGAGAAAATTGAAAACTGCTTTAGACCTGCCTGTAAAATAGAATATTACTTATTCAAACAGAATTAACAGCACATTACGAAATTTCAGATAATATAAATTAACCAACTACTAACCACGAGAATTTAGAATGCACGACCAACGGTAAAACTGTCCTGAATAACTGCACGTGACAACCGAACAAAGAAAAGCGACCAGACAGAACCAAAGCAGCACAAAGAAAGAAAAAAGGCAACGAACACAAGCACACGTGGCATCATCTACGCGGCGAGAGTATTTCTCACCTTAACAGTACAGAAAGGTTACAACATAAAGGCCATTTTGACTCATTTCATATTTGTTTCACTGTATGTTAATGATATACAGTCAACTTCGGATATAAGAGATCCGCCCGGACCAGCTCAATTCATCCCTTATATCCGAATATCCCTTATAACCGACTGATGCAAAGTTCGATCCGATACCTTAAGAACACAAGTTTTTAAACACTCAAAACACCCTTCTTGAAGCTTTTCACACATTTGCCTCTCCAAAAAGCCCGCGAAGAAAGCCCGCCCTCAGAAATGCCTGCGAAATTGAAATCGGAACGCGCGCTTTTGGTTATTTTGACGCATCATCAGAACAAAAAATCGATCCCTTATAACCGACTGAAATTACTAGAAAATTATGATAAGGATTAGAAATTTAATCCCTTATAAACAAAAATCTCTTATATCCGTATACAATTTTCAATTTTGTACCCATAGAATGGTAATCTACATATTTTCAACTGATCAAAAATCCAAAATTTTTTTCTCTGCTCATAAAAATTCTAACTTATCACTCAGCTCTTGGAGCGATCAAAGAGCACTCTATGTTAGTTGTCATGGCAAATCCTTTTTTTAGCAACTTTTAGATGATAAACAAACCAATCTGTTTCTTATATTGCGTTTGCAAATGTACCGAAAAATAAATATGATTGAACTGTAAATAGCTGAGTGAGAATTTTTTGAGCAGAGAAAAAAAATTTGAATTTTTGTTAGATTGAAAATATGTAGATTACAATTCCATGGGTACCAAATTGAAAATTGCTATCCGGATCCCTTATAAGCGAATATTTTAGTATTATTTTACATTGAAAATCATTGGGACCATTTGAAATAGTCCCTTGTAAGCAAAAATCCCTTATATCTGTATCCCTTATATCCGAAGTCAACTGTAGTATAAAAGTGTTATGTTGAAGAGTGATATAAGGGACTTGAAAATTTACCTTCGAATTATTTTTTAGATTCTAGTCTCTATTTGTAATCTATCAATAATATTTGTAAAATTTGCTGCAAGCAATTTCTTCCTAAGTTTGCAATAAAATATTTTTTTTTCAAAAATTAATTAAACTGTTTGCCAGGAAATTATTAAACTGAAAATAACGTGAACATTATAATGATTCTATTACGATTTCCAGTTGGACAATGCTACAGAATATCCAGAAGTGAGTCTTATTAAATTTATGCTATGTCTAAAAATTCAATTCAAATTTATTGAAAATTGAAATATTTTGCTAAGCTTGAATAAGTTTTTTTGGATAAACACTATAAACACAAGTCAAGCTTGTCTATTGTTGTATCTATTTAAATGCATATTGCAGCCTTAATATCTTCTGATAGAACAGAAGTCAAACTATTTTGTGAAGTTTAAAGTAATAAACAATGTTCTTAGCTACTGAAAGTTTTTTGTTTATCTGCAAACTGCATTTCAACACATGTTTACACACGATAGTTATTTTGCTAATAAATAGTGTGAGTTACATAATATCCTAAGCAATTTGATTATCTTTACTGTAAATTTTTATTTTTCTATTTATATCGCATGCCCTGTATAACCATACCGTAAAGGTTTTTTTTTGATATTGATCTCCTGGTGATAAAATATATATATATATATATTATATTTATTTAACACTACACTTTATAAGTTAAAACCACAACAGACTGTTTCATCCTATTGAATCATCAGGTGGTCACTAGAAAATCAAAAATATATAGTTATTTGTGGTGAAAATAATACGGTTGAAATAAATTACACGTGGTTAATAATGCAAATAATGCAGCTCCTGTGACGTCATACAAGAAAAATAACTCAAAATATAGAAAATGCTTGTACAGAAGTTTGCATCCATATAAAGGTGAGGGATGGCGAGTTAGGCGTATTGTAAAAATTATAAAAGGAGGGAGGAAAAATCTACAAAGCACCGAAAAGGTTACGGGAGAGTTCGTATGAGGTGAAAAAGTTAAGTAAGTGAAGTAGAGTGCAAATGATAGCGGATTGAATTAACGGACAAAAAAGGTAATTTAATTAATTTGAATTTGTGTTTATAGCGATGTTTTCCGGTAAGCTTCGATCGTTAGTAGGGTGTTGTTGGCATAGGCGTACGCAAGGGGGGGGTTTCAGGGGTCAAAATCCCTTTCTTGAAGAATTGTGTTCAGTCATATATACAGTACATGGTAATAAATAGGCTTTAATAATAGGATTTTGGTTTCTATTGTTTACCGCACTTTTTAAACTTAATTACTGCTTGCGCATCAATTTTTGCTATCGTTTAAATTGCTTCAAAGTTAGCTAATGTACTGTACATTGCCACTGTGAAGAAGACTTTCAAACTTGTAAAATATTGAAAGTTAAGCATGGGAATGGAAATAAACTGCATGGGAACAATAGCTTCAGTTCACAATTTTTTAATGCTCCAAAACTTCAAAACATTTTGCGCAAGTCCATCAACACGATTTTGTCAACAACAAAAGCTTAAAAACTTGTTCAAATTTGTGCTATCAGATGGGTCGATCGACACGAGAGTGTTAGTACTTTTTCAAATTTAAAATTTACCGTTGTAGAAGCTTTGGCGGAAATTTCAGCATGGCCAGACAGAAAAACCTCATCACGAGCTCTGCAGTTGCTATCGACAATTACGCAAAGTGAATTTTACATTGCTCTCTTAGTTTTAAAATACGTTTTTGGATACAGTGTTGTTTTGTGTAAAGTTAAGCAAAAAAAGTCGATAAACCTTCTTGAGGCCGTCAACATTGTACAGGATATTGCAAATGAGTTGAAGTGTCTTAGAGAAAAAACCGAATATTAATTTCTCCAGCTCTATATTTTTGCGCAAGAAACGGCCAAAGCCGAAGATTTTATTTTGAAAATACCATGCCCTCTTGAAGACAGACCAATCGATGCAATATTGCTGCTGTAACAGATGAAGAATATTTTAGACTAGGGATTTTTATTCCATTTCTTGATAACTTTATTGTCACTCTCAAAGCAAGATTTACAGCCCACAAATCGATTATTGGTGAATTTCAGTGTTTAATTTCTGCTGATCAAACTACTACACCAACTCCTCAACAAATTAAAAGTATTCAAGTTTTGGGAAAATTTTACGAAAATGATTTAACGAAATCCTGGGGAGAATTAGTGCCTGAACTGATATTATGTTACAGGAAACTTTTTCGGTTGAACGCAGCAGAAAGACCAACTGATGCGTTGACCAGCATCAAGAATGCACTTCCGATGCTGTTCCGAACATATTTACATTGATGACTATTTTGTTAACTCTTCCAGTGATAACATGCACTAGTGAACAATTGTAAAGCTTTCCACATTACGCAGACTAAAAACGTGCTTACGAAACACAAGTGGTACCACTCGAATGAATGGATCTGCATTACTAAACATTTACAGGAGCCACACCCGTGCCTTGCCCTGATGATGTAATTAACAGATTAAGTGAAAAAAACAGGCGTTTGAATATAAGCCTTTAAAAAAATTTTAAATACATGTATTTGTTAAGTAAGGTTATTTTTTTGTTCGTTTGATTTTCCACCTATTGTTCTCATCATTTACACGAATTGCTTTTAATTTGAAAAGTTTCTTGTCATGATTGAATTACTCGCACATACCTTTTCAATAGTTAGTTTTACGGTTTGGTAAAAAGAAATTCATGCTACTGCAAGATGTTCTAAAAACCAAAACACTTTATTTTTGAATGTAGGCCGAATTTTGGAAGTTTTTACCCATTACAAGGACTACTGAGAGCAATCACATTTTCGACTCCAAAACCCCCCCCTTTACAAATTTCTGCGTACGCCACTGGTTGTTGGTTTGATAGTAGTGGTCTGATTCAAACGTATAATAATTCTAATATTGAGATAGATAAAGTCGCGAATAATTACGAAAAGTTTTTTAATTTAAATTTGTTTTTATGACGGCATTTTCCATTTAATTCCGATCTTTTATTCAGCATTGTGGTAGGGTCCGCTCGGAGGATGAAAAGTTTTTCTGCTAAGCAGAGGTTGCACCATCTAGCGCCCGGGTGGTATGGTGTGGTGCGGGCCGCGATGCTCCATTCAATGGAGGGGTTCTTTCCTGTGTCTTTAGCTAGCCTTACGTAGATAGCTCGGTGGCATTAGATTTTTGCCGGTATTTAAAGCTCTAAGTATGGTTGTAGAAGCGAGCTTTAAATTTGGTTTCACTACAACCATAATAATTTTTGGCAATGTCATCTGTTGTTAGGGTGGCTTTATAAATGATGGAGCTTTCGCGGCATTGTCCCTTCATCGGGCAGCTGGTTTTAGCCCTGCAGTTGCAAGATGGTGCAGTGCTGGCAGGCTCGGTTCTTTGGGCAAGGAGCGCTTTATTGTGTCTGTAAATTATAGCTGCCATGTTGGGCATGCAGCTATAGCTCAGTTTGACGTTGTTTTTTATTGCATATCTTGTGCAAGCGGTGAAGAGGAGGGAAGTGCTTCTCGAGCAAGTGAAGGAAGACCTTTCCGATGTTAATCTTTAGATGCTCGCTGAAGGGTGGGTTAAACCACACTATGTTCCGCTTTCTGGATTTCCTTTTATGGGAGCCGGGTGTGATGATATGCTGCAATCCACCGGGATGTCCACTTCTTTGCATAGCCTCTTCATACTCCGGGATAGCTCTGGTGAATTCCTTGCGGTTGTATGAGAGCGATGAGAGGCGGTCAGCAAGCATCAATGGGAGTTGTTTCTTTGTAGCGGGCGGGTGGTTTATATGACGTCACAGGAGCTGCATTATTAACTACGTGTAATTTATTTCAACCGTATTATTTTTACCACAAATAACTATATACTTTTGATTTTCTAGTGACCACCTGACAATTCAATAGGATGAAACAGACTGTTGTGGTTTTAACTTATAAAGTGTAGTGTTAAATAAATATAATATACTTGCTCTAACCGTGTGTTATTGAGCACTGTACCGGCAAGGTGAAGCATCACTGGATTGTATATACATTATATATATATTGATTGTATATACTGTATATATATATATATATATATATTTAGGTGATACACTACACATAAAAATTTAAAAATTTAAAATTTTGATGCTCTGATTTTGATTATCAAGCACTGTATTTGCTAAATTGAAAGCACTTACCTTTGTTCATACTGTACATATACAGAGTGAGCCAAAAGTAAGTGGACAGTATGTGAAATAGGTTTCTGTATCTAGTTCTGGTGTTTTAGGACCATTTTTTTTAATCGAACGGTTACAGGAGATAAGTATCTCGAACTTCTAATGAATCAAGTTGTTCTCCAGTAATAGCAACAGTCTAATTCACATGACCTTTATCTTCAACAAGACGGGGGCCCCTCCATATTACTCAAGAGCAGTCCATGAATATCTTGCTGAAACATTTCCTGTGAAATGGATTGGACGAAGAGGCCCAATTGATTGGCCGGTATGTTTATCGGACTTGACCCCGATGGATTTTTTCTTTTTGGGAGTAGGGGAGACCGAGGCAAATTGTAACATGGGGTAAGTTGTAACATTCGTATTTGTCGAAATCTAATATCAACTAGCAAAATATTAAATAGCCCCAAATAACAATCATATTAAGACCGATTGCTAGCAAATAACATTGTTTAGTTCCAATGACTAAAAATAGGCTGACGGTTAAAACAAGCTTTTTGAGTAGGCAAAGTAAATTTTTCGAAATTTAATTTTTGTCTTCTGGGGAGATAGCGGGTGCAGTTTTATTGAAATGTTTTATATCAGTCGAAACAAAAAACAATAGGCTATTAAATGCCTAACAAGGTTTAGCCACTAAAACTTAATTCTTTGAGATATTAGCAAAAACTTGACTAAGTATGAGATGGGGTAAGTTGTAACACATATTCTTGAGCATAAATTTAACTAGCTTATATTAAAAGTAACTTCGGCAACAACATTTGTGAATGATATGAGAATTTACAAAAGAAAGACGAACAGGAACACCAGCTCATCATCACAAGACAATTTAGGAGCTGCTGCAGCAGTTGCTATAATTGAAAAAAGAGATCAATAAGGGGAGTAGCAAAACATTGTTGTTTACCATGTAGAATTCTACAGAGTGCTAAAAAAGCTTAAAGATAGGCCAAGTCCTTGCTGCAAAACAAGAAAAGGTCTAAAAAATGTGCCATGTTAACAGACACACCAGAAAAGGACAATTTGTTACAGCTCCAAACAAAAAACTAATTTTTGAAAAAACACTAAAAGCAAAAGAGTAGTTTTGCATTACATTTCTTGAACCCTATTTTAACAGTGATCCTGATGAGTGGGTGGTACTATGCTATGGTTACCTAAAGAGGTCACATTTAGCTTGTGCCGAAGATTTGAATACATATTTTTGTCACAAATGTGATTCTGAAATTTATGATTAGGCTAATCCAGCAGTGAAAAAACTGTTTTAACATTTTTAGACAACGGCCAAATACCTCATTTTTTGTGTTTGATACTCATGTCTATGACTAAGCTATGCGTGATTTCGTTGTGTTTACTTTTTCATATTGTTATTTTCTTCAAGTTACATTTATATTTAAACATTTATTAGTGATTTTTGTTGCTGTTACAACTTACCCCATTGACGGGGCACATTGTAACGTTTTTTTTAAATATTTAAATCGTAATTTTACCCACTAAGCTTTGAAAATTATTAATTTATTTTTTTGATATTAGTTAAACAGTGACCTAAATTTTTCATATTAAACAAGAATTTTGAAAAAAAACATTTATTATGGGAGAAATAGCAAAAAAAAAAAAAAAGTGTTACTACGTGCCCCGGTCTCCCCTACTAAAGGAGAAAGTTTATAGTTGAAAACCAAGAAGCGTCAGTGATTTGAAAAAGTACATAAGAGATGCATTTCAAGAAATTAATACCAAGAACAAGGACCTAGTTTGCTAGAAAATTTTGGGGGGGACAATTTTGTGTGACTACGACATGTTTAATATTTGATTACTAATAGATTCAGTGCAGGATTAAGCACCCTGGAGCCTATAGGCAGTCAAACTTTTGGGGCCCTGGGTATTTTTCTTCATTCGATTTCACTATTTTTCTCCCAAAACATGGTGATCTCTAAAAAAAAAAAAAAAAGACAATAAGGGCGATGTCCTTGAGTTTTCCATAAATTTGGGGGGGACAAAAGGTATTTTATCCCCCTTTTCCAGATATTGGGAGGGACATGTCCCCCCGTCCCCCCTTAAAATAGGTCCCTGACCAAGACAGACTTGTGCAAAAATGTTTGTCGAAGCTCAAGAGGCAGACTTCAAAGTGTGTAAATCGTGATTGAAAACAGTTTGAACAACTGCGTTGATGAAATTAAAAAGCTTTTGAATTATTGTTGACAATAAAATCTAATTGTCAATGTAATAATTGTCTTAGTACACATAGCTGTATATATACGTAATTTTTAAATAAATGTAATCATTTACTGTCCACCTACTTTTGGCTCACCCTGTATATATATAATACTTGGAGAGTTTTTTAAATTTTGTTACAGTTGATAAAAAGTTTTTGAAATTTAGGTTCAGCTGGTAACTTAGTTCGTTATTTAGTCGTCTAACTTTTCGGCGCCTGTAATGAAGGCTCGCCGATAACGCAATCTTGGTGTCTACTAAAAAATAAAATTCTTAAATCTTTGTTTACTAGACCAGCCCTAAGTACCAGTAACGGCAAAAATATAGTCTAGCTAACCACAGCTCAGACTACCGCAATATCTTCTTTATTAATAAATATGCTCCAATCGACTTAGGAGCCCAAAATAGTATAAATTCAACAACAAATAAATCAACAGCAAATATAGATTCAGTAGCTTAACTCTTCAGCTCTTCACAATAACGTCGACAACCAAAGACTTGCGCTTAAAAAACTATGACTTCACAAAGCTAACACAATTTCCAATACCGATTTATCACAACGTAACATTCCATCAATAATAATGCTTCCGAGCGCGCCTTATTTATATCACTCGGTCACATGTATCTCGAAAGTTCTTTAAATTTACTCAAATTCAGGTTAAAAACAACAATCACTTAATATTGCATTATCTTGCTAGATCCAGCGATTCACAAACAAGCAATATTGCATCATACTGACTGTCACGAGACAAAACCAGTCAAGTACGATAATCTCGAAAGTTCTCCACGAAAGTGTTGCCATTTTCTTGTCACTAAATGTACAATATTTAAATTTGCTTGTAAAACCGTTATTTCTTCGGCTATTCGAGCCGGACCAAAGCGCAATCAAAAAGATTTTTTATGATATTGTGAAAGTACATAATGTGGGCGATATTTACGAACGGAACAATACTGTATATCAGTGGCGTGCCGTCAGGGCATGCAAGTCATGCGTTGCATTTGCATGACCAAAGTTGTAGGAATTGCATGATGAATTTTTGCGTGATGAGGTGGATATTGTTAAATTGGATGAGAAATATTACTTGTTTGGATGAAATGTGAGGCTGATCCGAGACGGAGACCTGTTTTTGTGTGTTGTTTTAGAGAATTTAGGGTAAAAAGTAAGAAATCGAAGACTGGTTAGAAGCGATGACCTTTTTTTTTTAGAGATCACTGCATTTTCAGGACAAAAAACGCATTACCTGGAACGATTTCAAACGATGACCTGTTTTTTCTTCAAAGATCACTGCATTTTCAGGACGAAAAGTGCATTACCCGGAACGATTTGAGGCGATGACCTTTTTTTTTGTATTTAGAGATCACTGCATTTTCAGGACAAAAAATGCATTACCTGGAACAATTTCAAGCGATGACTTTTTTTTTAGATAACTGGATTTGAAGGACGAAAACCGCATTACCTAGGAAGGATTTCAAGTGATGATCTTTTTTTATAGATCGCCTTGAATCTAGGACGAAAATTGGTCTTGAATAAACCCAATTTTATGACCCGGTTTTGGCATGCCAATTGCATGACTAGTCTTAAAGGTCACCGCACGCCACTGATATATACATAGGTTTCTCACTTTTAGTGCTGTAGGTTGCATTACTTGATAGAGTTAGTTTAAAGTGATCTATGCAATTTGTTTATTTTAGGTATGGGCAAAACGTTAAGCCAACAATCAGAAGTAAGAGAAGATCAACAAGTTGCAAGAAAAACAAAAGACATAAAAAACTGCACTAGCTCATCATAAATAGCTGATACTTTTGGATACTGTAGTAATATCTAAACATGTTGGTGAATTACGTATTTTTAACGCCAAAAGTGCTTGGTGCACAGTTGATGATTGGATTGCCACACGCAAGACATTAAACAAAAACCAAGACGAACGCAGTTTTAGTTAAATGCTATTGTTAGTGCTTGAGTGTTATTGTTTGTTGGCTTGTGAGCTTATTGAAATATCGTTTAACGCATGAGAAGTTTGCAAAAGTTGATAGCCTAATACAATAAAAGAATGCTAAAATCGTACAATATTAATTTAATTTGTTATTGTTGCAATTATAACTGTTTGAAAATATCTTTAAATGGCACCATGCGCTTTTTCAGAAGTTTTATACTAATTAATACCCTATTTTGACTAGAATTGTATTGTGATTTACGTTCTACTCGGTAGCTTGTGAAACACCCCCTAAAAATTTCTCCACGAGTCGCCACTGGTAACAACGTCTCAAAATTTCTTTATACTGGTGTGTGTGTGTGTGCATTTATTAGATCCCTTTTGGACCGGCAATTTTACATGCAACTATATGACAATTAAGGTTTAGTACTAGCTACCTTCCAAGCCTTTTTATTTGATATTTCTTCTTTACTTTGTCTGCTTGCTATAACGTTATAATTTGGGTAAGGTAAAGTCAACAAAGTCAATTTTTTTTTCAGGACTTTTTACATTATTAAGTTTGTACAACCGTATACAGTTTCGGTTGTTTGGAAATCTTTTTATAGAATTTTATAAGTCAAAACAAAATCAAAATTTTGCATAAAGTGAAAAACTCATATTTTGTTTATTTATATTATTTTTTGAGCAGCTGTAAATATAGTTTTAATAATTTTTTTCTGCATTTTGGGGCTGTGACCTTTCAACCTCAATTTTTTCGCCCTTTTCTTTAAAATTTCTCAATCATCAATAAAAGTTTTACATCTTTTACAATATTCCACCCATTTCAAACATCTCCTAAAAAACTTTAGCACCTTTTATCCCGAGATGTGGAATTTTAGTTCAAAAATGTTTGAACTATATTGTGAAAATGTTTAGCAATTTAAAATTCCGTAAAAATAAAATATCATTCTCATGTAAGTAAATGCATACTTGCATAAAAATCTAACGCATGTCATACTGTTTTACTTTATGGCCTAGAAAGTAGTTTATAACGTCTCTGTTTTGTCACAGAACAAGTAATAAGTGACTAAACAAATCGTGAAAACTTCAAATACAAAATCGATATTTATCTAGGCCTATATAAAAAAATGATAATTAAATATTAGACTTTGAACCGGAATCAATTAAAATAAAGTTCCGGTTCAGATTTGGAAAATTTAATTTTTACGGGTTCAGCTCCGGTTCAGGTTCAGCAAATTTTAATTTTTTGAGTTAAGTTTCGGTTTAGATTAAAAAAAAAAAAAAAACGGTTAACACGGATTCGGTTCAACGTCTTAGTCTTGATTCTTCTTCTTCTCCTTTCGGTCTTTCCTTCAGTCAGAGGTGGTCACGCACAGCGTATCATCATTCTCCAAACCTTCCTGTCTTCAACATCCGTCTCCTTTGCACCAACTTCCCCCATATCTTCTTTCATTTCATTAGTAATTCATTAGTAATAATGAATCATTACATCTAAAAATGTTCTATTTGGTCTCCCTCTTTTCCTCTTTCCCGGCAACTCTATTTCCATTCCATCATCCTTCTTCCTACATATTCTTTGTCTCTCCTCATAACATGTCCAATTGTCCATACCACCTCAGCCTGCCCTCCCTCATCTTCATTCCTAACCGTTCTACCTTTACGGTACTCCTGATGTACTCGTTTCTAATCTTGTCTTTTCTCATCACTCCCATAGCAAACCTCAACATTTTCATCTCTGCGACTTCCATCTCTTCTACTTGTTTCTTTGTGACTGCCACCGTCTCAAGTCCATACGCCATTGCTGGTCTTACCACTGAACTGTACACTTTTCCATTTACTCTAGTTGGTAACCTCCTGTTGCAGATTACTACCGATACTCTTCTCCATCCGTTCCATCCTGCCTGCACTCTCTTCTTTACCTCCCTCTCACAACCACCACTTTCTTGCACCGTTGATCCCAAATACTTAAATTCCTTTACTCTTGGCACTTTTGTATCCTCCATCTTCACTGTTTTGTTGTCATTTCCTCCATTTATGCACAGATATTCGGTCTTCGACCTACTTTCTTTCATCCCTCTTCTTTCCAATGCATACCTCCAACATTCTAGTCTCCGCTCCACTTCTTCCCTGATCTCTTCGTAAATGACAATATCATCAGCAAACAGCATCGTCCATGGTGGTTCTCTCCTTACTTCATCCATTAGCCTGTCCATTATCACTGCGAACAGGAACGGACTTAACGCTGATCCCTGGTGCAGTCCAACCTTAACCTTGAAACTTTCTGTAGTTCCTACTGCACACCTCACCACTGTTTCGCTTCCCTCATACATATCCTGTACTAGTTGCAGATATTTTTCCACTATTTCGGATTTTCTCATACAATACCACAGCTCTTCTCGCGGAACCCTGTCGTAAGCTTTCTCTATGTCCACGAATACACAATGTAGCTCTCTTTGATCTTCTCTGTACTTTTCCATCAACATTCTTAGAGCAAACATGGCATCGGTGGTTCTCATTCCAGGAATAAATCCATATTGCTGTTTGCTGATCTCCACTCTATCCCTTAGCCCGGCTTCAATAATTATTTCCCATATCTTCATTGTGTGGCTCATTAGCTTTATTCCTCTGTAGTTTCCACAGAACTGTGCGTCCTCCTTGTCTTTATAGATTGGGATAAGCACACTTCTTCTCCATTTTTCTGGCATCCGTTCACCCATTGATAGTCTGTTGAACAGTCTGGTCAAAAACTTTATCCCCATCTTTCCCATGCACTTCTAAACTTCTACTGGCAACTCATCTGGCCCAACCGCTTTACCTTTTTTCATCCTTCTTAGTACGTTTTTTACTTCTTCTCTACTGACACAATTTACCTCTTCGTTAACCACTTCTGCTTCCTCTGTCCTAGGGTCTTTGTTATTTTCCTTGTTCATCAGTTTCTCAAAGTACTCTTTTCATCTTTTTAACAGTGTCTCCGAATTTATCATAACATTACCGTTTTCATCTTTTATAACCCTCACATGCTGTACATCTTTTCCTGCTCTGTCTCTGTGCCTAACCATCGGTACAACTTCTTTTCACCTTCTTTTGTTTCCAATCTAGCATACAAATTGTCATACGCACGTTCCTTTGCCATTGTAACTGCTTTATTTGCCTTACTCTTCTTTTCTTTGTATATCTTTTTAGTATTTTCATCTCTTATTTTGTCCCATACTTTCTTTGCCTCTTTCTTTTCTTTTATGTTTTCCTGAACTTCCTCATTCCACCACCATGTCTCCCTGTCTCTTTTTCGTTTCCCAAATGTCACTCTCAGTACAGTTTCAGCTGTTTTTCTTAGCATTTCTGCTGTTTTGTCCCACACATCCGGTAACCCGTTCTTGCCTCCCAGAATCCTGGTCACCTCTTGTCTAAACGCTTCTTGACAGCTTGTCTCCTTTAGTTTCTACCATCGTATCTTTGGCTTTACTTTCTCTGCCTTTTTCTTTTTCACCATAAGAGCCATTTTGCATACCACCATACGGTGCTGCTTTGTGACACACTCATTCACTATTACTTTACAATCGCACATTTCCTTCAAGTTCCTCCTTCTGCACATCACATAATCTACTTGGATACTTTTTCCTTTACTCTTATACGTCACCCTGTGTTCATCTTTCTTCTTGAAATAAGTATTGACAATCGCCAAATCTATCCTTTTCCCAAAATCCACAACCCTTGATCATTCCTTATTTCTTGTTCCAGCACCGTACCTCCCCATTATTTCCTCATGCCCTATGTTTCCTTCGCCCACATGTCCATTAAGGTCTGCACCAAGAGCTATCCTCTCTTCTTTTGATATAGTTTCTATCAAACCATCCAGGTCTTCCCAAAAATCTTTTTTTTCCTCCATGCTGTTGTTAACCTGTGGAGCAAATGCGCTTACTGTATTTAGGATGGACCCTTTTACCTCCAGCTTCATGGCCATTAGTCTGTCTGACACCCTCTTCACCTCCAGGACACTTTCAGCCAGCTCCTCCCTCAGCACTATTCCTATCCCATTTCTTCTTCCGTCAGCTCCGTTGTAAAATAGTTTGCATCCACCTCCAATGTTCCTTACTTTACTACCTTTTCACTTTGTTTCCTGTAGGCACAATATGTCTGCATTCCTTCGCTCCATCATATCTGCCAGCTCTCTTCCCCTTCCAGTCATCGTTCCAATATTTAAAGTACCCACCCTTATGAGTGAGCGTCTTCTTTTCCACTCTTCCCGCTGCTTCTTCACTCACCTTCCTCCTCTCTTTCTGCTCTTATTTTCACTATGTTTAGCAGGAACATAATTTTTACAGATGCCCTGCTGTGCGACACCTGAGGCGGTCGTTGGTAACCCGGGCCGCGACCGATCCGGTATGGATTGATAATGATTATGCATTTGTCTGTTTTGACTAACAAATTTTACCCCGGATGCCCTTCCTGCCGCAACCCTCCCCATTTATCCGGGCTTGGGACCGGCATCACAGAAATGTGCCTCCAACGGCAACGCCTAAATTTTGATTGATGCTTCAAATATTGTCATTGGATGCCTGCGTCTCACTCTAACAAATCACCAACCAATTCTTTCAGGCATCAAGCCAGCTGAACTTTTCCAACTAAAAGTAGAATTTTCTTGGTCCAATCGTGGATCTCTGGATCCTAACTATCTACTGCAAGTAATTTCCACAACTTGTTCCGAAAATGCCATGATTTTGCTGTCAATTTGAAATTTTTTTTTATTGTTTTAAGTTCTATTTTGTAATATAACTGAAATTTAAAGCAAAAAACAGTGCCCTAAATTATCTTTCCAAAAGGACAAAAAAGTCAAGGAAGTAGGTTTTGAACCGCAATGTTTCAATTATAATGCGTAACCCACTATTATAATGTCACAAAACAATATCGACTAGATTTAAAACGTGATAAATAGCCGCATTTCGAGATACTAAATTTGGTTACTAAAAATATGAAATGCAAGACCTATAAATGTTAACAAAGATAGGGCTATAATTTCTCGAGCACCTTGTACGGTGTCCAGGCTTCTAATAAAGATTACCATGGTTCAATTCTACTGTGACTAAAGGCGAATTCAAATCCTTGTCATTTGTCGGCAGCGTGGTCGAGCGGTTAAAGCGCCGGGCTCGTGATTAACACGGTCTCGGTTCAAAACCCACTCACGCCATTCTGTTGTGTCCTTGGGAAAGATACTTTACGGCACATTTCCCTGCTTGGTGGTCCTAGCAACAGAATGGCACGAGTGGGTTTTGAACCGAGACCGTGTTAATCACGAGCCCGACGCTTTAACCATTCGACCACGCTGCCAACAAATGACAAGGATTAGAGAGAGTTTGTTTTAAACGAACCCTAACACAATATTACATGCAAAAACTTATTTAAACAGAATTTGTTTAATTAATTACAAAACACATCTCTGTCCCAGAACAGCGGTTTAACGTTCTTGTATAATTTGTTGTCTCTCTCTCCCAAAATGGTATACAGCCACGTCCGTATGTATAGCAAGCATCACCGAAATCCTAATCATTTTCCGTGGGACAAAGAAACACCGTCGCAAAATTTCACACGATAAGCATTAGGCTATGGGAAGCGGAGCACGATTGATAAAATAAAAGCATAGGCTCGAACATAAGGCAAGCACGCTGCAAACACGCATTAAGCATACACGAATCATGACAGGTGGGTATCTAGAAAATTAATTCATGAGGTTTTTACCTTTTCTGCGCCACTAGCATCCAAAATACCGGTAGATAAAAAGTTGAAAGACGACTGGTGGTTTCCTTGGGTGAAGCAATAAAAACAAAAGTATTTAATAGCATCTGTAGTAATATTCCGCAAAGAAATTGTGCTTCAGCTTGTTGAAACCACACTCGAGGTTGGGAAATTCAAAAGAGGGGAAGTTTAAATGCAACTCAAATATATTTTGGTTTGCCTTTTCTCAAAATATTTAATTTTGATGGTGTGGTTCACCCATAGATATCCTATATAGGATATCTATGGGTTCACCAATTTAGCAATCTAGATTCCATACCCGTACCAGCCCAAAAAATTTTGGGGGGGCAATGAAGTTTTGCCCAAATTTTGTGACGTTTGCCCAAATCATGATTTTAGAGTACATTTCGGATATGACAAAAAAATTGTCTGAGTTTCTCAGACAAAAACCAATTTTGTCCTAAAATCATGGTGATCTCTAAAAAAAAAAAAAAGGTCTTCACCTAAATTTGGATTATTATTTCTTGCAGTTCCTCATCATCACCTCTCTAAATTTCCTGACTTTGCCCAAATTTTTCATATCGCTGCCCGAAAAACTATGGTTTTGCCCAAATATTTTCTTCTCACTGCCCGAAAAATCTTAATTTTGCCCAAATCTTCCAAACTTGGGGGGGCAATTGCCCCCCCTGCACCCCCGGCAGGTACGGCTATGCTAGATTCCTACGAACAGACGACAGTTGCTAGCATTCACTTTTTCTTATTGAAAACGGTAATCAAAAAACAAATAAGCAAGTACTGAGTGCGCTTGTGAGGTCACAGAAAAAGGCAGCGTTGTTGCATGACATGATTGTTGTCACGTTTTTATTTAAACAAGATACTTCTTATTTGAATAAAGACGCACTTGCACGTTTAAGCTGCGACCGCAAGCGTTTGTACAAACCACTTTGCCTTTGCACAACCGATTCCTGCTGTAGCTTAGTCAAAAAACAGCAATTGCTGAAATTGCTTTGCAAGTGAAAGAAGTGCTCATGTCATCGCAAAAAAGTTTCGAAGCTTATTAAAAGAATGCAAAATTGAAATAGTTTTTAAAAAGTGTTACATTAAAATATTTTTAATATCATTTAAAAGTGTTCAATAATAGTTTTTTAAAGTTTAAAAAAAACCTACATATCTGTTGTATGTTCTATATTTTTTACCAAATATACTTTTACTATCTAAAATAATATTCATGCTTGATTGAATAATTGCTTGGTATTCTTAAAACTGTTTATTAACCATTCAGTAAAATTTTTAATGACTTAATAAAAATAAACTTTTATTTTTTTTCGAAAACAAATCTTTCGTTCAATTTTATAACAACATTTAAAAAGTATTACAACAATTGAAAAAATTTTACATAAATTTATAAAAACTTCAAGCTTTTTATTGTTTAAATGAGCTATCAGCTGATTGCTTTGTCGCACCCACTGCTCGTTACAGATGCACAAGCTCAAGCTACTTGGATTTTCGTTCTTTGGGAAAAACCATTGCTTAAGCAGGTGTAAGCACGATAAAGCAGCTTGGTTTGCGTCTGTGACTAAATAAAATAAAGAAACAAAGTTTCATTTTGGCTCAAGCCAAAACGAAATTGCGGTGTAGACCAGTGTAGATCCATCGCAAGTACTTTGCTAATATTATCATTAGGTTTAGATAAATAAAAAAATTATGTACTGTATAACTATGTGAGGATGATTTGTGGGATCTCTCAGATCCCCCATTGGTTACTATCACTTCTTAGAGATCTTTTTTTTTTTTTTTTCCATCCTGGTTCTGCAATGGAGATCCGAGTTAGTTTTACCGAAAAAATTGCTTACGGTGACTTCTTAAAAAAGACCCAATTTGTGTTAGTTGTCATTACCATCTAGAGTTTTAGTATTTCTGTGCAGGGCTAGTGTAACAAAAAATAGTTACTAGTTACTAGTTACTCGTATTTAATAAACCAATGATATGTTGTGCAAGGTTGTGCAAAAACCAAACAAAGATTAAAAATGGAAAGTTATTGCATTGTATCACTGAATGCTTTACTGTTTATGTTGTGTTTTTTACAAACCGTAAAAAGCTACTATAATTAACATAATATGCAGCCGAGGTGTTATATTTTTCTTGTTATATTAGAAATGCTTTGATTCTCCACCTCCCCTAAATATTATTTTCATGCATCATTTACTTTTGGTTGCTTTAAATCTATGCAAAATAACGTTTAGTTGTTCTGGTTCACTGTTTGCCTTCATTAACCTTGCAGGCTTTAGGAATTTCCCAAAATTTAAAAAGATAATTAACTAAACGGCGATTAGTGAACCAGAACCCACTTAGCACTATTGAAAACTTTTATGCTATCATATTATACCACCCAAATCTATTCTATTTGGTGCAGAAAAATAATGATATCTTTTTGGGTCTCTTCAAAAAGCCACCATAAATGTTTTTGTTTGTAAAACTAACCCAGATCTCCCTGCAGTTACTATCAATTCTTGGGAGACCCTTTCTTTTGGTTTCTTCTTTATTCTATCCTGGTGCTGAAAAGGGGATTCCAAGTTAGTTTCGCTGAAAAAAATTGGCTTACAGTGACTTATTGAAGAGACCCTTTTTGACTTATATATTATTTTGTTTTTGCAAACTCTTTTTCAGGCGTTTTAGTTTTCATATTACCATCTGTTTTAGCAATCTTTACAATAATGAATCTTGAAGTTATCAACATTAATTCATGGATTTTACAAAATCAGAAGTTTTTTCAACCTCCTGTTTGCAATAAAATGATGTAACAAGAATGCTTTCTTTATTCTACTTAGTGCATTACTTTTGTTAATAGTGCATAAAAATAAAAATTATTACTATCAAGGTTTTTGTTACTGCATTATTGTTGGATAAATTTAAATAATCTTTTTAAAGTAACTTTAATGCAAATGCTTAATGTTTAAGCTTATACTGTTCAGTTGTTTTGTTTTTTTAATAATTAATTTGTGGATAAATAATATAAAAGTGAGGACTTACTTCAAGATTTACATATAAATTTTTTACAATATTTAGACTATTAAAAAAGAAATGGGAGTTATTGGTTAAGATTTATGAGTTATAAATATCATAGCTGATTTGCATAATAATGGTTCAAAATTATTGTTTACATTTGTTCAAAACAAATTAATAACAAAATCTCAAATTCTAATTTCGTTTAAATTAGAAATAGGATCAAAGTATGTATGGATTATGGACCTTGGGATTACTTTTAAACTTGTTTAATTTTATTTTCACAGATTAACTATGTGTAAATTTCTTAGAATAATATGATACTGATTATTCTTTAAATACCTTTTTATTGTTATATATATTATTATTCATTTTGCCTTGTTCATAAATATTTACTCTTAATTATCATTTTAGGCATAATTTTCAGTTTAGGACTAATCAAAGCACTATAAGCTGTTTGATACCAACAATTAGATTACAACTTTTCAATTACATAGTAAATCTGTAGATTTGAATCAAATCTTTTTAATGTTAAAGCAAATGAGACAGATTTTTTGGAAAACGATTTTTAGTTGTTGGATGTTTTTGTTTAAATAAATATAGTTTTATAACTTTTAATATCAGCAAAACCTACAAAATACTTTATACCAACTTTAAATTACAGTTGGTGTTGCAGGCACAATGAACAGCTTAAAGTTATGTTTGTTGGAGGGCCAAACATTAGAAAAGATTATCACATTGAAGAAGGAGAAGAGGTAAATATTATGAATTTTTTAAATGTGAACTTTTTATGA
Source organism: Diplosoma virens (assembly GCA_963680785.1). Lineage (NCBI taxonomy): Eukaryota > Metazoa > Chordata > Ascidiacea > Aplousobranchia > Didemnidae > Diplosoma > Diplosoma virens. The sequence continues at coordinate 44,881,415 of OY796881.1, read as the reverse complement.
ACTTTGGTTTGTACAAAAACATTTATCAGCTACCACTGTGTTAAAAACTGTGTTAAGTAATTATTACAAGAAAAATTTTTAATAAGCCTACCATTTCGTATTCACTGTATTTAGCTGTTAGAAAAAGAACTATAGCTATGTTTTATGTGGTTGAAAATTTTATTTTTTAAAACTTAACTTTCTTTTTTAAAAAATCATATTTTTCACTCAATCACTTTAAAAGTATCAGAATAATATAATGTGTATTTTAGGCCGGAATTAGAGTCAGCAAAGATTAATTTGCAGTTTCTTTTTGCTGTTTTCGTATTTCCGTTTTTATGCGTAAAAAGATTTGTGACGAAGTTCATTCTCACCGCAAAAAAAAACTATTTCAAGAGAAGGTATAACATACCGTGTAGAAGTCGAGTCGTTTTCGAAGCTTTTAATCTGACACTATTTTGGAAGAAATCGTCAGAATAAAGAAGCGAGACCAAACTGATTTATAAAGGAAAAAAGAGAGCTTTCTTTCATTGAGGTATTCAAGTACTTTTTGTTAGAAGGATTTTTTATTTTCATCATTATTTATTTTCCTGACTCGCAGAAAAGCGTCGGAGGCGTTATATTGTACTAGATTTTTTTTCTATTATCGGATCAGGGAGAACAGCTGATCACGTGACTGCGGTGTAAAAACTCGACATAGCGCACTGCATTTGTTGGAATTTACAGACTTCAGTTTTTTTAAGTCTGGCAGTATACACGAAAAAACGTAAAGGATATAAAGAAACAGTCTCTTTATTTATCTAAGAAAGAATCACAATGATGTAGAAATAACTTTGTTTTTGTCAGTTAGTGTTCATTTGTTTTTTGTAAAAAACACTGTAAATAGTGTTTGCTGAATAAAAACTGGTAAAAACAGTTTTAATAGTGTTTGCTGAGTAATAAAAACTTGTAAAAAAAAATCATAGTAATTCTTTAGTCTACTCAAACAAACATTGTAATTCGTTACTAGTACAGAAACATACGCTTTTCTTTTTCGTCATTTGATTGTCTGCGCTTTCTAAATCCATCCTGTAACTACTCGACAAATAATAATGTAGTTTATAGATCATTAAAATGCATTCTCCTTATAAATTTTTGTATTCATTAATCATTAAATTTTATTCGTTAAAATCCAACTAAACAGTCCCCTTAATTCACTAGTTTACAATTGTTGTTTAGGCTATCGTTTTCTATCACTGAATGTTATACAGTGTCTAACTGTTTTTCAATCTTTTTCACTTAAACCAATTTTGTAGTATTAAAAAATTTTAAGCACATACAATAATTATCTTTAGTTGGTATGCAATATCATATTTCTTAAATAATTTCATGATAAAATCGCAGTTTCACACAACAAAAATGTTTCTGTACGAGGCAGGATTGCGGAGTCGGAGGTTTTAGGAAGGAGTCGGAGTCGGACTGTTAAGAGTACTAAGAGTCGGAGTCGGAATATTTTATCCGACTCCGTATGTCCAAGTTCTTTACATATTAGTCATATTAACCGCGCGCCAATGGAGTGCAGTGCTGTAATCTTTTTAAGAGAACCTTGCCGCGTATCGCACGACACAGCGTGCAACACATAAGAAGTTTACATTTAAATGTTAAGCAAATATATTTTGCGTAATGCTATGCTTGGCCAGCCGAGTTAGTTGCTTCCCTTTCTTCAATCCAATGAAAGGGAGCAAATGCCAGGTGCATAATCAATTACTAACTTAGCAGCCTCTTTCTACAGTACAGTGGTACCTTGACATACGAGTTTAATTCGTTCCGTGACCGAGTTCATACCTCAATTTGCTCAAATGACAAAGCGAATTTTCTCATTGAAATTAATGTAAATGCCATTAATCCGTTTCAGCCCCCAAAAATGCCCCTTATTTTTTTATTTTTGACGTGTCTTTAAATAAGTACTTCTTCCAACACAAGCGAGTGTTGAACGTCTGTTTTCATCACTAAGGCTCATCAAAACAGACCAAAAGCTGCAATAAAGGAGAAACTCACAGAAACAATTTCATTTTTACAAAAAAATTATTAAATTAAAATTTTTTAAAATTGAAACTTACTCTTCTTGCTCTATTCTTTCAAAAAATATCAACCAAACGTTTAGAACCAAGGTGAATTTTTTAATAATCTCTTAATATGAATGTCTATAAACGGCAGGGAGCCTGCATGTTTAGTCGCGAACAAAATTACAATAATTGAATTATCCATGAGATAGAGACTACAGACCTCCTTTTATTTTGTTTACAAGATCCGACAAAATTCACATATTTATTCTTACCATCAATATGTAACCATAAATTACTGGGAAGAAGATGGACTCTATGTCATCAAACTAATGGCTAAAATTTATTTGAAAGAAATAAGGTCTAAAAATGGCAACATTTTTTCTGGAGTTTTTTTGTATGCAGCGGATGATTGCAGCAGTAAGACATTTAGTATAGTTAGTATTATTTCTCCCTTCTCCTGCCCGCTTTCTTGAGCCGGTTACCAGGATTGTGATGGGAAAAGGATGGAGCTAGTTTTGTAGCACGTTCAAAATACGAGAGAGATTGGTTGGTGAAGGGAACACGGAGTGGAGGGAGAAGTGCTTCTAGGTAAGAGAGGCATTGGTGTGGATGACAGACAACCTGTGACAACTCTAAAGAAGATCTGTCTATTCTCTACACAGGGCTGATATAAGTTATTAGAGGAGAAAAGAGAACCAGCCTGCAAAAGCGTAAATGAAAATGGGACGAATAAAAGAAGGCTTTGTTTACTTTTAAGGGATTCTTTAGAGTGGATCCCAGGAAGCCGAGGCATTAGAGCGGAAAGCACAGAATTATAAAACTTCTGTAAAAACATGGTGTTTGAAAGAGAGGTTGGGTCAAAGATTACCTCAAAAAGGTCGGAGTTGGATTTAAGCGTAGTGGGTGTTGAGAATAAGGATGTCATGAGGAGAGACCAGGAGTATGTAGGAAGAAGGATGATTGAAATGGAGTTATCGGGAAAGAGAAAAAGAGGGAGGCCGAAGAGAAGATTTCTGGATGTAGTGAAGGAGAATATGGGAAGTTGGTGTGAAGGAGATGGACGTTGAAGACAGGATGGTTTGGAGAAAGATAATATGCTGTGGCAACTCCTGATTAAAGGGAAAGGCCAAAAGAAAAAGGAGAATTGTCAAGAATAGATAAAATGGGTATGATAAGATTGGTTGAGATAGGATTTACAAGGATCTAAGTTGAAGAAAGATGATTCATATTTAAGGGTATTAAACGGCAAACGCCACTAGAGGACCACTCCACCACTTTATTGAAGCCAATCTGGACATCCGCGGTCGCTCGCTCAACTTTTGGGGAGGCTCATTTGGCAAGATCATCAACATAGAGAGAAAGGCTTGTACAGTTAAAAGGAAAGAGGCAGTAGCAAGTGTTAGGAAAAAGTTTTTAGTAGTTTTGTTAATCCGTAGGTTGCTGAGATTCATTGTACAGATTTTTTCATTTGCCTGGTTGCAACTTGCAAGATGGCTTTAAAGTGTTTTAGATTTTTTTCTACTCAACATTACTCTGTTCATTTTATTCTCGCGCTCAATGAATAAATTCAAAAAAATTCGTTTAAAGATTGCAAACTAAAAAGTTTTCTGAGCTGATACTCGTATTTTTTAGGCTCTGTTTTTTAGTAATGTCTTTTAAAACTCCCGACGTTGTTTACTCTTCTTAAAATTTATATTTTTTATGTGCTTTGCAGTTTTTCTATATGCTGAAAGGAGATATGTGTTTAAAAGTTTTAGAACATGGAAAACACAAAGATATTTCGATTAAAGAAGGCGAAGTATGATTTTTTACTGGATTTTGTCAAATTGTGTCAAGTATAACCTACTTTCCGATACAACTTTAATCTTATTCAGAGTTACCAAACATCGTTAAAATCGAGTCTTAAAAAATTATACAGTCTTCAATCAAACCTCTAATTTTTGAGCCCTGTGTAAAACTTTGCATACTTGTAGCTATCTCAAATAAGTTACATGGAATTGTATTGCGTAATGACATTTTAATCAAATTCAGTTGAAAAGTATACCAATCTACAATTCAATTTGGTTCAATTTACGCAAACATGAAATTCAGTTTGGCAGATTCTAGCTTATCTCCATAATCACAAATCGTCCACGAATGAAAATTTTCGGAAATAAAGTATATACGTAGATCTCATTGTGACGTCCTGCACAAGAGAACTTCTGGATGTCATAATTAGGCAAATTCGCATTTTCTGGCAGCGACAAGAAATTATTTGGGCAAAATTAAATTTTTTTTTGGCACCGATAGCGTAAGTACCTGCTCAAGATAAAGTTTCCGAATCTAGAATAATCCCAAATGTCGGGCAAAGGTAATTAAGATTTAAAGTAAACAACTTTTTAATCATTTTTTTTTAGTCATCACTATATTTTTGGGACGAAAATAAAGTAATTAGAACATTCTCAAAGTGATAACCTTTTTCTTTTTTAGTTTTCACCATGTTTTTGAGACGAAAATCTATAATATCTGTAGAATCTATATAAAGTTATAATAGTAGAAAATATTAGTAATTTGAAATCTGTCAAAGTGAATTTCATTTTTGCGAAATAGACTTATAAATGATATGATTGAAAAAAAATAATTTGCGCATAGGAAGTTCTCATACGATTGCTGGTGGGCCCACATTACGAAAAAATGCAAATAAATTTCTAAAAGACATAAAATGCTTCATAAAAAATCTCGCCCGAGCCAAACAACAGCAAACGAACGATTAATCACACGAAAAAAGTTTAGCGAGGCGACTGTTTTTGATAAAACCATGCGTAGGCCTATATACGCCCAAATAACTTTGAACCATAAATTTTTTTTAGAGAATATGAGTTTATTTGCAAGCGCTGCAAAAGTTTACATTTTGTGGTCATGGTGTATTATATCCAAAAATAGAACATTGATTTTCATTGTATTAAGCCAGGGTTTCTCAAACCTTTTTATTCACGGAACACGTTGTCTTATTATTTTTGCTCACGGAACACTTCGTCAAAAAAATTTTGAAGCACAAATTTGCCAAGAATATTAATGGACTTTAATTTTGCAAGTTAAAAAACAAAATTTGCTTAAGCTAGTCATAACAAAACTTAACATAAAAATGTGAAATTAAAAATAATATGTAAAGGTTATTTGAGCTCATTATGACGTACTTTCAAACCGTCATGTTCATTGTTCAACGGAACACTTTACGGAAGCTCGCAGAGCACAAGTGTTCCGCGGAACACAGTTTGAGAAACGCTGTATTAAGCTATTAATGAAATTTGTTGTTAAATAGAAGATACAGTATATTTCCGCAAACTGCTGCGATACACAAAAAGATATCGCTGTCAAACAAGCGAAGAAAACTTTGAACGTAAAAATCCTAACAATCTTAATAGCATATTCAGTGGCAAAATGCTTATAAATCTCTGACGTTATACCAGCTTTATTCGTGACATCAAATCTGCAATTTATTATGAAATTAGATATTGGCACGTGACTAGTTTAGGCTGTTCAGAGGCGTGTTTCAGTTCGCCAATCAGAACAAGCTTAATTTGTCAAAAAGAATCAGAACGCCAATCAGAACCCAAGATACAGTATATAAAATCGCGTCATTGAATTGCAAGACAGATTGCTTGCGCCCAATCAAGCGTTAATTGAACACCGTTAAAATAAATAATTTTGTTCAATTAACACCAAAAAACACTTGGTTTCAAAGCTACATCTCAATAGAGTCATGTTGATTAAAGATCATATTCACTTGACCTTTAAACGCACAGATTACGTTCATTTATATGAAACGCGAGTCAGACATTTTCAGATGAAGCTTTCTAATCTGGCTCAGCAGTCTGCGCTGAGCAGTGAAGTCTAAAATCGAAATCAATAACGATTCGAAATTATAGGTGCTTTTGATTTAATAACAAACGTAAACCAAGTTATATTCTGTTCTTATTCATAAAATTTGATTATAAGCAATTAACAAGTATTTTAAATAATTAATTAATTTATTGTTTGAATAAGAACTGGGTAAAAGCGAGACATTAAAATAACTTTGTTTCCAATATCTTAAATTTGTGTTAAAATTATTTAAACAATCTTTGTTGTTTATTCCGAAACTTGAAATTATTTTGTCCTTTTAGGTCTTTTTACTACCCGCTCGTATTCCTCATTCTCCACAGCGTTTTGCTGATACGTTCGGTTTGGTGATTGAGAGAAAACGATTCAAACAGGAAATTGACATTCTTCGCTATTTCGTGGGTGAAAGCACTGATGTGTTGTATGAAGAAGCTTTTTATTGTAAGGATCTTGGGACACAATTAGCTCCTATTATTAAAGCGTGAGTTGCTTTGGCTGAATTTTAAAATGTTTTAGCATTTAGAAAATAGCTTGATTTAATTCGGCGAGTGTAAATGAATAAAACGTCCGTTTTAGGACTACTTTTAGCAGTGAAAAAATTGCTCCAAGTGCGTGGCGGCTGCCTCTTAGTAGATCAACGCACAAAATGTTGTATTACGAAAAACAACAGAACCATTTACGATTGCTGCGAAACACTAGCTGTAAAGTGCACTTTGCTTGTCTAAGCGCTACTATAATCACTTGTTGCAATTGAATCAGTAAGTTGTTGTTAATGCAGGTTTTTTAATTCCAATGCTGCGAAGACCGGCATTCCTGACAAGGGTAAGATCCTGTTTTCAGTGTAAATGGGCGTTAAATCGTAAAAACATCACGTCGAAGTTTGTTTTTTCAAAACTATTTCGCCATTTAAGTGTTTACCTTAACTTTTGAATGATTTAACAAAGTGTCTGTTCAGTTGAGAATTTTTAATTGTTTTTTGGATTTCGATAATCGCCAGATCACATTCTCGACGAAATGCCGTTTAAACTCGATGAGGAAAGTAGTTTGATGACACCCTCTCCGTTGAACGTGTATTTGGACCGAGCAAAGAATTCGGCTGATTTGTTTTCAGGAAAATATCAGTTTGACATCAAAATATTCTATGAAGGCGAGGACGAACAAAACAGCGGCGAAGTCGAACACTGGATATGGCAGATAGTATGTTATATTGGCAAAAGTGTTTTGCCTAAACGACTTGCAAAATAATTTATGTATAAACAACTCGTTTTGCTTGCAGACTGGAAGCTCTCTAATCCTTGTCGGTGAAGAAGAAAAGTTTCTTCAAAAAAGCGATTCCATCCTTATACCACTCAACACCCGGTAAACTCAGGACAATTTTTAAGTTTGCGGTTTTTAAAACGCATTTAATATTTCAGGTACAAATGGAAAAGACAAAGCGAATCAAATGCAATCCGCGTTTTTCAAGACCCTAATAGAAAATAAATTACAGTTATTTGTCATTAATTAATATTTTACAAATTTTTCTTGTGCAATATAATATGTATTCCGTGTATAAGTCGGAAAATTTTGTACCAAATATTTGCCAAAACGTTGGGGGCGACTTATACACGAGGTTGTATTAAAAGTTTTAAAGCAGTGATTCTACTACATTTTCGACTGTAAGCCAGCGTAAATGTGTGCATGGACATACACATGCGAGACAACAGAAATGCATGCGCCGCTTTACAATCAAAAAGCCGTTGGATAAGAAGCACGTGGTTTACAAGCAGTTTGTAGTTATAAGAGATCGTACACCGCACAGTTTAAGCTGCGAGTGATAAATTTTGCCAAGAAAATAGCAATCGAGCACTGCGATTAACTGTTTGGTAACAGCAAAGATGGACATTAGATGTTTTGTTTGGTTTTAATTAAAAAATGTGAAAAACTTTTTTTTTTTTTTTTTATTTCATTTTTACTCACAATTAATCATAGTGCATGTAGAAATAAAGATTGTGAATAAGGAAAAAAAATTTTGTAAATTTTTGAGCCAAAAGTAGGGAGGGGGTGTGACTTATACACGAATAAACATTTTTTTTTGGACGTGAGAAATTTAATCAAATTCAATTTATACTTTTTACGTCCGCAAAAAAAAAAAGAAAACACATAAATATGTTCTTGTCATTTAGTATCCTACAAATTTTTCTCTGCAATAACGTACCAACGCCGATTAAAGTTTTTTTTTAATTCGATTGACAATTTTATGAATGAAAAATTATGATTATTTAGAAGTCCATAGATTAATCCTCCAATAAACTGGGATAAAAACAAAAAACTCTTACGTTTTATTTGCCATAGGGTGTGAATGCCTCTTGCCAAGGTAAAACGTGACTTGTGTTGACTCTTTGTGACAAAACCAAGTAATCCGGATTAAACGAGGTCTGACTATATTTAGTTGCACGTTTTCAACATCATGGACTTCGTTTTACAGTTTACTTCACTAAATGACCCTTGCGTCTTTAACGAAATTTTAAACGCAAGTGACAGTCGACTCTTTTAATAACAGAGCTACAAGCTTGAAAAAGTCAACTACAAAACTTACATAATCTGATAAAGAAACTTCTGAGCTTTTTAAACGAAAAAGCGAAATGTCAAAAAAAACACCAGAAGCGTTCACTCAACCCACACATATAGCTCGGTCACAGTAAACATGCAGTTATATTAATATAATCGGAATAAACGCAAAAAAATTCTTATTACGACGAAAGAAGGAAACACTTTTTTAAATGTGCAAGTGTGCTGAACAACAGCGATGTTGCTATGCATTCATAGTGCAAATAAATCAACGGGTTTTTTCAAAACTAGCACCAATCGGACATCGGCGAATCACGCAATGTCGCAGCCGAGATGAAACATTCGCTGATTCGATGCATTTTCAACAGATAGACAACTGATAGTCGATGCATTAAAAAACTTATCATTAAACTTACAGTCGAGATGCAATTGACATTCGTTTGGAAATGCAATTGAATATAATCGTGAAAAAATTGAACGGAAAAAGTTTCAGCCGAGATCAACCTTTAGTTTTTTCGAAGAAAGTGAATCGAAAATAGTCAAGTTTGTCAAATACATAGGTTGTGCTGTCAAAAAAGACAAACCTTTATGACATCGAACGCGTAAGAATGTTTTATTAAGTCTAACCCTTGGTGAGGATGAAAAAGCACTTGGATTCGGACTTTACAAAAGAACAAAAATGTGATAAAATATTGCCGACAACTAGATTGTATTACGATGCTTTAACTGTGCTCAAAGTAAATGGAAAATTGCACGTTTTTAAGTATGAAATGATTGGAAGAAGAACTAAAAAAATAAAAAAATAAAATGGAACGAACTGTTTACAAGTATTTCAATCATTTTACCCAGTCAGCAACTCGAAATTACATTTGCCGGTGAAGTGAGACTGTAAAAACATTTTCCTGTTCTGAAAACAATTTCGAGTCGAAATTGTTCGTTAAAATCTATCATATTGCACTTGTCAAAGGGAATCAAAGCGGCAGAGGTTGACATTCACAATTGATACCATTTCTTGTTCTTGAACTTTTGCGCCAACTGAAAAACAAAGCATATGAGACCATTTAAATTCAATCTGTTAATGGCAAATAAGACCAGCAAAAAATTAAAATTTTGTATTTGCTTTTTCCTGTGTAAAAAATTTACAAAATTTCTAATAAAACAAAAAGCTTTACAAAATGTATCGATAAATAAAGCACTAAATTTGATTAAGTTAAGCTATTATTTATATCTTCCCTTAATTTGCTTGCAAATTTGAAGTAAAAATTACATGTCATTAAAAAAATTCAACAAGGGTTTAAACCTATTATAAACGGTCACGTTTCGATTGGGCATTTTTTTTTATTTTAATCGTCTCCCTGTTTGCAACCTTTGCTCTATTTTGTTTTCAATTATTATCAATTGTTCTTTTAGATGCAAATAAAAAAAAACTACTAACCGGGGCGAACTGTACAAACTCATACTATAGCGACCAAAAACTAACATTATGGCAAATTAATTATTATCATTTTAGACCAATGTTTCCCAATCTTTTTTTAGCCATGCCCGATCTAATCAACTATAAAATTCTGATATTTTCTTATGGGGTAATTTAATTCTAATTTAAAAAATGAACTCCGTTTCGTTTAAAAACTGATGTGAGAAAACTAAATAATATAGGCATTTAGCACAACATGCTAGAACTCACAGATCAGCAAGTTTCTGGTGGCAATGTGAGTGGAACTAACGTTTATGTTCATTTTTGTTCATTTTAAGTGCTAATAGATAGCATTGCTTAATAACTGAAATAAAGACAATCTTATATTCCCATCTTTCCCCTTCTATAATACAACATCAGGTAACTGTGAGATGTGAAAATGTGTAATAGCAACATTGATTACGTCACTCGTTCTCTTATGTGTTATGGAGTAACATGTGTGTGGTTCTAATGTATATATTGATATAAAATAAAGAGGAAAGCTTTATCTGCTTAAATCTGCGTGATTGGGTAAATAAATAAATAAAAAGTATAAGTTCAACTTTACAATTAAAACATAACATGGCGTCGTCGGCTAACAAAAAGAAGCTGTAAATTGCTTAAAAAGAAATTATAAGCGAAGTTAGATAATTGTAAAGAAATGTGTGACTTTAAATTGCTGATAACTAAATCGCTTTTTCAGTAAAAAAGTACTGTTAAAAAAATACCTAAAGGTAGAAAAAATCCAACACTAATAGTGAACATGAGATAAAAAGCTCGACGCAGTCAGCAACCTGTACGGCGCATAATATAGCTGAGCCTCTGGCGTGGCTTCAGCAATTGCTAATAGCACAACAAACCAAAATTGCGCAAATGCAAGCTCAAGCTCAACAAGCCCACATGGAGCAAATGAACCAGTTATTCGCTCAGCTGATCCAAGCAAGGCACAACTCCATAATTGAGAACATGAAAGTTTAGAACAATCACTTGCTCGGTAGAGTGAGCAACATTTGAGCAATGCGAAAAGGGCCAAAGCAGATGCTCCTAAAGGCCCGTTTCCACTACGAGCGTGGAAAAGAGCATTCTTTGTCTCTTTTATTGATCTTCGATTGAAGCGAGCGGTTAAAATTGAAGCGAGCGCAAAAAAAATCAATAAAACAAACAAAAAATGCTTTTTTCCACGCTCGTAGTGGAAACGGGCCTTAAGCCACCTATCTTAAATGCAGATATTTCTGTGGTCAAATTTTCTAAATGGAGAAAGTTGTACAACGATTACGTGACCGTATCAGAAGCACACGAACTGCCACGTGCAAGTCAAATAGCATTGTTGCGATCGTTCTCCTTAGAACTACGAGATGCAGTTGAACGTATTCTTCTTGTTCCTGATAACACGAAGCTAGACACCAGCGCGATCTTAGAAAAAGTTCACAACTACATAAAAAGTCAAAGAAACATTGTCCTCGATTGTGTTACATTCGAAGAGCGCAAACAAGCAGTTGGTGAGTCTTTCGATTAATTTTTGATCGCTATTAAAACGCTGCTTGCAAGAGATGCCGATATCTGTAATGCATGTATCGACCGCCGACTCGTAATTAAAATAATGTCGGGTATCTGCGACTAACAAACGCGGATCAAGCTTTTAGCAATTTCGCCACTCCCCAATTTGGAAACCACAAGAGCCATTTGCCGATCCGAGGAATCAGCACGGTTAGATGAAGCATGAATCGATAACTAAAAATTCAACCTTAATAAGTGCAAACGCGCTCGCTCCAGATCAAACCCGCCTGCACTAGATGTGGCAACATGATATGCCCTCCCAAGGGACAGGAAACTTGTCCAGCGCGAGAAAAAATTTGCTCATCGTGCAACAAAAAAGGACACTTTGCGGCTGTATGCTTTCCAAGCAACAGTAGACCTAGCAAACCACAGGGCAGCCGAAGCAAAGGCACCAGCCAAGTCAAAAAAGTGTCGCAAAACTCAGTTAGGGACGCTGACATTAATGCAGTACCGTAAATATCAATAAAGTTCAGCTCCCTCCAATCCCGAGCACCCATAAAAACTTTGCAGGCGACACCTGATGCAGGGGCTGAGGCGTCACTAATAGGAATCCGAGAGATCCGATTTGGACACGAATAAGTTAAATCCCCCTGCCAAAGACAAATTAATTGCAGCAAATGGCCAATTTCTGAAGTGCATAGGCACCCTGCCATACATTATCACATATGGCAACAGGACAGCCCAGGATGTTCTTCACGTATGCCATAAAATTGAACAATGCCTGTTGGCGTGGTACATTTGCAAGAACTTAGGAATTTTGCCTCCTAACTACCCCGAGCCAATTGAGCTGATTACAGAAAATAACAGATCTGTATCAGGCATCGTCGTATCTAATCAAAGATTAGAATTCAAAATCTCTCATAGTCCTTCCACTGATGAGTTGGATAGAATAAAGCAAACCCTTCTAAATAATTATGAGAACGTTTTTAACATCGATGGCCAATTGTGTGAAATGGCACACTCATTAAAATTTTTTTACGTGAAAACCCGGAACCCTTTGCTTTATCATCTCCGCGCCAAATACCGTTCGCCTACAGAAATCTCGTCAAAGACGAATTGCATAAACAAGTTGAGGCTGGCATGATTGCACCAGAGCCAACTGATTGGGTGCATCCCTTTGGTAGTCGTACCTAAATCAAATGGTGGTATACGCTTGTGCGTCAATCTTACTGGAAATTAACCCAAGCCGGATCTCGGTTCACTACCGATATAGAATCAAGGTATGCCGTGGTCCAATTAGAATTGCTGGCAGTGGTCTGACCCGTTAAAAAGTGTTACGTCTACCTACAAGGTTTGCCGTCCTTTGATATCATCGTGGATCACAAACTGTTAGAATCAATTCTAAATAATCAGACCCTGGACATGATCGACAACCCCAGGATCCAGCGATTAAAAGAAAAACTGAGTGGCTATGTCTTTCGCGTGATTTGGGGACGAGGCAAAGACCATGCGATTCCTGACGCATTATCCAGAGCTCCCTGCAACGATCCAGAACTAGACGTTATCACAGAAAACACCCAAAATTTCCTGGAAAGAAAAATCTCTGCCATTTTCCAAGGGGGAGAGCAAGAAGAAAGAGGCCAACATCTTATTGATCCAATTTTCCAGGAAATCAAAGAAAGTACGGAATCTGACAAGGCTTCACAACAGCTAATCAAAGCTATACAAAACGATTTTGCTAACTCTAGTCTACACTCATCAGTAAAACATTTCAAAAAGCTGAAAGATCAGTTGTCAGTAGAAGACGGACTCATACTTCTCGACAGTTACAAAATCGTTATCCCTCAAGCCAAATGCAGAGAGGTATTAGCAAAATTGCACTCATCTCATCAGGGCATTGAGAGGACCAAAAAAAGAGCTCGACAAACAATTTACTGGCCTGAAATTAACAGCGACATACAAAATGTTGTTGAAGCCTGCTTGCCAGAAAAATCTCCCGAGCCTACAACAAGAACCGTTGATGTCAGATCCACAACCGTCACGACCATTTGAAGACGTCTCCGCAGATTTATTTTGTCATGCTGAGAAATCATATATGGTGTACGTCGATGGTTTATCTGGATGGATCAAAATAGCCGAGTTCAGACAGGACCCATCCTCCCAGTAAGTCATAAGCATTATCAGAAAATACTTCGTAAATGCAGGAGTCCCAGTCCGCACGGATGGCGGCCCACAATTTGCCTCCAACAAATTTCGGCAATTTCTAAGGAGATGGGGTATCAACCATGCTCTTAGCACACCACATTATCCCCAATCAAATGGGCATGCAGAATCCGCAGTCAAAGCTATGAAAAGCTTAATTGCCAAATCAACAGAAAGCGGCGACATTGATAGCGACGAATTCTGTGAAGGCCTATGGCTTAATACGCAATCGCGACTATCATGTGAAACTGCCAAGCGGTCGCGCATATTGGCGGAATCGACAATTTTCGAGACCAGTGGCACCCGCCGAAGCTACTGCTGAGTCTCCTGATAGAGGTTTCACTGCTGAGTCCGATAGGCCGGTGGTTTCCTCATCCGACGCGCGGTCAAAAGAAGGACCAGTGCCCGATTGGCACTTGTGAGTCCGTTCGCGCCGACCAAAGCGCAGCGAGTAATTGTGATGTTATTGCCGCGCGTACAAAATCGAGTGTTCGCTTTAGCGATGTAACATACACAATACATTCCTCGTCGAAGTAATCGCAAAACTAGACGCAACCCCACATATTTGCGTGAATTCGTAAAATAATGATTGATTCGTAATAACAATGTTGTTATCATGAAAAAGGGGTTGTAAGATGTGAAAATGTGTAATGGCAACACTGATTATGTCACTCGTTCTCTTATGCAGTAACATGTGTGTGGTTCTTATATATATATTGATATAAAATAAAGAGGAACGCTTTATCTGCTTAAATCTGCGTGGTTGGGTAAATAAATAAAAAGAAGTATAAGTTCAACTTTACAATTAAAACATAACAGTAACCTAAAAATTGGCAAAATACTTTTAAAGTTAATAATTGTACTTATATTTCATAAGAAAACTGTTCAAATGCCACCAAACAGAATATACATAGATTGGAAAACTTTTGAAAATAAAATTCCAAATTGTTTTAAAATGGAAGTTTTTTGCCAAATGGCGGAGCAATCGGAATAATTTTAAAATCGAAGACAGAATGATGAATGAAATGTGCGATTGCTACATTTTTATTTATTGGAATGTTTCGGCTAATAGATAACAAGAACAAGACTTTGATTGCCAAAACATCTAAAAATCAAATTGCCCCCTGTAAGGCGAGCGCCTTGATTAAAATAAAAAGTTTGTATGAGACGTTTAAATTTCTTTACTGACAATTTTGAACTTACTGTTAAAATCAAGTCGTTTTTTTAAATTTTGCAGTTTTTGATAATGAGTTTACTCTAAAGTTAAAAATACTATCATTGCAGCAATTTCGACTCTTTTTTTTTTATTTGAAAGCTGTTTAACCGTTCCAGCCATTATGCTGCAGATTCCCTCAAAATTCTTTGATCAGCTAACATTCCTACAATGGTATGATTTTTGCTGATAAAAAAAAAAATAAACATTTCGCATTTTTTTCAAAAGCCAACTTGATTCTTTCAATCAGTTTTTCGTTTAAATAGAAACCCCCCAAACTCCAAACAACTGACCGCATGCGCGTCGGACGCAAACTTCATGGCGTTGTCTTGCATCCTCTGCGTGTTGTCCTGCAGCTCACTCAGCTTCTCTCCGCGCTCCTGCGCCTGCATCCGGAGACGTTGCATGTCCGCTGCTAATCCGGTTGACGATCCGGGGAGTCCTTCGAGGCTTGATCCTCCGGTGCCAGGAATATGTTCCGCGAAAGCGCGCGATCCGACTCCGCTCTTGCCGACTGTAAAAAAGTGAAATTGTCTTTGATAACTGGAAATATTTTTTCAAAACATCACGATAAGTTCCGAAAAACGTCGCATCAAAATTTATACTGAAACACGCGAAGAACACGAAATTGTTGAACAAGGACCAGCAGGCAATCTGGTAGCAAGCACTCGTATTCTCCTACTTCTTCACCATGTAAATGCAAGCACTTTTGCAAGTACGATCGGTTAAGGCAGTAGTTAGCGTTTTGAATCCACCGTTTAATATGTGGGTTCGATTCTCGGGTCAACCAAATCTGCGAGTTTTTTTCCAAAAACTCGCCACCTCAGCAACTAGCGACAATGTTGCGGATGTAACACCGTGAAACTGATTGCACGCTTCGGAACAAAAACACGATTATAACACGTTTTAAGACTATAATATAAACTTATGTTAAGACTATGATGTTAAACAATCAAATATATGATGGATAATGAAAATGTTTACAAAAAGACATCAAAGTTTAAAGTAGATGGAGAAAGAAAAGAGTTCGCCCGAAGAAAAAACGGGAGGTGAAGAGGATATCGATGATTGCATGTTGAAGATGCTTGTGAGGAGGGTCGTAGATGGATGAATACGAAATTCATTGCTGTGCACCATTAAAAAAATGTCAAGCTGTGGCCTTTACATGTTTAACGAAGAATACAATATAGAAGAAAACATAAGATCGGCTATGAGTATTATCTTTTAAAGGTTTAAACTAAACACAATAAAAGAAAAAAATGAAGTCCATTTTTTTAATAGCAAGTATAGAAAAATGATTGGCTTAGGGAAACCACTATTTCAAAACTTATTTTACATGTCAAAATAACTGCAGTCTAAAGAACTACATTTTGCTAGTCTATAAGAGGGACTATTATAGACTAGCAAAATGTAGTTTACGAGAGAAGAACCATTTACGACTATCAAAACAACTTTTAAAAACTCTTCTTGCAGCAAATCTTTTGTTTTTTTAGTTATTAACAAAGCAATTCAAGTCTGCCAAAAATTCGATTCTCTTCGCATCGAAAACACCTATTATTATTTTAATAAAACTATAAACGGTCAAAAAGCAAAAATTACGAGCAATCGTACAGAGTTGTTCGCGATCGGCAGATGTGTGGCCTCCTCCAAACAATCCTTTGAAGAATCCGGGATTCGGACGTTCAGGAGAAACGCGAGGAATAAAAAGTTCTCCGACAAGTTCTTGGATTTCTTCGTAAGTATCCTGCGGGGGACATCGTCGTTACGCGAAACGCTTTACGAAAAGTGCATAAAAAATTCGATAAAATAGTTTTGGGCCTCAAAACGATTAAAAATTATTTTTAAATGCGACTGCGAGATATTCCGAGTAAAAAGTAGTTCTTCTATTCCAAATATGATCTACATATGTCTACGTTCGGGGTGCGTTTTCTTATAGATTGAATTCAATATACGCCGAGCGGAGAAATTTTAAAAAACAAATAAAGGTACGTCGAGCACAAACGCTCGATTTACGTCAGATGAGGTCTAGGCCTTACACAAATCATCCATCAATTCATACGGTTTTATTAACAATTAGATTGATCCTAACATTTAAAACTGAACAAATTTTATTGCTAGCCAAGCTTTGCAACGAAATTATAACATAAAAACTGAACTCACTACAGAAAAAGCGATTCGCTGAATTTCAGACGGAGACGCGCAGTAGATGGCGCGAGCGTTTGGGGAGAAACAAAATGTGTTTAAAATGCGCTCGTCGTTCCCAGGAAGGTAAGCTATCTTCATCAGCTGATTTAAACTAAACAATATTTCGAATTCACTTTTCTTGTTGAGCAATTGGATAAATTCAGTAACTATAAGCAGGGGCGCCGGAGTTTTTTTCCAGGGGGGGGGGCAAATTTAAAAAAAAGGGCACTTTTTGTTAAAAAGGCACTCCAACAAAAGTCGATTATAGCAACCATGTCACAATCAAATTAGCGTATTCTCTAAAAAAAAAAAGGTCTTCACTTGTAATCGATCTCTGATTTTCCTATTTTCGTCCCAAAATCAAAGGTCTTCACTCAAAATCGTTCTTTCACTCTAAACAAACATCTGCCTCATTCGCCTCACCCAAAATCCATCGCTACCTAAAACTTACGATTTTCGCGACTTTCATTATTGTACCATGATTTACGGATGTCTTTAATTTTAGAAACATCGTTGCATTTGATGGTGATCGAGATTACATAGGTTAAATGTAGAGCAGATCTAAAAATATTTCTGTAAGACAAATTTCAAAAGGCACAATCTGCCCCCTGTGCCCCTGTGTTTTCAGAATATTAAAAGGCAGGGGGAAATTGCCCCCTGCCCCCCGCTTCCGGCGCCCCTGATTAGCCCCTGATATAAGGCTTCTGTAACTTATAAGTAAAGAATTTTTAAAATTCTTCTGTTATTCAACCTGTACAGTTGAGAAACGACCAATGAAGAGATCAAGGTAGGAAATTAGTACCAACATAAAATGAGGGATGACTCTTAAAAAAGGAAATCACCTTCATCTGAGGGATGACTTTTAAAAGGACCTTTAATTATTTCTCCCTGAAATGGTTGAAGGTCCGACATTATGTGTAAATCATAAGTTGAAAAAAAACAAACGAAGAATAAGTTGAAATAAAAATTGTACAATTTTTTTCGATTTTTGATGTTTTTGTTTTATTTTAAACCCGAGCTAGGATTAGAAAAACACTGTAAAGCAACAAGCGGCTCATTATCACCTTATTACGTCATATAATATGCGATTCATTATTTTCATCACCGCCAAGATTAAAGTGACAAAAATAGTCAGAAAAAGGAAACCTATCGCAACTTATATTTCGAAGGCAGACAGACCGCAAAGATGGCAAGCTTTAAGATATCTTGGATGTTCCATCAGCAATGCTATGGATTACTGACGAGGCATTCATGAGACGATCATGGATTACTGACGAGGCATTCTTTTGCACACGATATCAAGACGAGAAAAGAGACAAAGGTAGCTTTTTGCGAGACTATGGCATTGAATTCTCGTGACATAAAAGCAGAATTCAGTGATACGTTAGACAGATGCTACACATACATCTGAAATTTGAACATTAGGAATTAAAGAAAAGCTTGAGCGCTTAAACCATTGATACGGAGGACACTGTATACTTCACTACCAGTTTCAAAAAAATGACAAAGGTATTAACACCACACCCCAAGAACATTCATTTATCTGAAACTGCATTACACGTCACATGCATATAACGCTGGCGCAGCTCAGAGCCAACAAATCATCCTCTTGCTAAGTTATCTACAGACAATAAAGCCTGATACTTACAGTCTTACAGACCACAATGCCCACTATGCTTGACACACATACATGACACTAACCACCTCTTCAACTGTAGCAAAGTAAAAACAGAACACCACACTACTAGTCTGTATAAAAAACCTTTAGAAGAACCAGAGTTCATTCAAGAGTGGAAGTCTAAATTGGTTTCTCTAAAGGGAACAACAACAACAACAACAACAACATGAAGAACCACAACAAAGAACAAAACAAAGTAGATGAAAACTGTTGCAGGCAATTTAAGAAAAATGGACTTAAAATACAACCAAACAATGGGAACTAATGCACTAATTCTGAAAGGTAAAACAGTCGGAAAAAAGGCAGGGTAGACACTTAATAAAAATATTGAATGATGTAGGTAGCTACCATAGCTTCAAAGAGATGCGTTTACAATGAGCTATGACCATGCTCAAAATCTGTTCTTGAGATAGATGACCAATAACAATAATTTTTTCCTTGACTAGCCGTAACGTGAAGTAGCAGTCAGCCAGACAAACGCAAATTGCTTGAATCCGATGCATTCACAATGGTGTTCAACAAAACAAATAAAATCACAAAAAAATTGTCTTGCTTTACTAAAGCAACACGTCATTCGAAGGAAATGACGTCGCAGTGCACAAAGCAACGGACGAGTTTGAAAACGAAAAACGAACCCGGGAAGGTTGTAAACGAGCAAGTAGCCTCCGGACGAATAACAGGCCAAGAACATCCCGTGCGACGTCGTGTCGACGCTCGCTCGCACGATCGAGCCCGTCTCGATGCTGAATGGAATTGTGTGCATGCATGACTGCGCCGGGAGAGCGAAGACCTGGATCACGTGACGAAAAAAACGATTGTTAACCGTTGATTTACAAAAACTTAGTAAATTGCTTTATTTAATTTACCAAGACGTGAAAAAAGAAAAATTGCAAGCAAGCAGAAAAAAATTCGAGTGAACAATTTAAAATTTACGGGTAATGTATCTGCCCTGGATATACGTCGACCCACTTTTTTTATTGTAGTAGGCTGAGAAACAAATTCATGATGCTTGATCAAAGATAATTTCGAATCAATTTTAAAAGTAAAACCAAAACAAAATGATTTTGGGTTTACTTTCCATCCTAAAATGGACATGCAGCCAAACTAGGTTGATAAGTTAAAACCAGTCAGGTTTATGCTTTAGAGAAAAAGTTAGAATCCAGTCACAAAAATTATTAGTATCTTTTTATTTTGTTGAATTTCTTTTCTTACACTTTGTTATTTCTTACAGATTAGAGTTTCTAAACTCGTTGGAACACGTGACCACTAGGCTAATTTTGTAAAACTTCATTGACCCCACATGCAAATTTTTTCCCGAGTGAAAGCCAAATTCTTCATTTTACGTCTAACGAAAAACTATATAATACACGAACTTCAATTGATGACCTTTTTTTGTTTTCACTTGACTTTCGGGAAAAATTTTAATCTTTCAAAACCGATTTAAGACTTTTTTTTGGTAATATGCTTTTCAAATATATAGTAAGAATGGTCAAGTCAATCAACAAGCAAGTGCCGACAGACCTGTTTCGTCCTTATTAGGACTCGTCAGGACACTACAATACTACTGACGAGTCCTAATAAGGACGAAACAGGTCTGTCGGCACTTGCTTGTTGATTGACTTGACCATTCTTACTATGTGTTTGTAATGGGAACTGCAGGGTTTTGCTTGTCTTAACCCGTATCCGTGTTAGCTAACTCGATGTGGTTAGCATATCGGAACCGCCGCCAGTATGCCCTTGCGGCTTAGCGGTGTCTTTTGCAGTTGCGCTGGTGGAACATTGTTTTCATTGTAATATGCTTTTCATTGGCAAGTTCTTACAATCTTAAAAAAGCTTTTTGGAAAAAGTGGAATGTACAGTAGATACCAAATATTATATACAAAAAAAAAACCCTATGGACCCCTTGGTAAGATCGCGCTATGGGAACCCCAGTTTAAAACAAACCTTTGCTTTGTTTAAATGATTTAAAAATAAATGTACAAATTACGTGACATTTGCACTCAAACCTTGGCTTGAGTTTCGGTGCACACGACCATGAACTGCTTATCTACCACGGGATGATGTCGTTCCTTGCTCGACTCCGGCGATTCAGATTGTGGAGAAGATGAATGCTGAAATGCAAGAGTCATCGGGCGGATTAGATTAACGCAAAAAAGCCGGAAAAAGTTCATCAAAGGTTGCACGTCAACTGGATGATTGCAGCTTCGACGCTGCAATTACTGAGTCACTTTGCAGTTACGGAAGCACCTGCTGAATGGAAAAAAGATCGAGAAACTGGGTTATCGTCAATATGTTGATTGTTCAGCAAAACCTCCTATGAATGTGTTCTTTGGGCTTCAGGCGAGAAAATTAGTTGTATCTAAGTTAAACGAAACCTCGCAACATTCAGCAAATGGTTGGTCGAGACAAGCAAGGATGATTGATTGAAACGATGATTTAAGAGAGAAACTCGATGATTGAACTTTGCAATGATTCACTTGTCGTTACGTCAAACAACAGTCATTTCCTACCGTTACACTGCAGTGCTCCCTCCAATTACCAGCAGCGGTTGCCACCTGATTCCCGGACGAGTCGAGGAAAGCGCAACACACGATTCCACTCTTTACTTGCAGCAGCGAACCTGTGACATGAAACCTTGTTCTTATCGACGTGTGAATAACAACAGCAATTATCACGTGGGCTGACGCTTTTTGTGCGAACGTTTTCAACAGCCATCGCAAAGTGGCCGACGGCAAATGGGCCAATTAAGCAAAATTACACATCATGAAGGCGATTAGAAAACCATTACCGCTACTCACCGCTGGGTGCGACCACGATCAATTGCGAGGAGCGCTTTTCGCACGTATCGGGGATGGTGAAGGTGACATTAAACAAGTAGCCCCCACTGGTGCCTACCCACAAACAAGGCGACGGAGCTGTGTCCGCTGCAAGTAGATCATGGAATCAAAATCCGAAAGAAAGCAAGCTACTGTGCATGACTTTGCAGCGATTAAGAACAGCAGGAAACTGAAAACATTCAAGCCGAGCACGCCGACTTACATTTCTTAGCGTAGGTCAGTGAAAAACTTAAGAAACTGGAAACTTCGTTTGACGTGGATCGTTCGGACTCGAAGGATGCTTGCTGCAGGCTCGATGTTCTGCTGAAGACCGAATCTAAGAAAAAAAAAATTGTTCAATCGAAAATTTGCTCTGTCACGAATTACTATAACTACAACAAGCAATGATATGAGACCACATTTGAAAAAGGTTCACACAAGCTTACTGCAAGTTTTATTTTTTCGGTCAAAAAAAAAAAAGAAAAAGCTTACAATTTTTAAATGTTAAAAGAAACGCAACGTATATTAAGCATTAGAAAACAAAAGGTGAAATTGTAGTAAAAGTCAATTTTAAAATTGACGAAACCTTAGTTTAGCCGGCAGTTGCTCGGTTGCTTTTAAATCAGCCACCGCGCAATCTCATACAAATCAAAACACATCGAATACCTAACAAATGATTTGTGAATAAACTACAAGGGTCTTCGCAACACCATTCATTGTTAATTAACTGAAACCTTAAAATAGCTTAATATAGATAAAAAAGAACAGAATGCTTATATATTCAACAAGTAGTACCAAGAAATTGACTTGAATCCAATGCATATAACAATAACCACAACCTTTTTTCTATCACCGTCAGAACAGATTAATCAATCTGCAAACAATACAAACTCGCATGCTTTGTCACATCAACACCAGCATTGATTAGTTATACTAAGATTTCGTAAATCTTATACTGTTGCGACGAGACAATTAATTTGAAACAACTTAAACAGCAGCATGCAGCAGAACACCAAAAAACAAAAAAGCGTTGGTGAAACAATAAAGAACGAGAACCGGTACTACACAAATTGTACGACTGGTAACAACTGATGTTAGCGAGATCGCACAATGAGCTAAAAACAGGGTACTAAATCATCGGTGGGTTAACACAGGATACAACGCGCAGTTTTGTTCGTCTTGTGCCCTTCGTGTCACTGGGAATCACGTGATTGAGTTGCAAGCGTACACGGACGACATCAAGTTACCGTCAGCACTGGTCGTGCTGTCCACACTTCTTTCAAAGCTGCACGAGCCCGCCTTTTTATAAGCACGTGTCACGTGTTTTTTCAAGCGAGGCGCACTGACGACGACAATACTCGAAGCGCTTGAGACAGACGGCTCGCGCTGCACGCTCTTGGAATTAAAAGAACTTGTGGATGCGTGCTGGGAATGAGACCCCAGGGGGTCACCGAAAGTGTCTGAAAACGCACAGTCTCGAATTAAACCTTTTTAATTGAAAGTGAGTGTTGCCTCTGGATTTCACTATAGAATTGCACCATCAGTTAGGGAAATAATTGCACTGAGTATTACAATAACGCATATTCAGAAAACGGCTTTCACAGTCACAAAGCAGAACCAAATGCATGGAAGCCCGACAACACAGCAACCGGATTTCATGTAAATTTTGCATGATTTACGATTGCTTGTTTGTACGGTAGAACAGTACAAAGCACACGTGGTGTGTTTGCTGAAAAATTAAGGGCCACCAGAACGAGTTATTACATTAAGGTTGGTCCTTGCAAGAAATCTAAGCCTTTCCGCTACGTCCATAATTTGACAACTTGTGGTAAATATTTGGCTGAGATCCAACCGAACAGTCTTTAATAACCGTAAAGCCTTGTTTTCGCTAAATTTATTAAATTAATTTGTTAATTGAACAGTCAAGTGAGAAATGTCAATTTTGAAAATAACTTCAACCGAAGACCTGCGTTTTGTAGCAAACATCCTTTCAAAACTAAAACCAAAGCGGGTCGTTTAAATTCTCTACATACTGGCATGTATGAAGCACCGTAAAACCTCTAATTTAGTGCCACCCTGTCTCTTCAAGAAGTCGCCGTAAGCGATTTCTTTTTGCGGTGAAGCTAACCCAAATCCCACTTTCAGCATCAGCATTAGCATGGAATAAAAAAAAAAAAAAGAGAAAATGGATCTCTGAAGAAGCGATAGTAACCGCAGGGGAATCCGGGTTAGTAAAATCGCTTACGGCGATTTTTGAAAAAACAGGGTGGCGCTCAATTAGAGGTTTTACGGTAATTTCTCAAACCCTGGTGTAACAAAACAAAAAAAAAAGAAAATTGCAGGCAAAAACTCTCAAAAACATGACTTATGGACTCTATCAATATACAATAGTCACAGTCAACATCAGTTTTAGCTCAATTTAAGATTTGGACTAGCAAATATCAGAAAAGATATTGTGACGAACCTTATTATACATTGTTGCATTTACCTAATTCTCCACCTCCAGAGGTGCAGGAAAAGAAAAACTCTTTGCTTCAAACAAAGTTATTAGTAAATGTTAATTCACGAATAGTGTAGTTAAAACAGAATGAAAGTTGTCCTTGCACTCGTCCAGCACGTAGCTGTAAAAATTTTAAAAACTGGAAGATCTCAGGAGATCTTATAGAAAAGCTGTCAGTTATTTAATTACAAAACAGCTTTTCAAAGCATTAAATCCTAAGAGTGAGGCTGTTAAAATTGTACTGGTTAGTGAATCAACCAGTAAATATATTAATGTCATAACTTTTTGGTGCTGGTTTGGGTTACTTCGGCTTCGGTAAATTGCTTCTGTAATTGTAGAGCTTGTCAGATGACATTTTAATGGTGCCCAAGCATGATGACGTGCTGAAAACTTCCATTTGAATGGTATTTTTTATGACCATTGTATATGTTTAGCTACTAGTGCATTTTTTCACAGAATCCTTCCGCATCGCTTTTAGATGCTTTCAGGCACTGACTGAGGGCACCACTGCAGTTTATACTCTGAGAATGATTCCAATTTTCACGAACTTTAATCAGAATTGAAACGCGGTTTTACAGAGACTTCTAAAGTAATGGCATTCTAACAATTTAGCTTTCAGAGGCGTTGAGTATGAATGCTCTTCCGTGGCATAAGGCCAAGAGGGCGACCGAGAACTTCTGGCGGAATTCTGTTGAAGACCTGGCCTGGTCACGTCTTGGAATTCCACCAGCGAAATTGCCGCTAGTTGCATAAAATCGGAATGCTTGAAGATCCCAACTCAAGCTGCTGTCCTTGCAGCCCCAAGAAGACAAGCGGGCAACGGGAAAATACACTGAATTGATTCAATTTTTTTCCAAAAATGATGATGAGTGGTGTTGAGTTTCGTTCTCATCCGCCGCTAGGTGGCATGTTCGATTCGATGACTAGGCTTGTTTGATAAGTTGTAACTGTATTAATGGATTGAGATAGTTCAATTAAATCACTTATTATCAATTATTATCAATTAAATTACGAAGCTCCGACTCAGTCAAGAAATGAGAGTTATTACTTGATCGTAGATCCCTAAACAGAATCTGTCAGACCTGGACAATTTGCGGCCATTACTTCAAGGTACTATTTCGACAGGAAGGATCAACGTCGCTTTGTCAGTTTGAATGCTTTGCACTTCTTAACAATTGTCTCAAACTAATTTTGAAGAGATTTTAAAGAGATTTGATTGTAAATAAGATGCTGAATAAGAAAAGTGGAAGGTATCACAATACAACTTAAAAGTCAATGTGGTGTTTGTGAATGAAGAGCTTGTTATTTACTATTTCCTGTCGTCACCGACCCGAAACACTGCTGAGAGGTGCCAAAAAGTGTCTTCTTAAAGGTGACGGGTGCGTGTTGTGTGCGCAATTGTGCATACAGGCCCGGTGACAATGCACAAGTTTTTGTGCACGATAAAATCGATTAGCCACAGTTGCCGAATTTACGGCCTTTACTCTATTTTATTTTAAGTCACAAATTGGGTAATGGATGAAAATAGAAACAAACTATTTGCTACAAAACAACGCATTTGCAACCGGATTGTGAGCAAAGTTGCGTACAAGCGCACAAAAGCATTTACGTATTAAATGCAACTAATTGTCCTCACCAAGTTAAAAAGCTGATTTCAAAGCTACAAGGAAACAATGTTAGTGGTTAACTGCTCATGAGCATGAGCTTTATTGACATGTAAAGGCGCGTTTACAGCCGTTTACAGTACTTTTTTCTTTCAGTGCGATCTTGGTTTGTTTTATTGACGCTCAAATTCACTAATCTTTTCTCGAAAACATGAGTGGATTTGAGCGTCAATAAAACAAACCAAAATCGCGCTGAAAGAAAAAAGTACTGTAAACGACTGTACACGCGCCTTAACACTTTTGGCGCTTGATGTTGCTCAACAACGTGAAATTGTGAATGGCGTGTGAGCGCACCAAAACCGAACCCTCGAATTAAATAAAGTGATCGCGACAAACAATTAAACAAGCGGTCGATGCGGTGCGGTAGATCGACGAGAGTAACCTGGCTGGCAACCTTCAATTGCGTCCACCTCGCAAATCCCGTCGCTCAGCTTCGACTTCGCAGGGGAGGAAAATGGGACGTGTTCTTCTTCGGGAGACGACAAAAGAAGAGGGAGAGGGGGTTTAGCGAACGCGGCTTGCGCGCGTCGAGTTCGGAGTGGGGGGGTAGCGGGGGCTGACTGTTTTAAAAGCGAGTTGTTGCGTCGGAAAGGGATAGGGGAATGAGTGATAATGTAATCTCCTATAGACTTGCGTGTGAGACGAGATTTTTTGGAAATGGCGCCCAACTGCACTGGGTTGTCACTGTTTGGTTTCAAAACTCCGTCAACTGTATCGTCTACAGCATAAACACGTTTGTCAACCAACTTACAAAAAAATTTTAATTAGATTTTTGTCGATCTTAACTAGCGTGTACCGACAAAAGAAAAACAAAATAAAAATAACTGTTTCTAGCGAATATTTGTTAATGAAAAAATATCATACGCATTGAGAGAGGAATCGAATAAGAAATATTGTCAGTAGAGCAATGAGGAGAGAGGCTGAGTAAAAGATGAACGATTTATGTGATAAACCAAATAATGTGTTTAAGCTTAAGAAGTTTTTAAAAAAGGAAGGACAAGATTTAAGTGGTGGACGATGTTTGAGAGGAACAAATGGCAAATTTGCGTTCAGCGAGAAGGATCGAAAGAGAATGTGGAAAGAACATATGGAAAAAACGATGAATAAAGAGAATGCATGGGATCAAAAGACTGAGATTGGTGTGGTAGAGGTTTCCTTAGAGGAAATGACAATTGCAATGAAGAAAATAAAATTAGGAAAAGCATCTGGACTTTCAGGGGTGAGCATGGAAAGGATAAATACAAGTGCGAAAGTTGGAAATGATGTAATGATGAAAGTTTGTCAAAGAGTACTTGATGGAAAAGGAATGCCGGAAGATTGGAAGACTAATGTGATGGTGCCAATCTACAAGGGAAAAGGAGATGTGACGAACTGCAGTGCATATAGAAGAAATTATTGCAGCATGGAATGAAGATCGTTGAAAAGGTATAGGAGAAAAGGATAACAGCATTGGTGGAGGTGGACAATATGCGATTTGGCTTTACGCCAGGAAGAGGGGCAACAGATGGTCTTTCTATAGTGAGAAAAATGCAAGAGGAATACAGGGACAAGGATAAAAAATTGTACATGTGTTTTGTGAATTTAGAGAAGGCTTTTGACAGAGTTTCAAGAAGAATAATGCAATGGGCGCTAAGGAAGAAAGGACTATCAGAGATCTTGGTGAAAGCAATGATGGGTCTGTATGAGGGTTCAAAGACGAAGATTAAATTTGAATCTGAATTCTCAGAAGAATTTTATGTAGCGGTTGGTGTACATCAAAGATCTGTTTTGTCACCTTTGCTGTTTGCAATTGTGGTGGATGTTGCGACAGAGAATGCAAGAGAAGGCTTAATGAAAGAGATATTGTATGCAGATGATTTGCTACTGATGAGTGAAACGATGGAGGATCTGAAGGAAAGGTTTCTAAAATGGAGAAGTGCATTGGAGAGCAAGAGACTGAAGGTGAACCACGAAAAGACAAAGGTGATGGTGTGTGGGTTAGAGGATGAAGTCATACAGTAGAATAGACCCATGTGGAAATGTGGCAAAAGGGTGACTGTCAATTCAATGCTTTGCATAAAATGCAACCAATGGACTCATGGAAGGTGTTCTAAATTAAAGAAAGTCACTCCGATTGCGGCAAGATTTTTTGTATGTAATGTGGTAAAGCAACGAATGGTACGGGAGAAGAGCAACAGAAGGTAATGCGTGATGAAGTGGAAACGGTAAAATGATTTTGCTATCTTGGCAATAGGTTGAATGCCAGTGAAGGATGAGAAGCCGCAGTGACTGCAAGAACAAGGTTGGGATGGAAGAAATTCAGAGTGTGGAGAGGTACTGTTTGGAAAAAGAATTCTCTTTGCGGATGAAAGGAAAGGTATATAAAAGCTATGTGAGATCAGCTATGTTATATGGAAGCAAAACGTGGCATTTGAGAGAAAATGAAGTAGCAATTTTAAGAGCAGAAAAATCTATGGTGAGGGCAATGTGTGGTGTAAAGTTGGTGGACAAAAGAAATACAGTGGAGCTCATGGATATGTTGGGATTGAAGAAAGCAGAGGATAAGCTGGCAAGGGCGGATGGTGTGAGGTGGTATGGTCATGTTTTGAGAAGAGCTGAAGATGTTTTGATAAATACGTAACAGGGCCGACCGAGGATGAAATGGAGGGAAAAAGTTGAAGGAAGTATGATAAGGATTGGCTTGAGAAAAGAAGATGCAGCAGATCGGTGTAGGAAGAATTGCAAAAAGAGTGGGATGCATCCGGCCACCTCCATTTACTGGGAATATTTAAACTGGAGTAAAATTGGATTGATTGATTGAATTTAGTTGCATTTCTTATTGCTGCTTGAAAGGTGGGAATGCTTTATAAAAAAATGAAATAATTTTATTAATGGTAGAAACTGGATAGATGTAAAAACTGAAATCACCAAAAAACTTCAAGTTATGTATATGAATATTGATACACATAATAAACAACAACCTTAAAAAGATATCAATCTGAAAGAAAGTAATATGTTAACAAAATACTGTAATATGTTATAAATGGATGAAAATAGAAACAAACTATTAGCTACTAATACTAACAAGGCACTTGCAACCGGATTGTGAGTAAAGTTGCGTACAAGCATTTACATATTAAACGAAAGTTTTCAACAAGTTAAAAAAGTTGTCCCCACCAAATTAGTTGTTCTCACCAAGTTAAAAAGCTGATTTAAGCTACATGGAAACAATGTCAGTGGTTAACTGCTCATGAGCATGCGCTTTATTGAAATGTAACACCATTAATAAGCAGGTGATAAACAACATACTAATGGCGTCTGATGTTGCTCAACAACGTGAAATTGTGAATGGCGTGTGAGCGCACCAAAACCGAACCCTCGAATTAAATAAAGTGATCGCGACAAACAATTAAACAAGCGGTCGATGCGGTGCGGTAGATCGACGAGAGTAACCTGGCTGGCAACCTTCAATTGCGTCCACCTCGCAAATCCCGTCGCTCAGCTTCGACTTCGCAGGGGAGGAAAATGGGACGTGTTCTTCTTCGGGAGACGACAAAAGAAGAGGGAGAGGGGGTTTAGCAAACGCGGCTTGCGCGCGTCGAGTTCGGAGTGGGGGGGTAGCGGGGGCTGACTGTTTTAAAAGCGAGTTGTTGCGTCGGAAAGGGATAGGGGAATGAGTGATAATGTAATCTCCTATAGACTTGCGTGTGAGACGAGATTTTTTGGAAATGGCGCCCAACTGCACTGGGTTGTCACTGTTTGGTTTCAAAACTCCGTCAACTGTATCGTCTACAGCATAAACACGTTTGTCAACCAACTTACAAAAAAATTTTAATTAGATTTTTGTCGATCTTAATTAGCGTGTACCGACAAAAGAAAAACAAAATAAAAATAACTGTTTCTAGCGAATATTTGTTAATGAAAAAATATCATACGCAATTTAGTGGCATTTCTTATTGCTGCTTGAAAGGTGGGAATGCTTTATAGAAAAATGAAAAAATTTTGTTAATGGTTGCAACTGGATAGATGTTAAAAACTGAAATCACTAAAAACTTCCAAGTTATGTATATGAATATTGATACACATACAAACAACAACCTTCAAAAGATATCAATCTGAAACAAAATAATAAGTTAACTCTGAATGTGATAATAAAAACCACATGATGAAAGAAAAAATATAAAAGGAAGCAGGAAAAGAAATTAAAAAAAGAAAAAGCGTTTGCGACACATTAAAAAAAGTAAATCTATTCATAATACAAAAAAGATAAAAAACAAATGTTGCTTTTTGTTTCAGGTTCTTTTTTCTCTCAAACTAAAATCTCAAGAAACTAGTTCAATAGA
This sequence comes from Diplosoma virens, assembly GCA_963680785.1. Taxonomy (NCBI): domain Eukaryota; kingdom Metazoa; phylum Chordata; class Ascidiacea; order Aplousobranchia; family Didemnidae; genus Diplosoma; species Diplosoma virens. The sequence continues at coordinate 44,851,451 of OY796881.1, read as the reverse complement.
CAAAAAAGGAAAACCAAATAAGCCAATGCTAAAATTTGTTAATACATGCATAGACAATGGTCAAGGAGTTTTACCGTTTAATCGAACTAGTGTAAACTTACTAGTACTTGATCGGTCGTTGAGTGCCACTTGAAATTTATGTGAAGAAGCCAAGTTGTGAGTGCTATGCAATCAAGAAGTGTAACCTTATAAATGGCAGCCCTTTGCTTCGAATCTCAATCGGCTTATAGAAAAGACTCAAAAATAAAACTCTTTCGTTTTTTGGTTGGCGACAAATAACAAAATGTCCATGTAGAAAATTACTCAATTGATTTACCATTGTTTTTATAAAAATAAAATAGAAGCATATACTGAAAGAAAATTAAACTGAAATGAAAGCCGTATCCCTTATAACGTTTCAAAATAATCAGCGCATGCAGAAAAGTAACCAAAAAATGAAATCCCAAATAAGATACAAGATGCCTGCTCTGGTAAAAATCAAATGAGTTTTACTGAACATTAAGTTAAATATTTAAGAGCTACGATAAAAATATGTAAATAAGCAAATTATTATAAGATTTCCATCGCTATCTATTTAGTAATCAAAATTTAAACATTTTCTTCACCTGTAGGTGCTTTGGATGAAGTCGGATCAAACGAAAACGAATTTTGCGAAGCTTCAGCAAATCCTGAATAAACAAAAAATATGCTGAAATGTTGTTTAATCAAATAAACAATTTTGAAACAGGCATTCTATTAATCATGAATCCAGGGATAATTCACCAACAAAAGGGGCCATTTATCGTTGTTGGGCCTTTTATAGAAACGCGATTAATTGCTTAAAAAAGCTATCAAAAATCAAAAAAAATCCTTCTCTTTACTACAAATATCGACATCAAGATAATAGATAGTTAATGTAGTTAATGTAGATAGTTAATGTAGGCTCATGGTACGTATCTTCAAGTAAACTCTGCAATATCCATATACCAGAAAATACGTGAAAAGGCAAAATGAGATTAGGCTTCGATTTCCAACCAAACACTTCGATGCAATACAATATCCTAGTGGTTGGTGAGCACTCTCTGCCTACGAGACAGAAGGTAGGCCTTTGTTTTCAGGGCCGGCCACGTATGTCCCAGTGTTACAAACGGCTCGAATTGGTCGCAACTATTAGGAAGGTGGCCTTTGTATCAGCGGCGCAATGTTGCAGTAGACTGCGAGTCGGAAACTCGTGATACGTTTCGGCGTATGAAGAGAGTATAATGAAAAATCCGTAACGTATTTAAACGATAAAGTAAAAGTAGCTGGATTGTCAATAGTCAGGTTCAAAAGCAAACGAAGAAAAAAACAAACCTGTCTTGGGCTTGTTGGGGCTCCTCGGGTGAACTTTTTTATCGATGGAGGCGAGCATCGCATCAGTGCTGACGTTAAGGAGAATTGTCTTCTGCGCCAGGTCCACAACGCACAGCGATGTCGTGCTGCCGACCGCCAGTCTGCGCCACATTAAATCCGCTTGAAAACGAATTCAAGCTCGATCGATGATTGGATAAGTGTAGGTGACAGGTAATTAAGAGATTCGATATCAAGTCGAAACGAGATTATTAATGAGGATCTGACTTGAGTCTAATTTTCTCTGATGATCGAAAGAGTCGAAGTTTGTTCATGTGCGCTGCCTCATAACAAGAAATCAAAGGCGTTGAAATTTTCTCAGAAGAATTTTAAATAACCTAATTTTTTCTTTATTTTCTATCGCGAGGGTTTGCAGTTTATTTTGAATGCTTCAAATGCAATCTTTCCGTGCGCCAGTAAAAAATAGCTTCGGGATTCCAGTGATTTAATCCATACTTTTAAAAAAATGCAATTTCGCAAAATCATAAATTGTTAACAAGAGCTTCGTGAACGTGCGACGATGCGTAGACCAACAGCGAGCTTTTACGGCACAGAAAACGCAACTCCGTACATCAATATCAATTTCTCGATTATATCACAGAAGCTTTGTTTGCTTATAACTTTGCTTTTTTTTTATCATGCAAGTGCCTGAAAAGCCGACGCTAACCGAGGAACAGAACCTTGTAAAAAGCGGCAGCGAGAAAAAAAGAGAGAAAAAGCGACGACATCGGACAACATGAGAATGTATCGATCGAATACAAAAATAGCAGGCAAAACAACGTCGACGCAAAAAAGGCGAAAAGCGACAACGATTTAGAGATGAGACTTGATTTAAAAACACGTTGTGCTTTAAATTTACGCAAATGCAAAATTAAAAAAACATGATGCCGTGGACAAAAGGTTGATGAAAATCGATGATTGCGATCAACTTTATTGACGTTGCTCATATTATTTCAAGCAATAAGCTGTTTATGTTGCTGAAAGAACTGAATCTCTTAGATCACGTTAAAAAAGTGGATAAAATTTGTTATCACATGATTAGCGCCTGTCCAATAAACGGCTTTATTTGAGAGAAATTGAATATTCGATTTTTATATACACGTTTTAACTAGACTAAAAATCAATTTTTCCAAGTGATTGTTTCAAGCGAAGATTTTATCAAACCAAAACAACAAATTTGAAATAAATTGAAAAAACAAAAAGGGTAAAAATAGGGTTGCACTGGGACCACTTTTGTTTGACATTTTTTGTTAGTTTGCACGGTTAGAAAGAAAATAAAATTAACAACATCTCTATACGAAACAAAACTGTTAATGAATCACTTACAACTGGTATGACGTGTTCATTGTCATGGAAACAATCGACGACGGCGGATCGAGTTCGTTTCCGAGCAAAAAACAGACCAGATCGACATGAAAACCGGGAGACTGCCTCAGTTCTCCTGATTTTACTCTTCACAACCAAAATCGCAGTCATTAAGCTAAGAACCAGTTTATCTTCAAACAGCATTTAACAAAAAATTTCTAAATTAAAACAAAGTTGCAAAGGACTTCAGCTATCTCTCATATGAAAAGGATGCTTTTGCTTTAGTGACGTAACTTGATTATCGCATTGAAAATCGAAATAAGCCTCTGCTTGAAAAGAGGACTCACTTCAATAAAGGGCGATGAAGTGAAGAAGAATGATTGGAGACACGACTTTCTTGTTTGCTAATTGTCGGTTTACACGTTGAATCAGTAACCTAAACAATCAAATAAAAGCTGATAACTAAATTTATCAGTACACGATCAACGAGCAATTATAACTAGCAAAATTTCCGGTCATTGTGAAAAATGCAGAGTAGGTAATCCTAAATAGATTCGGTTCGCATTTCTAAAACTCTCATTTGTACATTGACGAAATTGTCACAGTTGGATTAAATCAAAAAACTTGAACAGTCAAGAATCATTACTGTTTTTAAACATGAAAGTATAATTTGACTAGACAAATTAAAGATAAGTCGTCAAAAAGACAACTCAAAGCGTCGTTAAATTATAGAAGCAATTGTAGTGTTGTGGAGTTTAAAAAATTCAAAAAATAAATAGCTCCTCACATGCAAACCATCTTTCGTATAACAATGCTCTATCAGAGAATAATTGCTTTTTCAGTTTTCTCAAACATCTTCATCAAAGACATAGCTGCGCAGTGCCGAAATCGGGTATCGAACCATTACAAATCAACTTTTACAACACGATTTCGGTTTTTTAGCCAACTGCGCTGTGCCGCAACATAATACAAATAAACGCGAATATCGTTTTGTGATTTCGATTCGCTAATTCAAGATCGAGTTAAACTAGAATTATTACTAACTTCAAGGTAAACACTGCACATAAAAAAACGAAAAAGCTATTTAACACTAAAAATGAGTAAAATCACTTCGGTACAATTTATGCTTGCTTATTCAAAAATTTAAATATAAACAAGCAAAATAATAGTTATCAAACCAAAAGATCAGAGTAATCACAACCTACCGCCATATTCGGATCTTGTTCAGCAGATGGCGGAGGAGGGTCTTTCAAGTTTAACTCAATCGAATGAGAAGAGTGATGGGCGTTGGTGAGAGAGCAGTTATGTGCTTCGTTTTCGTTCGTAGCTTCGTTCAGCGCGACTTCGTTCACGTGCGCTATGTTGAGCGTCTACATCGAAAAAGTGATTACCCGTAGACGGAGATCAAACTTGGTGCGTGATTTCACTACTAAAAACTGGTATGAACTGGTTTCTACCGATTGTTTCAGCAATAGCCAAACGCATTTACTGTTCCTTTAAAAAATTCAATTTTCCCTTATTCATACTAAAAACGAAATCAACAGAAAAAATTTTTTCTTGTTCTCGCCGAATAACTTACTAAGTGGAAACAAATCTGGCATGCCCTGGAAAACGTCAACTTTATTCCAATTAGATTAAATAAAAGATAATAAAAATAGGCCTATAACTACACAGTTGTTTTTTATTAGTTGTTTTTATTTACAGACGCAAAACAATAATATTTGAATTAATTGGAACAACGACTGATGCTGTTGTCACAAATCAATCAAAAATTAAAAAATTGATTTCTACTTCATATTATAACCATGTAGCTCAAACTTATATCCTGCTATTACGAATACAATAAAAAAATCTTGACTTCCAACGCAAAACACAGAAAACCAGAAGCGGATATACTAAAAGGTGAGACATCGACATTTTTCTTTCAATAAAAGCAGGTTTTATTTTCCACGAGAAGCGACCTTTTGTAGCAACACCAGCAAAATAAGATTTAGGCAAGAGTTCATTTAAAACAAACGGCGTCGCAATTTTTTTAATCACTAACAGCTTGATTATAAATTTTTTGGTTGAAATAATAGAAGCGAAAAGAAAAAAAGCGATAAAAGGATAATACTGTATGTACATTTAAAGAATTAGTTGCCTAATTACAGGTTTAAACGAAACTCAAGCATTTGCAAGCATTATGTTCGTATTCTACAATCTTCTTTTTTCATTTATTTTGCCGAACCATTTGGACAAGAGCTATTTAATTTGAAGCCACAGATAAATTACAACTATCAATAAAAGAAAAAATATACCGTCTTTTCCGCCACATATATAAGCAGATTACAGTTTAAAAAAATAACTTCAAATCCGGTGCAGGTCAAATCTGCGCTTAATGAGCCGCAAAGCTCTTTCAGCAAAGCCGTGCACTTTTTACTGAGACATTTCAATTTGATACGAGCAGATAGCAGCTATTATATTTTCATTAATTTTTATCTTCAATTAAAACTAACGGAAGCTCTGGAAAGCTACCTGGTTCCTTTTAGAAAGAATGTGTAATAATTAAAGTGAAGACCTTTTTTTGTTTTTCGCTTTAACTTTACGTGTCATTAAAAATGCGAAAGAATAAAAACTTGCTGCTGTCAGTCGCCATCGGCATATTTAACGTTAATGTTATTGTTCATTTGGGCGTAGTAGTCGTTGATCGAATGACAAAATAAAGGAATAGATCATTCACAGAAGTCGAAATTAATAAATATTTCCACGATTGTTCCAACGGCGTGGACGCGGGTCAAGTATACGCTTGCCAAGTAAATATTTGTTTTCACACAGACGCTCTTCACTAGCATTAAAATCGTCTCAAACTAAAGCATTCGTACTTTGGCGTTTCCTGCCTGTTGGAACGTCACGCGAAGCGTAAGCTGAACAACGAAGCAACGAAAGAACAATATGATCTCAATCAAGTTATAACCCAGTAGCTCTGGTTAAAATCTTATTGATTAGAGTCAAGTCATAGCACGAAAAGGGTCGAGAGACGTAGCGTCTGTGCTTGTATTCGGGCCGTCGCGAAACCTCGATATTTTTTCAAAACAAATGCGACAGGAGCTCGATAAAAACAAATCTGTTTTAAGTCAAACAATGGAATTTTATTCTCAGTCTGACTAAAATCCATTCAGCCGACCGCAAGGAACAAGAACGGCTTTTTGTAAATAGAAGCAACTTGCTTCCGCTTCAAAATAAAACCCAAACCAATTCGATTGTTGATCAAAAAAGAGGAAAGAAAAACTCACTGTTATTTCATATTGAGCTTCTTGTGTTTCCAATTTGAAGGTGGCAACGGCAGAGCTGCTGTTCGCAATAACAAGTACTCTGCTTTCAGGGCACAGAGATATATGGGTAATTTGCAGCGGGTCCTCTTCTTCCGCGCTGGTTTCCGCGTCTTTTTTGAATATTTTTTTTGTCCGTAATTTGTAAAGCGCTTTGAGCGAAACTAAAGAGAATAAGTAATTTTTGAACGATTTCGTTATAAATTATACATTACCAAGAATGTTTTTCAAAAAACGTTTTTCCCGTTGTAGCGTAATGTATTAGATTAGAGTGTAAATTCTCTTAAATCTATACACGGAGCATTGACGGTTTTTAACAAAGCTTGTTTAATGTCGATATATAAACAGATAGATTTGAAAGCACAGATAAACGAGTTAACCACCCAAAAATCTGTTGTCAGCTGCAACTGCTAGATACAAATTTATTTTAACACAAGATTGTACCGGCAGAGGCGTCCCAAAACCTCACTGAGCCGTCGGCGTGCCCGGTTACGAAAATCTCGGGAAATCCGTTGCATTCGGACGCGCCGCACTCGCCGCCATTGATTGGCCACTCCTGCAATGCAGCGTAGGATTGACGATGAGAAAGTCAAAAGCTTGCAAGTAAAAATAAATAAAAACCAAACACTTTCGGGAAGGAAAACGATTTGTCTAGCAAGTACACCGGCACGGGAGATAAAAAATTAACTCAGTTCATCGCGCGTGCGATCCTGCGCTTATGCGTTCAATCAACCTATTCTTGACAAAAAATCACAAGATGAGTCCGGCGGAAAAAGTAGAAAAAGCATCGGCTACGGTAGGAAACAATTTAAGGCTCGTTTCGTTCAAGCTTCGGCAGAACAGGCACAAAACTCGACGTGGACTCGGTTGCACTCACGCGCAGTGAATTTCTATGACGTATTTCCTAAAGGTAATAAAATCGCTACGATGAGTAAAAATCGCTGTGGCAGTAAGTCGGTAAAATTGGAGTTTTGATACCGGACGTTGAAGTTTGATTTGAATTAAAATCACCAACGACCACGCGGAGAGCTTGAATACAACGTGCAGTTCTCACTTTCTTGCCGACTTCATCGTGCTGCGACTTCACGACTGAAACTTTATAAAGACCCGGGATCAAATCCGTATTCGGATCCGAAACGTGCTTTAAACAGGTCACAGGCGAGTCGTGTATGTCCATGACGTGAGCCAGCTCCATCGAAGGATAACCGGGAGATTCCAAGTCCACCACTACCAACTCCTTATCAGTGAGAACTGTCAAAGCGGTTGGCTCTTGAAAATCTGAGGAGAAATTTAGATTGATTTAGGCTTCATGTCAAAACGACAAAATCTTTTAATGAACGGGATAATGCGAAATAAAATTTAAGTTATCGCCTGAAAAATAAGATATGACCATAAACTAGCTTTAAAATCCATTTACGCTAATAACAGTTGAACGAAAACGTAATAACAGTCCTTACCGCAATTCCAAGGAGTTGCAGCTATTGCTAAGAAATCAATAATTGGATAATCGACTTCCAACACTGTGATGGAGCGCCCTCTCATGACCGTGATGGTGGGTTGAGGTTGCATGGACCGTGACAAGCCCCCAGAAAAAATAACAAAAGCCATTCTGAACAACAAAAGCGTGCTTAATCTGAGTGGGTTTCGCGGCATGAACAGCAATCAAAGCTTGTTCAGTGAACATTCAATATTGAGCAAACAATGCAATATCGATAGGTGTCGTTTGCGCGGCGACATACGTGAAAATTCACACGACAAAACGAGAGAAGCGATTGAAGCAGGAAATCAAACAAAAAACTTTAAGGAATCAAGTCAACGTTGGAAATTTCGATGAAGTCTTTTTAAAATCACCAAACCATCGAACATGTAAAGCGTCTAATATGGGTCAACACAGAAAAAAATTATCTGTATATAGTCGAAAATTAAAGTTTTTAACTAAACGAAAACTTACGCGTTTCGACAGAAAAGCCATTGAACTTTATCAATTGGAAAGCAAGATTCTCCCTCACGTTTAGCTGCAAAGCACAAACAACCAAAAAAATTTTAGTAACCAAACGAGTGACAAAATAAGTTAAAAAAAACCGGAATCGCAAAGTGATATAAAATTGAATTCTTGAAGGGACAGTTCTGTAACGACCATTTTTTAAAAGGACGAGAAGAGATAATTAGGGTAATCGCGCTTTTGGAAATTGACAAAAAAAATGACAAACAACTAGCTTTACGATAATTATTTTGTCATAATTACTGGTCGACAATGTAGACAGTAGCCTAAAAGAGCATAAGCAGTACAGTAATTGACATAATGCAATCATTCATCTTTTATTCATGCGCAGCGAAATGAATCAAGTTTTACAGTTTTGAGATGATGTTGACATCAAAAATCGAAATCACTTGAAAACTGAAAATTGCTTATTTCTAGCAAAACAGTTGAAGCTGCCGAGTGAGAATCTATTTACAACTAAAAAGAATTAATAATATCAGCGTAACAAAGCTCTAAAATTTAAAGCACTTTAAGATTATTATCTAAATGACCATAAAGACACACGTGACAACTGTCATTTAACACGCTCACGTGACAGGAAGTAAAACAACGAATCTTGACTGGCAAAAAAAATTTCAACGAAAAATACATGAAAAACAATAATAAAAGCAACACAAACCGTGAGGAAACTGCTCGAGTTGGGGTTTTAAGTCGCTCTTGCAATTCCAGGTCGTCAAACTGCCGTTGTCGTGGCTACACATGAACTGTTTGCCTTCAAAATGCCAACAGGCGTGACGGATTCCCTGTTACAAATATATAAAATCAAACGTCATAGTATCGAAGGCAAAAGCGTTTATTTGTTTGAAATCTATTAAAATAGCCAGATAATTACATTTCAATCAACAAAATATAGGAAGACATGTAGATATTCGAAATGTGCGCACAACGATACTCGAGAAAGTAATATTAAAAACGCTTTTACACAAATTAAAATTTATTCCGGTTCATGATAATAAAGATAATCAGCTTAAACGTATAATCAATTTTTTAAAGTTTACTTGGCTGAAAAAAACATCGTTAGTTTTTTTGCGATGAAATACTTTTTATCACTAAAAAATTAAGCTCATATTTTTTGTTAAAAAATTATACTTACTTGGATTTTAAGCTAGACAGCTTCGTTTATTTGTGTTTCAGAGTTTTAATACAACTTTACTTTTTGCTCTAATACCATTTCAAGACCAGTTTTTTGTTACCGAATGGTAGCAAAAAAACATTTCTTAATAACAGGCGACTATTGTCGAGACTGTTATTCATAATTAATTTAATATCTTTGACACAATTAATAAATTGTAAATAAAATTAATTACATGACCAAGCAGGATTTTTAAACAATTATTAATTTACAGGTGAACAGGTTTAAAAAATAACGAAGCAATATATCTTAAGCCGAAATAATTCACAAATCTAAAGCAATCCTCCAAAGTCCAAAACAATAAAAATCAAACGTGTCAAAATTTTTAAAAATCTCTTAACTTCGACTTTTTTTGAAGTGAACTTGATGTTAAGTTGCAGTGCAAGAAAACAACTACAAAAACGCTGATAATTTTAACGCAGCTTCTTAACACTGCATTTAAACATGTGATGAGACAAAGTATTTGACGCTAACAAATCTCAATTTCAAATCATCAATTTACTGCCTCGATCGGGCCTAGTTAATTGGGCTAAGAGACAGGAGACTTTAAATAGCGAAAACGCCAAATAACTGAAAACAAAGCGCAATATGACGACGAATAACATAAATCGATCGCCGATCGAGTGCAATTATTCATGTAGCTGAAAGCGCAACGTCGGTCGATACGAATGGTTCGAGAAAATCAATTCTGTCTTGAAGCATCGCTTCAGTCTTGACGGGGTGGCTGTTCACATGGCAACTTGTAATTATATTCACAATAATGCGTCAAAGCGATTGGATAGTTGTTTTTTTCAAACTGCAACCTCAGGGAGACTGCAGAGACAACTCGACAACGCTTCTGTAACTGGCCTCCGATGCTCGAGAAAAGCATGTTGCTTGTTTGAACGGTTCCAAGCTGACATGAAGCAAAAACACGAGCGCGATCACATAAAAAGATAAAAAAAACCGAAACGGTGCACTTACGCTGGCGCAATGGTATTTGTGCTCAGCTGTTTTGTTCTTGAAATCCCACAAAGTGGCCAAGCCCGACGAAAAGCAAATCAAAACTTTGTTTTCGTCGGCCGGGTTCTCCGATATCGACACAACGTGGCCTGGATGAGTCTTCTGCGATCTGTTTGCAACGGTTTGTCACATGATCAAACGCATGTAATTGAGTGAAAAGGCAGGAGCACTCACAGATCAATCGCTTTGTTCCAATTGATCGCGTAACCCGAAACGGTAAACTTTTCAACGTTGCAAATATGAGTGTTTCCTTTCTTGGTGCCGACATAAATCCAACTGCATTGGTACGGGAGGTGGCAACATGTAATGCTGAAACAATCGAAAAATAATCTTAACAAAATCGGAATGGAAAACTTGCTTCAAGAAAAGGCGCAAGTTTCTGAGCGAATGATTGAAGTTTGGACATATCGAACTAATGAACTGCATGTTTGTTGATGCTACTACCCGCTCAGACTTAGAACAAATCCTTAACTTTTCACATCCCAGAAAAAAAATATAAAAAAATTATTCTTGTGCAATATCATGACCCACACAACCCAAATAACACATATTGCGATTAGGTTACTGATCCATTTTTCAACACAAGCCTAAATCTACATTTTAGACAATTTTGACATTTTCATTTTCATATTCGAGTCATGACAGCTAAATTTCATTGTTTGCAATATTATAAAAATAATGTCCTTCACGAAATTGTAAAAGTTAAGTTGAAGAGTTTTTATTAATCTGATTGTTAATTGAACATTAAATTTTAGTTACTTCGCGAATTTTGATGACTTAAAAACTTTAAAAAATCATTTAGGTTAAAACGCGATTGCCGCAATATTTACTTTGAAACGAAAGTTAACGTCAAAAGTGGAAGCAATGCTTGGGAAAATAACAGGTTTAGAAGAAGCTTAAATAAGAAATGATGCAATTTTTCAAGTACAGTATTTTGGGCTTATTAAAAATACACACCGTAAACTGCGTTTGAATGGGTTTAATAATACTTCCGCCCCGAAAAATTATGGCAATAAATCGTGTTAATTTTTTTCTATAAAGCCCAAAACTGTTTTTTGCTTTTGGATTAAGTCTTTTAAATAACCTGCCTATTCAATTAATCATGAGTGACGTTTTTGATGTCAGCTTTCTTCTTTTAACTTTTTCCTTGAAACACCAACAATCTTAATTCGACCTATTTAAAATTTATTTTATTTTTTAAAAAAAAAGACGTAAACATTTTTTGGCAGTTATTTAGAAAGCAAATCTCAACCAAAGGCATCAGGGGAATTTTAATTCGAACTTAGTGTTTTAAAACAACGCAAATCAATAGCAGTAAAAAGTGGAACAAAACATTATTAACTTGCCATTCTTTTTTAAATTTCAATGAGTGCAATATCGCTGGCTTCTTCTGACGCAAATTCCACAGGTGGATGGTATCATCAGCACACACAGAAACAAGAGCGCCCTTCAAAGCAATTAAAAATTAATATTGGTAAAAAAAATACATGTTTTTACATGAGGATTCAAATAACGCCATTAGTTTTCTCCTAGCTTATCAACCTTCCTTGCAAAACTAGTAATTATTTCTCGACAAGCTCTTCTAAAAAATAGGATGCAATAAAACATAAAATTTCTGCAAGTACATTAATGCAGAAAGCTAATTTATATTAAATCCGGGAATAAGTTATAACAGCATTGATACGATCATAACTTAGAGCTGTGTCTTAAAGACAAGCAGATGAAAGTTTCTCGTACGTAAAGTGCCGCATCTAAAAGCCAATATGACAACGGCTGGGAGTTGAATCAAAATAACGTCAATCATCAACGGTCATCCGAAAATACTGGAAACTGATTTTCAAAATCAAAACTGCTTCGTATAACTAAACTAGCTAATGATTTTACTCGCTACGCCAAATAATTAAAAGCGTAAGAAAACAATTATATACTGATTTCATTTTTCCAAAATACATATCTGCAATAGGATACAGTATAAAAACTTTAAAACATTTTACGTTAACTTTTTAAACAACATATTATTTCAATTTTGCATTTTTTCGCAACAAGCAATCATTAACAAAACTTATTATGTCGGATCATAATAGTACTGTATGATCATAAAAAAAAGCTATTAATATATTTTTTTAATTTCGCATTTTTAATTTCGCTTTTCTGAAACGGCGTACATCAAAATGAAAGCCTTACACAAAGAACATACCACATAGTTTAAAGAGCCGATTTGAATTAAGCTGAAATCACTGCGTGACAAGTTCCGTAGTTATATTTCTAACAGTGAAATTCGTTTACTATGGGTAGAAGACAATCTTATAGTGTTGATCAATTTCAATTTTTTTTTAACATGATTTGCAGTAGGTCTACTTGTAAGTAGGTTTTACGCCAACATTATTATTTGTACGAACTTTATTGAGGTTGAGGATAACAATTTTTGTTGTGAAGTTTTGACGAAATACGTAATAATTTTGATAGTTTTTGGATGAAAATATCGGGAAAGAGATAATGTCCCATACAGTGACGATTACAAAAAAATCTAATAGATTAACGTTTTTTGCCGTATTTTATTGTGACTTGTTTTAAATGACAAAGGCAAAAAGCTTGAGAAGGTTTGACCGAAGGATATCAAAAAGTGAAAATTGAAGAAAAAGGTGACGTAAAAAAAACAGATTACCAATCAAAAACTTCACTACTTGAAATGAATGGATATTTGTGGTGAGTGTTTATTACAAATTTTGAAAGCAGAGAGGAATTCGTCTTTGCAAATTAAAAAGTTTGAGGAAAAAAACAAGCTGTGTTTCTGCATCAAAAATTATTTGATGCATCCAACAAAATTTGATCAACTAAAAAGACTACGAAATCGATCATCGATACAAATTTAAATATTTTATGCAAATTCTTGACATTATCTAATTCACATTGAACTTGTTAGCCATTATGCAAAAAGAATAGTGACACATCTTGGTTTTACAGCAGATGTCGCATCGGGTTGGAAAGTTATTCTTGCCGATAAAACGATGTGCCACGGTCAAAACGATTAAGTATGGAAAAGTAAACTCGATTACAACCGCGTCTCTCCATTACAATACACAACTGATAAGCGATCCCAAAAAATGCAGAGCAGAGGCATTAAAAACGTACCAACCTGCATCGAGGCACTTCAGTTGCTTTTTTTTAAATGGCGTTCTTTGTAGGGTAACATCGAAATATATTTGAAAGCAATAGAGGTAAAAATGATCTTTTTCGGTTATACACAGTAAATACCGTTGAAAGAGTCAAACATTGACTCTGAGAGTATCGTCTTATGTCTTATCTTGTTCAGTGTTTTGCAGAGTAAAATTTTCGGTTATGGGCAGTAAATACCGTTGAAAGAGTCAAACATTGACTCTGAAAGTATCGTCTTATGTTTTATCTTGTTCCGTGTTTTGCAGAGTAAAAGACTTATGGAGATAAAAAGACTTTATTCATGAGGAAACATACAAATCTTACACGACACCACGAGTTATTGAATACATATAAATCCAAATAACTGGTGGAACATCTTTTTTAATACAATTTGGTGGAAGCAAATAAATTTTTTATGAACTGGTGTCTTCATATATATTTTTTTCTTAATTGAAAATAATTAAGCAGTATTTCTAGATAATAACAAGCTAAAAACAAATTATTTTATTATGAATAAAAATTTTTTTCTTCAACAGAGAGTCAATATCGTACGCGCATATAACTTTACAGAAGCTCCAAACCAAGACAAAGCTTTTATTAGTAACCACTTCTTTAGAATAGAACACTTTTGTTTTTGCTCAAGGTTAACCAAAAAGAAGCATTGTTTTACCTGATTATCTAAAAAGACTAATTGAACGACGGCAGAATTGTTTTCATGAGTAACATGACAGTCAACACCAGATTGACCTAATCTAAAAAAGAATACAATTTAGCAAAAGTGCGTGCATGTTCAAAAACGAGAAATTAAGCATCCCCAAACAGCAAAATGAAATACCTATTGGTGAACTCAATAAAATAGTAAAAGACCGTTTTATTAGTAAATGTAGTAAAAATTGTTTGTCATACTTATTTTTTTTTTAAATAAAATACAACTTGTTAACTTTTTAGTGGTTTTAAATTGAACTCCTTTGATAAACCATTGATCATGAAATATTGGTTTTTAAACTTTAAAGAACATATATTTTTATATGTTTTTTTTCTTCAATTGAAATTAATTGGGCCATATTTTTTATACAATATCAAGTCAAATTACAATTTATTTAATGTGGGCACAATATTTTATATATTTTTAAATGAATTATCTTTTACACATTCATGTGGTATATCTTTTTTATTGTCAATAAGTCACGAAAAAGCATAAGACTAATTGAAAACTTTCTACAAAGCACTTTCAACAAATACTATTTAAGCCAAGGGTGGGAAACCTGCTGCCTGCACAATTTTTCAATAAGACCTGACCTTTTTTTAGAGATCATTTTGTTTTTGGGACGAAAATCGAGAAATCAGAGACAGAGTCAAAGTCATGGCCTTTTTTAGCTTTTACCATAAATTTACCATAAATATACAATTTCTTCTTATATCCATGAAGAGCTTGAAGGTCATGATTTGAGCAAACGTCTATAAAACTTGGGCAAACTATATTGCTTCCCATAATCTTATGTGGCTTGCATCAATTTTTTAATTTTCAGATACAGCCTGCAGGTGAAATAAGGTTTCCCATCCCTCATTCAAACGAACAAATTTTCAATAAATGCAGTTTCTTACATTCTAATGCAACCAGAAAAGCATCCAATAGCCAGAAGTTTTTGGACAGGATCATAAGCTAAAGCAGTGGGATGGTAAGGAAAACCATGTCGAACAGTCTAAACAAAATTTACAACTACCAAAATAAAATATTGGACATTTCCAATTTAAAATTTGTTTACTGTCTTTACTGTTGAATGTTAATGTATTATTAAAAATACAAACTGATCATAAATCATTTCATAAAAAAACTATTAGGTTCAGCTTTTGCTTTAACAAGCAGCTTAAAATGGTGATGCATTGACTAAAGACGCATTTTTTATGAAAAAACAAGTGGATTTGAGCGTCAATAAAACAACGATCACGCTGAAAAAAAAGAACTGTAAACGGGCCTTAAGTCTAAAGAGATGTTGAATTGAACCAGCAATGATATTATAAAAACAGAGTTTCTTATGTTAACAACAATCATAGGCAGAAAAAAATATAAAAATATCAGCAGCACACTTTTGGGTGATCTGACAATAAAATTTGGTATTTTGAATGCAGAACAATAATTTATCCAAGACTATTTGGACAACAAAAAACACTAACACAACAAAACAGAAGCATTCATTTTGGTACTGAAGCAGTCGTGATTCACATAGGAAAAGTAAAAGCTTTCAATAAACAACTCTCAAATAATACCCCAAAAATCAAAGCTTCTCAACCAATGGGCCATGAAGCTCTTTCACGTGGGTCATGGACTTTTTTACTGAAACATTTCAGTTTGGTAAGTGAAAATAGCAGCTATTTTTTGTTTTGATTAAATTTAAACATTATTGAAAACTTAGACTAATTTTGGAAGCCCACCTTGTTCCTTTTAAAAAAGTATGCATAATTAAAGTAAAAACTTTTTTTCATCTTCAATTTAATTTTATATGTTCCTTTTTCAAAACAAAATGAAGACACACTGCAGAGCTACAACAGTTGTTTTCCAATTTTTCCAGTCTATGATGTTTAAAAAGTTGAGAAGCACTGCCATAAATCACAAACAAGTCAATAAACACAAAGACAAAACTTGCTGTTGCATCACAAAAGGCTTTAACAATACAAGACTACCACAATGCCCTGTTGCTGCAAATTTGAACATGAATAAAGTATTTGACACAATGAACATACACAAAATCACACAACAAACATTCTAAACAGAAATGTGTTAAAAAGTCTTTTAACAGAAATCTATTACCCTTTTCAGCAAAGTCAAATTGACGATTTTATTTAACTGGTCAAATTGCAATACATAAATTTATTAATAAAATCAGTTAAACCTTGATATGTCAAATATTTAATATAGAAATTAAAAACTAAAACTAATTAACTCATGACAAAAAATTGATTTCAACCTATAAAAGTCATCATCAGTTTTTTATTCAAATAGAATCTATTTCACTTACAATCAATGTTTACTAGTCATCTTCCAATTCAATATTAATAACTGACAATTGGGGGTAAATGTCCTAGGAGTATGTTACTTAGGGGGGTTAAGACCTGGAGTGATGAGATTAAAGGATAACTGGCCTGATACCACAAGATTTTGGTACATACTAAATTTGGTAATGTGCAGATGTTTATTTATTTACTCATTAACTAAAATGAGTTTTACAAAAATGAGTGTGTGAGAGTTTGGCACTTGACATTTATTTATGTACTCATTTACTAAAAGGAATGTTCTATTTTCTAAGATTGTACAGACAAAGTTAAATCAATTATAACTCTTTTGTTTATTGGAATCTCAAGCTCATCAAATTATCAATTACTTTGTTTGCTTTTATCCTTGCTGTATATATATATATATAGAAATCTTTTAAAATTTTTAGTTGATGTTCATCAGAAAAGTGCTTAATGACATCAAGTCAGAGCAATTAAATTAATTAATTAAATTTCCAACCACA
The DNA here is from genome assembly GCA_963680785.1 of Diplosoma virens. NCBI lineage: Eukaryota > Metazoa > Chordata > Ascidiacea > Aplousobranchia > Didemnidae > Diplosoma > Diplosoma virens. The sequence goes on along the minus strand of OY796881.1, from coordinate 44,834,624 downwards.
AAATTCATTTAACATTAATTTTATTAGCTTCAACAAACTGTTTCCCATGCTTAGGCTCATCAGGGTGTAGTAAGAAATCTGAAAAAACAAAACAAATGAATAAAATTGTATAAAGGTACAGTTTAAACAAAGCAATTGAATGCTGGTGAAAAAACATAAAAAAACATTAGCAAGAGAACTACAATTGCAATATTAATTGATGAATGAATGTTATTGCCAAAGACCAAAGTTTTTTTTATGTAGCTTGCCCTATTGTTTAAAAATAATAGATAAATCAAAAAAGTTTGCAATAAAAAAGTAATTAAAATTTTGATTAAATAGACTGCACTGGAAAATACAGTAAATAGATGTTTAAAAAATGCATTTAAAAATAACAATTATCAGGGAATGAATTAAAATTAAATTGTTAGCTTAATAAGTATGTACTGTAATGTAGAGGTTGGTTGTTTTATTTGCTGGTCAAGAAAGTGGGTAATGGCGAGATGTAAAAATAAGGTAAAATGAGTGTGTAATTCACAAAATAAGGTAAGTGTTTAAATTGTATGCTTGGTTTACCTTATTTTTACATCTTGTCTTTACCCACTTTCTTGACCAGCAAATAAAACAACCAACCTCTACACTACAGTACATACTTATTAAGCTAACAATAATCTTAAATTATACCCTGTAAAAAAATTTCATTGTTTTAATTTTAATTCATACTCTGATAATTGTTACTTTTAAATGCATTTATTAAGTATCTTTTTACTGTATTTTCCAGTGCAGTCTATTTAATCAAAATTTTAATGCAAACTTTTTAATTAATCCATTATTTATCAACAATAAAGCAAGCCATGTAACAAAAAACTTTTGCTTTGGCAATAACATTCATTCATCAATTAATATTACAATCATAGTTCTCTTGCTGTTGTTTTATATTTTTCACTGGCATTCAATTGTTTGTTTAAACTGTACTTGTATTCAATTTTATTCATTCATTTTGTTTTTCTGATTTCTAACTGCCCCCTGACAAGTCCAGGCAGGCAAAACAGTTTGTTGAGGCAAATAAAATTAATGCTAAATTAAATTTCATGGTCTAAAATTTAATTAATTAATTTATGTATATATACAGGGCGTCCATAAAGTCCTGCACACATTTAAAATTTTAATATCTCAAAAACCGCATACGGTAGAAACTTTAAATTTTTGACAGTGAATTATACTATCATAAAGTTTTTTTGTTATTGTTTACAGGTTATTTTATTGTTAAAATAAGCAAGAATAAGTCATTTTTAATTAAGGCATAAGTTTGCAACAAAGTATGAAACATGCTGACCATTGAACAAAAAGCACAATGTGTTCTTTGTACCATAAACTGAAATCACCAACTGCGGTACAATGCAAATTTAGACATGAGTTTGGACAAGACCCTCCTCACACTAACAGCATGAAGAGATGGTTTAAAAATTTCATGGAAACCGGCAGCATTTTGGATCACAAAAGATTGGGTAGGCCAAGCATTGATGTAGAGACTGTTGATGCTGTGTGTGTAGCATTTCATTGCAGCCCAAGGAAATCAGCTATTCCTCAAAGCACAGTTCACAAAGTTTTAGATAAACAACTTTGGCTCCATGCTTACAAGTTACAAATTGTTCAAGCTCTTAAGCCAGAGGATAACCCTCGCCAAGCAGCTTTTGCTGAAGAAATTCTTCAGAGCATTGATGATGACAATGAGTACCTTAACAGTGTGGTTTTTTCCAACAAAGCAACTTTTTATGTTTCTGGGAAAGTCAATAAGCATAACATTTGAATATGGGAATCAGAAAATCCTTGCAAGGTTGTAGAAAAAGAGACAGTCCCAAAATCAATGTTAAATGGTAAACATATTTTATACTTTGTTGCAACCTTATGCCGTTATTAAAAATGACTTATTCTTGCTTATTTTAACAATAAAATAACCTGTAAAAAATAACAAAAAAAACTTTATTGTGGTATAATTCACTGTCAAAAATTTAAAGTTTCTACCTTATGCAGTTTTTGAGATATTAAAATTTTAAATGTGTGAAAAACTTTATGGACACCCTGTATAATAAATTTTGTTGTGCTGTTTGGTGAGATGTGAGACTTTTTTGTTGTTTTCTGATTGCTAGTCTGGTATTGGGTACTTTATAACAAAATATTGCATATAATGTAAGCTTACAATATCCAATTGAACAGTATTAGCATTATTTGAATGAGATGTAGACAATAATAAACAAATTAAACTGCTTTCAGGTCGATTCAACAATCATCATCAGCGCAAGTACAAAATTTTGCTTTATGAGTTTAAGTTATGAGTCAAACTTCACAGAAAGTAAAAATTACAAGTCCAACTTCAAGTTGTGAAAAAGTTCAATTCAAACTTGAATTGTTTTAACAATGGCAACAAGTTTTTCCCTGCTTTGCTTCAGTAAATTAGCCAATATTTTTCTACAACAGTAAATATTCTTAGAAATGAAATGCACCACTTTGGCATAAGTTAACAAAATGTCTTAACACATGTTAAACATGCATAAGTTGCTATATCACACAAAATTTTGCATGATCACAAAAAATATTCAATGGCTAAAAGCTGCAAATGTGCAGATACAAGTGCTCTCAAGTAACCTGCAATTGCATATTAATTTTTTATGACCTAACAAACAAAAGAATCATGATTAGATTAAGGTTGTATGTTCAATCTTAGAAAATAGAACACTTACTTAAGTAGAAATCTGTATATTGCAAAACTCAGTGTATGCCAAAACTTGAAATTTCATGGATCGTAATATGTTGATAATGTATTAATCAGTGCATCTTACACCAAACTTATTAAGACACAATAACCCATTTAACCATAACTAGTGACACTGTCACTAAATAGGTAGAACCACCTTTTTAATAGAAAATGCAATCAACATAGTTGTGGTTAAAAACCTCCTTCTATTATACTGTTGTGTCCCTGGAAAAATCACTTAATTTAGCACTTTCATCTGCTTATTTAGAAGCCTTAATTTTCACTCAAATTTTCAAAATAGAAGAACTAAAAAATGAAATAAAAAGTTTCAAAACAGACAACAATATCTTAGCTGGTCCAAAATCAAGTTAGGGTAACTGCTTGATGGTTTAATCGAAATTTTTGTGAGAAAACCTCTGTCCTTTCAATGGGAACCCATCTTAAGCTTCATATTATGTAATTCAAAGAAGTGACATAAATACAAACTCCATTATTTCAATATACATTCAGACCCACTTAGAAACATTAAATCAGCAATTTTTTGCAACAATCAAATTAACATTATTATTTGCAAATTTTATCTATACAAATAAATTCAAAAACATCTATCATTTCACACAAATAAATCAAAACATTTAAAACAAAAAACTGCAGACTTTTATTCAAATAGCTGATTCAAATGACAGAAAAAGTTATCAAAAGACCACAAAAAATATTGCAAATTTTGAAAAGATTGTTTAAAGATGAAAGTGATAATTTTGTTTTGAATTTAGCACAAAACATCAGGCTGTTCAATTTGTTATTTACACAGTTCATTTCTTTTTCACACTTTATTATAAGGCAAAATGTTGACTTGGTTTCAAACTTGCCTAACTAATTCCCACTTAGTCTTGTGCATGGCAATTGATCTTTCAAAGCATTAAATAGGAATCATAAATTAAACAAAATTTAATTGTAATAATTTTATTCAAACTGTAATAAAAACACATAATTTGAAATAAATATAAAATAGCTAATAATTTTTCATAACCTTATTTAGCAAAAAACAAACAAAATATTTACTTTGCATGGCTGGAATTGAGAAGCACAAAGATTTTCACTGAAATTAGGTTCTTTGTTTCCACTACTATTTCCAGACGTAGATGTTGAGGGGTGTGTTGGTGTTAATGCTTCTAACACTCGTTTTAAAGTGACTTTGGGCATATTTTTCTTCCATTTAATTACATCACTAACATGAATACAAATAAAACTTAAAATATTAATTGAAACAGGCTAAATGAAGACATATAAAAAAACATTTATAATCAACTAGTCTAATTGATATTATTTTATTAAAAAAACATGACTACACTATAGGCACAAAAAAAGATTGAAAAACAAGAATTATCAAAATTTTGTGAGCTCTTATCAATAGAACAGTGCACTCAAAGAAGCAGCATCGGGCATTATGCATGCCAATCATCAGATGCTTAGAAATATATATGACTTGTGAGCAAAATTTTTGGACAAATGACTGGCAATTGAAAATGAAGATCTTTTTAACAAGTTGTAACAACTACGGTACCGTATATTTCTTTTTCTTTCAAATACATTTTTTCTACTTTGACTACATCTTGTAATGTTGGCATGTTTATTGCTTTTTTTTTAGGTTTGCTCACATTCAACTTACTGCAATATTCTACTTAAAATAATTACTGTATGGAGCTGAACATTAAAAAACTGATATATTATCTGTTGTAGAGTTGCAAAAAAACAATATTTCATTGAACAGTTTTACTGGCAGAGCACGGACAACCTGCGAATTTATTTTCGAAAACTGGCCAACAGGAGTAAAATTATGAAAAAAGCTTTAGGCTACAATCAGTGTATAGTCTAAAATCCTATTGGGTCGGTATGTATCACGTACATTTTAATATGACTTGCGCAAATTTTTCTGCAAATTAAACCGATTTCAAGAAATTTAATTGTTTCGGTTTTATTTATAGATATCCTAATTGTTTTTGTTTTTATTCATAGATATCCTATATATAACTTTCATTCATAGATAAGGAGTAATATAGGATGTCTATGGTTATATTAGTCACTGATTTCAGCCTTAACAACGTTGTTTGCAAAAGCTAATCCTATACTGTCTCAGTTACTGTAAACTCCAAGCCAATTCAGGCTGTTGTCAAAATGGTCGTCGTCGCCGTTGTCTGGAAAGGTATCCACTCCACGTCAGACACAAACAAGACTGCGGCCGAGGACTTATCCTTTTACTACCCCAGGCTGCTGTACTGCCTGGATCAGATGCTGGCAGTGATGTTGTTAAGCCAGCATCAAGTTTCGTCATCCAAAACTGTCAGACCTCGTGCTCCATGCGGTGCTCGATATATAAAGCACGCTGTTAGAACATGGTCTGCGGTTTGTTCAGAGGCACCACACTCGCAATTCGGTGAAGGACCGTAGCCGTACTTTTTTTTTAGAGAACACCATGATTTTAGGACAAAATTTGTTCTTGGTTCGAGAAACGCAGACAATTTTTTTGTCCTATCCGTAATGTGCTAGAAAATCATGATTTGGGCAAACGTCACAAAATTTGTGCAAAACTTCATTGCCCCCCAAATTTTTTTTGGCTGGTACGCCTATGAAGAACCGAGACCCCATTTGTGCATAAAATCGCCCAACACCAGTTCGCAGGCGGTTGAACTTAACCCAAGCTTCTCGGGGTAAGCCCATCCCAACAGGCCTGGCACCCGTCCCTGGCACAAAAGCATGGAGCCTGGAAGCATTTTCAAAATACTCCGTTTTCCATTTGTGGTTTGTCCATTCAGAAGCGCGGATGCCAAGTCTGGCAAGGTTGTTTAGAAGATTCCGCGCAGCTGGCACAAACGGGCGTCTGGATCTTAGTCTTACTTTGCGAGTATCTAAGAACCCATAAGAACCCACTTAAAAGACATACAATATGATCTGGGTCCAGAGATCCACGGTAAGCCAAGGAGAGTGTCCCTCCCATTCGGCGAAGCTCAGCCAGCTGGATGCCTGAGAATATGGTAAGTGGTCCGTTGGAGTGGGACGCAGGCATTCAGTGACTATATGCGCAAGGCGTCGTTCAAGATACTGTCGATGAGGCGAGTGTGAGCACTGCGATACCAGACTGGCGCACAGTACTCAGCTGTCGAGTAGACAAATGATGGCTATGCGTAGTGTTTTAGCACCAGCACGCCATCCCGAGTTTACAAGTCACCCAGCAGTGTGAGGCGCGAGATTAGTTTCTTGCACAATGCCACTAGATGATGACGAAACGTGAGCGATCTGTCCAGTTCTACCCCAAGATAAGTAGGGGTTGGACAGAACGGTAAAAGTCTGTCGTAAACTTTTAGCCACGCTTGGCCTCTCGGTTATTTAAGTGAAAGGCTGCCGTCACCGTCTTAGTGTGACTAAGCTTCAACCTCCAAGTCTGGATATTTGCTAAAAGTGTAGAAATGTCTTGGCTTAAAGTCCCCCTCAAATGCTTCCAGTTTCCAGAAGAGTGCAACAATGCTAAGTCATCAGCATAAGCAAACTTTCTAGAAATCATGAAAGGAAGATCGTACGTATAGATGTTAAATAGGAGATGAGCCAAGACCGATCCCTGAGGAACGCCGTTTTCAAGACGGCGTAGCCTGCTTTGCTTGCTGTCACCGGTAGTAAGGATAAAACTTTGATTTTCGACGAGCTATTCTGACCATGTGCTTATTCAGCAGAAGTCTTAGCAGCTTGCAGGTAAGACCACGGTGCCAGACAGTGTCATAAGCAGCTGTCAGATTGAGAAATACGGCACCGGCCTTCTTCTTCTTTGTCTCGAGAATCCTCAATGTTCTGGGTTAGCAGAACAACTTGATCTACGGTTGACTTCCCGCGTCGAAACCCAGCCTGCCCTTTAGGGAGCTGTGGATCAATTAATGGCTCAACGCGGGCGTAGATAAGCCTTTCAAGTATTTTGTAGGGGACACAGATCCGAGATATCGGTCGATAACTCTTTGAGTCTCCCACGGATTTCAGTTTGCTAAAATTTGCCTGCTTGGAATGATGAATAAACTGTTTGCTAAAGGTTGACTATTTCAGCATAAATCTAACCCAAATCAAGCAGATTTTCAGATTGATCCATACTTAAATTTCTTAAGGAGTCTTTCAACAATGGTGCAATAGGTTGTTTGGTTTTGGAAACTTTGATCGTCGTTGTCATCCCCCACGGGGATTTAGTTTTATGAATACAATAAAAAACAAAATTAGAAACCGCTTAGAAGAATGTTATTCAGATATGCTTATAAGAGTGAAAAGCTACCAATCATATGGAAATTTTATCAATTTAGATAGCGTAGGCCTTTATCAAGAGTGACTAAAAGCTAAAGTTGGAAGAGAAAAGCAAAAAGTGATAAGAACTAAACAAAAGCTTAAATGAAGGTAGTTAGCCATTAGTTATTTTTTCAACTTTTATTTCTTATTTTTATATATAATATCCTTGCTAAAGGCAATAATATAAGCTTTGCACACCGCGCAGAGAGTGCACATAACTTGCAAAAAATAGTGTGCACACAAACAAATTTTTGCGCACACATACAACTAAAAATTAGAAGAAACATTAGCGATAACCTTATTTTTTTAGAGATCACTTCATTTTAGTCAATAGTCTATCTATCTATCTATCTATCTATCTATCTATCTATCTATCTATCTATCTATCTATCTATCTATCTATCTATCTATCTATCTATCTATCTATCTATCTATCTATCTATCTATCTATCTATCTATCTATCTATCTATCTATCTATCTATCTATATATATATATCAGCGCCGTGTGGTCAGGGCTGCGTTGCATGACCAACGAACTTTTGCGCGATGATCTTTATTTTGTAACTTTATGAAGAACACAACTGTTTTGGGACGAAATTCGAGAAATGTGAGGGTAATCCGAGGAGAAGACCTTTTTTTTTTTTTTCAGAGAACACTATGTTTTTAGTACGAAAAGTGTAAAATCAGAGAGTGATTTCAAGTGATGACTTTTTTTTTCAGAGAACACTATGATTTTAGGACGAAAATTAGTCTATGTCTTAAAATCTCACGCAAAATTTTTTCTGCTACCCGTAAAATATTGCATGTCCTACCCATTAACTACCCATAAAATACCCAATTGCATGACCAGTTTTTGGCATACCAGTTGCATAATCAGTCTAAGAGGTCACCGCACGCCACTGCTATCTATGTATCTATCTGTCTATCTGTCTATTTTTCTATATATATACAAACATAGGTAAGTGCTTTCAATTTAGCGAATACAGTGCTCGATGATCAAAATCAGAGCAAAATTATAACACCACTACACTATGTTTTATCTTAATAAATATATAGGGGAGACCGGGGCTAGTTGGACCACGGGGTTAGTTGAAACATTGCTGTTTTTTGCTCCCTCAACATTTTCTAAAATATTTACTGATACTTAGTGATGTATAATATTGATTTACATCCGCCATGCTAATTTCAAATGGCTTGAAGCAAAAACGTAAGTAAGGTGTAAGATTTTTAAAATTTTACAGTTTGAAGTAAAATTAGATTGTCTTAGATAATTTAATTTAGAAATATGCTTGAAAAAGATACACAAAAGTTATTTACCATATGTTGACGGTAGATATAATGCTACAATAAAAAACAGAGCTAGTTAAATTTCTTAGTTATAATTACAGGAAAAGTAAAATTGTATTTCTCTGACACTACTGGGGTTAGTTGAAACTTTGCACAGAGGGCTAGTTGGAACATTTTTCACGTAACACTTTTAAGAATAATTTATACTTAACAATTGCTTTAAGATGTTATTTTTCATATCAGTTTAATCATTGCTATTTAGCATTCATATCTTTATGCTTTTTTGTTAATGTCAATTAATTGTAGTTATTTTATTATATTTAGTAAGTAATAGGTGTATTTCTTAGCTGAAAATATGCGTCAGTACAAACGTAAAACTCAACGGGGATTGACAACAAAAAATGTCATGCAAAAAGCCATGAAAGAGGTGTTGATTGATAAAAAGTTTTGCCGTACAGTGGCAAAAAAATATGATATTCCACATGTGACTTTGCGAAGATACTGTTTGAATTATCGCAAAGAAGCCGCTATCGTAAAAGATGATCATATAACAGAAGTATCGTTGAGAAAATATGGGTATTTCAATAATAGGTCAGTATTTAAGATTAGCCAAGAACTTCTTCTTGTGGAATATTTGCTTAAAGCATCCGCTTTATATTATGGACTTTCTACCAATGAAGTCAAATCTTTAGCATATGAATATGCTGCTAAAATTGGCTTGAAAATTCCAAACTCATGGGTTGCAGCAAAAAAGGCTGGAAGCGATTGGCTCTCTGGTTTTATGAAACGCCATACCAACTTAACGTTGAGAACGCCAGAAAGCACATCACTTAGTCGTGCTACTAGTTTCAACAGACATAATGTTAATGCTTTTTATGATAAATATGAATCGGTTTTGCAAAGGGATGGATTTACACCAGACAAGATTTGGAACGTTGATGAGACTGGCTGCACCACAGCACAGAAACCAAGAAAAATTATTGCTGCAACCGGTGGAAGCATGTCGGTGCTGTTGTTTCGGCAGAGAGAGGTCAACTTGTCACACTTTGTTGTGCTGTTAGTGCAACTGGAAACATGATCCCACCTATGCTTATATTTCCCAGAGTACACTGTAAAGAAAATTTTGTCAAGGGTGCTCCAACTGGTTCCATTGTAAGAGCTCATCCGAGTGGCTGGATGACATCGGAAAACTTTTTTTCCTGGATGAAACATTTTGTGTCACATGTTAGACTGAGTAATAAAGATAAAGTGCTGTTGCTATTGGACAACCACCACAGCCACGTCACTCTGGAAACTATTGACTATGCTAAAGGGCATGGTATCGTCTTGCTTTCATTTCCACTCCATTGCTCCCATAAACTGCAGCCACTTGATAGGGCAGTTTATGGGCCTTTCAAACGTTATTACAATAGCGCTTGTGATTGTTGGATGAAAGAAAATAGAAAAAAAACAATGACTATTTATGACATTCCTGATATGGTTAAAAAGGCTTTTCCTAGAGCATTCACACCCGTTAATATTCAATCAGGCTTCAAAATGGTTGGAATTTTTCCTTTTGACCGTGACATCTTTAGTGATTTAGAATTCCTGCCATCAGATGTTACTGATAGGTTTGTTCCTAGTGCAGGTACTGACAATCTTACCCAATTAAAACAGCAACAATTATTCAACGAGCAACCTCAAGTTTCGGAAAGACCTTCATCATCTACAAATCAATCTCTTTTAAATGTGACTCCTGAAAACATTCGACCATTCACCAAAGCAGCTCCAAGAAAAAGGAAGAGCTGTACAAATAGAGGGAAAACTAGAATTCTAACTGACACTCCTGAAAAAAATCAAATTATAACAAACGCTGAAAAAAGAACCACCCAAAAAATCTGTAAACACATAATAACTGCGTCGATTGAGTTTGGCTCTGAAGAAGCATCATCACTGCTTTTATCAGAAGAGGAGAATTGTTCGGATAATAGCAGAACCGAGGGCGAAGAATTGTCAAAGGTCACCAAACCTAGCGAAATCAAAGAAGAAAAATTTGCCCTGGTCCGACTGTGTGCAAAAAAAAGTGTACAATATTATGTCGGACAAGTGATTAATGTTTTTGAAGATGGTGATGTAACTTTCAGATTTTTAAAGCGATCCTATCACTTTGCATTGGTGAGTGAACGTCCCACCTTTATTTTTCCAGAAGACACTAATGATGCATCGGAATTCACACACAATTTAGAAGACATTGTCTTTAAACTGCCATTGAAAAAAGGGGGAACCAAACGTTGTCGGCAGAAGTTTGACTTTCCTGTTGATTTATCAAGTTACAACCCTCAATAGGTTGACTTATACCATAAGAACAGATTTTTATACTCTGCATACGGACAAATGATTTGTGTTTCAATTAACCCCATGCCGTGTTTCAACAAGCCCCGCATAAGGGGTTAGTTGGAACAAGTAACGTACGTTTATTTGAATGTAATTTGTAAATAAACCTCTTGCAATTTTTGGTCAATCTTTTGTGATATATTGTGCAACATAATGGTCATTATGCCAGACTATCTTAAAATCTTTCTCATCAATTTCAAACCCTACAATTTTAATTTTTCTAAATTTTGTTCTAACTAACCCCGGTCTCCCCTACAGTATTTATATATATCAAAATTAAATAAAAACCTGTAATGAATTTATCTCTGATTTAAAAGTGTGTCACTTAGACAAAAAGTTTTGAAAGCACTGCAGTACCCCTGCAGACCCCTGCACACCCCCTCAAGCGGGTATACTTTAAAAATTTTGGTGTTAAAAAGAACAGATCTAGAATAGACCAGTGCTTTTCAAACTTTTTTTTTTAATGCGGCACAATAGTAAATTCTGAGTTTGCCTGCGGCACACTTATTTTATGAAGGCGAAAGCCTACTTAATACATTCTTTAAGTTTACATTTAGTTTACAAAAAAAAGGTCTTCACTTCGATTTGATCTTATATTTCGCTATTTTTCTCCCAAAATTCTGGTGACCTCTAAAAAAACATGTACAGCAAAAAGAAACTATATGCGGTATTTTTTAGGCGGGGCTCCTAAAAAAAAAGGGGGGCCCGAGGCAACTGCCTCATTTGCCTCACCCAATATCCACCACTGACTCTATGGCTTTCTGTCAAAACACGAAAATTTCGCGGCACACTTTAATCCTTTTCACGGCACACAGTTTGGGAAACCCTGGTCTAGACTATGATGATTATTTTTAACTTCGTCAAACTATATGTAGAGGGATGCACAACCTTTTGGCTGTTGCCGGTTACATGACAGAGTTAATTTTAACAAAGCTCCGCTACAGTAAGTTCTGGTAATTAGTTAATGACATTATATATTATAAATGTATAAAACCATAGGTTTTATCGATAATATGCTTTTTATTCCAGCCAAAATAGTAAGAAACATCAACATTTTTCGTCGATTGAATTTATTCATTTACAATTCGTAAAACATAAGATTTTTTGATCTTGTATGCTCGCAGACAAACTTACAAAATTATTTAAGCTAGACTACTATTGCATACTAAGCTGCAAGCAAAATTGTATTGTCGACAACTTCAATTAAAGGTGAACCATGGTTGTATTATTTAAAAAAGGGAGAAATTTAATCAAGTTAAAATTTGTAATGAATGAACTGCGTGAGCGTGACGTAGCCTATGTGCGGGGCTATATCTATTATCCAAGGCTGCATGCGGTCGTACAGCCGCCAGTTGTGCATCGTTAGGTATACCATATTTTTGAAGGGGCAAACTGGGACGCTCTTTACTTTGAATCAGTCTCTCATTTTTGAATTTCATCCTTAAAAGCAGTGTTCTTTAAAAAAAAGGTTCTTCACTTTCACTCTGTCTCAGATTTCAGAATTTTCTTTAAAAACTAGTGATCTCGGAAAAAAACAATAAAAAATGCACGTGGAATCTGTCTTCAATTTCTGGCGGGATTTTTGCCAAAAGAGGCGGGACAGAGCCTTAAAAATCGGGACTGTCCTGCCAAAATCGGGACGTATGGTAAGCTTATGCATCGTTGACTTAGTGGATTAATGATTTGGATCATTTAGATCAGGGTGGTCCAACTTCTGCACTCTTGTGGGCCACTTTTCAAAATTATTCGAGTTTGCGGGCCTCAGTCGGCTAAAAATTCCTATTTTCGTTCCAAAATCAGGGTGTTCTCTAAAAAAAAAAAAAAAAAGGTCTTCACTTGGAATCGGTCTCCAAAATTCCTATTTTGGCGCAAAATCATAGCGTTCTCCAAAAAAAAATTACGGCTGCTGCTTCTGATCGACAAGACTTGTGCAAAATTGATATGCGGCATGCGGCCCGCGAGCCCGTAGTTGGACCACGCTGTTATAGAAGATTGCCGCTACTTATGATCGACAAGACTTGAATTGTGCAAAATTGTTCCGCGGGCCTGTAGTTGGACCACGCTGATTTAGATGACCATTTAAGGCCCGTTTCCACTACGAGCGTGGTAAAGAGAATTCTTTGTTTCTTTAATTGATCTTCGATTGAAGCGAGCGGTTAAAATTGAAGCGAGCGCAAAAAAAAAATCAATAAAACAAACAAAGAATGCTCCTTTCCACGCTCGTAGTGAAAACAGGCCTTTAATTACAATTACTTGCTGTCACGACAAACCTCAATTTAAATTTTTCATTTCAACCCACAAAAAATCAAATTCAATTCAGTTCTTTATTTTCACTCCGCCTTAGTATTAATAATAAATAAAAATATATTTTTAAGTGAAATGCGAGCGGAACAGAGAAAGGAAGAAGGAACAAAGCGTTTAAGGTATTTGTATTAATAGAAAGACTTGCATGGTTGCTACGTCTTATTTATCATATTTGCGTGTAAGTTGCCAGTCCAAAGGGGATCTAATAAGTGAATACACACACCCGTAGGCCAATAAACAAATTTAAAATCTTAGTTGTCTCTAATGTAAAATAACTCCTATATTTAATTTCAAAAATAAGATTACAAACAATTGTTGCTTGGATTTTTGAGGCTTGCAAAATCATGTCTACACATTCTTTCAATTTCGCTAAAATAAAAAGAGTTAGTTTTGTAATAGAGACCTAAATAGGCTAGCTTGCGGATGAATTGATTTAGTCTTTAATTTTTTAAAACCTGTACCAGAAATATCCTGGACTTAAAAAATTATGGGTATGCAACAGTTTACAATCCTCTTCTTACTAAAATTTGAAAACAGTCTGATTTTTTCGGCACGGAGTTTGGTTTAAGGCATAAAATACATTTGCAAAATGTTTTCTGTCAAAAGAAAATTCTTTTATACCAAAATGGTTTATACAGGGTGGGCCGTAAATAACGCACCAAAGCATATAAAACAATTCTTATTCATATAAAACAATTCTTATAAAACAATGCTTATTCATTTGTGATTGTACCAGCGTGTACGTGTTTCTCTGTTCATTTGTTAAGTCTTGCTTTAATAAAAACGTGTGTTATTATTATCAGTATTGTTTAATATGCTTTGGTGCGTTATTTACGGCCCACCCTGTATTTTAATTTGTTGCACACCAGATTCAATCATAAAGTTTTTTTTTATGGGGTACAATTGGTTGTTTCAATGCATTTAACTGGTAAATTGATTTTTTGGGCACGAAAAAGATATTCAGATACATAACAAAAGCTTATGTATTTTAATCAGTTATATAGGTATGTTTAGAGTTCTTGGTAAAATTGTGCAAACAATGATTCGGGAAATAATTGCATAAAATTCAGGCAAAATTGTTTCTCCTCCTTCCTTAAATCATTTGGTTTGGTACACTTAATAGAAATAAAACTGTTCACACGTTATTTTGATTGGTTTATGTTTTACATGTAATGTTGCAAATTCGTTGTTTATCTTCACCTTACTTTATCTCATTTCATCACACATTATCTTATTTTTTTTTTTATTTCACGTTGTATTCTTTAAATTTGTTTTGTTTAGCCTTATCGTCGTTTTAAAGGGCATCACTCCGCATCAAATACAAAGCAGAACTGAGACCGAAGATTTATCCCTTTTAATACCCCAAGCTGCTGTACTCCTCGGATCAGATGTTGAGGTGATGGTGCTTCGCCAGCATCGGGTTTTGTTCGACGCCTGAAAGTATGGATAGATAGTTCGTTGGAGTGAGACACAGGCATCCAGTGATAATGGGCAAGACGTCATTCAGCAACCCTGTCTATGAAGCGAGTGTAAGCGCAGCGACATTAGCCTGATGCGTGGACTAGAGACAGAGCAGTTTGTTTGTTTAGCCAAAAGTTTTATAAATAGCAAAGCTAATTGAAACATTGATAAAGACTCTTGTATGAAAATGTTAGGCCAAGTAAATTTATTAAACGATTTGTCATAGTCTGCTTTTTGATATTTGTTTGTGTCATGGTTTTGATTGTATCACGTGATATTCCGGTTTTTGCTCCGACTTTTGAGTTTTGTACTCACGATTCTCTCAGTTAGAAAATCTTTGATTACAATTCGAAATCATTGATTTTATCCTGAAGGAATCACCTATATCAAGGAACACCGCGGACTGACTATAAGGAAAGGACGCGGAAAAACGAAACAGCATCATCACCAATCGTTTTGTCAAAAAGTCTCATTTTAATAATTTCCAACTGTGAAAATGACGAGCAGGTTAATTTGCGCAAAATACAATCATTGGAATAAATTTTTAAAATTGGCTATCCTATTCAATAAAAAGTACGGTGGATCAAATAAGGTATATCAGTGAAAAAGTGAATAAATGAATAGAAGTATGTCTTTCTCAGCCAATATTACAGTACTTAGGTATGCATTTACGTTTAATCAGCAGAAAAAGTAAATTATTTCTGTAAAAAAAAAGTATTAGCTTAACGTATGTAAAATAGCATTACATTATTCAAACATATTGCCTTCACAGGTAAATAACAATTCAACTTCTACAAAATCACGCCGTATCAGGCAAGCCAAGAAAACAGTTGGATTCATCTCTTATTAACACTTGCAATGAGGCAATTCACGAAACAAACAAACAAAAAAAAAAAAACTCAATCTTATTCAATTCAAACGGTAAGTGGCATTTTGTTAAATTAGATTAAATAAAGACAGTGCAAAACAGAACTTGAAGAGATTTTTTAACTGTGGCCTAACTACTAAACATTTCATTTACCAAGTAAAATGAAGTTAGTGTGAATTAAGTTTTGGGTTAACGCTGACAACAAGGACGACTGGCGTTATACGAAGTACCCACTACCACCCAGACTGATTTTACTGGAACGGACATAAATGTTGCGAAAATCTACGAGGCTAAAATATTTCGTTAAAAATTAGTCAAAAAAACGTATTTTTAGTAAAGCGAAATATCTTTTTACATTTTTCACGTGGAAAAAGAGAATCTTCTAGACCAGAAAGCAAAATTAAAACATCATCATCATTTATTTATCCTCCTGAATCGTAATACAACGTCAGGAGCCTTAAACTTATGGCAATCGTCAAGTGATTACCCTAACCTACTTCCGGATAAACAAAGATTTTTTTGTCCAGTTAAAATTTTCTATTTTTTTAAAAATACTACAGTGTAATATGAATGAAGTTTAAAGCTGCTAACTAAGACAACCAAGTAGAGGAAAGTGCCGGGAAGTGTCTTTCACATTGAGACAACAGTGTGACGAGGTTAAGTGTTAACCGAGATTATGTCGATCACAGCTGCAATTTAAACGGCTTTCAAATCTACACAAGCTAAATTTAAAAACGTAAAAGCACATTCTAGAAACAAACCGAAGGAGTAAAGCATTGTACTTTGTCTGAATAAAAAGAATCGCCAGCGTTTAATCTTCTGTTATTTTGAAGACATTGGTTATTGTTTTTAAAAAACGCTGATGATGACTATTGTAAAAAAATTTGTTATTTTGCGGGAAGACTTTTTTACGGCTGAAGAGTGATAAAAACCGAATATCTTGTCTAAAGTTTTTGTACATGTACATGGGAAAGAAGCTATTTGCTTGGTTTTAAATTTAAATGCAGCAGACCGAGAGTGAAGTGCAAGATTTTAGGCGCAATTTCTAAACGAGCAAATAAAACAGAAAACTTCAAAAGCATCAAAATCGAATTCTGGAAGGCAGTCAAAACAGTTAAAAATCATTTTACTTCTACACAACTAGATAAACTAAACAAAAAAGAATGCTATCAGGGGAAAATCAAAATTAAGTTTAAAAAAGCAGAGTGGTTAAGCTTTTTCATGGCTGAGACCACTTCAAAAAATCAAAAGCGCGCGGGATGGTTTGCCAGAAACAGGCGATTTAAATTTAGTCAGTTATAAGTAGAAAAAGGCCATTAAGGCCTAACTACCGGCATCTAATAATTTGAATTCATCATATATAATTCTTTACATAAGTAATTAAAATCGAATTAAACTTAATTCTGGGTAAGTTCTAAAATCTTTGAAACTGTTTTGAGGGTGGAATGCGGCTCATGAATCCTTGTTTGGCCCACACCATTCTTAAAATTATAATAAATACGAAAAGCTAAAAAACAACAAAAAAACGCTTACTTTATAATTATAGAAAATTATTTTACGGTCTACATTTTGTGGCAAATATTCCAAACGTTTACCAACATTTTCATACAATGCCAAAGACTTATTGAACTCAGCACCGGCGTAAGCTTAACGAAGACCCGCTTTAAAAACTGAATTGGGGCCAGGATGAAGTTTTTGCTTGAAAAGTAAGTAAAGACCATAAAACATTTCTTTATTGCGCTACAGTTTTCGTTTGTTGAAAGTGACTTAAAGTGCGCCCTTCTTTCGGAGGTTTTTAAAGCTCCTCAATGTGGGTGGTTATGCTGGCCCTGATTGAACAGTGTAAAAGGCTTTAAACAATAAGTTTAAACTATTACTCATAACATACTTTACATACAAAATAATTTAGTGCGAACAAATCATCACGAACATGAACAGATAAAAAAATACGACAGAGAATTCGGAAAAACTCACGTGATTACAACGCTTCCTTGAACTTTTCTCTCAATAGCTTTGGCACTGGATTAGCAACTTTGGCAGGCTACAACTATTGATTTCGCACTATCTAATTAAATTAGTATAACGCTTACTAACAATCAACAGCGGTAGACTGATAATATGAAAACGAAATCAATTCAAGCAGTCGAAGAGAGAGGCGTGGCTGCGAATCGTACCGAGTTCTTTTTGATCGGTTCGAACTGTTCCGTCAGAATTTCTTCTGAGGGCATTGTAGATGGTTGAGCGAAATGTTTTTTCTTTTGTATTCTCATTTCGCGGTCAATTGCGTTGCGATCAAGAAATAATTTGCTCCACACATCAAAGTCGATTTCACTTTTGTTCGATTTTCCAGCCAGTCGTAGTCTGATTATAAGTAAAAAAGAGAAAATTAAGATTGCTTTAAATTTATAAATTAGGATACACAAAGAGAACTTTTAATACTGGAAAAAAGGTTAAATCTTTAAAAGGTCATAAGCATGTTTTTAATGTTACAGACTCAACTTTTAGGGAAGTTAATTTACCGTATATACTTGTGTATAAGTCGAGGTCATGCATGAATGGATGTATATTTTAAGACCAAAATTTGCGTCATTTTAGGTATTAGCTGTGTATAAGTCGACCGTAGATTCCAGGCACCGTCGACTTATGCACAGGTAATACCTAAAACGACGCAATTTTTTATCTTAAAATAAACATCAATTTTTTTTCATCTTTATATTTATCCTCCTGACTCGCAGGAAAGCGACGGAGGCGCTAATACATTGGGTAGGCAATTACCTCGACCTGCTTCCGGAGATGCCAAGGTATTGCTGTCCGCTTGAAATTTAATAGAGATATGACTGATGACTGATTTAGAACTACTTGCCAGGACCACCAAGCAGGGGAATGTGCCGTAAAGTGTCTCTCCCAAGGACACAACAGAATGGCGCGAATGGGTTTTGAACCGAGACCGTGTTGGTCACGAGCCCGGCGCTTTAATTACTCGACCACGCTGCCGACGACATTTATACATGACCTCGACTTATGCACAAGTATATACAGTATACAGGACAATAACTTATCATAAATTTAAAAAGAAATAAGTAAGCGTCGGTTTGAATCTTATCGACAGCACAAATAATACAAAAAAAAAATTATTTTAATTGAAAATACAACAGATTCAATTTTAATTTTTAAGCACTTAAAAAAATGTTCCGTTTCGGTTAGTTTTCTTTTAAATTAACGTTAATGCTTCAAAACGGAAGTTCAGAGAGAATTAAAGTCAAAGTGGTTGATGCAAACGTAACAGCAATTTTAAAAAACAGATTTTATAATAATTTGAAGGAAACAAATGACAAGCAATGGCCGTTAAAACTTTATTATTCACAGTTTTTACAGTTGCAACAAAGCATCGAAAACGCTTTGCTGCTTATAAGTTCCTTTTTCGTTTTAATCGCCGTTTACAACCCGTCTCTTAATCAAACATAACCCACTTTCCGTTTGGCCGATCTGGGCCTTCCTTGTTTTGCAGAGACAGTGAGAGCCAGGACAAATGTTTATTACCGTATCGTCCGAGGGGAACAAGAGGCTTCGGCGGCAATTTGCGGTCGTGTAGCAGCTTTTTTGAAGGAACAACACCCATCTCACAACGAAGAACGACCTAAAAATATTTGGTTCTATCCACACCCTACTGTCTGTAATCAAGATAACAAACACAAAAACCGAGGGGTTTTAATTTTTTGACGGGATGATTCTCCGTTTTCATAGCAGCCTTCATCGATATTGTTGTGTCGTTGAACCAGTTAAAATACATCATCTGCGACTAGTTAGTGACGAGATGCTTTGTTAAAAGTCTGTTTGGGTTGGTGATCACTAAGTTGCGTGTTCGACCCGCATTTAAAACGTTGTTATTGCAATCTTGAGAAAGACAATTTATCAAAGCTATACTGCGCCGAATTGACAACAAATCAAAATGAAAGTCGAATTGAGCTTAATTTGAAATGGGCGGCAATTCTCAGAACCTTCGAAAGCAGGTCGAGGTGATCGCTTGACGGTTGCTTTAAATCTACATAAGGTAAACCAGGAAAAACAAAATGTTAAATCAAAGATAATATATTGGATGATGATAATTTTAGATGCGCAGAAGTGCATTTTAAACAGCAACAAGATTTTACGGAGTCTTGTTTGATATTAACAAAATCAGCTCTAAAACCATTAAATCGGAGTAAATGAAAAACTTTTATTTACATCTTGCAGTCATGTTTAAAAAAGAGGTGGGCAAACTACGGCCCGCGAAGGCTTTCAACAAATAATCAAAAAAATTATTAATTTGTTTTTTGTCTTCAAGCAAATTCTTGGTCATTGCTTTTAGAGATCACTGATTTTTAGGTACGAAAATCAAGAAATGCAAGGTAGAATCAAAGTGAAGACCTTTTTTTGGGATCACTTCATTTCGGGCTCGAAAATTAAAAAATTCGAGACAGATTCAAAGTAAAGACTTTTTTTTAGACATCACTATAGTGTGGCCCCCAAACAAATTCAACTTCAGAATGCGGCCCGAGAGCTAAAAATTTTGCCCACCCCTGTTTTATAAATACGCAGTTGAATCTCACTCCGGATAAAAATGCAAATATTGCTCGTAACAAATTGAAGATTTTTCTTCAATTGGGTCTTTCTTACTAAAAATTTTGTTGACAACCATTAGCAACTACAGCCGAAACTTTATTTCACAATTTTTTCCCCAATGATCAAATCATTAAGTTAAGAATTGCTTCTGGTATAGGCTTATAATCGTAATTGTTGTGTGACTAGTCTGAGAAGCTCAACAGTTAATTTGGCTTCAAACAAGAAACAGAAAATTTTTATTTAACTTTTCCCAATTTTCATATGAGGTCGCTATTCCTCGCTGGTCTTTTTCATCTTTTCTTATCAATCACTTGACTTTCTCAAAATCCCTTTTCTTCATCTTTCCTTAACTTGTCTTTCTATCTAAACTTTGGTCTTCCTCTTCATCTTTGCCTTTCCATTTCCATAGTTATTGCTCTTCTTTCTCCATGAATTTCCATCTCTTCTCCTTACATTCCCATACAAATTCAATCTTCTTTCTTGCATCTTAGTGCTTATTTAAACAATTTTTTTAACGTTGAGCACCTTTCGAAAACTGACTGCTCTTGGCCATTCTTTCATTTAGCCTTATAGCTTATGTAAAAACTAAATTCTTGACGATAATTACTGTTATCTTCTCGATAAACATTGAATAAATAATATTTTTAAAAAAATTGTACAGAAAAATTAAGGTTTAAAAAATTATAATTATTAACTCTTCTTGCTCCCTTATATATTTACAATTAATCATTCAATTGCATTTAAAATTATATTTGTTAAAGAGTATAAAAATTATTTCAAAATTTGTAGTTAGAAGAAGAAGTGAGCTTTCGAAACAGAAAAAATTTTCGGGAAAAATGGTTCGTTTAACAAACAAAACAAATGACGAAGCATTTCCCAAAACTTCGCCTATCAAAGCTTAAATGTTTCGTATTTACCTTCTCTTCGTCTAGTTTCTGGCGTTCAAACTTCAACAAAGGGTCATCGAGTCGAGGCACCATAGCCTGCAAAGCGAATGCACTGTGGGGGTTGTGGATCACAAACGGGTCATACTCTTGTGGACAAAAGGCGTCGAGAAAAACGTCTTTCTGCAAAGGCGAAAGAAAAAAGTCAAAGGATCAAGTGAAAACAAAAGGAAAAACTGGAGCAAGAATAAACTTTCCCTGACAGAAGGCGAAATAAAAGTAGCTTTTTCAAACTTGCCGACGATTGTGTTCTTTGTTTCCATTGTACTCATTCCAACACTTGATACGAGACTGGCAATCATCGAAAACAATGATAAATTACTACTTCATGATTTAATTAATGTTTCAAGCTATAGTTTGTATCGAATACCGGCATCG
This sequence comes from Diplosoma virens, assembly GCA_963680785.1. NCBI lineage: Eukaryota > Metazoa > Chordata > Ascidiacea > Aplousobranchia > Didemnidae > Diplosoma > Diplosoma virens. The sequence goes on along the minus strand of OY796881.1, from coordinate 44,813,355 downwards.
ATCTTATTTCACTCGACGAATTCCAACACTTTGAAAGAAGGAAAGACGCACAAAGTTTTTTCTCGGAATCAAAATTGCGCGATCAATTTAAACAATGGTTTATAAACTCCCAGATTCGTGATTTATTTCGCAATAGTTAAAGCAGTGTTTCTCAAGCCTTTTTTTCTGCGACCCAAAATCGCTAAAAATACGTAACGATTTGCAAAGATGACTGCGACCCAAATAAATTTGACTGAGCGTAGTGAAAACGTAGTGATCTCTAAAAAAAAAAAAAAAAAAAGTCTTCACCTTGAATCTGTTTCTGATTTCTTGATTGTCATCTCAAGAATCTAGTGTTCTCTAAAAAAAAAAAAAGGTCTTCATCTTGAATCTGATTCCGATTTCTTCATTTTCCTCTTAAATTCGTAATGACATCTCAAGAAGGTTCTTCACTTCTCAAATCTTGTGCGCGCAGATCTTTTTCTTTTACGTGCGGTAATTTACAAAGCTTCGCGACCCATCCGCATAGCCTTGGCGACCCACTTTTGGGTCGCGACCCATGGTTTGAGAAACATTGAGTTAAAGGAACAGAAAGCATTTAACGAATTTGTAGTTTTACATCAAACACGGACAATACGTTAATTACATTTTTTTATGCTCACTTCACTATTGAAAATATAATACTATTGAAAATGTGACCGAAAATAAACAAATCATAGTCAAAACGCCAAGTTTTTTAAATAACTTTTCGGATTGGACTCCATGTGTAAGGTTTAAGTCTAAATTATGAGTTAAGCAGATTTGAAACTAATAACTCACTTTGATATTCTTGTAACGGATGTAGTTCGAAAATTCTTTTCTTCGCTGGGAATCAAATAAAGAATACTTCTCTTCCATCACTTTTTCAATTTCTTTCCGTAGCGGAATATAAACTCGTTCCTGCCACTTCCGGTACAGAATTTCTTTTTTTCGAAGGCGTAGAAGATCCTGCTCTTCTAAAAACTCTCCAATGCCCTGAAGTTAAAAAAAAAAAGAATAAATGAATTTCGATTGTAAAAATTAAGTAGAATAGCAAAGGAGGAAAGAGAGTCACCTTGACAAAATTTTCTTCGTTGGAAAGAACTCTTTCGTAAATCTGCTGTACTGCGCTAGACGCAGCGCTGTTTTTGTCTCGAATATTCGACAACGTTTTAACGTTGATCCACTCCTATAAAAAAATAAACAATTTTTGTCGTGACGGTCAGACAAATCATCAACGAAATCATATAAATCAGGGATGGCAAACCTTTTTCACAGAACGGGTCAAAAATTGATAATTTTCAAAATTACCATTAAGTGAGCCATTGGCTTTAATCAATTTTGGACAAAATTCCAGGTGAAAACAAAAAAAAGAAAAAAAAATCTTCACTTTTGATCAGCATCGGAAACTTTTATTTTTGGCCAAGGTGAAGACTAAAAAACAAAAGAAAACGTCTTCACGTCCAATCCGTCCTAAATTGCCAGAATTTTTCCGAAAATGCCAGAAATTTTGAAACATATAAGGGTCATTGAATTTCAACTAGTGGGTCAGTGGTTCGCCATCTCTGATATAAATCATTCCTTCACCTGAATCGCAGGCAATGTTAGAGCAACCGCCCAGTGATGTAATCGGCCTTTCAAAATGCCAAATATTACTGTATCCGGTAAAAATTTCTTTTTTTTTAATCATTTATCAAGTGATATGACTAAAGCCGCTTGTTAAGACTGTTGTGCAGAGGAAAATGCCGTCAAGTGTTTTACTCACAACATGTCTAGGTACCAATTGAACCAGACCGTATCGATCACGGTCGCCATAAATAAAACGCTTTTAATAGCTCAACCATGCTGCAATTAAACCTTTTCAACTCCGATCGGTGTTAAAAGATTTAACTTAAATTCCAAGGTTGATCGTAATTTTCTCCCAGGACTCCAGCGCGATCATTTGCAGCACGTTTCGAATGTTTAATGACTTACAAAGCAACTACAAAAATTGTTTAAAATGGAGTAATTGCAACATTTTATCAGAGCCTGATCGCACTAAAAAAACAGTCAGGAACAAAAGAAACATCATACAAGCACCGCCCACAAACTAACACGTCGTTACGTCTTTTATTGAGAAATCATTTAAAGTACACTGTAGGAATGTCAAACTCGCGGCCCTCGGAGCCCTCCAATGCGGCCCTCAAGCATCTATCAATAATTGTCATATTTTGTATAGTTTTTATCTGAAAGTAATACATTTTTAAACAAGCAAAGACACGTGATAACTACACCTTGACCTCACAAAAAATAACAACACCTCGTCCGGATCATAAATTACGTCGCAATATATGTTGCAAACTACACCTAACTAAAAACTATGCTATAAAAATAGATCAAAAATTGCATGCGGCCCTCGGCACAATTTCCAACATGCAATGTGGCTCCCGGAAGCCCGCGAGTTTGACAACCCTGCTGTAGAGCGTAAAACAACACTTAATGCATTCCTCAATTTGACATCAAGTGGTTAGAATATTTTTTTTTTCCTTTTTCCAATTGGTATTGACCTTGTTGCTTTTCTGTTTTAAACAAAACACGACAGTATGTGAGCAGCATGACCTTATTGAAGAACTTGCGGTAAAGAGTCTGAGGTATCACTAGGGTTTAAAAGTAACCGAAAAATATCAAACCGGTTAATAATCGTCTAAAAGTTTCAAAATCGGCTAATACCCATTACCCAAATTATAGAACTGTTAACTGCCAAGACAAATAAAAAATTTTTGCATCTTCATACGTGTTTATTAAATTTAAAAAAGCAACATTTCTATAATAACTTGATTTTTAAGAATAAAGAGAAACTAATTCTTAAAAATAATTTGAGCCTATCTAATTTTAATTTGAAAAAAAATTTTTGAAATTAAAAAAAAACATGTAATCTATATTTTCACCACAATTAAACTCAATTTTTATTTTCAAAATTTACCCTTAAGAAATATAACGAATCAATTGTGAATTTACAAAAATTTGGGTACTGGTTAAATATGCAGTCTACCTGACATATGTGGTCTACGATCTGGTTGAGTATGCAGTCTACGATCCTTATGCAGTCTATCTGTCTGATTTAGTATGAATGATATAAAAAAAGAACGAAGTTTAAATTACCAAATCTGATACATACTGATGATCTGATCTGGCTTAAATTACAGATCGTCTCTTTGGGGCTGGAAGCTCCGCGGTTCGCCGCTGGGTCAGGTAGGCCCCGGAACGTCTCTCGGAGCTTGGCTGGTTACCTTGCAATGCGTAGTTTGAAGTTTCTCGGGACTTCTTAGCGGGGCTCAAGGCCTTGCTTTTGATTGACTGGACTGGGCTGGAAGCCGTGGGCTATCAGTATCACACAAGTGGGAACAGTGTGATACCGATAGCCCTGGAAGAGAAAGGCAAAAGAACAACCGGGGCCGGAGGCCCGATTATGTGAATGACCAGGCCGAGGGCCTTGGTACGATTGCCGAAAGGCACGCGAACCAAGAAGAACGTCAAAGCGCGAAATGAGGCGGTTAAGTTCCCGGCTGGAACTAGATCAACGGTCGGGCACCGGGATGATTATGCACCGTCGGGTGGAGTTTGTCCCAAGCTCGCAGATGACCTAGCCAAATGCCTCGTTCAAGAATTAATCATAGTTGATACCGAATAGACATGAAGGATATTATCTTGGCCCGCCGTTGCCACAAGACGGCGGGTTGCACCTGAGCATTCTTGAAGCCGCCCAGATAGCAGCCCAGGAGACTTCCTACGGTCCGAATTAGCTTCACCCTTAACAGGGCTGCTGAGCTCTCACCGGGAGAGCCCCTTCTGGTTCTGGCACCTGTTCCTAGCTAGATCTTAACGGGTCGCGGCAGTTCAAAGCTTTGAAACGACACCAGCCAGGTGCTGGGGCCATCCCCATCCAGGACCATCCACACGACAAAGTCCAGACCTCAAGAGACTGCATTCTTAAATAACCGTTAATCAGCAGGTTTTTTGATAGATGGTAGACCGCATATTTAACAAGAAATTTGTTTGTACGCTGCATACTTAACCAGAACCAACATTTGTTCTCCATTTCCTTGCAATTAAACCAGTAGTTAAGAAAGCTTACTCAGCCTCAACATTAGTTGCTTTCATTGTTAACATGCAATTGTACAGTTTTCATACAGTTTTACTTCTTGTTAATGCACTTCTAAGTGTTATAGCTCATTCAAAATATTTACACTCTTAACAGTTAGTTAAAGTTTGATTGCTAAAATATTGACAACCGATTGACAAGTAAAACAAAATCTTTCTACGTCGAAAATTATAGCAAGCACTTGAAGTCGAAAGGCTTAGAATTGTGCAACACTACTTGGTTTCTTTTGAATAATAATTAGTATTAATTAAAAAATAGAGAAGCTATTTGAGACAGGAGAAAACTTCCGAAGAAAAAGTCAATATAAATAAAATAAAAAATTTTTTAGTGGCGAGAAAGTAATGCAAAAATTAATCACTAAGTATCCATGTGCAATCTGTGGAAAATGTGTTAGAGTCAGTTCCATCCAATGCAGAAAATGCATAAAATGGTTGTACAAGAAGTGAGAGGAATAAGAAAGGAAAGGGAGCCTGGCAAAGGTAAACACGTTTGAGGGCAAATTGTGCAAAACAAACTAAATCGCTGCAGATTCGCTAAAAACTGTAAACATGGCAGGAGAACTAATTAAAAAAGTAGAAAAGTTTTGCTAGCTTGGGGATGTTTTGTGAACAGAAGGTGAAGTTGAAGAAGCAATGACTGCAAGAATAAGAGCTGGGAAGAAAGAGATACAAGAATGTTACAGGTGTCATCGTCGTCGTTACAGGTGTGTTATGCAAGAAAGGTTTTTTTGATAAAATTGAAGAGGCTTGTATATAAAATGTATATTAGGACTGCAATGAATTGTGGAGCAGAGTGCTGGCCAATAAAGGTAAACGATGTAAGGAGAGTGGAGTCAATTCAAATAAAAATGAATGATATGTGGCTAGACACTGAAGGATAGAGTAACACACAATTTGATACTTACAATGAGTACTGCCATTGAACCATTGAAAACCATAGAAAGTTATCAACCATTGAAAGAATTTTTGAGAATTCAAAGATGAAGATGGTTTGGGCATATTGAAGAGATGAGCAAAGAAAAAGCTTCAGTGATGGCTATGACAATTATGGTAGAAGGTAAAAAGAAAGAAAAATTTAAAAAACAATGGATGAAAATGGTTGAAGAAGACATAAAGAGAAGAGGGTTGTGACAGAAATAGGCAAAGAAAAGAGTGGAGGCACAGCTGTAAACAGCTAGCCCTTGCCAGCAGGGAAAAGACATTGTGCCCCTTATTTCAAGACAAAATAAATGATGAAGATGATTGGTATTAATTTCCAAGCAGACTCTTAAAGAAAAATTGTAATATAATATAATATATTAGGCTTTGATAAGTTGAAAATTGGAAAGGGGTTAACTATGTTTTTTTTACATTTATTAAATTAACAATTGATCAGCTAATTATTTTTGGTGACTGATTGTAGGTAATAACTGACTATTCTTGGCCAGTTTTAAACCTTAGATATCACTCAGATAGACTAAGGATTGAATTCATGTCCATCTGCACACAAACCAAAGGGTTTGCCCAGTTAGCTATTCCACTTGCTATTTGCCAGTCTTAGTAATAAAAAGGTATACTAGTGGTGCATGTCAAACTTGAACAAGTGATTACACAATTGCAATATTTAAAAGTCGGCAGCATGGCTGAGAAACTAGGAGAACTGTTTTAATGGCAATTGCAATCAACACAGCCTTAGTTCCAATTCTGCTTTTTTCATGCTGCATGTCCTTACAAAACACTTTAATGCACTTTCCTCATTGAGGTACTAACAAGTAGTTATAAATTACAATTATATCACTTAACAAAAACTAAAAAAGCAGATAAAAATTTTAACTAAATGCAATATCTAGACATCTGTCAAAGCAGGTCACGGTAATAACTTGTCAGTATCTGTAAGTTTAATGCCTTTGATGTTCTCCAGCAATTCATGAAAAGAATTGTTAGTATATGATAATAATAATTTTTTCACATAGTAAAAAAACTGGCATAAAATGACATAATTGAGAATCACATTAAAAGTTCCTTTTTGCTGGCATTCTAGAAAATGAATATTACTCACATACATTTTAGTTTTACAACTGTAAAAATATGCTCATATTTGACTGCAACCAAAAACATGAAATAAAAAAATGGAAAGTAGTCCCATCAATCATAGCTTTTGAATGTACAGACCTGACAAAGGATTCAAATGCACAATATTGCATGAAATTTTTTAACACCTGAGATTACATAGACTTTATCACACTTGACCAGTTAATACAAAAACATCCTTTTTATATTTTCACCAAATAAATTTTTTAAACTTTTTATTAATATATTTATAGACTTAATGTGTGAGATCAATGATGTATTTAGAAAAACCATGGTGTTATGAATTCCATCTTAGTAAAACTCAATAGGACTGTATGCTTTGTTGTGATATCAGTTAGTTAATTGCCAATTATTGCAACAAAAAAATGTGTGAAAGTATTTAATAAAATCAAAATCAAAAGAGATCAATACATTTTTTAAAATTGAATTAAGAGTGATATCTAAAGGTTTTGGTGTAACATCTAAATGAAAGCAACTTTTTGTTTTTCTTGGTTTTATAAGTGCCCAAAAAACATCTTTAGTAGGCCTATGGCATTCAGGAAGATAAATTCACTTTACAAAAATTTATTTGTTAATCAAACCTGTTCTTTTCATACCTTGTTGTTTGTGTTCCCAGTACTTGAATTTGATGATCCCAATCGATTGTTTGATTCAAACAAAACTGCTTGTTTATTCTTTTCAGAATTTTGAAGTGGATAAAAATTTATTGACTCCTGATATACATGAAACTTCTAATTTTTAAAAACACTATTTAAAGATAATTACAAGTATGGTGTTAAAAGCAAATAAAACAAAGATGAAATAATATTTTGAAATAATTTTTAAGAATAGAAGCCTAACAAAGACAAAAATATTTTGGTAAATTAATCCTTAAAAAATAACTAATGAAAGAATTCAGGCTGAAACCAAAGTTACCAATTATATAGAATTGATAAATTTATACAAAGATTTAAAAAGTTTATTCACATAAACATATGCCGTGATACCTTTTACTCTACTTTAAAAAATCAATATGATGTAAAGCAATTATACAGTTTCAGGACAAATGTTGCAATTTATTGTTTTTCAGATTGAAAAAAGTAATTAAAATATTTTTATTGTATGATGTGCTAGGTGGGTGCTTGAATAGGTATTTCTGTAGCAACAGCAAGAGCAAAAATGTGCAAAATTAAACAAAATATAAATATCCACAAAGCAGCAATATCAGATTAGTGTAAACATTAAATCTAAACACTTTTATCAAAGCAATAAATTTAGAAGTATTTTTTATCATCCAATTCATAAAATTTAAAAACAATAATACCCATTGAACAATTTTCCTATTTTGTGAAAGGATTGAAAACAACAGATAAAAAATTTTTTTTTATAAAAATTTAATTACCAGTGGTCAGCTGAGACATTTATAAATTCTAATCTACTTTTTCCTATATAAAATGCTTAATTTAAAAGCAATACACAAACTTTTAAATAAAAAAAAAAACAAAAAAACATATTTACCTAAAATAATTGGGTCTCTTTGAGAAGTCACTGTAAGTAATTTTTTTGGTAAACTAATCCAGAATTGCCCTACAGCGTTAGGATGGAACAAAAAAAGAACCAAGAGGAAAAACATCTCTTCAAAAAGGAATAGTAACCACAGGGGATCTGTGTTAGTTTTACAAACAAAAGTCGCCTACAGTGACTTCTTAAAATGTCCCAAATAATTAACAAAGTTCAAATTATTTATGAATTTTTAAAACTACTTATGTTAGCAGTTTTTGAATTTGAATGACTGAAAGATTATAAAGCTATTTTAGCAAAATACAATTAGAAAAATAAAGATGAAAACTTAAAAATAAAATTAAAGAAACTTGAAGTAAATAAATATCTTGCTGCATGCAAAATTATAAATAAAATGTTTTAAGATAGTTTACTAAAAATTTACGCACCTTAAATATTTTATTTGCAGCATCATCTTTCTCTAAGTTGGAATGAAGCTTAATGGTACCACGTGACTTGGGCCGACGAAGATGAGGAAGTGCTTTACACTTTTTTGATTTTTCCATTATTAAGTTATTGCAATTTGGTTTGATCAAAATCACCAAGTTCTCTATCCATAGTATAAAAACAATTTTGAACTTAAAAATTAATAGAGCTAATAAAAATTTTTCTTACTCTGAAAAGTGTTCATTGCTATTAGACGAAATAAAACTTATTGGCATTTTAATATTTACAGAAACTGGACAGTGGCGTGTACAAAAATTAACTTTTTACTATATTAAATTGATTGTAGTTAATTTTTTCTATACTAGATTGTAGTTTCTAGATGTGAAAAATTTTTTTTACTATACCTGTAAAAATTTTTTATAAATGGAAAAAGTTGAAACAAAGTAAAGCTTAAATTAACTTGCGTACTGAATGATTGTAGTTAATTTTTTCTACACTAGATTGTAGTTTCTAGATATGAAAAATTTTTTTTACTATACCTGTAAAAATTTTTTATAAATGGAAAAAGTTGGAACAAAGTAAAGCTTAAATTAACTTGCGTACTGACAGAAGCGTTACTAAATAATACTGTTGCTGTAGAAACTGTTTGTGTTATAGCGCTAACAGTGACTACTGTTAATCTACGTTAAGCCCTGATAGTGCAAATTCATAAAAAAGTTAAAGGTAATTTTTTTTAAATTTTTTATTTTATTTTATTTGTATATTTGTCCTCCTGATTCACAGGAAAGCGACGGAGGCGCTAATACGTAGGGTAAGCAATTACCCCAACCTGCTTCCAATGATCCAAGATATTGCTGTCCGTTTAAAATTTAATAGATATGACTGAAATTAAAACTGCTTGCCAAGATCACCAAGCAGGGCAAAGTGCCGTAAAGTGTCTTTCCCAAGGACACAACAAAATGGTGCAAGTAGTTTTTGAACCGAGACCATGTCGATCACGTTCTGGCGCTCTAACTACTCGACCACGCTGCCGCTATCAACATTTTAAAACTGTAGCAAACAGTAGTTTTACAGACGCATTTTGTTAACAACACGAAAAAAAATTTTTTGTCTGGTATCACTCAAGCTCTTTTCAGATGGAATAAAAGAAAATATTAATCACAGCTTCGTCAAACGGGTCGAATCAACGTATTTGAAAAAGTTGCCTTTTTTTGCTTTATAGTCAACCAAAAATATGTTTATGCTATTAATTTTTGTATGGTTAATAAAAACATATTTAACAAAATGAATGTAATACTGCTGTTTACCAGAGTTTTAATATTGTTAAAGAAAATATGTATTTTTTCCAAGTTTAATTTTTAATTGAATAGTTTTTTTCCAATAAAAGTTGTTGTCCCGACCAGATCAGACTAAATTTCTTTTGTTAGTAGCGTCTCTTTGAGCAGTACAAAACCCATAAAACTAATCGATCTGATAAATGTAGCCACAATCAATACTTTTATAAGTTTTTAAAAAAATGATATAATGGTTACATTTTTAACAATAGCAATCAAATAATACAAAAAAACAACCAAAACATCTAAGTTTACAGAATAAAAGATCTTGTCAGTAAAAAAATTAAAAAAAAAATTTACCTATGAAGTTCCAGTCAAACTCTAAATTAAAAAAACTAAAATTCAACTTAAGAATTTTAAACGAACAGCTATACTTTGCATCTCCGAAAGCGAGTTGTGGTGCTCCCTTGACGGTTTCTATAAAAATAACGCCTTCGGTATTTTCCTGCGTGCCTTGAGGATAAATAATAATAATAATGATTTAAATTCAAATTCAAATTCAAACTTATTTGCAGCAATTAAGCAATAAAAACACCAATAAGTGGCGTGCAGTGATTTCTGAGACTGGTCATGCAACTGGTATGCCAAAAACTGGTCATGTAATGAGGTAATTTATAGGTAGTTAATGGTTAGGACATGCAATATTTTATGGGAAGCAGAAAGAATTCTGTGTAAGATTCTAAGACATAGACCAATTTTTGTCCTAAAATCATGGTGTTCTCTAAAAAAAACAAAAAAGGTCATTACTTAAAAATCAGTCCCACATTTTACAATTTTCGTCCTAAAATTAAAAAGTTCTCTAAAAAAAAATTTTCATCATTTGAAATCAGTCCCCGATTTTACACTTTTTGCCTTAAAATTGTATTCTTTTCTAAAAAAAAAAGTCTTCACTTGAAATCAATCTCTGAATTTACGCTTTTTGTTCTAAAATTGAAGTGTTCTCTAAAAAAGGTCTTCACTTGTAATCAGACTCAGATTTCTCATTTTTTTTCAAAGGTTGTTCTGTTCTCTAAGAAAAAGAAAGTTTTTTTCAAACTTCGTTCCAAAACAGTGGTATTCTTTATTTAATTGAAAAATATAGGTCCTCGCACACAAATTTGTTGGTCATGCAAAGCATGACTTGCATGCCCTGATCACACGCCACTGATACCGATACAGTACTTATTAAAACAACATGTTTAGCAGTGTTTACACAGGGGCAAAAAAACTATACGTTTATCAAGTCAACTGCCACCTTAAATTTACTGATAGTTTATATTCGAAAATTAAACAAGCAATAAGAAGTGAAGACAAAAAAGAAAGCAAAAAGCAGCAGCAAAAAAAGCACAATATTCCTTTCATTCATTCATTCATTCACAATAATGAGAAAAAAATCTACATCAACTTCGATATGTATCAAGCAAGTAATTTTTGTATTTTTTTAAACGAAAAAGGTGAAAGATCTTTTAATTTATGTGGTATTTCAAGCCTTATGGTTAATCAAATTTAAAGGACGCTTTATTTTCTTGCTTCTATTGTAAAATAGTTAATTGAAACACATAATCTATAAAAATTTGCCAAAATCTATCTTTATTGCTGCTTATCAAATTATTTTAGTAAATTTTTAAAAAATGTGTTATAAACTAAAATTAATTTATTTAAAAAAATTTTTAATCTTAAAAATAATTTTTATTTTATTTTTGGAATCACCTTTTAGTTGTTTAGCAACACAACTTAAAACCATAGTAAAATAAAGTTAACTAAAGACAAGTTTATAAATAGAGTGAACACTCTGTTACCAATAGTTAAGTGCTAACTGAAAAAGAATAATTAACTTTTTGTTTTGAATGTAAACATTGTACAAAAAAAAGAGTGAAAGTAGGTATATTTACAGTAAACATGGCAGATATGTGGATGGAAGAAGATCGTTATAAGATAAAAGGTGTTCCGGTAAGAAGTTTTTCAATATATTGGTACATAGGCTTTAAGCTTGTGCTTGTGGTTACTATGTTAGGTAGAATAAAGGATAAAGCTGTACAATCTATTTTTAAAAAAGCATTAAGTTAGTTTTTAAAATACATAAGACAATAGAAATTAAATCACGAATATTTTTTTTTTAGCTAAAAAAACAAACTTTTTTTAAATATTGAGAAACAGTCAAATTTTGTTAAATTGATAGGAGTTCAACCAATCTTTCAGCAACCTAGAGATGTAAAATTTAATATTGAAAATTAATAGAAACTATGTGTGATAAAAGTAGACAAAATTTTGTGAAAAGTAAAAGCCAAAACAGTTTGTGTGTTTATTATGGGCAACTGATGACTTACATTTTACAAATAAAAAAGCTATAAGAAAAAGTATACAAAATAATGCAGCACACTATTTTGTGAGTAATTTTTCCTAAAATTGGTTGTACTAACTTTTAAAGAATTTTAAACTGAAATTAAAATATGGGATGGCCGAATGAAAATGCAAACATAATAGCCTAGTAATCCAAATAGCGCTTAAAATAATTTAAAGAGAATAATTTGCCTGTTCGCTGCTCCAATTGCAATGCTTTGTTATTATTCAAAAATGCTATAAAAAAATAGACCTACATTACAAAATTAAAACCTTACAAAATTTTTTAGAATGTAGCCTAATTAAAATTACCGTAAATTATGTCTGCATATATCTGGAGTTTACTGCTTGTATATCCAACTTTTAAATTGATAAAAAAATGATGCTCTAAACAAAATAAACAAGTTGTTCGAAAATAGAGCGCAAGTAGTAGACTTATACAGTAGACCTACTGAAAATTGTCTGGACTCTAAACCATTTAAATAACTTCTACAAAAACACAAAAATTAAATAAATTCTCGTTTTCCATAAGCCTGATTTAAAAATCGTTTATCATAATAGAAATCACTTTAGCTTTTCTGTCCAATTTGCTTAAATAAGTATGTACTTGTAAATATTAAAAAAAACAATCATAATCAAATTGATTTCGGTTGGCGTCAAAATTTCGGGCTAGTTAAGTTAAAGTTAAATTAATAAATTATAGTCAAAAACGAGCAATCAATGAGTATTATTTCTTTGGTTGAGTTTAGAAAATTAGCGATAAGTAAAAATATGCTTAGGGTAGTTAAAAAATAAGCATAAAAATTAATGCAAAAAAATTGAGTTCAAATATCATCAGATTGAATAGGATTTTATGCACAACGATTTAGTACAAAATTGTAGTTGCAACTTATCTAAGCCTCACAAAACCATTATAGGTAATTTTACATTAAAAAAGAAACAGTTTCTTAACTATGAAAATTCAGTTCAATGATTTTAATTTTGAAGAGAAGAAATTTTTGCGAGTGAGTTGAGTCTGCTTTTTTAAGCCAATTGTCGTTTTCTATTAAATTTAATCACAGTACGGTAATGTTTAAATTTACAAGCTTTAAGTTTTTTATTTAAATGTTGCAAAAATATTTTTAATTAACACCTGGAGCGCCGGAAAAAATTTTTTGGGAGTGAGAGGGGGGCAAAATTTAAAAAAGGCACCTTTTACAGAGTTGTCTTTTATAGCATCGCGACCGTTTTCAGCGCAAAAATCTAGCGATGACTAAAAAAAGATCAAATCAGTGTCCGGAATCTCCATTTCCGTCCCAAATTTAAAGTGAAGACTAAAAAAAAGATTATCACTTTCAATCGACTTCATGATTCTTGTCCTAAATTTAAGGTAAAGAGGCAAACCAAAATAAAAGTCTTTAACTTCAATTGATCTGATATTTTGGTCGAGTTTCTATGATAGTAGGGGTAAATCTAAACCAATGCTTCTGTATCTGCCCACCTGTACCCTCTCACTTTGAAAAGAGCCTGGCAATTTTTTCTTGCCTCCGGCTTCAGGCGCCCCTGATCAACACCTACTAGATCTAGAAAATATAAAGAAATAAGTAAACATCTATTATCAGCTGTAAACCACAGCAATTCCGAAGAAAAATGTTTAATGATTGCTTAATTGGATATAAAACTGTTTAATTCACTTTATAATATTAGATGTTAATGGACGAAAGTATTTTTTAGGATAGAGTCAAACTGAACCAACTTTCAAATCTTCTTCACGACGCACTGATTGCAACAGAACATGTTGACAGCTGCGCCATCATTGATAGGAAAGAATGTGAACAGCGTGCGGCCTCGCCCGGTTACATGGTATTATATTTCATTTTCATCTTTATAATCATCTTCCTGACTCACAGAAAAGCGTCGGAGGCGGTATGCTTAGGACAGTGGTTTTAAATCTTTTTTTTTATAAGCAACCCCTTTCCAAAAGCTACAACCTTTTAAATTTTTACGATTCACCCAGACTAATAATTTTGCAGATTACGTTTTCATGATCATCTTTTTTTCGATACTCACTTTTAGTTCAACGTAAAACTTTAGGTTTTTTTTGATTTTTAACTCAAACTATCCACTAGTTCCCGAAAAAGCAACGCTAAAATTTTACGTTGAACTCAAAGTGAAGAACAAAAAAAAAGTCTTTTCTTTGATTTCTAGAAAATTTGAGCAAAAGAACGTCTGTTGTATGACCTTTTTTCGTCTTCAACTCAAATTCCCGTCAAATCTATTACCTGAAAAGGTGATTTCATGATTCACCTTGCGTGATAGTTTGATTTACATCTATCAATGATACAATAATAATATGCTACCTTAACAGTTTTGTTCGACGAAGTACAAAGAAAATAATATCATGAAATTCTTCGTATAAGACAAATGAAATATAATGCATTTAATAGTCAACATCACAAAACAACACGACTTAAAATAAAGCTTTAATAAAAAAAGTTTTGAGAAAAATAAAATAAAAACAAAATTTAATGAACTCAACCTAAAAAACTTGTAAAAAACGTAAGTTTTTTAAAAAAATTATTCGTTTGTATATACGTAGATGGCTCAAGAGTTTAGTGGCAATAGCCTTATTGTGCAGAAAAATACAACCAATTTAAGTATTTTGATTGGTTTCTAAGCGCAAAACTGTGGCCTAAAGGTGGAGATTTGAGACAAGCACATAAAATCTAATTTTCTCGAGGTTTATCCTGCTATTTTTGCACATGTCACCACGTATTAAACAAAATCAATTATCATCTACAAGACTAAAGATTTGAAGTGTCATCATATAAAGCAACTTATGTTTTAAGTTGAGGAATATGATCTACCCCTTACTTGCTGATTTAAGGAAACGACCATCAACAAAAAATACTTTCACTAGCGCTTTAGGTACCAGTAGATTTACTCCTTAAAATATCTTTTATTTATCGGGAAAATAAAAAAATATTTGACTTTCCCACAATTTTTTAGGTCCAACATTGAACATGTTTGTTTGTTGCTCTACTTTGTGTAGCTTTCACAAAGCTGAAATGGTCATATGGTCATAGGCGTACCAACCGAAAAAAATTGGGGGCAATACAGTTTTGCCCAAATTTTATTGACGTTTGCCGAATCATGACCGTCCAGCTTTTCATGGATATAAAAGAAAATTTTGTCCAAAATTCATGGGGAAGATCAAAAAAAGGTCATCATTTGGATTTTTGTCCCAAAAACATAATGATCTCTAAAAAAAGGTTTACAATTTAAATCTGCCTCTGGTTTCTCGATTTTAGTCCCAGAAACATAGTGATCTTCAAAAAGGTCTTCACCTCAAATCTTAAATAATTTCTGCATTTGCTGTTTATATTTGGTGCATAAAACAAGTTGTTTTGCTCAAATAATTTTTTGCCGCTGCCCGAAAAGGTTTGATTTTGCCCAAAGTTTTTAGATTTGGGAGGCAATTGCCTCCTGCTTCTCGGCTTGTACGGCGATGAATGTGGTAGACACTAATTATGCAAAAGATAAGATCAGCGGCCTTAACGCTAAATTTTCACGCTTGATTAATTTAATTACAATGGTAAGTCAATTAACTCAATGAATTAACAAACCCGTTCTATCCTACCAAGATAGTGCTGCTAGATTGAAATTTTTTATGTCGTTTTTTAGTTTTATGGAGCATGGATTATCACTTTTTTTCGCAATGGTGATGATATAAAAAAATCTTTAAAACACATTTCGATTAATTTAGTGCAGTGATCAGATTTATCAAATACAGCAAATATGTCATCAACGTATCTTGAATACAATTTTGGATGAAAGTCTAATTGTTTTCCTAATAACTTATTTTCTATGTGAACAAGAAAAAAATTGGCTAAAGTCGGAGCCAGTGGAGAACCCATACTGACACCATCATGTTGTTGATATAATTTGTCTTTTTACAAAAACATTCCTTGGTTGGCCAAACGCAGCAGTTTTATGAATACTTCTTTTTTCATTGAAGGTAGATTGTCTTTAATCTGGTTATCTTTTGAGTAAATGTAGTTTGCAATGATATTAATGGTTTCATTCAAAGGAACATTTGTGAAAAGAGATTAAACGTCAAAGCTAACAAATTTGTGATCCGCTTTAAATTTGAAGTTATTTATTTCATCAAGAAAATGATCAGTAGAATGTAACTTGTATGAATCTGGTTGTTCCGCTGGTAAAAAGTTTTTGAAATTTTGTAGAGTTTTTTGAAATTTGTTACTTTCACAAATTTTAGTTTTTTATAGAAGTTAATTCGGTAACTCAGTACGTTATTTAATCGTCTACCTTTTCGGCGCCTGTAAAGAAGGCCTCGCCGATAACGCAATCTGGGTGTCTACTAAAAGATAAAATTCTTAAATCTTCTTGCTGGATCTGACCTTATATAGTCTAGCTAAATAGCTAAATTACAGCTCAGACTACCACAATATATTTTTTATTAAAAAATATGCTCCAATCCACTTAGGAGCCCACAATAGTATACAATCAAAGGAGCAGGTTAAAGCTCAATAGCTTAATTCTTCACAATCACGTAGACAACCAAAGACTTGCGACCAAAAAACTATGAATTTACACAGTTAACAATTTTCCAATTCTAAGTTACCACAACGAATCATCGAATCATAATACTGCTTTCCAGCGAGCCTTATTTATACCAGTCGGTAAGGTTTCTCGATCGTTCTTAAATTTACTCAATGAAGCCAATCACCAATCACAAATAAGCATTATTGCGTCACATGCGAAAACAGGTCAAGCGGAAATCCAGAATGTTCTCAATAAAGCGAAATTATGCAGTGTTGCCATTTCCTTGTAAATAAATATAAAATATTTAAATTGCTCATAGAACCGTTATTTCTTCGGCTATTTGAGCCGGACCAAAGCGAAATCAAAGAGATTTTTTAGGAGATTGTGAATATACATGATGTGGGCGATTTTTAAGAACGGAACACTGGTATGTAATTTTTGATTATTGAATCAAGAAATTTGGCTAGTTGATATTCTGGGGTGCCAATCATCGATATCATTGGTCTTGCTGGGTTATTATTTTTGTGGACTTTGATGAGACCGTACATTTTTCCTGGACTGCTGCCTTTCGGAATGAGGTTTTTTACTGTTTCACTTTCATATGATTTTAGATATTTGTTGACATAATAATTAATGGACTTTTCTTTTTTAATTATCGGATGAACTTTGGTGTCTTGATTAATTTCATGAAATTTTGAGCTATCATTGATTATGCGATCCAGTTTTGCGTAGTAGTCATGGCTGTCCAAAATGACTACCCCTTTCCCTTTATCAAATTTACAAACTTTAATTCTGTAGTTATCGCCCAGTTTTTTTAGGGTGTTGTAAAGAGCTGCGTTTTGGGGGTGAGCACAAATTCTCTTACCGGCATTAACAAATTTCTTGAATATAAATTTGACTTCGTGTTTAAAGTTGTCGTCAATAAGTTTATTCTCCTTGTTGATAAAATAAAACAGCTTTTCTATCTGCGCTTTGATGTCATCTGTTTGTAGTTTTTTTGGTAAAATATGATTATCAAGTCCAAACCGTAGAGTGTCTTCTTCTTATTGTTGAACTTCTGCTACTTAAATTTTTTACACAATCCGGAGATTTACGGCGTTCTCTTAACCAAAGGCGAAGCAGTTTTTATGAGTGACCAAAATGTTCTTGGCAGTAGCTTGGAATTTTTCTGTAAGCATTGAGATCAAGCATAGTTTTTCTATGGTGCTTAGATTCTGCAGAATAGCTTTTTTGGTGATATAACTATTGTCTGCTCGCCCAAGATCTTTCTTAATTTCTTTTAAATTTTTAAGAACGATTACACGATACAAATGTTTTGTGTTCCTATAAATCTTGAGGTTTGGTGCTTTGAATTTAAGGAATCGTAGGCAAATGTCAAGATTAGCGCAAGTTTCAAAAAATTTTATGTCTAATTTTTATTTCACTATTTTTAAACCATACCTTTCGATCTGCCGAAGATCTTTTATTGGTGTACCTCTTTTACTGCTAACTCTAAAGTAAAGTTTCGGTAAAGAGGTTGTTTTTTTCAACCAGACAACAATTGAGAAAAGCAGCCATAATGGATTCAGCGTTCTTCATTTTATTAAACAAACATTAAAAAATATTTATAAAGACGAACGTTTTCGGCTTACTTCAGCCCTCATCAGGTTTCTACAATTTTAGCAATATTAATTAAGTTTAAATTTACACACACACATAAAAAACAACAACAGCAAAAAACAATGTATATTTTAAAAAAATAGGCTGTAGTTTTGACTAACAGGCTAAATTTTAAATCAAAACGAGTGAGAGACTAAATTGATACAAATTCAATTCCAGATTATGATGTCATCGAAGAAAAAAAAAAGGAAAAAATATTACAATCAAAATATATTCAATAAATATGAAGCTCCGTTTGCGAACATTTGTCGATTTAATTTTGGACTTAACTTTTTTATGAGTAGAGCTTCGTGAATCTTGGAACAAAATTCTGATTTGCATTTACGTATTATTATAAAATTAATTTTAAACAAGCTACTTAAAGATGAGAAACACCAGACTCGAAGCTCGTCAGTGATGCTTATCTCACTGCGAATCGAACCTGGGACCTGCTGTCTTCCACGCAGGTCCCAGGCCACAGATCCCGAACGACAGATGAACTCAAAGCAGCTGTTATAACTTATTCCCGTCTATAGGTTTAGTGGTATAGTAACTTGCGTGGAAGACTACAGGTCCCAGGTTCGATTCGCGGTGAGATAAGCATCACTGACGAGCTCTAATAAGAGCGAAACTCGAGTCTGGTGTTTTTCATCTTTAAGCAGCTTGTTTAAAATTAATTCTAAATTCCTCATAATTCTTCAAATATTATAAAATTGTTTTCATTAAACCGATTATTAGAACATTTTTCACACGATAAAATATAATCTTTAATTGCACTATCTTGTAGACTTTTGAAATTCAGATGCTCCCGGAGTCTAGTGATCAAATGTCTGTAAGGCATACCGATGTATGTAAATTATATCAACAACATGATGGTGTCAGTATGGGTTCTCCACTGGCTCCGATTTTAGCCAATTTTTTTCTTGCTCACATAGAAAATAAGTTATTAGGAAAACAATTAGACTTTCATCCAAAATTGTATTCAAGATACGTTGATGACATATTTGCTACATTTCGATTAGTTTCAGATTAATCTTGAGCATGTTTAGTATCGGAAAACCACCCTTGTCGCATTCAACGGTAGACTCTTTCAACAGTTACAGAGTACAAATCAAGCTGCTTTAGAAACGAGAAGCACCGGACTCGAGTTTCGCTCTTGTTAGAGCTTGTCAGTGATGCTTATCTTACTGCAAATCGAACCGACTACCTGTGGTCTTCCAAGCAGGAGGCAACACCACTAGACCACACAAGCCAGACAACAATTCGCCTCAAAGCAGTTATAAGTAGTTCTCGGATTTGCTGCACAAGGCGCACCTCAAGACCGAGATTAAGTCGGGTTAATCTCGGTCATGAGGTGCAGCTTGTGCAGCAAATCCGAGAACTACTTATAACTGCTTTGAGTTGAATTGTTGTCTGGCTAGTGGCTTGCGTGGTCTAGTGGTGTTGTCTCCTCAGTCGGTTCGATTCGCAGTGAGATAAGCATCACTGACGAGCTCTAACAAGAGCGAAACTCGAGTCTGGTGCTTCTCGTTTTTAAAGTAGCTTGATTTGTAATCACCTAAATCCTCATGTTAAACAGTTACCGAGTAGTAAGAATTTAATTTAGAACTGTTTGTTAAAAGGATCAAGCGGAAGAAAGTGGCGTAAAGTAACTTTCAAAGCTACAAAAATATACAATGCCAATTTTCAAACCAGTGTCTTTTAATCAATTCTGTTTTGATCAGGGGCACTAGAAGCGGGGAAAAAGGGGGGCAATTTCCCCCTGCTCTCTTCTAATAGACCTCCGTCTTCTTCTTTTCATAAGCAGATGCAGAAGGATTGATTTAGATTTACCCCTACAATGATAGAAACTTGACCAAAATGTCAGATCGATTGAAGGTGAAGGCATTTATTTTGGTTTTCCTCTTAGCTTGAATTTAGGACAAAAATAGGAATCATAGACCGATTGAAAAAGATGACCTTTTTTTGTCTTCACCATCAATTTGGGACAAAAATGGAGATTTTAGTCAATGAATGAAAGTAATGAACTTTTTATTTTTTCCTCTTCACTAGACTTTTGCCCTTACGAAATGGCACCTCTGTGAAAGGAGCCTTTTTCTAAATTTTGCTTTTCTCGGCCAAAATAACTTTCCGGCGCTCCTGGCCTTGATAAATTAACTTTATTGCACGACCAACACCTTCTCAACAAAAACAGAAACGACCAATCGTCTGGACTGTAGTTTTTGTAGAATCCACTGATCAAGACAATTTTCTTTTGAGAAAATTGTCTTTTGAGAAAATTGTCTTAAACAGTGAATTCTAGAAACTTAAACAGTGGAAAATTGTAATATATATTTTATTAAAATTATTATTCATTCTTTAAAACAATTGCTTAAAAACTAAGAACTACAAATTTTGTCAAATTGCTTTGACATCTTTTACAACAATAAATGTATTTACTTTTATTCATTTTTAAAATTATTATTTCAGTTGCGTTCAGATCAAATTGTGACAATTCAAGACGCTTTCAAAAAGTGCTCGTCTATCAGAAAAGAAGGCTTGATATTTGGTGAGAAAAGTTACAACTGTATCCGAGCTGACGGAAATTCCATCTACGCGAAAACGGTTGGTTCCTTTAAAAATTTTGGTAATTAAAGCTTTGTTGTACGCTACAAGAAAACTTGTTCTTCCGAAATTTATTTGTGGATACACGACTTTTTCAATCGGTTAGCGCAGGGACCTGGTACAATGAACCAAATTTTGTTAAATTAATATATGATGTGGTAAAAGGTGTGAATAAGAGAAAAAAAACAACAAAGTTATTTACTACAGTGATTACAGCGTGGGTGCCAGGAAACAAATGCAAATACATATTTTTATACGTGCATCTGCCGGGGATCCTCATATGAGGATATTAGGTTTTTAGTTGTTTTTATTCAGTTAGTGAATAGCTTATTTGCAAATATTTATAATAAATGATTAAAAATATTTTATAGTTGTACAATAGAATGACTATACGACTTAATCAAAAATTAAAACTCGCAAAAACAAAACTTTAAAAATATCACCTGATTATGCTCTCAGTTGGGCTGTATTTAATAAATTCTTTAGTTGCTTTATAGTTAAAAAGTTTGAAATATTTAGTATCAGACATGACGAATAGACTGATTGGCTTAAGAAATGTTAAACTTTAAATAGTTACAATGACTGACAGAGTGACAGTTATGCAAAAAACTTTATGCTGTCACCATTTGAGGACACCCAGCGTTAACGGGTTAGTAAAATATGATTTTTTTTGAATTATTGTTAAATTTGTTTTAGGACAATGAGGGATTGATCGCAGCAAGGACAAACACTTTTATTCTTATGGCAACTTACTCAGATAAAATGTATCCTTCTGTTTGTGTTGAAGCTGTCGAAAAACTGGCTGAATATTTTCGTGAAAAAGGAAGATAGTTTTTAGATTTATTGTTTTCCGTTAAAGCTGCCGGATCAAAAAAAGACATGGGAAATGTAACCTTTCTGCCGCATGGCATACCAAGAGTTAACGATGATTTCAAATTGGTTAATTTTGGATAACTTGCCTAAATTGTTTATTATATTTATACTAGTGGTTCCCAACGTGAGGCGTACGTCCCACAGGGGAAATTCGATTTTTAGATGTTTTGGTAATCAAAGTTTTTGTTTTTGAGATTTATTAATAGTGACATTCCAATAAATAAATTGGACTTTCACATTTATTTCATTTATCAACTGTTTTCGGTTTTTAATTACATCCGATAGTCACACAAATTTAATTTGAAAACCGTTTTTTTTAAGTCTTCATTAGATGTAGCAAGGTCACACAGATTTATAGGGCAGATCTATTTTTTTGTCTGCAGAAGAGGTGACCAATCGTCTTTGCTTCCTATTTGACAACAAAATTAGATAAAAACCAAAAAAAAAGTCTTCATATCAAATCTGTGTGACATTTGGACATCTCCGTGAAATACTACCAGGTTTTGATCTCAAAATTAAACTATTGTGTTTATTTGTTTTGAAAACCTACGAAATGTTTATGCCTACTTTTTGATGTAAATCTTCAAAAACAAAAGTACAGAAAAAAATTAAAAAAAGCGTTATCTTATACTTAACTTGTTTTAACGTTTGTTGTTTACATTAACGCAAAGGAACAAATTGTCATGAATATTGTTTTTTTAAATCCATAATATTGTCAAGTTTTGAAAGTCGTAGCCATAGCTTAAGTTTATTAATTCGATTTTTTAAATAAACTACAATACTAACTACCGGTACCCGGAAGGGGTGTACGCAAAAATTTGTCACGGGGTGGAGGGGATTGCAAGTCGAAAACACGATTACTAGAAGTGGTCCTGGTCATGGGCCGAAAACTTTTCCAAACTTACATTCCAAATTAGAGTGAGCCTATTACGCTTTTTAGTTAGTTAATTTTCAGTAAAAAAAACTTCATGCAACTGCAATAAAGTTTTTTGTCTAATTGCAAAACACTACTATTAAAATCGGTAAAATTTTTCACGAGTTTAGCTCACTGATATAATTGAATTAATTCAGCTCAAATTGAACTCTGTTTTAATAATGGCTACCATCACAAGCATGGCTGCAAAAG
The DNA here is from genome assembly GCA_963680785.1 of Diplosoma virens. Taxonomy (NCBI): domain Eukaryota; kingdom Metazoa; phylum Chordata; class Ascidiacea; order Aplousobranchia; family Didemnidae; genus Diplosoma; species Diplosoma virens. Next base: position 44,790,783 of record OY796881.1, on the reverse strand, counting down.
TATGGAAGTAGTATGGATTTTTTCCATGGTAAATCGAACCCACGACAAACCTTAATGTTAATACTATTAATGACTTGTGTAGGCCCTGGGTGTAGGACTAGACCCTGAGTGTTGTCTCCTGCGTGTAGGACTACATCTAGTCGGTTCGAAACTCAATGAGGTATGCATCACTGACGAACTTTAACAAGAGCAAAACTCGAGTCTGGTGCTTCTTGTGTTTAGGTGGCTTAGTTTCGATTTTATCAGTAGGTAATGAGGTTAAAACATAAATATGAATATTTTATAATTGTAAAAATTTTTACAAATGTAAGTAATAACTTTGGAATTTATTGACAATGAAAATTTGAAAACAAAAGTTTATAAAAGCAAAAGAAACAAAAAACTATATGTAAAAGAATTAAAAATTTAAAACCCACAATTATAGACTACAAGAAAAACAATAAAATGCGACTAATTTTAGAATTTTCCTGAATCACCCACTACATATAAAGAAACTCCAGAGAAAAATGTTGACATTTCCATACCAATAATAAGCTCATACTTATTTCTCTCAAATACACTTTAGCCATTAGTTTGATGGCATGGAGTACATCTTCACAGTAATTCATGGTTATATATTGATAGTAAGAACACACATGTGAATTTTGTCGGATTTGTAAACAAAATAAAAGGGGGTCTGTAGTTCCTATCTCATGAATATTTTAATTATTGCAATTTTGTACGAAACTGAACATGCAGGCTCCCTGCCGTTTATCGATATTCATATTAGGAGATTATTAAAAAATTCACCTTGGTTCTAAACTTGGGTTGATATTTCTTTGAAAAAATAGAGCAAGAAGAGTAAGTTTTAATTTTCAAAAATTTTAATTTAATAATTTGCTCGCAAAAATAAAATTGCTACTGTGAGTTTCTCCTTCATTGCAGCCCTTTGGTCTGCTCTGATGAGCCTTAGTAATGAAAACAGACATTCAACACTCGCTTCTGTTGGAGGAAGTAGCGGAGACCGGGTCTGGTTGACACAAATTTCAAAATTTATAATCTAGCGTATGGTTGGTCGATTTTCAAAAATTTTTTTTTGTTTTTTTCTTTAGTTAAAGTCTTCAGCTATGACTTTAGAATATTTTTTTGGTTTTTCAGCAACAATAAACATGTTTTTGGACGGTTTTAAAACAGTCAATTAAAGTGTGACAACCTGGACAAATCTGTCCTGGTTGTCACAAGCATTGGGATAAAATGTCACAGCTATTTGTGAGTCGACACTCACTCAGTTGCTTTTAAATTTTGCTAGACGCCAAGATTAAACGAACAATTTATTGATAAAAAACAATACGAAAATATTATATACATGTCAGATGACAATTAGATAGGATCAGAGCTACACTAGCTGTGTTTGAGGAAGGATAAGTAACCAAATAGGCATGCAATCTGCACATGTAGTTGCACAATAATGAAAAAAAATCAAATGTTTTTACGCTCATCTTGAACAAGTTACACTGAGGCATTAATTTCTCTTTGGTTCTTCATCGGCATCACAGTTATGACACACATAACTTTGAGAAAAAGAAAGCATTTTTCATGTGCCCAATTTTTGCATGAGAAACACTGCACCCTAATCTCTTTTGACTTGCTATAGGAATAGGAGTCCATACATACCAGGCAATACCATTCTTGTTTAGCAAGGGTAGTTGGTTTTCTCTTCTCTTTTTGTCTTGTGGGTGAACTATTTTTATAAAACGAATTGTATTGTACATTCTTAAGTAATCGCACCTTTTTACTGGACTTTGCCTGGGCGATTGCTGTTTTAACTGGGGTGTCAGTCAGGATTTCTGACTTTCGTTTTCGCGACCTTTTTCTTTTGTTATTGCTGCGCGGTTGAGCTTTTGGAAACGGACGAACTTGAACTGGCGATATACTTTCTGATCTACTAAACAACGGACTGCTCAGCGCTTCCGATCCTTGCTTGGAAGGATTTACAGCTGCATCTGATGATGTAGAAGGTTGCTGTTTTATATTAGCAGCAGTGCTATTTGCAATCTCGTTATTTCCAAAGAGCTGATCTTTTAATAAGTTTTCCGGAGTCTTGTTGGAAGTCGTTCCTGCTTCTCCAGCTGCTGGCAATAAAATGTCATGATCAGTTGCATATCCAGGCAAAAAGTCCGAGTCAGAAAATATTTGGCTGTTAAAAGGATATATCCCGGTCGATTTAAAGCCTGCTTGAATATTTGATGGCGTTACAGCATTTGTATATGCAATTGCAACCAAAGCTGGCAAATCATAGATGGTCATTCCTTTACCGTGGTTATTAAGATGCCACTCATCAGCCACTGTATTAAAATATTTTTTAAATGGTCCGTATATAGATCGATCCAACGGTTGCAAACGATGAGTACAGTGTGGCGGAAATGAAAGCATTACAATGCCATTTTCTTTAGCGAAGTCTAATCCTTTAATGCATATATGCGATTCGAGATTATCTAGTAAAAGAAGGCAAGGTTTTTCGTGGGTGCAGCGAACATGCTCAACAAAGTGGTTTAAAAAGTCCAAAAAGTGCTCTTCTGTCATCCATCCAGATGGATTTGCATCTCCTTTGCTTCCAGGTGGTGCTCCATTAAGGAAATGCCTTTGAAATTTTACTCGGGGGAAAATAAAGTGAGGAGGAATAGAATTTCCACTAGCTGATATAGTGCCTACTACAGTAATAAGTGTACCTCGCTCAGCCGATATTGTAGCGCCTATTTGTTTCGTTCCACGTCTTCCAATAATTCTATCAGGCTTACGTACAGTAGTTATGCCTGTTTCGTCCATGTTCCAAATGTCCAATGGCTGAAAGTTATGCCTATTTAAAACTAATTTCAAATTTTGGAAAAGAGAATTAACATTGTTTTTGTTAAAGCTACTTGCTCTGGCTAAACTTGTACTTTCTGGAGTGCGGAGTTGTCGGTGTCTTTTTAAAAAAGATGTAAGCCAATCAGGACCAGCTTGTTGTTTATCATACCAACTTTTTGGTATTTCTATACTGTTAGCTTTAGCAAATCTGTAAGCAAGTTTTCGGCATTCCTTTGGTGATAATCCAAAATAAATATTCGCTGCTTTTAGAAGATATTCGACAATCATTATTTCTTGTGCATCTGTAAACACTTGCCTGTTTCTGGTGTACCTTACAGTTGTTGTTGGAAATGAATCTTCTCCATTAATTTCTTCGTCAGAAAATTTTTTTCTATAATGTGAAAGTGTTTTGTAATTGATACCAAAACTCTCAGCAGTTTTTCGAATACTCTCTCTCCTGTACTTTTAATGTGTCGAACTGCTCTCAACATTTTATCAGGTTTAGCTATGCCTCATTCACTTTGCCTTCTATAATTAAGCGGCATTATTATAATTACTGTACATATACATAAACTTTCCTAAACAGTAAAATGAAAACATGACATTCTCACTGGAAATTTAAAAATATTTTTACAATTATCGGTTTTGTGCGTGTTAAATTTTGTAGTTACTCTTGGTTGGCCTATATCTCAAAAGCAAACCAGCAAGACCAATCATTTATTTTTGGACAACAATTCATTTGATGTCTCAAATCTCCCAAGCTGTAAATTTGCTTTAACGTTTCTCAATGAAGCAAACACTATTTTAATAACAAAGACGGAGAGCAAGAATTTAACAATTTTTTTTGCTGCCAACGTTAAAAAGTGGGGATTTCAAAGTAGGCTTACACTTATTGTAATAAATCGGTCTCTAATTTCTGCTTTTAATCTTTACATAAATAAATAAAACAGCTGTTAGGCATATTAGGGTTATATAAATTTAACATTTCAACATAACGTGATGAGCTACATTTTTAAAAACACACCAAAACAAGGTAATTAAACAGTTGGTTTAGCATGGGGTTGGTTGTCACAGTGTGACAACCTTCACTAATTTTTTTGTGACAACCTGTACAGACCTGCCATCTTGAATTCGACTAAACCTAATTCAAAAACTATACTATCAGCTAAATAAAGACTTGTTTTACAAAAATGCCAATGCTTTTAGGCCTCCAACGACATATCAATGTTGATAATACGTCTATCCTAGTTGCTTCTATCCTTTCTTGATCAAAAACAAAAAAATTTTGAATTTTTAGCAAAAAGTAGTATTTTAAACTTTATTCAAACTGTGCTTACTCAATCAAAGTCAAAGTACATCTGGCCCAGATGGTAGGTGCTTTCACGCAGCCTGGGCCGTGAGTAAGTCTGTTCATTAATTTAAAATGACAGACCGAAACCGAACCTACCAAAACGGAAGGGTATCCACCCATTCCGATGTTTAGTGTGGGTCTGCTAATCGGCAAACGTCCTTTTCAGGACGGGGCAATGCTAGGATAAAGAGGGCACATTGCCAACAAGTTCCGAAGACCCACTATTCTTCAGCTGAACATCGAAGGCCTCACTGCAAGCAAGATGAACGTTCTTCATCATTTCGCTATGCAGTCTGAGGCACTCGTCATCCTACTGCAGGAGACCCACTGCACTGATGCAGAGAAGTTGGTACTACCAAACTACCAACTAGCTGGGTCTTCTTTAAGCAGGAAGCATGGCCTTGCCACGTTTGTCCACGAGCGACTGAGATACACGCTTTTGGACCAATCTCCACCAACATCGGAGATCGAGTGGTTGTGTGTGGACGTTGATGGTTATAAAACAGTCAACGTCTACAAACCACCGCCAACGCGATTGCGAAGCCTGGATCTCCCAGTGTTTCCTCACCCCTGTCTGTACGCTGGCGATTTTAACTGTCGTCATGCTGACTGGGGTTACGACGACAACAGTCCGGACGGTGAGTGCTTGGCTGGCTGGGCAAGTATTAATTGTCTTGCCCTCCTATATAATGCCAAGGACGCTGCCAGTTTTTATTCCGGCCGCTGGAACACTGGCACCAATCCAGATCTAGCTTTCACTAGCGTAGGTCCAAACAGTCGCTTACCGGATAGACGTGTCCTTGACAAGTTCCCCAGGTCACAACATCGACCTTCGCTTATTACACCACCAAGGTTTGCTATGGCAGTGCCGAGCATGCCTGTTAAGCGATGGAACTTTTGCAAGGCCAAATGGAGTCACTACATTGCTTTGACGAATAAATTCGCAAAGACTTTGCTGCCGCCTGATTCACTTGATGTGGATGCGGCTTATCAGGACTTCTGTAACACCATTAAGAAAGCAGCCAAAAGGACTATCCCACGCGGGTATCGAAATAACTATATTCCGTGTTGGGATGCAGAGTGTGAATCCCTCTATAAAACCTTTCTGCAGTCTCCTCAGGGAGACGACTCAAGTTTTGCTGCTACAGCTTTGCTTGCCAAGCTTGACAGAAAGCGGAGGGATCGATGGTCCGAGGCAGTTCGGAGCATTGACTTCTCACACTCTAGTCGAAAAGCGTGGAGTATTTTGAACAACCTTACTGGTAGGTCACGACACTCTCCTCGTCACTGTCCCGTTTCAGCCGATGCTATTGCATTTCAGCTGGTTAGAAATGGGAAATACGAGGCTGTTGACCGCAAGTCATCTTGACTTGTCTGTAAAGAAGTGTCTGACCTTTGGAGGGCCACAACACCAGACGCAGTAAATATCTCTGACAGTTTTTTACAGAAAGAATTTGCTGCTGCCCTTCAACATTTAAAACCAGGTAAAGCTCCGGGACCTGATTCCATCTGCCCAGAGCTTATACTCCATGCCGGAGCTGCTTTGAAGTCCTGGTTACGTGACTTCCTTTCTTCCTGTTTGCGCCGACTCAAAATTCCCAAGATCTGGAGAAGAGCGCTTGTGGTCGCGATCCCAAAAGCAGGAAAGCCCGTGGGGGACCCAAAGAGTTATCGACCGATATCTCGGATCTGTGTCCCCTACAAGATCGTCGAGGCTTATCTACGCCCGCGTTGAACCATTAATCGATCCACTGCTCTCTAAAGAGCAGGCTGGGTTCCGACGCGGGAAGTCAACCGTAGATCAAGTTGTTCTGCTAACCCAGAACATTGAGGATTCTTTCGAGGCTAAAAAGAAGGCCGGTGCCGTATTTTTGACAGCTGCTTATGACACTGTCTGGCACCGTGGCCTTACCTGCAAGCAGCTGAGACTACTTTCGGATAAGCACATGGTCAAAATGATCATGGAGCTTGTCCGAAATCGAAGTTTCACCCTTACCACTGGTGACAGCAAGCAAAGCAGGCTACGCCGTCTTAAAAATGGCGTTCCTCAGGGATCGGTCTTGGCTCCCCTCCTATTTAACATCTATACGTACGATCTTCCTTCCATGATTTCCAAAAAGTTTGCTTATGCTGATGATCTAGCATTGCTGCATTCTTCTGGAAACTGGAAGGACTTGGAGGGGACATTAAGTCAAGACATGTCCACACTTTCAGCGTATCTCCAGACTTGGAGGTTGAAGCTCAGTCACACTAAGACGATGACGGGAGCCTTTCACTTAAATAACCGAGAGGCCAAACGTGAGCTAAAGGTCTACAACAACGGTAGACTTTTACCGTTCTGTCCAACCCCTACTTACCTTGGGGTAAAACTGGACAGATCGCTCACGTTTCGTCACCATTTAGTGGCGTTGCGCAAAAAACTATCTTCGCGCGTCACACTGCTGAGGCGACTCGTGGGCTCGGGATGGGGTGCTGGTGCTAAAATACTACGCATAGCTACCTTGTCTCTAGTCTACTCAACAGCTGAGTACTGTGCGCCAGTCTGGTGTCGCAGTGCTCACACTCGCCTCATTGACTGTCTTGAATGACGCCTTGCGCATAGTTACTGGATGCCTGCGTCCCACTCCAACGGACCACCTACCTGTACTCTCAGGCATCCAGCCAGCTGAGCTTCGCCGAATGGGAGCGACACTCTCCTTGGCTTACCGTGGATCTCTGGATCATATCTTGTATGGTCTATTAAGTGGGTCCTCAGATACTGGCCAAGTGAGACTAAGATCCAGACGCCCGTTTGTGCCAGGTGCGCGGAATCTCTTGGACAACCTTGCCAAACTTGGCATCCGCGCCTCTGAATGGACAAATCACAAATGGAACGCGGAATACTGTGAAAATGCTTCCAGGCTCCGTGGTTTTGTGCCCGAGACCGGTGCCAGGCCTGTTGGGATAGGCTTACCCCGAGCAGCTTGGGTTAAGCGCAACCGCCTGCGGACTGATGTTGGGCGATTCCATTCGTCCATGCACAAATGGGGTCTCGCTCCTTCAACGAATTGCGAGTGCGGCGCCTCTGAGCAAACCGCAGACCATGTACTAATAGCGTGCCCTATACATCGGGCACCACATGGAGCACGAGGTCTGACGGTTTTGGATGACGAAACTCGATGCTGGCTTAATGATATTACTTCCAGCATCTGATCCAGGCAGTGCAGCAGCCTGGGGTAGTAAAAGGATAAACCCTCGGCCCCAGTCCTGTTTGTGTCTGACCTGGAGTAGATACCCTTCAAACCACGACGAAAGTACATCTGGCAAACAAAGAGGTAAAGACACGTGATTTAACATTAAAGTAATTATTGCACAAGGTTGCGAAATACTCAAAAAACTGAATGTGACAACCAGGACAGAAGACAACCAGACCCGGTCTCCCCTACTTATTTAAAGACACACCAAAAATAAAAAATGAGGGGGCGTTTTGGAGGCTGAAACAAATTAATTGCATTTACATTAATTTTAATGGAAAAATTGGCTTTGTCATACGAATAAATTGAGGTACGAGCTCGGTCACGGAACCAATTAAACTCGTATGTCAAGGTACCACTATACTATAGAAAAAGGCTGCTTAGGGTAGTAATTGATTATGCACCTGGCATTTGCTTTTTTGTCATTTAAATGAAGAAAGAAAAGCAACTAAATCGGCTGCCCGAGCATAGCATTACGCAAAATACTATTTGCTTACAAATTAAAATGTAAACTTTTTATGAGTCGCGGGCTGTGTCGCGCGATATGCGGCAAGGTTCTCTTAAAAAGATTACTGCAAAGCACTCCACTGGCACACGCGGCCGCGTAAGTTGCACGGTTAACATCACTAATATGTAAAGAAATTGGACATGAGGAGTCGGATAAAATATTCCGACTCCGACTCCTAGTCCCCTTAACAGTCTGACTCCGCAACCCTGGTTAAAAGAAGGCGCATTTGAAGGCGGCCACTACTGACATAAACTCGGTTCAATTTCTGCTTTTGTTATTTTCTTAAAACAAGCGCTTTTCTCTGTGTGGCAGTCTTAACAAATCTCTCTAAATTACAATGATAGGCCTTATATAAAAAATTTCAACTGGGCAGCAGCACCTTATGGCTTTTCCAAAAATAGATTGTTCTAAATTTAACATTTCCGACGTTGTCCTGTGAATAATGAAGATAAAGAAACAATACGAATTAATAAATAAACAAAAGAAAACATTACAAGTAGGAATATATGTTCCAAATATTTGTTATTTTTCATTTACGTGGGCCATGGGTGTATTTATTAACAAACTCAAATAGCACGGTCTAGCAGAGGCGAAAACAAGTTGTAATAGCCTAATCAATTTACGCAGATTTAGTTTAAGAATAGTCAACCAGTGCCAAACAATAGCTTATATTTTTAGCTGAGCAGTTTTTAATAAAAAGTTGTGTTGCGAATCCGACACGTTTGCCTGGTTTTTAAAATGTCACTTTTTTATTTTTAATTTTAACTTTTCTTTTTTCTTCAACTGAAAGGCTTACGTATAAAGTTAAATTACCGAGTATTACCGAGTCGGAAGTACCGAATATTCTTTAAGGAAATGTGAGGGTGATAGGCAAAGAATAGATTATTGATTGCAACAACATATTTGGTGTCACAGATATTTAGTTACGAGTGATTATCAACCAGGGTTTCAAGAATTCCCATACCTATATACCTACTTAAGTCTGGGTACAAAACCCAGTTTCAGTGTTAAAACAGTCTTGAATAAGAAAGACAAAACCGGTGACAGAAAAAAATCAAACAAGGCGGACACATTAAATAATATCGCAAGTTTAGGTTCAAAAGGTGGTCATAGCACAGTACGCCACAAACTGTTTTCAAATAAATATCGGAGTCATGAATCAAAAAAATTATAACAACTGCTTTCAATTAAAGGCATCCACGATTGTTTTTAAGCAAATAAGGAATATAAAAAGTAGATCAAAGTGATTTCAATTAAAACTAGACAAAAATCTTTTTTTAAACTAGGGCAACGACAAAACCTCATGACCGAGCCACCACCTGTCATTAAGTTGCCATTCAAGTTGATAACTGTTGTCGTATAAGCATCTTAATACCAGCAATCATAGAATGGAATTAGAATGATCTTGAAGTGATGGGATGTAATCATGTATTTTTTTGTACATCTTGCACGGACTAGACTAACGTGTTTACAGTTGAATTGCTGTTTAAAATGCAGAAAAAAAACGGCAAAAAATATATAGGTTTAATAAAACAGATGCAATATCTCAATTGAAATAAAATAATTATATTGTAGTTACGTTTCGATTCTAATATAAATACTTGTCTTTACAAATTCAAGCTTCGGGTCCACTGTCCTGTGTGCAGCAGTAACCGTATTGCTTCTTTGCTTCCAGATTCAAACAGATATTTAAATTTTGTAAGTTGAATTTTTAAAAACAGCTGAGTTTTAAAGGTCGTAAAACGAAGATATTAAAATCTGCAAAGTCAATCGCATCAAAACAATTGACAACATAACCTACATACCACCACAAATTGTTTTTTCCTGATTATATTTAACAGGAAACCTACTAAAAAGTTAATTGGTGTCAATTTAGTTAAATTTAAGTTCGTAATTAAGAAATACGAAACGATCCTACTAAATAAACAATGTTGATAAAAATGTTTTGGTTCTATAGTAGTAAGGTATTTGTAGATATAGATCTACATATTCAACGTTTAGTTTGGTTCGATTAAAAGCTCGTTTCCCCTATGAGCGCGGAATGGAGCATTCCTTTTCTCTTTTATTGATCTTTCCGCGCTTAAAATTTAACGAGAGCTAAGGGAAGCAAAAAAATCAATAGCACAAACAAAGAATGCTCCATTCCACGCTTGTAGTGGAAATTAGCTCAAAGTCAAAGAATTGTGGCGAGAAAAATTTTTAAGTTAAAGCAAAGAAAAATTTATTCAGAGATTTTTTAAGTAAAATGGATACGAAATTGAGCGTGCATCTAATAAAAACAACCTGAAGCTAAAAGTTCTGATTATTAAAGAAACTTTATTCTTTCATCAAATATTATCCTGTGTTTTCTTCAGCAGGGCAGAGGTTTAGACAAAGCGCGAACAAATAACGAGGCATTTACTTTAACCGAAAACGACGAATAACGTTACGATACAGCGTGAACCGTACATGAATGTTCACGACAACACATTAAGTTCATGAAAATCTCGAATCATCGAAACGAAGTTAATTTCAAAGACAACGCTTTAAGTAATTTAGCGATTTTTTTTATAAAGAAAACTTGTAGGCTTGCAAATAAAACAAAAAGCAGCCCACATTAAATCATAGCTTGCGCGTTTGTTGAAGTTCAAGAAATAGTAAAGACAAGACACAGAATATAAATAAAGAAATATATTACAAAATTTATTACAAGCAACCTATTACCCTTATTTAGCGCTCTAATTCTAAATTATTTGTCCGATAAAAATCAAGCTCTGGAAATCTAAAGGGATTATCAAGAATGACAAAAACGATCGCGAGATTAAATGGCGTCAAAATATAAGATATTACTGACGCTTAGCAGCTATAATACAGTGGCAAATAGCACCAAAAATTTGCTTAGTCAGAACAAGTTTGTGAGCTCTATTTAAAAAAGTGAATACATATCAGTAACTGATCTTTTTCTTTAGTACACTAGTGAGCCAATCAAGTCCTTCGTACAAACCATCACCAGTGGTTGCACAAGTAGGCTGGATAAACCACTGACGACTTCTAAAGGTTGAAAGACCAAGTTTGTCTTGTATTTCATTGACGGCCATTGCATTCGGCAAATCCTTAAAATAACATTAATTTTGTAAATGTTTTCATGAAGATTGTCACAACTTTACTGGAGTCCGAAAGGACCGTCGAACTAGGTAACCCAAATACCTCGGCTAAAGTAAAACTGTGTTTATTTTTATGTATACCAGCTGTAGAAATAGTTTGCAGCGAGACTGAAGTTTTATAAAAAGTTAACTAAAAAACTTCTCTCAACAGATAAAAAGAAACCACGCTTTCTAACTATATAAACACATGTACTCACAAAATTAAAAAAGTTTGATCGATTCTCGTAAAACTAGATTCCCAAGGTTTACCAAACTTCAAAGCAATTTACAGCGCCAACAACTACGAATCACTTAACAACTTCATACTGACAAACTAAATAAATTAGCAACCCGATGGCTAATATTAAACTTAACAGTTCGCAAGCTAAAACAATTCTATCTCACTATAGGGTTAATTTCCAAAGCGTCAGCACTGAATCTTAAACGTTGACACAGTCACACAGGCAACAATAACACGAAACAATTGCTAAAAACTTATTCCAATCGAATAAAAATTTACGACGCTATTTATATAATTCAGCCAACGTCACGAGAAAACAATCAAAGTTACTTGAATGAATTAGATTTCTTAAAATAATTATTATGTATTTTGTTTAACAATAAGGCAGACATTGCTAAACATTATATTTTGTTTAGCAATGTCTGTACCTTAATCGAGCTGCAGAGAAAAGTACTTAGCCAACTTAATTTCATAACTGAGTTGAGTTTTTATATCATCAGCCGAATCAGCAGCTCGTCCTGCAATGGTATCGTTTCAAAGAGGCACTTTTGCAACCTTTGTAGCTGCCGCTTTACCGAGGATTTCCAAACAAACGTTTTGAAAGCAGTCTTTCACTACTGTTTCACCAACGCTGTATGGTTTTTGAGCTTTTGCAATTCTTGGCGTTACCTTATAGGATGCACGTAAAACTTTAGTATTTATATGAGATAATCCATAAATATTTTTTGCGCACATTTTAATTCGCTTCGTTTTTTTAAAAAAACTCTTTTTATGTTTTGAATGCAAGTGTCTCTTTAGATTTGATGGTTTCATCGAGTCATTGCTGAGTACAACTCCACTAACAACACATTGCGGTTTCCACACACCAGCATCATCTATTGCTGTAAACCCAAAATGTAAGTACGATGCATTGCATTTGCGAAAAAAACTTGAACAACTTCTTTTTACCCCCAACACTTTGAAACTTACTATTTAAGTCTAAAAATGTTTGTTTGTTATTCGTATATACTGTATAACCATAGGACCTCGCTTTGCCATTTGTAAAGATTTTATAAACTTGAGTTGAAACAACAGTAGGCTAATTTCAATACTAAAAAACAAAACCGGTACCTGCAGCATGTTTTAAAACAACAGTATGGTTACTTAAGAAACTTTTACAAGAGAAATTAAAATTAACTTTTACAAAGTTTGCCTTTAACAAAATTACTTACAAAATAATAGTTGCAAAATAAATTAATTTCAACCCATTTCTTCACTGCACTGTATTTTGAATTCTAAATTATTTTGCTGCGTCTAACTGTAGTTAGCTATTAGGAGACGAAGAATAACAGTTGCAAAATAAAATTTTTACAACGTCGCAACAATGAATATTGCGTAACTATGACTTAATCTTAATGAAGGCATTTTCTCTCTCACACAAGTCGGCTTCCAGTTGCGTGGGCAGATTGAACGTTGTCCTGGTTTCCAATAAAATCCAAGTCCAGTAGCACGTTGCAATTTTGCGTACAGTAAGAGCTATTTCAGTTTTCAATAACCTGTTCATCAGGAATATGATGCTATTTTAAAAACCTACGACTTCTCATTCTGTGCTTTTTAAAATTATAACGGTCCAAACTCTAAAGTTAAAATATAACAGCATATAGCAAGTGCATCGTATTACAGACAGAATGATTCACAAATCATTTTGTATTTTGTTTAGACCAGGGGTGCGCAAACTGCGGCCCGCGAACGTTTCACACGTTTTTTTAGAGAAGACCTTGATTTTAGGAGAAAAACTAAAAAATTCGAGACAAATCCATAAAGAAGATCAATATTTTTAGAGATTACTATAACGCGGCCCGCAAATAAATTCAACCTTCGAATTCGGCCCTCGAGCTAAAAAGTTTGCACGCCCCTGATTTAGACAATCAAAATTTTTCAACAGTAATTTTTCAAACATTACAAAACCGATGTTATGTTTTCGTGCAAAAGGAAACAACTACCTCTAGGCCCATGGGCTGAACAGGTTATAGCCTTGAGCGGAAGAATGATATAATGATAGATTTTAGTCCTTCAGTCTTATAGTAGCTTTATCTATTAATACTGTAGTATAAAAACACATGTAATTACTCACAATCTGCGAGTTATATTTATTTATCAATTGATTTCTAAATAAATATGAGTTTGAATAAAGCGAAAGAAAATAGTTTCAATAACACAAAAACCACTCTAGCCTTTTAATATCAAGTGTTATTATTATTTTAAAGTGTGATTTTTTCGCCATTGTGTGACGAAATGCTAATTGATTATGGCCAAGTTTGTTTCTGACAGTTGTATAGGCTACGTTTTGTTATAGTTTCTACTAAAACATTGCTCCATAAATCTTTTGTAACAGTGTAATAGCAAAACTCAAAAGTCGCTATAAAATATCTATAAAACTAAGTTTAGAGTACTTTTGCACAAAATCAATCGTTGGGTTCCTCTTCCTGTTTTTATTTACCGGTATTTTATTTTATCTCTATATTTATTCTTCTGACTCGCAGGAAAGCGACGGAGGCGCTAATACATAAGGTAAGCAATTACCCCGACCTGCTTCCGAAAATATCAAGATATTGCTGTCGGCTTGTAATTTAATAGAGATATGACTTTAATTTAGAACTGCTGGCCAAGACCACTAAGCAGGAGAAAGTGCCTTAGAGTGTCTTTCCCAAGGACACAACAGAATGTCGCCGAGACCATGTCAATTATTAGCACGGCGCTTTCACCACTTGACCACGCCGCTGACGTGTTATGAACGTAGTTCAGTATCTCCAGCAGTTGTACCAGTTGTACTGACAAAAAATTATCTTCGACTAACGTAGTAGCTGATGTATGAGGATGAAGGCCCACTTGATTTATACGTATGATGCACGGGGAGGGAGGGTTTGAAACTCAAACCCTTTTTTTTAAGAAGAATGCACGCAGACCACTCGAGAGAAAAAAAGAATAAAATGATGAGCAAAAAAGGTTTTCACTTTACCGCAATTCAATTGTTAGTAATCATATTTACGGGTCGCAAAAACCGGATGACAAATTTCTGCGTACGTCACTAAACCTGTGGCAAACAATATTATTGTAATATTTTGGTTAGGTTGCATGCAGATAAAGTTTTTAAGAAAATAAATATGTTGATTGTGATTTTCAATTAAGTTTGACAAAGCTGCGAACATAACAGAGAACGATTTTAGTCGTTTCTTTGTTCTAGCGTGCCTGTTGATGCCGAATTGACAAGGCCGCTAGTTCGTTACAGTGTTAAATCTGAAAACGAACATAGCGCAGTAGACTGGTAAGTAAACTTTAGAAAAGTCTGTGAAAAACCAAGAGCTCTGCACATCAGTTTGTGTCGCAATTGTCACACGTTCGTATTGATACTTTTTGCTTTGTGATTAAGTTACTTGCGTCCTGTTTAGATAACTTGTTCATTTTTCCAGGTATCCGGCCAAATAACCAGATTTCTTCAAAAGCTACGCTTTTTTTGTGGTATTCTAAGACCCACAAAATGGTCGATCGGTGAAATCGCTGCGTAGGCCACGTTAGACTGTGATTAATAAATTGCGTCTGGTGTGCGCTTGCAATCAAGATATAGCCTACAGATAAGTTTGGATCTGACATTTACGCTGCGTAATAAACAGATTGAAAAAGTCAAAAAGAACTTTTGAATAAAATTCGTGCATTTACTTGAAAACGTTTGCGCACGGTTACAACGGCTATCGTTTATACCAACTTAATCTCGATGCAACTTCTACCCTACTTTTAGTGCCATGCTCCCAAAAAGATCTAATAACAAATGTCTTTGGACGAGACTGGTCTCCAAAAGCATTTTCGCATCAAACTTAGCCGTTACGTTTTAATCGTCCTAAGTTTAACGCTGATATCATTATATGTTATCTCGCGAGTCAAAACATAAAAATTATGATAACGATATTTATGGTAATTGCTGAATGATAAAACCAGTTGCAAGTTACTCAGGTAAAACTTTTAAAATAGCTTTCGCAAAGTTAACCGTTATGGGCAGGGAATAAATTTTCTCATTTGTCCAGCAAATAAAGTTCGATCGTGCCTTGTTTTATATGCCGGAATCGATTATCTGACCACAAGACATCGCCAGAATTTGTACAGCTTTTAAATAATTGTTTGTTCTGATGACGCATTAAATGCAGGCTATCTAAACTCTCTGTTTCCAAAAGTACAAAAATACTTTGACTTACTTCAAACAATTTAGAGCAATAAATCTATCTTAGCAAGTTTTTCTTCATTTAACCAACAACAGTTCAACGCTTAAGGGATCGTTTCCACTACGAGCGTGGAATGGAGCATTCTCTGTTTTTTTGATTTTTTGCTTTGCTTCGATTTGTGAAGATTAATAAAAAAAAATGCTCCATTCCGCGCTCGTAGTGGAAACGAGCCTTAAACACTATGACTTTTTTGTAAAGCTTCAGCTGAATTTAACTCATTGACTCAACCAAAGTTTTTTTGCCTTTCTATGATTTTTGACAGGCATACTAACGTTAACGAATTTTCAATAATCGAACAAAAACTTACTTGTTTGTTTGCAAACACTAACAATACAACATCTCTCAACTCGTCTTCATTCAACATATGTCCTAATTCTTCTCTAGCTTCATCAATCCTCTCTTTGTCATTACTATCAACTACGAAGATTAAGCCTGAAAATTGCAGTCGGCCACTTAATAAGCTCGATCTCCAAATATATATCACCAATAAATAAACTCTTTTTTTTCACAGTAAAGAAACAAGAACTCGAGTTTTGAAACTGACAAATAAATGTCTACCTTGAGTGTTTTGATAGTAATGCCTCCACAATGGTCTAATCTTGTCTTGCCCTCCAACATCCCAAACTGTAAAACTGATGTTTCTATATTCGACAGTTTCCACGTTAAATCCTGAAAAGGTCTAAAGATAAAATAAAACTTAACGCTAACTTAAAGCTGAAATTATTTTACTTACCGATGGTAGGTATTGTTGAAACAATTTCACCAAGTTTAAGCTTGTATAATATTGTTGTTTTACCAGCTGCATCAAGACCAACCATTAAAATTCTCATTTCAGTCTTTCCGGTAAGACTACTAAAAAGTTTAGTAAAAAAAGTACCCATCTTTTCATTGCCTTAAAAACTGCCTGAGGAAAATAACTTCAAACTTGATTACATTGAAATTTCATTCATTAATAGGGAAAATAGCAACTCTAATTTAACAAGCATGTAACAATGACATTTATGAAGCACTTAAAAAAGATAATAGTTACCAGTGACAAAAGCACAAAACGTTATACAAAATTAAACCGAGCAAAAGCAGTCTTTTTGTTGGCAAACCGATGGCAAAAAAAAAGTATTATGCTGTAATCACAACATTGAGCATGTACAATATACATACTTAGATTAACATTAAAAACCTTTTTGTAAACAAATTTCAAACACATTTTTATTACCACAAAAAGTCGTTCATATTAATCTGTTGTAATTTTTTCTCAAGTCATAATGTTATTTACAAAAAACTTAATAACAATACAGAAAATAAGAACAAAAATTAGAAAAAATTTAGAATCGTGCTTAGATTGAAAACATCGCAAAAAATCAAAACTTATATCGAAATTAAAAATAAATGACTTTGAGGCTTGATCTACAACTGACGTATGCGCTCATTGCACGAAATAAACAAAGTTCAATAAACAAATAAACGTACACCAAGAGCGTACGCCAGGTGTAGACCAGATTAAAAACTTGACATAACAACAGTCACCAAAAAGAAACGCAAAAAAATAACTGCATTTACGTTTTAAAAACATAATTTTATTGCAATACCATAAAGGTTTAATTTTTTTGAGAATCTCGAGATGACAACTAAATTCAATAATATATAGCCAATAAAATCGCCACACAAATTTAAACTATGATTATCTTATGAAAATGTTTTGGTTATGTAAAATAAGAAAAGTAAAATAAAAAGGGGTTTCACGCACATGAACGATGAAAAAACCACAATCACAAAACGTAAACCGCAACTTTGTAAATGTAAACAAGAAGATTGAAAAAAAAACGTTTCTAGTTCATCCACTTTAAAATTATTGTGTCACGTTTCAATAGCATAATTTTGATTTAATTACAGGAGTAAAAAGTCACTGAAGTTTTTCGAAAGCAGCATTATACGTAATTGACAGCTACTGCAGTATTTACTTTTGTAAACAATATGAACAAACGCAAAAATATGTGATTGTTTAATGCTAACAATATTTTTTTTTTACAGATCTAAATCAACGTGGCTTAGGCATTTTTAAGCTGATTGGAAAGCCAATCAAGACCTTCATATAATCCGTCTCCACTAGTGGCACAAGTAGATTGAATATACCATTGTCTATTTCTTAAATTTTTTAAACCCAGTTTTTCGGTAACTTCAGAGCAAGAACAAGCATTAGGTAGATCCTATAATTGTTAACAAATTTTAAATTATTTATATTTCAAACTTACATAACAAAGTTGTTTTTATTTAAAAATTACATAATAAATATATAAATGATTTTGGCTTCGGACAATTTGGTCAGTATCAAGTTTCTCAAATTATAATTATCAAAAAGTTGCGCCACTATTTGAACAACAAACTGATAAGACCTGGTACGAGGATGGTGAACCAGTGACCCGATTCTTGAAATTCAGTAAACCTTTTGACGTTTTAAGATTTCTGGCAGTTCAATGACTTGTTTTTCGGCAGGGCCACAAGGGCTCGGACTCGAGTCCAGATAAAAAATGACTTCAAGTCCGAGCCCTTAGTGCAAGTCAATAAAATAATATTTTGCTGAGCAACTATGCTTCTAAGGGAAACCCAACAAAAATGTTTGACATTTTCTAGTTTGATTGATAAGTCTTCACCTCTTAAAAACGTAAAAAAAATTTGAAGTTTTTCAGTTTTAGCCAATTTTAGTTTTCATTTTAGCTACTGATTCATTCACTTCCATACTTGATTAAAAGGTTATTTTTTTGACCAGCTTTATAAAAAAGCTTCGCCATCCCTGACCTAATGAATTGAAAAAAAAGTTTGGCAACCATTTCTGCTCTTTTAAAAAAAATACATCAAACAATTGCACAAATCTTGCAGCATTAGCCTATTGAAAAAAACAAATTCTGTCGATAAAGAAAAAGTATTATTGATTTCAACATCTATAAAACTGGATAGCAAAAAACTTACCTGCTTATTCGCAAAAACAAGAAGAACAGCATCACGCAATTCATCTTCGGATAACATTCGAATCAACTCTTCTTTAGCCTCTCCTATTCGTTCTCTATCATTACTATCAACAACGAAAATAAGGCCTGAAAGTACATAAAAAAATTAACAAAAATTTTTCAAAATTTTTTGGTAGGTGTTTATCAAGAAAGTTTGTGGTCTATGATGTCAAGTTGGAGAGGTTATAATTATAAATAAACTAAGCATTTTTTTGTACATTATATGTTACTGCAAAGCAAAATACTGTATATTGATTGATATCAAAAATAGTTGTTTTTTAATGAACACAATGCTAGATTCAAAAACAAAGGCAAAGGTTGTGGTACTAAAAAATTTTGTAAATCCAAAGCATGGATTGGTTTGGTTTTATCATGAATAACTACTTACTTCACACTAATGGTAGAGTAAAAAACTGCTAAAATTGAAAAAAAAAACTAAAGTTTAATTCAACTTCTCAATCAAATTTTAAAACTTTAAGAATTTTTTATTTGGGATAATTGATTAATTTTTGAAAAATACACAGCCATTTTAGTATTAAAATAGTACAGGGTGTCCATAAATTATCATTACAGTTTAAAAAATTTACCATAGTCTTATTTTTTAAGATATTTTTAATCGGTTTGTTTTATAGTAAAGCCTCAAGTTTACATTAGATGCTTTACCACACCTCTACATGTGCACCATCAGTCACACGTACAATGTATAACCACTATTCAATTTCTTCCTATGTTCTTGCTAATATATCTACAGTAACTGTATCAATTGCTTTAATTATTTGATGTTGCAAATCATTAATGCCTGACTTTGGTTCCGTAAATGATATCTTTTACATAGCCCCACAGGAAAAAATCCAATGGTGTAATATTAGGGAAATGTGGCAGCCATGGAATGGGACCATCACATCCAATCCACCTATATGGAAATGTTTCATTCAAAAATCAACAAACCTCAAGACCCCAATGAGGTTGTGCACTGTTCTGCTGAAAAATAATTTGTGGCTGATACCGTGTAAGCTGCAGTGACACATATTCTGTCAAAATATCAAGGTAAATTTGAGCTGTGATTGATTTCTCAGCAAAAAAAAATGGACCCATAATTTTAACATGCATGATTCCACACAGAGTCCCATTCAAGCTTACAGGTATAATGCAGATTCTCTGAGCCTTATATTCTCAAATTGTGTTTGTTTAGTAATCCAGAAACATGGAATGTTGACTTGTCACTGAAGTAAGCACGTTTCAAAAACCCTGGGTCGGAATCTAACCAGTCCAACATCGTCATTGCAAATTCTTTTCATTCTGGCTTATCTTCTGGCTTAAGGGCTTGCAGTAACTGCACTTTATATGCATAAAGTTGCAAGTTTCTATGCAAAACTTTGTGAATAGTGGAGTGTGGGATCTGTAACTGTGTAGAAGCCCCATGAATGGACTTTTTAGAGCTCCTAATATATGCCACTTACACAGATTCAATTTCTTCTTTTGATATTTGAGGTCAGCCAGCTCCCTTTCTCTGTAGCACACTACCAGTCTCCATAAACTTTTTATGCCATGCTCAAATGGTAGGTCATGCAGGTAGCTTTCTTCCATACTTGTGTCTAAAGTTTCGCTGTGCTTGGATGTCTGACTTTGTCTCTATATACCAAAAAACACACTGGGCTTTTTTATGTGGAGTGCTCATTTTCATGAACTCTACTTTTGCTACTACTGCAAATTCAAAAATATTCGACTTAATCAATCCTAATTTTAAACCTAATTATTTCCATTAGTACCTGTTAAGAAAGAAAAAACTTGAAGCATTTTTCTTCACTTTAAAATAAATCAAATGAAAATATCTCAAAAAATAAAATTTTTAGAAACTTTGAAAATTGTAATGATAATTTATGGACACCCTGCATTTTAGTATTTATATTTAATTTTACTAAATAAAATTTTTCAATGTTATTCATTCCAAATAAATTTTCTGATTTACTTAAAATCTATTTCTAGAACACACAAATATAATCCTTTTAGTAATTATATAAACACACCTTGAGTATTCTGAAAATAGTGTCTCCAAAGTGGTCTGATTTTGTCCTGACCTCCAACATCCCAAACGGTAAAACTTATATTCTTATATTCAACTGTTTCAACATTAAAACCTGCAACAAAAATACACTATTAATTATTTTAATTCATTAAGTCTTCCAATATTGTGATGTTGAAATTTACCTATAGTAGGAATAGTTGTAACAATTTCGCCTAATTTGAGTTTGTAAAGAATGGTAGTTTTTCCAGCAGCATCTAGTCCAACCATAAGAATTCTCATTTCTTTTTTTCCAAATAAACCAGAAAATAATTTACCAAAAACATTGCCCATATTTAATTTAATGTTAACCAACTATTAAAATACTGACCTAAAAAATATAACAAATTAAAGGTTTATTTATCAACACTTGACTATTATGAAATATTGATCTTATTGCTTATCCTCCAAGGCTGCTGGTCTTAGAAGAACCCATTCTTTACTACTGTAATAAAGTCAACCTGAACTCCCACTCTTTTTCTGTTCCTTGCAAGGAGTTTTTCCAACAACAGGTGATGTGGCATTTTATTGCTACTTTGTAGCAGTTGAAAATGTGATTGATATAAAGTGTAATGGCATTGTGGTGTGTAAAAGTCCAGCTTTATTGTGTGTAAGAAACTTTGCAAAAATGGTGCTTTGTTTGGCTTGATCTGTGACAATTTTGTATGTACAGGACATTAGATTGTTTACTTTGATTGTGTATGTTATGAGGTGTACTATTGTTAATTTTGTTATTTTGTCTAAAGGTGATGTAATCAATGGGATCTAATGTGGATATATGTTTGACGTTTTTTTACATTCTTTATGTGGGATATCTGGATCAGAGATAATGATGCCAGTGTCATTGTTGCTGGGAAAGATGAAGAATTTTATGTTTCAGTGCAGATCTAAATTGCATTTAAGGTACTTTAAGGTGATAAAAAGGGTGGTGTGCTTTTGTCAGTTGTTTGAGTAGCATGAGAATTGATGTGTGTCCGTCTCAACATTTACTTTGTCACATAAGTGTTGAGTGCTTGTGTATCATGTGTAGCTAGTGGTAATGTGCAAAGCTATGTTCTTAATGCTTTGTAGTTTGATATCAAAGAGATTCTATGAGTTTACATATTCCAAAATAAGCAAGCAGAAAATGGGCTAGACAATCTGTAACATGCATACGCTGTGATACCAAGCATCAGTCTTTCTTTTAATGAAAAATTGTCTTGGTTACAACTGATCAAAGCAATGGCACAGGAAGAGAGTATCAGCATATCTTAAGCAAAAAATATGCAAGTTTTATTCAAGAACTATTTCCTTTAGTAAATAATATTAAATATTTTTCTTGTGGTTCAATCACTATTTTTAACAATTTTTTATTTAAAGAGCTTCTTTGTGGAACAAAAATTTTAATAGTGCTTTAAACAAAGTTGATTTCATCGGAGCAATAAGCTTTTTGTGACGCTCTCATCAGTGGTAAGCATGTCAAAATGGGACGAACCAGAGAAAATCAAGGTATTTATAGTCTCAACAGTTAGGAGAAAGGTGCTATGGTCTCAGAAAGGAGAAAGGCACAACTGCATAAAATCAAAAAAGTGTGGTGCAATACTGTGTAGTCTCGGAAAGGAGAAACACATAATGTGCAATTACCAAGGAGAAACACTGTTACTCACAACTTAGGTTATTTGAAAAGTTTTAATGTGTAAACAAATTCCTTTTGTTTACCTAAAACCAGACATCCGGTTTATACATTAAAACTTTTCAAATAACCTAAGTTGTGAGTAACAGTGTTTCTCCTTGGTAATTGCACATTGTGCATTTCTCCTTTCTGAGACCACAGCACCTTTCTCTTAACTGTTGAGACTATAAATACCTTGATTTTCTCTGGGTCGTCCCATTTTAAGGCAATTGCCACTGATGAGAGCATCATGAAAAGTTTTTGGCTCTGATGAAATCGACTTTGTTTAAAGCGATATTAAAATTTTTTATTTGTTCTTAAAATCTCTTACAAATAACAAACATATAAAAATTAAATAGACATCAGTTTGTTCAGTAGTCATTACATGCCAATGTGAAAATTTTATCACTAAACGATCAGTTCAAGTAATTGTAAATTTGTGTCAGTAATACATAATTATAAGTAGGTAGCTATACTAGGCAGAAAATATGTACCTGAAGGTTTTGTTTGTTAAATAAAACATAAAAATTTTTTAAATTCAGGGCTTTTTGTAAAAAGTGTTATTAGTTTTAATGGTGCCAAAAAAAACAAAATAAATTTTCCTAAAATTAGTACTAAACCTTTTTCAAAAAAAACATCTGGTAGAAATGTTTAACCAATGTTTTGCAATATGCATGTCAAATAAAAAAATTTTCTTTTGGTAGTTTATATTTTTAATGTTGGAGCCATTGCAGTTGTGACAAGCATTGAAACAGATGGTAAAGTTTAATCTTACCTTTCTCAGGTGTAGCTTCTGGAATATGATTAGACACATTGTACTTTATCTCTTCTACAGTAGAAGGGCTGCCAGGAACCACAGACTTTTTAATAACTCTTTACAGCCAAAATTCCAATAAAATCAAATCAGGCCTGTATGTAGTCCATTCAAAATCAGTTTTCAAAAAATGATTCAACTTTTAAACAGTTGTTGTGTATATTCAATGGTGTCTTGCATGATATAAGGCAGGGTCTCATTCTGAATGAACCAAGTTGTCTGAAGGAGAAAGAGTTGCATTGAGGTTATCATAAAACTGTTCAATAACTTTTGTGTAAAAATAGTGACTTTCGAGATTTTGATTTTCAGGATTTTAAACAGAACTGGTTTTGCAGATTGTACACTTATATCTAACCCTTTTTCAGCAATATAATAAATGAGTTTTTTTTACATAGCATTCTGACTTGGTGGTAGTGCTACAAAAACATTTTTGCACAGTTAAAAATTTGTATTGAAGGTATTTGAAAAATAAGTAAGTTAATTCAATTTTTATGTTTGTTCTACATTTCTTAACATGATAAAATTAGCAAATTTATACATTCTCAAATTAGATATACTGTAGCAACTATATTCTGACAAATTAACTGACGTATTTAAACAGTTGTTTAGTTTACTTTTACCAAGCACAAATAAGGCACTTTTCCCAGCTTGGCAGGTGTCAGCAAGCAGTTCTAAATTTTAGTTATATCTCTAAAAAACTAAAAAATAAAAATTTTTTAATCAGACAGCAATATTTCGGCATCACCAGAAGCAGGTCATTATATATGTAGTGCCTCTGTCACTTTCTTACAAGGCAGGAGGATAAATATAGAGATGAAATTAAATATTGCTTGGCTATCAAGAAATAGATTTTAAAATAGTATAGATGAAAGTATTTCAAATAAGCATTTGTTTTTTTTCTAATCTTTTAAAGCAATTCTTAGTCTTAATATAATACGTTTATTTTTTAAAATAGTTTTAAAAAATATGTTATTACTTAATGCAGTGCTTCACAAGTAGAGGTCCAAGCAATTTGTTAAAATAAGAGTATTAGTAAAGTAAGGACCCGTGAGAAAGTTTCAGAGATATCACTGGGTTTGGTGTTGTGGCCCTTCAAAGGTCACATACTTCTTAAAACAAGTTGAGATGAATTGTGGTTAACAGCTGCATATTTCTCATTTCTAATCAGCTGAGATGAAATAGCATTAGCCAAAATGGGACATTGATGAGGAAAGTGTAAAAACCAATGAGTAAGGTTGTTCAAGGTACTCAATGCATTACAACTAGAGTGTGAGAAGTCGATGCTCCAAACTGCTTTGAACCATCAATCCCTCTGCTTTCTGTCAAGTTCAGCACGTAAAGCAGCAGCAGCCAAACTTGAGTCACTCCCTGAGGAGACTGAAAAAATGTTGTGTGAAGGGATTCACACTCTGCATCCCAACACAAAATATAGTTGTTCTGATGACTGCATGGAATGGTCCTTTTGGCTGCATTCCTGATTAGCTGCATCTATCTCTAATAAATCAGGAGGCAACAAAACCTTTGTGAATTTAATTGTTAAAGCAATGTGGTGACTTCATTTGGCCTTGTAGAAGTTCCATTGCTTAATAGGCATGCTTGGCACTGCCATAGCAAACCTTGGTGGTGTGATAAGCAAAGGTTGATGTTGTGATCTGGAGAACTTTTCAAAAACATGTCTATCCAGTAAGAGACTGTAAGGACCTAGGCCAACAAAAGCTAGATCTGGATTAGTGCCAGTGTTTCAGTGGTCAGAGTAAAAGGTGGCAGTATCCTTGACATTGTATAGGAGCATCTATTACATCTATTAATACTTGCCCAACCAGGTAAGCACTCACCATCTGGACTGTTGTCATTGTAACCCTAATCAACATGCCACAGTTGAAATCACCTACATAAAGACAAGGGTGAGGAAACACTGGGAAATCTAAGGATTACAGTTGCATTGGTGAAGGTTGGTAGATGTTGACTATTTTATAACCATCAACATCAGGTTTTATAACTGTTTATAATTATCAACCATTTCATGTCATTTGTTGGCTTCATTAAGTTTATGTCACTTGCCAGTGAGAAAAGATCTCTTTATATTTGTGCAGTTGGGACCTATTAGTGTGAGGAAGCTGTTCAGTTAATCATTTAAAGATTTTATTATTTATTGTTGCTTTTATTTTGTTTCAGATAATCGCCTGATGAGCCATTATTTGGTGAAACAGACTGCTGCGATTTCAAAATTTTTATGTGTAGTGGTTTAGTTAAATAAATATATATATATGAGGTGTGGCTAAAAAGAAATGGGACTGACTTTACAGATTGTGTAATATGAATAACCATCAGGAGTCAATGCTTTCACAGCATGGCGTAATATGTGTCTTCTGTTAAACAGCTGTTTTGACACAACAATGCTATTGTGTTTTCTTTTACAGAGCCGTAAGTGAATCTGATAAATTGCTTGTTGAAAAAAGTTATTGTGCAATATTTGTTTAAGTGTTTCTGGCGATAGGAGTTCAATTGCAAAATGACACTTGAGCAAAGAATCAATATCAAATTTTGTGTTAAACTTGGAAAAACAGAGATGGAGACTTTGAAGATGTTGTGTGAGGTTTATGGAGATTCTTTCATGTCTAAGACAAAAGTTTTTGAATGGCACAAGCAGTTTGTGGAAGGCAGGGAAGACGTGGAGGATGATCCAAAGTTAGGGAGGCCTTGCACTTCCACAACCAATGCCAACATCATAAAGGTGCAACAGTTGGTTTGCAGTGACCGTTGCTTAACCATTCACATCATAGCCAACAAACTTGGGATGGACAAAGAAACGATTTGAACCATTTTGGTGGACACTTTGGACATGCAGAAGATGTGTGCCAAAATGGTGTCAAAGCTCTTGACTCAAGAGCAAAAGCTCATCAAGTAAATGAGTGCCAAAATATCCTTCAGCAGTTGGAAGCAAACAACGAACTCTTGGAAAAGGTCATCATGGGAGACAAGTCATAGATTTTTCAATATGATCCTGAGACAAAGTGACAAAGTTGTCAGTGGAAAAGTGCACCTTTGCCAAGACCAAAGAAAGCCTGCAAGCAATGATTGCAAGTGAAGGTGATGTTGATCACCTTCTTTGACCACCATGAAAGGGTGCATTACGAATTTATGCCTTGAGACAAAACGTTAATTAACAATTTTAAAAGGAAGTCCTGACTTGCCTTGTCAACAAAATCAGTCAAAAACGAAGAGGCTCCTGGGCAGGCAAAACCTAGATTTTGCATCACAAAAATACACTTGCTCACACAGCCCTCAGCATGAAGCACTTCTTGGTTTCAAAAGAAAACCACCACGTTGGATCATCCATTGTATTTACTGGACTTAGCCCCTTGTGATTTCTTCCTTTTTCCAAAACTAAAAGGGATACTCAAGGGGACATGCTTCAAAGGAGTCAATGGCATCAAGGCCAAGGTTATGGCCTATTATAAAAGCATCAAAAAAAAGGAATTTGCACAGTGCTTCAAGGTGTGGTCAAGAGGAATGGCAAAGTGTGTTGAAGCCAAATACTTTAAAGGGGACAATTAGAGATCACACAAGAATTGTTTGTGTTACTCAAAGTGGACATGGAATGATGTGTGTCTAAATAAACTTGTAAATGCAATAGTCCCATTTCATTTTCGCCACACCTTGTATAAACACAACTGCAGATTGCTATAAAAACACAAATGCAGATTGCTGGTGCTTTTCAAAAGAATGGTCAATGGCTTTAATAGACAAAGCAATTATTCTTATTTAACAGAATACAGATATTTAAAAAAACATTTTATAAAAATAGTCCCAAGAGA
Source organism: Diplosoma virens (assembly GCA_963680785.1). Classification (NCBI taxonomy): domain Eukaryota; kingdom Metazoa; phylum Chordata; class Ascidiacea; order Aplousobranchia; family Didemnidae; genus Diplosoma; species Diplosoma virens. The sequence continues at coordinate 44,763,902 of OY796881.1, read as the reverse complement.
CTGTTTTGCCTGTGTGGCTCGTCAGGAGACAAAACATCTTATACAATTTGAATAAGATGTTGTTTCCCCTGATTCTATTTGAATAAGATGTTGTGTCCCCAGATGAGCTGCACAGGCGAAACAGTCTGTTGGGACTATTTTAATAAAACGTTTTTTTTAAATATGTATTCTGTTAAATAAGTATATGTCTATATTAAAACTTTTAAACTAAATTTTGTCTATTTCACCAGTTTTTAAGGAGGCTTTGTACACTATTGAGTTTCTGCAGCATTTTCAGTCCAGTGGGCAATTTTTGGCTGATCTGCAAATGCATTGTTTGGTGTCTACTTTGTTATCTGGATTGTTCAGGCATTGATGAAACAATACTTAAACTATGTTGAATGTTGTGAAGTTGCTGAAGTTGCTGAAGTTGTGAAACAACATTTAAACTCTGATATAATAACCATAACCAATCCTTTAAAGACATTAGAAAAATTAATTCCACTAAACAAGCAAAAGCCATTTGGAAATTGAAACAATCAGGGCAATTGCCACAAATAAGATGGAAAATTGTACACCATGCAATTCCATATCAGTCTGGTTTAAAAACATGCAACTTATGCTTATCGGAAAAATTACAAATATTTCAGGCTGACGTCAAAAAATTACTGAATAAACATTCAGAGTTGGTCTCAAAATGCAAACTTAGAAGTAAATCTAAATTACGAAGTTTTAATCACACTGGCAATTAATAAATGTATTTACAAATTTAGACACTTGGTTTACCTTATTTTTACATCTCATCTTTACCCACTTTCTTGATCAGCAAATAACCCACCTCTACACCACATACTTATTGAACTAACAATAATCTTAAATTATACCCTGCAAAAAATTTGATTGTTTTGATTTTAATTTGTACCCCAATAAATTGTTATTTTTAAACAAATTTCTTAAGCATCTTTTTACTGTATTTTCCAGTGCAGTCTATTTAATCAAAATTTTAGCACATTTTTTAATGCAAACTTTTTAATTTACCCATTATTTTTATAGAGCATGCAACATAAAAAACTTTTTCTTTGGAAATAAAATTCATTCATTGATCAATTTACAATTGCTGTTTCTCTTGTTGCTGTTTTGTTTTTCGCCGGTACAGTTGGCTCTGCTTAACTGGCTCACGGATAACTGGATCATTTTTGTTAAGTCTCAAATTACATAAGCATTTTCAACGTAAAAGTACACTGCTTTTCTGGATCATTGGATTAATTTTTCGTGTAACTGGATCACTTTTGCATGAAAAATCACAGTAAAATTCCACATTTCGCACAGCACGTGTTTCCACATTTCACACGACACGTGGCACAATCATTGATAACGTGCTCAATACAATACAGTTGTATATACATAATAAATACTTGTATTATTGATTCTCATTTCATTATTTTTTTTTTACTTGGGTTTCTTTGTTGACAAAAAAAAATTTGACCTTTTTTAAACACAGTTCTGTATCTTTTCAGCTAACTGGATCAAAACCCCTCGGCCCAAAGTGATCCAGTTAAGCAGAGCCAACTGTATTTAAGCACTTTGTTTAAACTGTGTTTTATTCATTTGTTTTGTTTTTTTTAATTTCTAACCACCCCCTGACGAGCCGAGGCAGGCAAAACTGTCTGTTGGGGCAAATAAAATTAATGTTAAATTAAAAAAATCTTGGTCTGAAATTTAATTATGTGCTAATTAAATTAAAAATTAATTAATATATATATATTTTAATTAATAAATTTTGCTCTGATCTTCATCATTGAACACTGTAAAAGCTAAATTGATAACACTTATCTTTGTGTATATATACATAACACATGAGTATTTTTTTATTTATTAAGACAAAAACCATTCATCCCTAGGCCTATTTTGTCTGATTAAAAATAACAAATAAAAGAGACTATAGAGTTGTTTTTTTTTTACTAAATGAAAAATCAACATATTATAAAAAATGTTTTAAATTTCATTGAGCACTTTACAAAAACAGGTCAATTACTTTTTTTCTAATTTATCCCCTTATTTTCCTAATATACACCCTTGTGCAAATTAATTGAATTACTTGAAGTTTTTTTGAAATTTTTCGATTATCTTATTGTGTGTTAAATAAATTGTTTTTCTTTAAACCGATGAGTTGAAAGTTGAAGTTCTTGTCAAATCTTGATTAGTTTTGTCATAATGGGATCAATTAACATTGTCACGTCAAACTTTTTGTTTATTTAGGCTCTAATATCATAGACATACTAGATAATTTCCCTATATTTGTAAGCTAAGACATATTAAAACATGGATGTTACTCTTAGAAAGCATGCGAAAGTATTGGCTTTGCATCAGCACACAAAGAAGTCGCAAAGAGAGATAGCTAAATGTGTGGGAGTTAGTCAACCAACTGTGCATAGGCTTATTAAAAAATTTCAAATTGAGAAGGATTTGGCTCCTAACAGAAAGGGTAATTGCAGAAAAAGACAACAGCCAGAATGAATGCTTACTTGCTTAGGGAGAGTAAATTCAACCCAAGAAAAACAAGTTTTCAACTACAACAAGATTTGGCTTCTGCTGGAGTAATGGTTGATTCCTCAACTGTGCACAGGTGACTCCTAGCTGTTGGCCAGAAAGCAAGATGACCAATAAAAAAACAGCTCTTGACCACCAAGATGAAAAAGAAATGTTTCATTTGGGCCAAAAAATATAAAGACCGGACACGTGAACAATGGTGTCAAGTTTTATTTTCTGATGAGAGTCACTTTTTAGTCCAGGGAGTGAGGAGTCAGCATGTCCAAATATCAAAAGGAGAGCCCCTAAAAAAAAGCCATATTGATCAAGCTGCCAAACACTCCCCAAAGAAAATGTTTTCGGGTTGTTTCAGCTATTATGGGGTTGGACGACTCAAGCCAGTTGAAGGCATGATGAATTCTAAAAAACACCTTGATGCTCTGACAAAGAAAGTAATACCAGAAACGGCAAGAAAATTCTCAGAAGGTTCAGGGATTTTTCAGCAAGATTTGGCACCATGCCATACCAGTCGAAAAGTCAAAAATTTTATCAATTTGAATAATATTTCGGTGTTGGATTGGTTTGGAAACTCTCCAAATTTAAATCCGATAGAAAATCTTTGGAGCATAACAAAACTACATCTGCGAAGAAGAGATTGTACCACCATGGTGAAGCTGATAGAAGCCAAATTGACTGCTGGTATCGTGACCCTCAAATACAAGAAAACTGCAAAAAATTGATATATTCGATGCTCAAATGAGTGAAATCGGTTCTAACAAGTCGTGGTGGTTACATTTGTTATTAAAAGTTGTGCTTTGACTAGCTTAATTTGTTTATGTTTTAAAAATAAATAAAAAACACGTTTTTTTGTATTTTTTCAAGTGATTCAATTAATTTGCACAAGGGTGTATGTAGCAAGAGTGAATCAATTTTCATTGCAGAGTGCTCAATAAAAACATCAGAGCAATTTAATATAAAACTTATTTAATTGTTATATAAAAAACCACCACAGTATGTTTTATTTATATTAAGGTAAAAGGGAGTCAGGTCACCTTAATATAAATGCATATCCTCTGTACTTGCAGTTACTATATTTTGAGCTTTTTTTTTTCTAATATGACATCACAATAATTGAATTGTTTGCTTGATTAAGTTAACTGCATATTTCTGAGCATAAAGATTCAGAAGCTTAAATATTTCTAGTTTTAGAAATAATTTAAATTTTGAAAAATCTTTTAATAAACTATGTTTCGCAAAACTATGTATTATTTATTGAAAAATAGTTGATATATCGTGTTTTCCTTACAAATGATTATACAGTATTTTTTGTTCTTCCAGTAACCACCTGACAATTCTATAGGATAAAGCAGACTGTTGTTCTCTTAAAAAGTTCTTCTTGAAACAGTATGGTATTACACAGGGTGGCCCAAAAGTAGGTATACAGTTATTAAAAGTAGAGTTAAGGTCTAAAAGTAGGTTTGCAATTCTCATGTAGGCATTTTTAAACTTCTAGAATGCTAGTTATATCTTAGACAGAAACTGCTTAATCTCTAAAGTGTTCAAAATGCCCTCTGCTAACATTGCAACATTCTTTACTCCTGTCCAAAACACTCCGACACACAATCCGGCACAAATTTCTATTTTCATCAATTTCTCTGAATGCATCATGGATTAATCATTTAATCAATTTACTGTTTAGGGATTCTTCTCATATACCTTGTTCTTTACAACACCCCAAGAAAAGAAATCTATTGGTGTTAGGTCAGGTGAGCGTGGTGGCCATTTAATGCTACCTCTTCTTCCAAACCAATGCTGTAGAAAGACATCGTAAAGTAATCTTTTACTTTTAACCAATAATGTGGAGGTGCTCCATCTTGCTGAAATAAGAGTTCATCGAAGTTAGATTTGGTTTGGAGTTGTGACACAACCACTTCACAAAGAATTTTCAAATAGTTCTCTCCATTCACATTTCCATTAAAAAAACAGGTCCTACACTACCTTGGCTAGATAATGTGCCCCAAACTGTAACACCAGGCTGGTTAAGTTGGGTTTCTAGGTGAAATCAGGGTTTTCATCAGCCCAATACACACAGTTATGCCTGTTCACATGACCAGATAATTTAATGCAAGCTTGATCTAACCAAATGATCTTAAACAAATTGGTTACACATCGTTTTGCAAAACTGCAGTCAGCGATTTGGGTCATCCTCCAAAAGACCATGTACCAATCATGTTCGGTAGGGTTTTAATTTTATGTTATGCAATAAACGTTTCAATGATGTTCTTGGGATGGATAGTTGAGTGGAAGCATGTCATGTAGATTTTTTGACTGTTAATAAATGTCACAGTTACTAACATCTTGTTTTCTTCAGTTGTAGAAGTCTTAGGACGTCCAGGTTTTGATGCATTACTCACTGAACCTGTTTTATCAAATTTGTTCCTTAAGCAATCAATTGTCAGGTGTGAAAGGCTTCTTGCCATGCTGTACAAACCTGTGCAAGCACTTATATATGAAAAGAGATATTTTCTTTTTATAACAATACAAAGTATATATACTGTATTCATTCATTGTTTAAAGAGGTATCTACTCCAGACACAAACAGGACTGGGGCTGAGGGTTTATCCTTTTACTACCTCAGGCTGCTGTACTGTCTGGATCAGATGTTGGCAGTGATGTTATAAAGCCAGCATCAGGTTTCATCATCCAAAACTGTCACACCTCATGCTCCATGGTTCCCAATGTATAGGGCATGCTGTTAGAACATGGTTTGCGGTTTGTTCAGAAGTGCCACACTTGCAATTTGATGAAGGAGCAAGACCCCATTTGTTCATGGACAAATAGATTCACCCAACACCAGTCTGCAGGCAGTCAAGCTTAACCCAAGTTGCTTGGGCTATTCCCTACCTGTTTCATTTAAGAATTAAGGAATGGATTAAACAGGCTTCTGGAGGCGTTTTTTATCTTAAATAAAAATTTTTAAAATGTTCTAAATTTCAATAAACACACTTTAAAAATATGATTAATTTATTTAATCACTTGTTAAAGAATCTGAACAGTCTATTTTATCCAATAAAATTAGTCTGTTTTATTCATACTAAGGTGAGAGAACAGGAGTCAGGCAACCTGAGTTACCTTCTATCACCTTAATATGAATGCATATCTCTGTTCTTGCATTTTCTTTATTTTGATTTTTTTTTCTTATATTACATCATAGGAATTGTATTATTTGCTTGATTAATTTAACAAACTACATATTTTGGAGAATAAAATTTGAAACATTTAAATTATATTTCTACTTTTTGGAATGAGTTAAAATTCTGAAACATCTTTTAATAAAGCATGTTTTGCAGAACTACATATTATTTACTGAAGTATGATTAATCTAATGTACTATGTTTTTACTTTTAATGCTTATATTGTTTATTTTTCTAGTAACCACTTGACAATTTTAAAGTGATTAAGTGATTTTTGTATTATTATATCAAATAGAATCTTTCTCTTTGAATAAGACTCAAGATTCCATTTGAATAAGGATGAAACAAACTCTTGTGGTTTTAATTAAATAAATTTTGTATTTAACTATTGCTCTGATCCTTTCACTCAGCACTTTGCAAGAAAAAATTTGCAATCTTTAATTTACAAAAGCTAATTGTAAACATTTTATAACAATTAGAGAAACACCAAATCAATCATCCCACTCATAAAGCAAGATGCTTTAAAAAGAAACATTAAGTAACAATTTTTTAGTTTATTATAACAATAAAACTAAGGAAATTTTAAATGATAATTGGATTTAAAAATTTTTGTTGAAATCAGCATCAGAATTGAAAAAAGGCATTGTCCCATCACTTTTAAATGATAGTTTACAAATTTAGATTACCCTTATTAGTGACAAAATGTTTTTTTTTGTCAGCAGTGAAAAGTGCTCATGCTGGTTTTACACAAAATACAATACATAAAATAGGATTAAAAAAATGCTACAGCAATATAAAACAAATGCCTGACACAGCAAAACAATTCATGACAGCAGTTTAAATTAATAAATTTGCAGTTTTTTTTGATGGTACCATCAGCAACCTCATGGAATAAAGAGTGATAAAATAAGAAGTGCTGCTGTATAATGAATCTGTAAGGAAGCACTAATTTTTTATATTTTTGTTCTGGCATTTCTACTGTGTCATATTTTCTATATAGGCATTGTGCAAATGCGCAGGAAACTTTGTAAAGAGTTATAAAACATATTTAACATAGAATTAATTTTTTTTTTTGCAAAACTTTGTTCATCCATTACTAGGAGTTTCTCATATAAAAAATTAACTTGAATTGTTTTCACCTTTCCGAGTTATATGCATCCAACAAAATTATGCACTGCACACGTTTTGCATGTTTGCGCATCATCTTGTATGAGTGCACATATTTTCAAAGAACTCCAAAGAAATTAAGATACAAAGTACTATCAATGGCAAGTTAATTTGTATAAATGTTTTTACAATTAAATTAACATTTTGTAATTGTTTTGCAGTAATATATATAATTATTTTGAATGCAATAAATGCACAGAAAGTTCATAGTTCAAATCTGACTTAAATGCTTGCTGATGTTGAAAAGAAGTAGTTGCCTAAGCCCTGGTGAGTATTTATTTTAGGAAAAGTCATATGGCCAAAAAACTTTTTCTTTTCAAATGTCTTTTTAATAAACTAATATGGTTATTTCCAAACACCTGTATGTTCAAAAATCATGATCAAACCAGGATGTACCCAGATGTAGGTCAAGCAAAGACATAAATACAGTCGTATCCTCCATGTGTAGGCTGCTTGATTCCAAATATTGTCAACCAAAACTTACCATTATAATAAAGTCAGCTTCTTAAATATAATAATAGTTAGGCTTACCATATTTACGAAATGGCAAACTGGGACACTCGTAAAAGAAAAAAATTGTCAGCGTTCTCTAAAAAAAAAAGTCCTCACTTGAAATCAGTCTCAGATTTTCTACTTTTTGTCTCAAAAATCATACTGATCTCTAAAAAAAGGTCTAACTTAAAATTGGTAAAGCCGGGACATTTTGGTGAACCAGGAAGATGCCGTGACAAGGCCTAAAAAACAGGACTGTCCCGGCTAAAACGGGATGTAGCCTAATAATAGTCAGCTTCTTTATTAAAACCTTCTATTTTTCCCTTTAAGCATGTTTTTATATTTTTCCAAGCAAAAAGCTTACTTAATTCATTATTAAACTTAAATCTTTCAAGGTAAAAAAAAAAAACACCATTTTTTTGTGGAAACATTGTTTATTGCAAATCGTTAATGTGTGAGCACATTCATTGTTTAAAGTTTTAAACAAGTATGAATGTGCATATTGCTCTGTACAATTACTAAAGTAGCTCTGTTTTCATTGGTTTTTAGCAAGTTAGTTGCTCTTGTCATGCAGAACAAGAAAATAACAAGAAGTTGCAACATAATTTCAAACAAACTGATTTAGCAATAAAGTTGAAAGTTTATGTAACCTAAAAGGAGTACATATTAGTTATATCAAAATTACAGTTAATATTATTTGACAGAATTATGATATTGATATTCTTGGACTGTTTTTAGGTTTTTGCATTGTTCCTTAACATATTTTTAGTTTTACTTCATTATTTTTTGTTTTTTTATTTATCATAAATTAAGCAATGCGCATTCGTACTCAATAATAACCAATGTGCATTCATACAATTGCTACAACAGTCCCAATAAGAAGAGTGTGCATTATCAAACTTACAAAAATTAGCATGTTATTTATTGCACAAGCTTAAAAAAACCAAAAGATTGCATTGGGTAAACCAGAACAGTACAACTTTTTCTTTATAACCAACTTATTGGTTATAAATGTGATAGTGAGATGGTATTATAAAAAAAACTAAATAGTTCAGAAAAATTATACAAGTACTAAAAAAAAATTAGTATAGCATTAATTCAAATAAATCTTAAGAATAAAACTTTTCAAGATTTTCTATTCCTTTAATAAAAAAATCAATTTTTATGCTAATTATTAAAAACAATTAAAAACAAGTCATAACTTGTAAAAACCCAACATAGTCATTCAAATAAACCAACATCTTGCAATACATACTTGAAATAAAATCAAAAATTAGATCATCAAACTAAAACCATTGATCAAATTATATAAAGAATAAAACTTGTTAACAATAATATAACCCTTTTAGCAATTATAACTATATTTTAAAAAGTACACCTAATTTTATCTGAAAAAAACAAAACAATACAAGTTAAGACATAATGCACAGACAAGTTTTCAATCCTGCATATTTATATTCTACATGTTTATACTAAGCTTAAATGAAACTACAAAAAAAATTCTATTATGTGTAAAGTTGTTGAAAAAGTTGACAAAATATCCTGAATAGTAAGTTAGTTATGCACTCTACAAAACTTCAATGAGAAACAAGTACAAATTGTTTCAACAATACTACAATAACTATGTAACAGTACACACATACATTGACCAAGTGATAAAACAATTTATTTCAGCAATAGATATAACAACATATTTGACTTCTTAACAAACATGTTATACTGTGTTGAGAGGCTTTGTTATAAATAATTGCAAAATCCCAAGACAGGAAAGTTGTCTTAATAAAATATAATAGTACTGAATATTTACAGACAGAATACAAATCACACAAACACAATAATTTGTTTAAAAGCACCATTTTTTGTTTATTTCCAAAACACTTTAAAATCAAAATATGCAATGAGCACAAACTGAAAAAAAGATTTGCACCAAATATTTTATACTTAAAACAATAATGGTAAACTTCTCCAAAAAGCTTAGTGCACAAATACATATGATTATGATTAAAACTAGAGCATTGTTTTTCAAATACAATAAATTTTAAATTACAAGTTTACAACTTAATTCAAAAAACATAAAATCATCAGCATACACAACTGATAAACAACTACATTAAAACAATGAATTAACAGTTATATAAGTAAAATAATTATATTTAAAAATATGATAGAATAAAAAATAATGATTATTACAATTTTTAATTTCATCTTATGATTACAAAAAAAATTCACAACAGCCTATACTATTTTTACAAAAATCTCAACTTCATAATAATTACATTTCAAAACAATTTTTCAAAAACCAAATAAAAAATAACAAATATTAACTATATTAAGAAAATCCAGACTTATTAAAACTAAGATAATATTTTCACAATCTCCACCTTGTGTAAAATTTTAAAATCTTAAACATTTATCAGCTGGGGTTAAAGTGCTTCACACAAAAAATAGTGGTAAGCAGCAAAACAAAACAGGAAATTAAATCAAAGTTATTTAATAAATTGTTTTTAGCTTCAAGATGACTGTTAGAATGAAAAGAAAAGTTTTAAGAAAAAACCTCAAGATATACAAGGTGATTGTGATCTTCCTGCCGTTTTTTGTATACACAGATAATGCGAAAACTCTTAGCATTCATCACTATTTTTCTCTTAGCAACTAAATGGTGCCCATTTTGAACAAAATCTTTAGTTTTATCATATTTTAATTCATTTTGTATCAATATTTATTTTATTACATAAATTGCAACCAGAAATATTCGTTTTTATTTATGATTGTAAAACAGCAGGAAGATTGTGATCACCCGTATATTAGTTATTCATCTTACTCATTTTACTGATTTTAAATAAAATTAAGAAAAAAATTTCTTTTATTGAATTCAAAATATTGAACCAAACTTGAAATTGTGTTAATATCTGAAATTTTCACATTGAAATGATTTAAAATTCAATTTAACACATTTTCAAAAACTGATAATTTAAAAAAATTATTCAATTTTTCTTTGAATATACAGTATACTTACTGGTTTCATGAACAAATTAAATCTAAACAAATGTTCTAAAAAAAGAATGCCAAAAAAAATTTCGATCAATTTTTTGCTCCTACTTAATTTTTGATGAAACAAAAAGTATGTTGTGTCAAGCTACTGCTTTTATATTTTATGCTATACACTTATCAAAACAAATATCACCTATTGAGATCTCAATTAACAATCTTTAAATGGATAAAAAAAACATTTTGTCTTGATCAAAATATAATTCAACACTAATTTCCTCACTTCATATTAGTGCAATTTTTATTACCATATTTATTCGAATATACGGCGCACCCCTAATTTTTGATTAAAAATTGGTATAAACTTTTGGTATAAATTAACTTGCCCAGCTTTCATATATAACATGCACCCAGACATTAATTTTTACCAAAAGTTTATACCGATCTTTTAATCAAAAATTAGGAGTGCGCCTCATATTTGATAAATACAGTAATTGATTGTAGAAAAATTTTAAATTTATGAAAGTAATGTTTACACAATGAAAAAATCACAAAAAGCAATTTTCTGATGTAAGAAGAATAAATGGAAAATAGGAAATGCAAATATCTATATATTGTAAATAGCAACATGCTTCTAATCACACACAGATACATACTATATTTTTTCAAATGTGGTTTTAATGTTTAAATTGTTTTAAAGTTAAACAGAAAGTTTTAAAATGTTTCAGGCCACAAATTTTTAATCAAGGATAAACTGCTACACTATTTTTTAGCTTTCAGTTGATTGGAAAGCCAATCAAGACCTTCATACAAGCCATCTCCTGAGGTGGCACAAGTTGCTTGAATGTACCAACAACGATTTCGTAAAGATGACAAACTAAGTTTTTCTGTAAGTTCTTGAGCAGACATAGCATTAGGAAGATCCTATAAAATATTTGTAATATTGAATATATAAATTTAACACTATAGATATTGGAAATTAAGGGGGCTAAAAAATAATTTTTAAATGGGAAAAGAATTGTGAAAAGCAGCTATAGTGGAGTTAGCATTCTTCATTTTGATCAATTTTTTGGACTTTTTTGACAAAATAACTTCAAATTTGAAGTAGATCATAAACTTATTAGCTTTGATGTTAAATCTCTTTTAAATAAAGCTCAAAAATTGTTTTTGTATATCGAATTTGGGAAAAGAATTACATGATTTTGCATATCATCTTTCTGCATTTAATAAAAAACAAATAATTTAAAAATATCTCTTATCTATACAACTTTTAATGTAATCAATTATTTCCAGTTGAAATCCAAAACACCTGTGGCTCTTTGCTCAAATGTTGTCTATAAATTATTGTGTTTGTGCAATATGAACAAGACATACATCAATATATTGTTCAAACATTTGATCACTAGAGCCCAGGAGCATCTGAATTTCAAAGTCTACAAGAGAGTGCAATTAAAGACCATATTTTATCAAGTGAAAAATGTTCTAATAATCAGTATATGAAAATAATTTGGTAATAATACGTAAATATAAATCAGAATTTTGTTCCAAAATTCATAAAGTTCTACTCAAAAAAATTAAGTCCAACATTTAATCAACAAAAGTATGCAAATGAAGCTTAATATTTATTGAATATATTTTAATCCTAAACATATTTTCTATCACATCATAATTGGGAATTTAATCTGCATCAATTTAGTCTTTCACTCTTTTTGATTTAAAATTAGCCTAGTTAATAAAAAGTACAACTTGTGTTTTAAAATATACAGGGTGATTCAGCGAAGTGTGCACAAATACTTTTCTTAGTTTTATGTACATGTATTTCGTCCATTATTAACTTTCAATTATTAACATTTCAGTTTCTTATTATTTAAGAGTTAAAATTTAAAATCTGGTATTATTTGAAGTAAAAATAAATGATGAGTAAAACGATCAATGACGTGATAGAAGAGTATTGCAAGAAGAAGCTCCCACCAAGTGAAATTTTCCGGTTGATGAAGGAGGTTGTAAGCCGTAGAGGAGTTTATAAAGCCGTGAAAAGGTTCAAGGACACTGGGACTTGTGCTCCAAGAATCAGGAGTGACCCTGAAAGAACCGTAAGGACGAAGAAACTGATCAAAAAGGTCAGAGAGAAGTTGAGGAGAAATCCTGCAAGAAGTGCCAGACAACTTGCTAAAGACTACTCTGTGAGCGTGTCCAGCATGCAAAGGATTCTCAAGGATGATCTCCAGAGCTACCCATACAAGTTCACCAAAAGACATCTCTTGTCGGAGGCCACTAAGAAGAAAAGGCTCGATAGAGCAAAGGTTTTGGTCAAGAAACTTATCGATGGCACACAGCCTCAAGTTTTATGGACAGACGAAAAACTTTTCACTGTTCAAGCTGTCCATAACCATCAAAATGACAGGATTTGGCTTCCAGACATAAACATGGTCCCAGTTGAGCGTCGCAGCTCTTTCAGAAGACAAAAACCCGCCTCCGTAATGGTATGGGCAGGCGCAACATCAAAAGGGCTAAAAACTCCTCTCATATTCATTGAAGAAGAGGTCAAGATAAACCAGACCGTCTATAGGCGAATGCTGGAGGAGAAAGTCCTTTCCTGGGTCCAAGAAGTAGTCGGAGAACAAGGAGTTACTCTTCAACAGGACGGTGCAACCTCCCACACGGCCAACTCAGTTCAAGCTTGGTGTCGATGCAATTTCAAAGGTTTTTGGGAGAAAGAGCTTTGGCCGCCGTCTTCACCAGACTTGAACCCTATGGATTTTGGGTTATGGTCTATTAAGACAATATTATTAATAATGGTCTATTATTACAATATTATTAATTATGGTCTATTAAGACAATATTATTAAGACAAAAGCCTGCCGTACTTCTCATCCAAATCTGGACTCTCTAAAGCGAAAATTGACATCGGCATGGGACGAAATTGACCCAGAAGTGGTGCGTGCCACATGTGCCCAGGTTCTGCCACGACTTCGGAAAGTAATCAAAAACAAAGGGGGTTATATTGAATAACTTGTATATTTTCTGAAAGCTTATTAAATTTACTATCTTCACAGCATATAACTTGTTTCATTTGACCTAATTATAAGTCCGAAAGATGAGTTTTTATTTGTGCACACTTTGCTGAATCACCCTGTACATTGTTTTTTTTATGTCTGTGAGTGTGTGTGTAAATTTAAAGTTAATTAATATTCCTAAAATTGTAGAAATCTAATGAGGGCTTAAGTAAGCCAAAAGCATTCATTTTGTATATAATTTTTTAAAATGTTTGTTGAATCCACTATGGTTGCTTTTTACAAATGTTGTCTGGTTGAAGAAAACAAATTCTTAGCCAAAACTTTAATTTTTAAATCATTTTGAATTTTTAAGTGTTTCTGAAATTTTTTAAAAGTTCAAAAATAAAATTTTAACTTTTTCTACAAAAAATAGTATGCTTATTTTGGAAAAAAATTCAGACAGCATGGAAAATGTAAATTAATTTTTCCAAACAACAACACCCAAAACAGATACCAAGTATTCTTTGTTATATATATATTGTTATTCATCAAATGACTATGAAAAGCAACCACACTGAATTTAGCATTTGGTACTTTCCTGTTATTGCCCACCATCAGCAAATAGTGTACCAAAACCCAAGACTTTTGGGGCTTCTTCAAAAAATCACGGTAATCAATTTTTTCAGTAAAACTAACCCAAAATACCCCTTTCAGCACTAGGGTGAAATAAAGAAGAAACCAAGAGAAATGTACTGAAAATAACAGGAAGCAATAGATGGTGGGGCAATAACAGGAAAGTACCAAGCATTTTTTAATTCAAATTTTAAACAATATTAGAAAAAAAAAGACAAAACAAACATTTTTGGATAACTTGACCTTTCATCAGGTTTTGTAATGAACAATTTTTATGATCTTAGTTTAAATACAGACACAAATATTATATACAGGGTGAGCCACAAAAATGTTTCCACTTTTTCAATAATTTATTATTGCATAACCACAAGCCATAAAAACTTGTGCTAGGTCCCATTTTCATTGTCGATTTCATTTACTGCTTTTTACTTACATAATAAAAAGCACTAAATATAAAAAAAGAAAAAATGATAGACTTTTTAAAGCAAAATATGTACTTTTTACTTAAACACATGAACATAATATATCCATTATAACCAATAACCACTGTGGTTTTTGAGGCACTTTTGACACAGTACTCTCATATATCGCATTGATTTTCTAATAATTTTGGGATGGTTTTTAAGTTAACTGTTATTGTGAATGATTCGATAACATAAATCTTGCGGGTCAGTTGGAGTTGTTTTATGAAATTTATTTTTAAAATGAGCCAAAAGAAAAAAATTAATTTTTCTTCATCTTCATCTTCCTTTTTTTCATATTTACTGCTTTTTATTAACCAGTTAACTGCAGAATTAAATTTTCACAAACCATTCCGAGTTACTTTACAGCTTTAAAAACAAAGCAACATGGGAAACTTTCAAATTGTGTCTGTTAAGCTATTAAAGTGCTTTCTACATAGAATGCAATAAAAAAACTTGCACCATGAAAAAATGCGACTGCAAAGCAAGAATTCTTGTTTTCCACAGGGAGATAGCAATTGCCAAAGACAAGAATTCTTGTCTTCCACAGGAAACGGGTTAAGTAAAAAGGAGTATTGCATTTTTAAAATTACTTTTGTTGAAAAAGTTACTCTTACTTTTTGTTTGCCTGTTGGTAAACTATTTCTATGATTAAAATATGGTTTTACCTATTAAAAGTACATAAATTGACAGTAAAAATGAGACCAAGCACAAGTTTCTACATCTCATGGTTACAGAGTAATAAAATATTGAAAAAGCAGAAACCATTTTTGTGGCCCACCTTGTATATATAAATGCCTAGTATGTATAATACTTGTATCTCTATTTAAATTTAATCAACCTGACGAAAGCTTAAGTTATAAAAAACGTTAGTTTTGTCTTATTGTTGTTGTTTCCCCTGCACCAAGGATATCTTTAAGGAGCCACTCCATAACAACTCAAAGAAGGAAATCTATATTCTCACTCTTGGATTAAACCTTGCTGCTTCCAAAGGCTTTGTTCTCAGACTAGTAGTGTGGTGTTGTTTTGGTACTTGGCTACAGTTAAAGAGGTGGTGAGTGTCATGTGTATGTGTTAAGCATAGTAGACATTGTGGCATGTAAATATCAGGGTTTACTGAATGTAGATAACTTTGCAAGAGTAATTGGCTCTGAGCTGGGCCAGTTTTGTGCACATATGACATGGTAAAATTTGTTCTGATAAATGAATGTTATAGGTTGTGGTGTTAGTAACTTTTTTTCTTTTTTTTTGATCTGAGATATTATGAGGTGATGATAGTGCAAATGCATTTGAGATTTTCTTTACATTCCACACTCAACAGGTGTTACATCTGGATCTGGGACAATGATGCTCATTCGCTCGTTGCTATTCATGTTTCTGGGTAGACCTGAATGTACATTAAGATCATACAAAGGGTGTGTTGTGTTTGAATTAGTTGTTTAAGTTAAGTAGCATGAAGTTTGAAATAGGTGCCCATTGAAAAGCCATTGGTTTTATTGTGTAGGTATTGAGTGTTCTGTCTCATGTGCACCCAGTGGCAATGTGCAAGGTTGTGTTCTAAATGGTTTACAGTTTTTTGATGTTGGTATTTGATATGATAGAACTCCATATGGTATTTGCATATTCCAAAATGGAACAAGTAATAACTTCAAATGTAAAGACGATTAGTTCTTTTTTGTTCTTTCCAATTGATAGAAGTGAATGCTTTAAGAATGTTAAGCATTTGCTTTGCTTCAGTGATGATGGCATTATGTGTTCGATGTTTTGTTGTAGGTAGTATTTGGTTGTTTAATTTAAGTAACAACATACAACCCTGGTTGTAAAACACTAAAGTGAATGAAGAAACCATTTACTAAAATTAATTAGAGAGTAGTCATCCAAAGACAGGTTTCAAAAATTTATATGTGTAGTTTGTTCACTAGACAAACTTTTTGCTTTGCTTTTGGAGCCTAAAAATTATTGTGATAAACATAATCAGTTTATTTACTATTTTTCTTTTATTCCACCTTCAATTTACACTTTCTTTGTTAACTATTCATAAAATATTTAACCTTGTAATATAAATAAAACTGTTGATTAACCTGTTTGTTTGCAAATACAAGAAGTAATGCATCTCGAAGTTCATCTTCATTTAACATACGTTTTAACTCTTCTTCAGCTTCTTGTACTCGTTCTCTATCATTGCTGTCCACAACAAAAATAAGACCTACAATAAAAAAGTCAAACTTTTTAAATTTAATATTACAGACAAATCGAATTAATTGCATAGTCTATTTTCTAAGCTTAACTGGATTACGTGTTTATCTGAAAGTAGTAAAAATGAGCAAGCAAAGAGAGCGAGTGATATAAAACAAAACAAAAAAAGTGAGTGCATGCACCTTCCCAACTTACTAAAAAACACACAAAGTATCATTACAGAAAGCATTTATTGTTTCATCATGTGAAATACTTTTTGATTGTTGCTTGTTTAATATTTTTTTGTATGCTATTTTGGATGTCATTTTTTGAATAAAAAATGCTTTTGTCAGACAGTGATAAATCTTTTCGCTACTTTGTCCTGCTTCTGTCATTTTTAAACAAAAATTTTGTGCTGTGTATTGCAAATTAAGTAATGCTAAAAATGAAATCACTTTGTACATTTACAATTAAATAAGCTGCTATTGTGCAGTGAGGGCCATGTGTTGTTTTCAACCAACAGTGGTAACGTGTTGTTTTCAATTGACAGGGTCACATGTTTTCAATTGGCTGGAAACATTGAAACTCTTGTTGTTTTAATCAGATGAAGACAGATGTTTTAAGAACACACAGTAATGCCTGAGCAACTTAGATCTTGCATTGTTTTGTATCAACTGCTGCCTACTCATGAATGTGCCACTCAAGAGCATTGTGTGTGTGTGTGTGTGTGTGTGCTCACACTTTTCAATTGGCAGTTAGTTTCAATGACATGCAGAACTGTTCAGTCAAATGAATAAATAGCTTTGAATTTTTATTCAATTAACCAGATTATGCAATAAATCAATGTGTGATTAATCAAAGTATTTTCTTAGCAAATGATTGGCTTTGGTTTGCGATTTCTAATCCTTATGCAATAAAACAAATTATGTGATTATCCAGAATGCAATTATTCAGATTCGTCTGTATAAATTACTGCATTTTTTATAAACATTGATAAAAACAAAATGAAGCAACAATTCAAAAAAACTTAAGTTGAAAAGATATTTTCATTTTCTTAAAAAATTGCATGAAACTGAATAGTTAATGCTTTTCAATTATTTGTGTTGGTGACACAATTTTTTAACAAAAATAAATTTGTAACAGATTTAATTAACATGTTGACTGCCAACCGGTTTTTTCCCAAACTGCTCAAAAATGCCAAACCTAGTACTGTTGATATAAGACTGCTAAGAAACTATAAAGTCGATTTTTGGTAACAGTGGTGCTTATTTGTCAAGTTTCACGCAAAATTAATACCCACGAACATTCTCGTAGTTGGCACCTGAATCAATAAATTTGTCAAAAAATGTCACACTACGAGATAACTCGTAGTTGAAAATAACCGTTGTATTTTAGACTGCTAGTATAGAACTTACCGTAATAATATACCTTCTCTTTATTTATAAAAAAAATAATTGTCCGATTACCACATAATTTTTCCTGCTGGTTATAGCGTGGTCAGTTGGTCTCTCATTTCTTTGTAGTTGAGTTGAAGAGTTCATAAAGTTGTCAAGTCAAAAATAGATTTGAGTTTATTTTTACACCAACTTGCCGCCATATGGCTAGAAAAAGATTTATATCTCAGGATGATTTGGATGATTTATTAGATTTAAATGACTCTTATTCAGAAGAGTTTTCTGACTTATCTGACTCTGAAGATGATGTACATGCACTATATGTTCCATCAGATTCAGATGAATCAAGTTCAGATGAAGAAGAGGCAACAGTGCGACCACATGTACCAGTATCTAGCCTATCTGCTGATCCGACAACAGTGGCTTCAGCAAGTGCTACTAGTAGTTCTACTTCCAGTAATCCTGCTACTAGTACCGGTAGTAGCTGTGATGGCTGGGTTGAAATTGCACGTGACCCACCAAACTTTCCATTCAATGAAAATGTGGGTTTGAAAACCAATTTGAGCAATCTTGCAGATTTTGTTGACCTTTTCTTTTCAAAAGAATTGCTTGAAATGCTAGTGAAGCAAACTAACCTCTATGCTTCCCAGACAATTGCTAAAATGGGTCCACTTTGCAGAAGCTCTAGGATGAAGCACTGGAAGGAAATTGATGTGGCAGAAATGAAAGTATTTTTAGGTCTTATGCTGCAGATGGGACCATGTTCTTTACCTTCCTTGGATGCTTACTGGAGTACAAGTGTGCTATATGACTTCAGTTTATGGTCATCACTAATGAGCAGAAACAGATTTCAAATATTATTGAGATTTTTTCATTTTGTGGATACCTCTATACAGAGTGAAGATAGGCTGTACAAAGTTCGACCAATTATGGATTATTTTAACAATATTATGAAGAAAAATTATGTTCCAGACAAAAGCCTTTGCATTGATGAGTCAATGATGTTGTGGAGAGGTAGGCTAATATTCAGACAGTACATCAAAAACAAAAAACACAAATATGGCGTTAAGCTATACGAATTGTGTGAATCAAATGGATTAATCATCAAAATTAAAATATACTGTGGAAAAGAAGAAGGTGCACAAAGTGAGATGGGACATGCGTCAGATGTAGTACTACATTTGGCGGAAGATTTTCTTGACAAAGGATATGTACTGTTTATGGACAACTTTTACAACTCAGTATCTCTTACTAAGGCCCTAACTTCCAAGAGCACGTACGTTTGTGGCACTTTGCGAAGCAATAGAAAAGGAAATCCTAAAGATGTGATAGCAGAGAAACTAAAAAAGGGAGAGATGGTTTGGAGAAGAAATATGGATGTCACTGTGTGCAAGTGGAAGGATAAACGGGATGTTCTTACTATTTCGAACATGCATCGAGTGGAGATGGTAGAAGTGAGGAACCGCAACGGAAAAGTCATGATGAAGCCCAATATTGTGAGAGATTATAATGCTGGCATGTCTGGAGTGGACCGATCTGACCAGATGCTTTCTTATTATTCTGCGTTACGCAAAACTATCCGTTGGCCAAAAAAGGTTGGCTTGCATATTTTTGAAATGATGATACATAATGCACACTTGCTTTATTGCCAACAAAGTGGTTCCAAAATGAAGAGACTGTCTTTTAGGGAGCAGTTGGTATTGCATCTTTTGCATGATAAACTTCCTAATGCAAAACGCCGAAGAAGAGATGGTGGATGTGTAACCCAGCATTACTTGGAATATCTTCCACCAACAGAGAAAAAGCAACGACCAACCAAGCCGTGCCGGGTATGCACCAGAAACAAAAAACGAAAGGAAACACGATATTTTTGTGCTGCCTGCGAAGACCATCCACCTCTTTGTGTGGTAGAGTGCTTCAAAACCTACCATTCGAATGCCTAATCTTGGGTTAATAATCTTTAGACTATACAAAGCTCTAAGTTGGCAAGACATTTGTTGCATACACTTGATAACAATTTGTGCTTATTCATTCGTTCATTTATTACACTGCCCTTATTCCAGCTACTCGACACTTTATTTATACCGTATTAAATTTTATATGTGAAAAATTCCAAATTAGCATACTGGTAATGCAATAGAAACAATTGGTAAAATTCGCAACTTTTTTGTTATATATAAAAAAAAGTACATCCCAAATGTATCCTACTTCAAAAGTCTATAGTGAGACTGAAAAACTGTTACGGGTGAACTGCTCAGCAATTTTACATATTTTACTCAAGGAGACAACAATTAGTGCTTCATAAGCGTCATAAGTATAGAATGTATTGCAAATAAAATGTTTGTTTGGTCAAATTTCGTTTTGCATCCCTTTACAAGTTTTGCGATTTTTGGCAGCTTTTGTTGGCGTTTAAAGTGCCTAAGTAATTTTTGTGTGTTGCTACAGATGCCGAAAGGTTGATTTTATGCATTAAAATCACGAATATACTCGTAGTTATTCTTGTAGTGGCTTTTAGAAAAAAACGAGTATACTCGTAGTTGGCACCAGGGAACAAACGCTACACTACGAGTTATCTCGTAGTTGGCAGTCAACGTGTTAAACACAAAAAAATAGCAAAATCATAAAAACTTAGTTTTAGATAATCTTCACTGTTTTAATTAAACACAAAAAAACAGCAAACTCATAAAAACTTAGTTTTAGATAATCTTCACTGTATAAGCAAGGCTTTTAAACCTTTTTTTCTACATTTCTTATGCAATTAATCTTGTATTTTGTTGTCACCTTCTGCTTTAACAGATTTTCTTTTAAGATTTGTGGTTCCTACCAAGTGCAAGACTGCACTGGTAGGAACGGCATTGTGCATCACGCACGCCGTATGACCAGATGCTGTAATATATTGAGTTAGGGACAGATGGCACTAGAGAGTACCACCTGTGGCATTGTGCATCACGCACACCGAACCTGAGCTCACTGCCCGACCATGGTTTCGAGTTTTAAACTCTCATCAGGGACAGTCTGCTTACTCGGGTTTAGTTGCAGAGCTGGTCATATAAGAAAAGGTAAATTACCTTTAAAACTGTCCCTGATGAGAGTTTAAAACTCGAAACCATGGTTGGGCAGTGAGCTCGGGTTTGGCATGCGTGATGCACAATGCCACAGGTGGTACTCTCTAGTGCCATCTGTCCCTAACTTGATATATTACAGCATCTGGTCATACGGCATGCATGATGCACAATGCTGTTCCTACCAGTGCAGTCTTGCACTTGGTAGGAACCACAAATCTTATATTTACCTTTTCTTATATGACCAGCTCTGCAACTAAACCCGAGTAAGCAGACTGTCCCTGATGAGAGTTTAAAACTCGAAACCATGGTCGGGCAGTGAGCTCGGGTTCGGTGTGCGTGATGCACAATGCCACAGGTGGTACTCTCTAGTGCCATCTGTCCCTAACTCGATAGATTTTCTTTTCCTAATTAGAAATTTATCCATTTTAAAAGCAACATTAGGCTATTAAAATAAAAATTGAAAAAATATAAAGAGTGAGCTACACAGAATAAAACACTAATCAAACAATTTCAAGTGGAATTGTTTATAAATATTTAAATTAACTCTTATGATTGTTATAACATAGTAATTTTATTCTTTCTTTATTTAACTTAAGTAAAAACACTAACAAACTAATAGTTACACTCCTTTTAAGCTATTGACAAAAGAAAGTAGTGTGATCAGTGGGACAAGGAGTGATTGATTGAAATGCTAAACTAGTGGTGGAGAACCTGTGGTTTGCAGGCCAAGTACAGCCTGCAAGATATTTTAATGCAACCCATGTGTAGTTGGCAAGAAGCATATCAATTTCTTTAAAAAAATGGTGCTTTTTCACTTTATTAACAACCATAGTATGATAATATAAATGTAGAGCAATCAAAAAATATATATATTGAGTGAATACAAAAAAAAGCCAGCAAATAGACAAACCACATTTCTCTAACTTGTTAATGGTGTGAGTACCTTTTCTTTGGTCTACATTTGACGTTAAGAAGACAAATACTTTTTTAATGCTACTGAAGATAAAAAAAAAGTTTGGACATGATGAACCAGATGGGTATTGGTGGTCAGTCCAGTAATTACCTTTTTCTTGCATTAACAAAGTTTACTGCATTTTCAAAGTTGTGAATGAAGGCCTGCAAGTCCAATCAGTTTCCACCTTGTGCTAAACAGACGCTTTGACTAGAAAAATTGAGAACAAGACATTGCTAACAATTGCTCAAAAGTATTTTTGAAAAGTCTGATTCATCATAATTAATTGTGATTCCAGATGGTAATGTATAAAGAATTACAGATGCATCATACAATTGCACATTACACGTTTTTCAATTTCAACATTCCTGTTTGTTTGAAATACTGTCATCACACTCTCTTAAACTTTTCTGCATCTCTCACAGTTGTTTTCTCTGGCTTTCTTTAATTTATTTAAAAACTCCTCTCTGCAAACAGATGGAGACCACTGTCTCTACTAGAAAGAATATATTTACAAAATTCACAAAACTAACAATTGACAAAAACTTTTCTCCCCATTTTGTTAAACTTCAAAGTGGTTCTAGTGGTAAAACTTAAATTCATCCTATACACAATTAATTCTATCTCTATAGAATTAATCTCTGAAAACCACTGGCACAAAACAATTCCAACATTTGTTAATCAATACACTGGAAACAACACTGTAACAACTAGGCTCACTGCCCTCAAATCTACATACTGGAATAACTGAAATGGAATAAACACTGGAATAATCATGCAAACCAAACACCTGCTTATATAAAATTATTTCATGTCATGCTATATCACAGTAGGGTGCATTACATCACACTCCAATTTGCCAATATCTGCTACAATAAAGTTCACACTCAGTCATCATATGTGTTTACAGAGAAACAACCAATCAGAGAATCAGGACAAACATATTATGTTATTTATAAAATCAAAGTTAATCTATAAAAAGGAGCAACAAGAAACAAATCAACTAAACATTATGATCTACAAGTACCTTTTTAGAAAATTAACCATAAAATACAAAGAAAATATAGTGAAATAAATTTAATATTTTTAACTCTTTTAGTATGGGCTGGCTGACTCAATCAGAACTTGCATTGTATTGCCAAGGCAGGAAAGCAGACTCAGTTGGCTTCCTCTTTGCATCGCATGCATAGAATGCAACTTAGTGCAATTTCTTTCTCCTATTGTTCACAAGCTTTTAATCCTTTAATTATGTGGTTTGGCTTTTCAGCTTCAATTGGATCACGTGACTTTTAGAGCCATGTGCAAGCAAACACAATTTCATCATGATCACTCGCAAGAGCAAAAATATTCGAACTTGATGATTGATTTTCTTTAAATAGCTTGTTCATTTTTTCTCTTTTTGAAAAATCTTTTTTTCCAATGTAAAATTTAGATCTTTAGCTTCTGCTAGCGACTAAACATGTTAAAATATTTTGCCACACAGTGACACAAGAAGAAAAAACGACAATTTTTGAAAAAAAACTAGGGTCAATACTTTTATTTATTACTAACTCATTTTTCACTCAATTTTTATAATTTTTATATCATTTTAATCACAAAGAAATAGGCTTTTAGATGATATAAAATTTAAATTGCTATTTTAACAAAAGCGAAAATATTTAATAAACTTAGAGTACATTTTTTCTTGTTTTTTTTAAACAATAAAGCCTGCCTTGGTGAAAAAATGCTTAATAAACCGCCCTGTACTGAAAGAGTAAAATAACTGCAATCTCTTATGTAAATTCTATTATTTTTTAAATCACTTGTCTTGTTTGGCATATAAATTGAAATGACTATTGCTAATCGAAATTGTAGCATTAACTCATTTGCCAAAAAATTTCTTTGAACCTATCTAAAAAAATTATAGACAGCAATTTTGCAAAAAATAGTAAGTAATAAATTAAAAGACAAAAACAAATTATTCATAGCTGCTATTAGCAATAACATTTTCAGTGCATATATATATATATATATATATATGCTAGTTAATAATTGTCAAACTCAAATTGGTTTACTTTTGAAAACTAAAAAAATTTTTTATTATACAAAGACAACGATGTCTTTTCATTATACAGTATAATGCTTTTTACGATTTAAACTTATTCTTAATAAGTTTTTAATTGTCATTCATAAAACACCAAAGCAATTTTTAAAGGAATATATTTCTAGAATATTGCAAGATTTCTAAAACAATGTCCACATAAACTTGTACCAATGACTAAATAAGTGAGACCATAAATATTTTAAGTTGCAAACAAAAGTTTATTATAAGTACATTACAATTTACTATAAAAAGCAACAAGTTATCTTAAAACTGGCAATATTGAATGGAATACAGATTAAAAGATATCTCGCAGCTGGCAATCATATGTTCATTAAAAAAAAATACATTAGTCAATACCTTGAGTATTTTGAAAATAGTGTCTCCAAAGCGGTCTGATTTTGTCCTGACCACCAACATCCCAAACTGTGAAACTTATATTTTTATATTCAACTGTTTCAACATTGAAGCCTGAAACAAAAATACAGTCATCATTTTTAATCATAACATTTTCACAATAATGTAACAGTCAAACTTACCAATTGTAGGTATGGTAGTAACAATTTCACCTAATTTAAGTTTGTAAAGAATGGTAGTTTTTCCAGCAGCATCTAGTCCAACCATAAGAATTCTCATTTCTTTTTTTCCAAATAAACCAGAAAACATTCTAGAAAAAGTGCTACCCATTTTTATATTTAATGTTATCTAATGTTATCCAACTGTAATTCTGTTTAAAATATTGCTGAACAAAAATACCAGATATTAAGGTTTGTTTACCTGTAGTCAAGGGTGCAGCCAGCCCCCCAAAAATTGCTAATTGTACAGTAATTTCTATTTGTAGCTTTAATTTTGATAAGCACTTACCGTATATAACTATATTTTTAAAAATCTGTTATTTTGCAATATTAAAAAGGAAACCATGTAATTTAAAGAACAAACGTCTTGCCCTATTGTGCAACACAAATTGTAAAGACATCACAATACAATATCATAATTGACATGGAAAAGCTATTGAAATTAAAATTTTTTGAAATTTAAAAATTTGTTAGCAGATTTCAAAATATTGCATTTCTTTATTTTCAGAGTAAGCTATAAGCTTTTCCTGTTGTAAACATTAGCTAGATCTCAACCTTGCAAATTTTGGTTCTCATTCACTATTTGCTGAGTTTAGTTGATTCTCTTTAAGATTTCAACAAATCCTTAAAACTTGCAAGGTCAAAGCAGCAACTGAGAACAAAACCCCACAATTTTAGGACCACAATTTGTAATTAAAAATATGGTATAAAAATTTACAAAGCTAACATAAAGTTTACAAAAATAATAAGGATTAAATCTTTGGGTCTCATCAAGAAGTTACTGTAAGCAATTTTTTTTAGTAAAACTCACCTGGAATCCCCCTTTTAGCAACAAGATGGAATAAAGAAGAAACCAAGAGAAAAAGACCCTTTCAAGAAGCAATAGTAACCGCAGGGGATCTGGATTAATTTCATGAATAAAAATCGTTTACGGTGACTTCTTGAAGAGACCCCAAAACAACTACCAGTAACTAAAACAACAGCTTCTATTTTTATACTGTACCACTTTTCAGATTTAAAATCGACTAATTGCTCACTAAAACATCAATATTTAAAGCTGACATGTCGAAATTTGCGTCATTCAATAAAAATCTTTTAAGTTAAGTCGGTCCACTTTACATTTTTACGACAATACAAACGCTATTCCATGTTTTAATTTCCAACTCTTCAAATAAGAATGGCCGGAAGACACGTCATTGACAGAGATGCCAACCTTAAAAAGTATTATTGACACCATTCAAACCAATCCGTCAAACCGTTAATAATGTTCCAGTTCAGGTTCAAGTTTGGCGATTTTTATTTTTAATGGTTCAGTTTCGGTTTATTCTAAAAAAATTTATTTTTGGCAGTTCAGCTTCTGTTCGATTTCAAAGAAAGCAATAACCAAAGGGTCTAATCAGAAGTGGGTATTTTTTCTTACTTTAGAAAAGCGCAACTTACACAAGAAATTTTTCAAATAAGTGGAACGTAGGGCAACTTGAGCAGTGCCTTTTTGAAATCATTTAAAGCGCACTACATTTTTGAAATCATACAAAGCGCAGTGCAACAAGCCAAATGTGCGTTTGAAAATAAATAAAGTAACTAGCACAATGTCATTTTGAAATCATGTAAAGCGCAATGCATTTTAAAACTATGATATATTAACCTGTGCGCAACGCGATTTTAAAATTAAGTAAAGCGCAGTGTTTTTTTTTAATTATAAGCGCTACCTAATTGGATTTTTCAAGTGTGTAAGCGCAACGCAATATATATATATATTTTTTTTATTTCTATATTTATCCTCCTGACTCGCAGGAAAGCGACGGAGGCGCTATACATAGGGTAAGCAATTACCCCGACCTGCTTCCGGAGATGCCAAGATATTGCTGTCCGCTAGTAATTTAGTATAGATATGACTGCAATTTAGAACTGCTTGTCAAGACCACCAAGCAGGGGAAGTGCCGTAAAGTGTCTTTCCTAAGGACACAACAGAATGGCGCAAGTGGGTTTTGAACCAAGACAATGCTGATCATCAGTCCGGTGCTTCAACCACTCGACCACGCTGCCGGCAATAAACGCAACAATCGGCAGCGTGTTTGAGTACGTAAGAGCGACACTTTAATGGCAACCACAATCGAAATAATCTTGGTTCCACTCTTGTTCTCGTCATCCTGTTATTTCCTTCAGAAAGACACTTCTCTGAGCTTTTTGAGCTTGGCAGTTTTGACAAACAGCTCTAAATTTCAGTCGTCATCGTCGTCGTTTGCAAGGGCATCCACTCCAGATCAGACACAAGCAGGACTGGGGCCGAGGGTTTATTCTTTTACTGCCCCAAGCTGCTGTGCTTCTCGGATCAGACGTTGGCAGTGATGTTGCTAAGCCAGCATCCAGTTTCGCCATCCAAAACCGTCAGACCTCGTGCTCCATATGGTGCCCAATGGGGCACGCTGTGGTCTGCGGTTTATTCAGCGCCGCCGCACTCACAATTCGGTGAAGGAGCGAGACGCCATTTGTGCATTAACAAATGGAATCGCCCAACACCAGTTCGTAGGCGGTGGAGCTTACCCAAACGCTTCAGGGCAAGCTCATCCCAACAGGTCTGGCATTGGTCCTGGGTATAAAAGCATGGAACCTGGAAGTATTCTCGCAGTACTCCGCGTTCCATTTATAGTTTGTCCACTCAGAAGCGCGAATGCCAAGTCCGGCAAAGTTATTTAAAAGATTCCGAGAAACTGGCACAGATGGGCGTCTAGATCTTAGTCTTTCTTGGCGAGCATCTGAGGACCACTTAAAGGACCATACAAGATATGATCAGGGTCCAAAGATCCACGGTAAGCCAATAGTGTCGCTCCCAGTCGGCGAAGCCCAGCGCTGGGTGGATGCCTGAGATTACGGGTAAGTGGTCCGTTGGAGTGGGACGCAGGCATCCAGTGACTATGCGCAAGGCCTCATTCAAGACACTGTCTATAAGGCAAGTGTGAGCGCTTGGAAACCAGACTGGAGCGCGGTACTCAGCTGTTGAGTAGACCACCGATAAAGCAGCTGCACGCAGTGTTTTGGCACCAGCACCCCATCCCGAGCCCACAAGTCGCCTCAGCAGTGTGATGCGCGAGATTAGTTTTTTGCGCAATGCCACTAGATGGCAACGAAACGTGAGCGATCTGTCCAGTTTTACCCTAGATATGTCCAGTTAACCTAGATCTGTCCAGTACAAGTAGTGTAAAAACTTTAAACCGGAAAGTGTTATCTTGGCACTTCCCAAAGCAGGTTGGCGGTAGGCCTAATTGCTTAACTTTAACATCCTCAACCAAGTTTTGTAAAACAAAAGCGCATTTTTCCTTGAAACTAATTACGTTATGTTCAGACTTTAATTAAAAATTAAAAGTAACCACTGTGGTTATCAGTTTTTAGTTTTTTCAATTTTCTTTTATTTCTGTTCCGCCACATGAACAGAATAACAAAATGTTGAAAAGTTTAAGTTGTTGAAAGGCGGGGTTAGAAAAAGAAAGAAGCAACAAAACGAGTTGACGTTGTGACTTGCTAATTAGCGATGAAAAGTGTGACCTATTGTATCATATAGAAGCAAGATTGCTTCACCTCATTATAAAGTTGTTTAAAAAAATAGAAAGAAAAAGAAAAGAAAGAAAATGAAATATAAGACCGAGGTTATTTGCTTGATAAAATGTTGCTATGGGGGCGGTGCATTGGTGGGACCATAGCAGAGTTTGGCTGGAAGAATATGATCAGTTCTAAGATATGTAAAGGCATGAACACATTTTACCAGCCCAACTGGCAAACAAACCCACCGAAAGAAATCCTGTTGTGGATCAAAAGATCATTTCTCGAGCAAAAACCTCAGTAAAGAGAAAAAAAACAAAAACAGAAATATTACAGCTTTGGTAAAAAAAAACAAAAAAACACGAAAACAACATAAAAAACATACTAAAAAAAAAACTACAAAAACCGATGCAAAGTAGTAACAATAAATAGTAAAATAAAATTTATGCAATAGCTAAAAAAATTGTTCATGTAGAAACAAGAGTGATCCTGAAGAACTTTTCTTGAGTCTTTTCTTGACCATCGCAAAGTTGAAGATTTTCAAATTGTTCAGTTATTTTCCTGAAACACAAGAAAAAGAAGACCAGCAAAAGATATTAAATGATGACCTACGTTAGAATTTATAAGTTTGATTGTTGTTCAAGGAAGAATGCTTTAGATTTTTTAACAAATGTACTCAAGGATTTACATAGTTTTATTTTTTCAGGTAACTCATTCCAAATTTTTGGGCCAATGTATCTTATTGATTGTTTTGTTACTCTGTTTTTGCATGATATTGGTATCATTTGAGAGTTACTTCTAGTAATTACAGTGGACGTTTTTTTTTGAAATAAATTGTTAAACGCTGACGGTGATCACTTGTGGAATGACTTGTAGATGCAAATTGAAATATTTAATATATAGAGTTGTTGTATAGCCTATTAAAAATATTATTTTTTGTTATTTCTTTGTTGCTTGTTTTTGCGGGTGTTCCGTTCCTAAAAATCGCCCAAATTATGTAGATTCACAATCTTATAAAAAATATCTTTGATTTCGCTTTGGTCCGGCTCAAATAGCCGAAGAAATAACAGTTTTGTAAGTAATTTAAATATTTATATTTATTTACAAGAAAAAATGGCAACACTGCATAATTTCGCTTTATTGAGAACATTCTGGATTTCCGCTTGACTTGTTTTTGCATGTGACGCAATAATGCTTATATGTGATTGGCTTCATTGAGATAATTTCAGAACATTCGAGCAACCTTACCAATGGTATAAATACGATTCGCTGAAAAGCAGTATTATTAAATAATTGGATGTTTCGTTGTGGTAACTTAGAATTGGAAAATTGTTAACTGTGTGAAGTCATAGTTTTTGAACGCAAGTCTTTGGTGGTCTACGTGATTCTGAAGAATTAAGCTATTGAATTTATTTGCTTTTATACTATTCGGGCTCCTAAGTGGATTGGAGCATATTTCTTAATAAAGAAGATATTGTGGTAGTCTGAGCTGTGATTTAGCTAGACTATATTTTTGCTGTCGCTGGTTCGAAGGTCAGATCCAGCAAGAAGATTAAGAATTATCGTTTAGTAGACACCGAGATTGTGTTATTGGCGAGGCCTTCTTAGCAGGCGCCAAAAAAGGTAGACGATTAAACAACGTACTAAGTTACCAAATAAATTCTACAAAATTTAAAAAAAAAAACTTTTTAACATCGGAACAAAATTTAAAAAACTTTCCAAAATTTAGAAAACTAAAATTTGTGGAAGTAACAAAATTTCAAAAAACTATTTACTAAATTCAACAAAATTTCAAAAACTTTTCGCAAGGTTAACAAGCAAATTTCAAAAGATTTTTTACAAGCTAACAAGTAAATTTCAACAAGTAAAGTTTTAAGAAGATCAAGTAAATTTGTTATATAAGAAGAGCTCTTAAATTGAATAACCTACTTTGAAATAAACTGTTGGTAAAATTGCTTAATTTAATTGAACTGTGTGAAAAGAATAATTTAATTTGAAGACTCCAGAGGGGAATTGCAAGAAAATTCCTCACAACTAAAGGTACCGTGGAATTTGGATTTTCTTTTATTTAGCTGTGAACTGGTAGTTTATTAATTTGTGGTAATTGTGATTTATTTCATTTGGTAGTGTATTTATTGTTAAGATTTTTAGCTATGTCTAGTGAAGATATTGACGTAGGACTGCCCGATGTTGGCCCGTCTGGTTTGGGGTTAGATGAGGTTGTCCCGGGAGGGGTGAAGGTTGGTACTCGCTTAGGGATGACCACTAGATCTATGGCCAGGGGGGTAGATAATGATGGGATTATTGACCCAGAGGATAGTGTCTCCAACTTGGGGTCTAGAGCTTCATGTACCTCTGTTTTGTCTGAAGCACAAATTGAAATTCAACGGCAGATGAAGACTAATCGCATCATGGCTGATTTAAGGTTAGCCAAACTGGCTCGGGAGGAAAAGCAAGCACAACTGGCCCGAGAGGAAAAGCAAAGGCAGGCACAACTAGCCCGGGAGGAAAGGCAGGCACAACTGGCCCGAGAGGAGAAAGAGGCAGAGCTCAAGGCGGAGCTGGCCTTAAAAGAGGCAGCATTAAAGGCTGAATTTTTAAAGAAGGACTTGGAATGCCGTAAGTCACGGTCTGGTTCTCAAGTCAGTTCAAGGCGGTCAGCCCACACCAGAACCGATTTTCTTGAAACCCATGGTGGGTATTTGAATACTAATAGTCAGCAAAGTAAGGCTGTGATCTCTGGTGGTGGTGGTGAGACTGGTGATGTGTTACTCCCCAAGACTGCTGTCCGGGAGAATTTAACCTTGCAGAAGTTTTCTGACTCAAATAATTTGCTAGGTAGCAATGATAGGTCTCTGCGAGGCAATGTGGCTTTTGGGGCCGCCCGAAGTGTGCCTCCTGACTTTGAGAAATATGTAGTTTCCCCTGGTGTGCCGTCTGGTCAGGCCGAGACATGCCCTAAAATTTGTGGTCCATATGGTAAAAGTGCTGTTGAATATGATGGTGGTGTTAAAAATAAGTATGTTAGTGCTGCCTTACCTGCTGTTACAAATGCTAGATCTTGCAATGTTGGTGGTTTAAATTTGAATAATGGATTGTCTCCTGTGCAGTCAGGCTTGACTCAGCAGGACAGTTTCTTTCAATATCAAAATTGTCGTACTTTTATAGATAAGGCATCTTTGATTAATTACAACGGAAGTAATATGCCATATATTTTCTTTCATAATCGCATTAAGGCTTTAATAAATAGTTGTCCGTTCGAAAATTCACGTTTAACTTTGTTGCAAGCTGCTTGTGTTGGACTTGCTGGCCAAAATATTTCTAATCTGGTTGCTGACACACCTGGCCTGTCTGAGGCTAGGCGCATTGAAATGTCTCTTGAAAGATTGTCCCAGAGATTTGGTGTTAGAGGTGGTTTTTATGCTGAACCGGAAATCCGCAAGTTTCGGTATGGTGATAAATTAAAATCAGATTCGGCCTTTGCACTAAAAGAATTTAAAGACCAATTGTCTCAATGTTTGCTCTATGCCAAAGCTTATAATCAACCAGATAAAGTAGAAGGTCGTTTTGTATTGGATTTGGCTAAGCGTTTGCCAGATGTAACTAAAAAAGAGTTCTTAAAGTTTTTGGCAAATCGGTTTGGACACACAAATGAGCCTAGTTTTGAAAGCTTATTTGAATTTATAACGGAAGAAGAATCTTACAAGTCGACAGATTTTGGTATTTCACTTCTAAATGCTTCAAGTGAATTGCGCAAATTCGAAAAGCCCCATGATAAAAGTAAAAATGCTTGCCCAGTAAGACAAACTTCCTTTAAATCACCTAATCTCCCAAGAAGGTCTGATATAAATGATAAACAGAAGTCTCCAACTACTAATAGTCGACCAGAGCATCCTATGTGCATCTACTGTTCTTCGAAAGGGCTGGTTGAGCATCATTATCTGTCAAATTGCTCTGAATTTTTGCGTTTGACACCTACTGATCGCAAAGATGTAATTGTTAAATCTGGTCAGTGCTTGAACTGTCTGCGTAAGCATTTTGTTAAAGATTGCTTTGCCCTCAATAGCTGTAGAAAATGTGGAGCTGCATATAGTAGAAAGCACTCTCTCTTGTTGCATGATGCCTTTGTCACACCATCTCAAGCACATGAGAGTGGTGATAACACTTCAGAACCTTCAGTTACTGTACGCAAAGTTGGTATTGGGAGTGTGAAGGCTGCCTTTAGTCGTGTCACAGCTGCCCGCATAATGAACCCTGTAAATGGTAAAAGCAGGTTGGTGTATGTACAGCATGACCCAGGGTCACAGGTTACTCTGGTCTCAAACAAGCTGGTACAAGATTTAGGTCTTACTGCATTTGATAATGTTTCATTTGAAATGCAAACAATGACTAGTTGCAAGGCTACCACGGCAGATTTAGTCAAGTTTAATGTGCAGTCATTGCATACTGGTGAGAATTTTGGTAATGTGGTGTCAGTTGTCAATGAACCTTGGAGTGATGATGAAAATACTTTGCCTCATAAACAGGACTTGAGTGTGTATGAGCACTTTAATGATATTGAAATTGTTTGCTTGGATAATTGTCATAGTGTGGATGTGTTACTGGGCAATGACAATGCCCATCTTATGTATGCCAAGCAAGAACAAATGGGCAAGAGTCAAACTGACCCACACGCACTACTTTCTCCATTAGGCTGGTTAGCCTTTGGAGGAAAAACATCTTTAAGTGAGGTACCTGTCAAAGTCTTAAGAGCCAATGTTGAAGACGAGCAAAGAAAGACATTAAGCTTGCAACAGGCTATTGACAGAAAAGATGCAGAAATTGCTGAATTGCGTAGTGTTGTTAAAGATTTATCTGTTGAAGATGAGATACCTCAATGGTCTCGCACAGATACTATTGCCAGTCAATTGGTAGAGCCCTGCATAAAGGTAAAAGATGACCAGTTTGAGATTCCCGTACCTGTGGTTGAGAAAGCAACATTGCCTAATAACTTTGAGTTAGCACACAAGCAACTGTCTGCCCTGCGTAAGAAGGCCCTTTGGCAACCTGATCTTAAAGAATTTTTAGTTGAATCTATGGCAGAAATGCAGTCCAATAATTACATTGAACGTGTGCCTGATGCTGATTGTGCGAATGACCAAAAATGGTATCTACCTTATTTTGTTACCTCTCAAGTTAAGAAGCGTATAGTGTATGATGGAAAGGCCAAGTTTAAGGGAACCTGTGTGAATGATATTATTATGTCTGGACCTGATCTTCTAAACCCCTTGCTGCATGTTTTAACCAGGTTTCGCTTAGGTAAGTATGCTTTGATGTCAGATGTCACAAAGTGTTTTTTCCAAATTCAGTTGCCGGCTGCCCAAAGAGACCTATTTCGCTTGCTGTGGTTTGAAAACAATGATGTAGAAAGAGGTAAGTTGGTATCCTACCGTTTTCGAGTTCATCCTTGGGGCATCAAAAGTAGCCCCTACATTGCCTGTCTTGCATTTAAGAAGCTTGTTGGGGAAAACCCCACATGTGCTAGTGATATGACCCTTCAAAATATACTGCAGAACATGTATATGGATGACCTTATTTTTTCAGTAGATAGTTTGGAGAGTGCACAGACAATCACAAATGAGGCAGTGAGTCTATTTAAAAGTCGTGGATTTAAACTTGTTAAGTGGAGCGCCAATAGGGACACTATGAGTGTTTTGTCCTCTTTAGGTCCTGAACTTTTGTCAGCTTCCATACGAGAATTAGACTTGTGTGGTGAAGAGCTAGCCTTGCCTTCTGCCAAAACCTTAGGCTGTGTCTGGGATCCTGACTCAGATGAGTTGCGTATTGACTGTTCATTAAAGCCTCTAGGTAAGTATACACGTAGAACCATGCTCAGTCAATTAGGACAGAATTTTGATCCACTGGGATTTGGGTCCCCTTTCTTTATTAAAGCACATTTGATCCTGCAGCAATTGGCTCTAGATAAATATGATTGGGATACAAAAGTCCTGGATAAGATTGACAAAGAGTGGGATGCATGGCTGCATTCACTTTCATTGCTGCAGAGTTTTTTGCTTCCCCGGTTTACAGACTTACGAGGGCCAGTAAGTACAATTTATTCTGATACCTTCCAAGCTGCAGCCAAAGTGCTGCCAAAATTGCTTGAGTGTACAGAATTGAAAAATTCACTTCTTAAAAAAGGTATCAACTGGGAATTCATTCCCCCCTATGCACCCGCACAAGGTGGGGCTTGGGAAGCTATGGTGAAACAAATCAAGCATGTGATTTCTAATATACTTGAAAAGTCACAATGCAGACCCAGCTTTGTAGAATTGCTGACATACGTGGGAAGTGCCACCAAGATTGTAAATGATCAACCTTTGACCCCCTTAAGTGATGACCCTAGAGACTTTACAGCAATAACCCCTGCCTTGCTCTTAACTCCCTATTCAAGCCCATATTGTGTGGTAGGTTCACCACAACACAAAGACAATTTAAGGAGAGACTATCGCTTTAATATCTCTCTTAGTGACCAGTTTTGGCAAAAATGGCTGGAGTTTTACCTACCTTGGCAACAGGGGAGAAAGAAGTGGTTGAAAATGGCACAGAATCTAACGCCAGGCCAATTGGTAATCTTAACCTCAATGGAAGATATATCAAAACGAGGCAAATACCAACTTGGGAGGGTGCATGAGGTCATTCCCCAGAGTAGAAATGGAAAGCAAATTGTGCGTAGAGTTAAAGTTGCCACTACTAGTACAGATAAAAGCACTGGTGATGTCAAAGTGGTTTATGTATTAAGGGACCTTTCTTGTATTGCCCCAGTAGACTGCCCCTTAGATAGCTAATTTTCAACTTGGCAAGGCTGACAGAGGGCAGACCCTGCCATAATATTTTTACTTTGTCTTGTGTTGTTATTTTCTGTGTTTTTGTTTATTTATGTGCTTCGCTTATTGGGTTTTCTATTGGAAGAATAAGACGTTCCTGTTGATAGTAGAAGACATTAGCTGTAGCCTATGCTATTTTGGCCCTATTTACATGTAATGAATCTGAGATATTGCTGCTTAAATCGTAAAAGAAAGCTGTGTACTACTTCTGCCCTTGTGATTCATAAATGCTGACTTTGAAATTGAATTGTTGATTTGAAGCAGGCAATAAGTTGCAGCAAATATAAACTACTGATGTTTCTGTTATTCACATTTGTGCCGTATACAAATTATTGATTAGAATGGGCTGCAGTGTTAAAGTTAGTGTATTTCATTTATTTATTGTGCTGTGTTTCTTTCTTATTGAGTATCGAGTTAAGTGAAGTTGTGTATTTGTACATTGAATTCAAGTGTCTTTGTGATTTGTTAAGTTGCGATTTTTCGAACTTCATTTGTGTTGAAATTTGACAACTGTGTGTCAAATTGGGGCCGCTTTGTTCCGTTCCTAAAAATCGCCCAAATTATGTAGATTCACAATCTCATAAAAAATATCTTTGATTTCGCTTTGGTCCGGCTCAAATAGCCGAAGAAATAACAGTTTTGTAAGTAATTTAAATATTTATATTTATTTACAAGAAAAAATGGCAACACTGCATAATTTCGCTTTATTGAGAACATTCTGGATTTCCGCTTGACTTGTTTTTGCATGTGACGCAATAATGCTTATATGTGATTGGCTTCATTGAGATAATTTCAGAACATTCGAGCAACCTTACCAATGGTATAAATACGATTCGCTGAAAAGCAGTATTATTAAATAATTGGATGTTTCGTTGTGGTAACTTAGAATTGGAAAATTGTTAACTGTGTGAAGTCATAGTTTTTGAACGCAAGTCTTTGGTGGTCTACGTGATTCTGAAGAATTAAGCTATTGAATTTATTTGCTTTTATACTATTCGGGCTCCTAAGTGGATTGGAGCATATTTCTTAATAAAGAAGATATTGTGGTAGTCTGAGCTGTGATTTAGCTAGACTATATTTTTGCTGTCGCTGGTTCGAAGGTCAGATCCAGCAAGAAGATTAAGAATTATCGTTTAGTAGACACCGAGATTGTGTTATTGGCGAGGCCTTCTTAGCAGGCGCCAAAAAAGGTAGACGATTAAACAACGTACTAAGTTACCAAATAAATTCTACAAAATTTCAAAAAAAAACTTTTTAACATTGGAACAAAATTTAAAAAACTTTCCAAAATTTAGAAAACTAAAATTTGTGGAAGTAACAAAATTTTTAGAAAAGGCTTTACTCTCATTACTACGTATAGCGATGATTTTAGTTTGCTGATTAGCATTGCCATTTGATCTTTCCATGTTAGGCGTTCATTGAATGTAACACCTAACAACCTGACTAAGGTGAATCTTTCAATTTGATTTTTTCTAATAGTTAAAAATGATTCTTTTGACAATGTTTTTGTGGTACGAAAGCTGAATAAAATGTATTTTGTTTTTTTGATATTAAGGGAAAGCTTATTTGCTATTAGCCTGTTGTCAATATTTTCGCGTTCTTTATTTCCTTTTTGATATAATAAATTATTATTATTTTTGCACTAAGGATGATAGTTGTATCATCAGCAAAAGACAGGTTGTTACTATATTTGAGAAATTTTGAGAAGTCATTAATGTAAATTATAAACAAGAGTGGACCGAGTATTGAACCTTGAGGTACCGAGAAAGAAATAGGTTTTATATTTGAAATACTTATTATAATCAACTTGCTGGGTTCTTCCAAATAAATAACTTTTAAACCAATCATGAACTGTGCCTCTCACACCATAATGATACAATTTATTTAGTAATATTTCATGATTAATAGTGTCAAAAGCTTTAGACAGGTCGAGAAAAATTCTAAGGTTATTCATTTTTTCTTCAAATGATGTTGCAATTTGATCAGTAAGCAGGGAAGTAAGATGACAAGTTGAGTGTCCTCGTCTAAAACCGAATTGATTTTCACTGATCAAGTTGAACTTATTTAAAAAAGCATATAAACGAATATAGGCCTAGACAAGTTTTTCAATTATTTTAGAGAAAGAGGAAAGTAAGCTGATAGGTCTGTAGTTAGAAACATCTTTGGGACAACCTTTTTTAAAGAGGGGAATTACTTTAGTGTGTTTAAACCAAGATATAAATTTTTCTTGTGATAAAGATTGGTTAAAGATGTAGCTAAGAATGGATATTACATTTTTAGGCAGATGTTTAAGTATAAATGAAGGTATACCATCCCAACCTGAACTCAACTTTGGCTTTAAAGTAGATATAATTCTTTTAATTTTTTGTGGGCATGTTGGATAAAAAAACATATGAGAGGGATTTAAGAACCTAAGTAGTCTTGATAGTTAGCTGTAAAAGCAGGGAGCTGAGATATCAGTTTACATGAGATAGTAGAAAGATATTTCTTTAGGTTTATATATCATTTTTCCAGCTTTTAAGACACAATTAGTATTACTGATGTTTGCTTTAGTCCTTCCCAAAATTTCATTAATGGTTTGCCAAGTTTTTTTTATATCATGTTTGTATTTTTTAAATTTGTTCTTAAAATATTCTTTTTTCTTTTGCTTAATGAGGTGATTGATTTCTAATTTTTAGATACTTTTTTTTTGCTAATAAGTTATTTTTTTGTATATATATTTTGTGTAATCTGTCCTTTTTGTGAAGTAAGCTCCAAAGCTCTTTGTCAAACCATTGGCTATTCTGTTTTATGTTTTTTAGGTTGTTTTATGTTTATTTAGGATATGTTTATTTTTTGACAAAATTATTCCGTATACACCTGAAAAATAAAAAGTACCGCAAAAATTCACGCTATTAAAAAGCAAAGTCTGCTAATATGCATTTTTTAAAACATTTTTGATTGTTTTCAATAGCTGACACGGCTTTTCTCTGTTTATTTATTCGATCACAGACTTTTACAAAATTAATCACAACGCTCCGACACAATAAAATTAACCATCGACAACACACAAAAAAGCAATTGACCACAACCAGTCGTTTAGGAGAAACCAAACGCGAGGCCCTACGCTTTTCATTATTTCTCAATAAAACAATTCAATTTCCGTTCAATAAGTTCAACTTCCTTTTCACTTTAATCAATTCCATGACTAAGTCTACAAACACTTCAGCTATTACACAGTATAGTTTTACAGGTCTTATAGGTTGACGTAAAACCTAATGTAAAATATTGGCACTGTTGTAGAGACGACCGGTCAGCGTAGAGAGAGTTCCTTTAAATAATTATCCTGCTTAAAACTACCTCAAAGCTACTTAAGCGAATTAAACTGCCGCGCTCAGCTAATTAACTAAATTTTACCTATATGTAACTTATACTGCAGCGCTAACAGAAGCAACACTTAGCTTAAATATAAATGAAAGTTAAATAACTTACCAAAATTTAATTCCAAAGGTAGAAGAAGCACAATTAATCACACGCAAGAACAGTGATGAACGAAGAACAGATACAAAGGATAATATGAATGTATTTTAAGGAGAAATTATTACTCTTCTGCTCGCCGACGCAGTCGTAACCAAAATGAACGACAATCAAACGAATTTCGCAATCGAAAACACTTGCCTGCCTCTAGTGGACCACGTGGTCACAAGACAACATAAAAAAAAATAAATAAATAAAAGGGATCGTGTTTCTGTTTCCAACACCTAATGCTTGTGGTTATCAAAATGGCAATATCAAAAATCTGATTCGACTAGCTTGCTGAGCTGTTTACATCAACTCTATAGTAATAACCTACAGTCTAAAAACTAACTGTATTGGCAGCTGGCCTAGGTAGTATTGATGGCAAAAGAAATTGACGCCGTCGGGGTTCAAATCTTATTCTCGTTATTCTGTTGTAACTGAGAAAAACAGTTTCCTCTGCTTCTCGTTCTTATATGCCGCTTAACCCTTTCAGAATCTATGTAACACATATGTTACATAAGTGTTTTTGGTATTTTCAACCTCGTGCTTGAAATACTTCAAACCTTTTTTTTTATAATATACAAGTTTAGAGACTGTTAGTCAAAAAATAACTTTCCTTGGCAACATAGCTGAAAAAGAAAAAAATTGGGAGCATCTAAAAGTGCAAAATATCTGTTGAATTTCGTGGTCAGCATTAATCCTCAATAATTTATAATTAAAGCATTTATTTTGTTCATGAGGGCTGTTTATTTATTTTTTACAGTCATAACTAAAATTGTAAATAAAAATCATTATTTATTTTTCATGTTTATATTGTAAAATTTTTGATTAACTTTGATGTAACATATGTGTTACATTGGTCCTTTATGGTAAATTTATGAGTCATGTTCATGCAAATGAAAAAAAGATAAAAATATAATAAAATATATTTAATCAATGTAATTGTTAGCTATTTTATGTAATAAGAGCATTTTTACTTATTTGTTTTCTTGCAATTGCAAATTTTATATTAGCCAACATACTGATATTATAAGATCTGCTATAATGATCATAAAATCAAAGTATGATTCTGAGGTAATAGTAAAATATGCTGCAGCAGATAAGATTTTAACTTAGGCTTTTTTTAAATACAATTTTTGAATTTTCTTGTAATAGAAAATTTAGTTTGCTACATTTTTGCGTTTACCTTTTCACCAAGTGCATGATGATATAATGTTTTAGGTGAGTAAGTGTAAGCTTACCTAGTTGTTCATGTGAGTGAGGAAAAATTTATTTGGTGCAGAAAAAAATGGGTAAGTTTTCACTCACTTACTTGAAACATTGAATGCAGCAAATGATTACTACATGATAAGAAGTAATCTTTATAGTCAGCAATAAATAGTATTCTATAATTTTTGGAAAGTTTACTTTTATTACATTGTTTATGTACAGTAGGCTATATAATAAACAGTGTACTATTTTTCTATATTTTGAAGTTTTTCATGGCATCCATATCAAGACAAAAGTTGTTTCAAGTTGATGGTGATAAAATTCAAAATCTGCTGTTTTGTGATAACAGTGATACTGAAGATACATTACAGTTAGATGAAGAAAACTTGGGCTTTTTAGAAAATGATGTAGATCATATTGCACACAATGTGCATGCTGCTGACTTGGAACCTTTAGAAGTTGTCATTGAACCACCAATTCAATACTCAACTTCTAGTTCTAGTGCAGCCTCTGATTTGCAGATAAATTAGCAAAACTTAAATGTTAATGCAAAATTAAGTAAAGAAATTAAGTACTGGTGGAAGAAGATAGATCCTGTCTCTGAGGTTTCTAGTACTATCTTGAATAATAATATTGAGTTTGAATATGGTCAAATTTTGTTGCCACTTGAAAAAACAGCAACTCCATTTAAAATTTTTAAAAAAGTAAGCAAATTTGATCAATTTTTAATAGAAATAGTGATTCCTCAAACAATTTTGTATAGTCAGCAACAAGGTCATGTATTTGAAGTTGAATTGGATGAAATGAAAGCTTTTTTTGTCTAACTGTTTATCGGCATATCCCTTGCAAACCATAAAGAGACAAAAAAAAGGACCAAAGGAAAGTGATACAGTTGTTTGCCTATTATTAGTCAAAAGCTACAATGAATACATGGGTGGTGTGGATTTTATGGATCAGAAAAAGGTCACCTATCAGTTTAGCCGCAAATCTCACCACAACTACTATCTTTGAATCGTATATGATTTAATTGACATTTCTATAAACAATGCATACGTCGTTTATGAAAAACTTAATAAAGGGAACAAAGAAAAGCTTGACTTGAAATCATATACAATGTAAAATGCAATTAATTGATCGTTCGTTGTTTGGGATTTTTACTAATAGAAAGCGATCGTTTTCCGCAGCCCCAATTGAGACTGCAAAAAGACTGAAAGCAATTCAAAGTCATAGTCAAGTTGTTCACCCCACTATAGTTAAAGCAACCAAACGACAGAGATGCAAGCTGTGCACCAAAAACAGAACTAGCAACTTGACTTTCAACAAGTGTATTGAGTGCAATATTCATCTTTGTTTTGTAAACAGTCGAAACTGCTTTCAAACATATCATGATTCGTTGTAAATGCTTATTTATTCTTTATTATTCAATAAATGTGTTGCTTAGTGCTTTGTATCAATTTATAACATAAAGGCATTAGTTGAAAAACATAATAACCAGCTTCTTAGGAATTTTCAAATTCAAGTAAATTTTTTACCCTTAAAGGACCAATGTAACATATATGTTACATGTTATATTATAAAAAGTAAACAAAAAAATCACACAAACTAAATTTTTTAGTACTTGAAAACAAAGTATAAGACTCGTTATTGGTGTTTTACTCAAAAAAATTTATTAGATTTCTTGTGGTCCTGAAAGGGTTAAAGTTCAATCATATCTCTAAACGCAAAGTAAAAACCAAATAGAAATTTTCATTCCGATAGCAATAACTTGGCATCTCCAAAAGCAGATCGGGGTAATTGCTTGACAGCTGCCCTATTCACCTCCGCGCCTCTGACGTTTTACGGCGAATTAGGAGGATAAATAAAGAAGATACTGATAATAATAATGATACGGAAGATAAAATCATAACTTGTTTAAAAACATTTCGGGTGGGCCCGGGCCCCTTGTCTCCCTTTTAAATCCACCCTTGGAAGGACCATATGATTTCCAATTGCTCTCTCCGCTCTCCATCCCGTGGAATGGATGGTCTGACCAATTTAGACAAAACAATGATCGTTTGGCTGCAGAAGACCTGCTCAGAAATCTGATATCGGCTCACAGGACCGACCGACAGACGATTAGCATCTAAAATGTTTGTTACGTTTATAAACATGAGCTTTTGAAATCGTTTATCTGAAGGCGACGACATGTGACGCCACAAATGGGGTTTTTGCTCTTGAATGCTAGCTCAATGTAATCAATCGCATCTAAGTTTTGGTTAATGTATTCGATTATAATTACAATTACATCTAAGTTTTTCTAAATGTAATCGAATACGATTATATGAAAAAGTGTACTGGTTTAAGAACAATTGATTAAGTGATTACAATTACCTCAGGTCTGCCTACTAATTTAAGTATGCATATACTAGATCTCTTTTTGACTGGCAGCTTACACTTAAATATATGATTGACTAGGCCTAAATAAGGTATGGCAACCATGCAAGTCTTTTTTTGTCTGCAAGCTACACATTAACCGCTTTAGTTGCTTCTTCCTTTTTCAATCCTGCTCACATTTCACCTAAAAATACATTTTTAGATTTAATTATTGGTGAGCGAAGTTAAAATAAAAAAAAATTACATTGAAATTGAATTTTTGTCAGTGCTGAGGGGCAATTCATTTGATTGCTATAGTTTTTGAGAATCGTTTTGCGTTGTTTTGCCTGTGTGGCTGTGTTTAAGTTGTTTAAGGCTCAGTGCTGACGTCTTAAAAATTAAATCTATGATGAGATAGAATTGGTTTAGCTTGCGAACTGTTAAGTTTAATATTAGCCATCGGGGTGCTAACTTATTCTTATAATTTGTTAGTATAAAGTTGTTAAGTGATTCGCAGTTGTTGGCGCTGCGAATTGCTTTGAATTTTGGTAAAG
The DNA here is from genome assembly GCA_963680785.1 of Diplosoma virens. Classification (NCBI taxonomy): domain Eukaryota; kingdom Metazoa; phylum Chordata; class Ascidiacea; order Aplousobranchia; family Didemnidae; genus Diplosoma; species Diplosoma virens. The sequence goes on along the minus strand of OY796881.1, from coordinate 44,721,206 downwards.
CTTGGGAGCCAAGTTTTATAAGAATTGATTAAATTCTTTTAATTTTGTGAACACGTATTTTTTATAGTTTGAAACCGTGTTTCTTTCGATCTGTCGAGAAAAGTTTTTAGAGAATTCTTTTGTGCTAAGTCGGAACCAACCGTTTGTAAGAGTTTCAGTCTCGCTGCAAACGATTTCTACAGCCGGCATAAATAAAAATCAACACAGTTTTACTTCAGCGTTTCTTTTTATTGGTAGTTTTTCTTTACTCCTTTTGCTCAATAGAGAAATAAATTTCTAGCTTCGACTTGCTTTGCCATCCATCATCATAGTCATGCATTAGTTAAACAATCTTTAATTTATTTTATTTTTTGACATGAAATATTTTGTTTATTCTTTTTTTCTTTTTCTCTGAATTTGTATATTTAGAAAAGGTTTTGCGGCCATGCTTTCTACCGTATTGTTCCTTTACTCTTTTAATTATCTACTACATGTTTTTAGGTCTAACGTTGTGCTGTTTCTTCCTTTTCTTGATCTCTATTAAGCAGGCTACTTATGGTTTTTTCAAGCAATTTATTCGTTCAATAATTATCGAGAATAAAAATTATAAATGAATGAATGACTGTTATATCCAGGTTGTGCACCCTCACTTTGGTTCAGAGTTGTGTAAGAAAAATAATTATTTTGCGACTCAATCTCCGACTCACCCCTTAAATGTGCGACTCCGGAAACTCCAACTCCCAAAACCAATTCCACAGTCTTGATTACATATCACGCTTTTTAAAATCTATTGGCTATGATCTATAATAGGCTATAGGTGTTGTGATCATGCCCACTTTTCTTGTCTATGTTTTTAAAAAAAACATTTAATTGCCCTTTTCATAATTTAAAACTTTTGCTCTGTCTTGTTTTTAGTAATCGGTTTTTTATTGCCTTCAAATATAAACATATATACTACTATCTATGCTGGCCCACAACCAGGAAAAATTTAGGAGGTGCGACCATACCCTAGCATTATTGCAACCGTTTTCAGCAATTGTTTTTGCCATTGCAAACTCGAGAAATTATTTATTTTATATTTTTTGTTTTTGTCAGAAATTTTCAGTAGAATTTCATATTTTCTTTTATTAAAGTTAAAAACTTGTTTTGAACTTTGGCCGGGACACAGAGAACTTTGGCCGTGCACTTTTAGTCTAACAATTCTTTAAAAATCCCGAACTTTTTAGGAGATCTGGATTCCAGTGAAGAGTTTTTATTTAGTCGTCTTTCGACCTTTAAAAGTGATAAGCAAATATGACCAGTGTTGTGCGTTGACGGCGTTAATTTGACGGCGTCAATTATCGGCGACAATTTTTTGTTGACGATGACGCAAACGCCGTAAAGATATTTTTCGGTTGACGGAATAGGTGTCGCCGACAACTTTTTGCTTGTTTTTTGCGTCAAGCGTTAACCGTCAATTATTTTTTACAAGGTAAAAATACGTACAAAAATTTTTCAATCGCTGACTCCAATAGCGCATTTTCATTCAAGAAAAAAAGTTACAAAAGCTACAGCATGTAACAGACAGATTTAGACCATGTCAAATAAACTACTTGCAAAAACACTAGAAAGTTATAAAAGGGTGCTCACGAATTCTTGCTTTGAAAATGCAGCTGCTTCCAATTGTTAAAAATGTTCTAAAGAATCACAACTTTGCTTTCTATATGTTTTTAGAAAATCCACCTGCTGGAACTTAATCAAAAGCCGCAAAATCAAAGAAGCGCAGTTGTTTTTATTAAGGGCACGATTGTAACTTTCTTTATTTTGCGTGAAGTAAAAGATTTTTCTTTTTCCCAAAGCTTTTCATCTGACACTCTTCAGGGGAAATCGCCAGAATGAAGCAGAATTGAAACCGAACCAAGCCTTTACAACTTAGTTCGGTTTCAATTCTACTTCACTCTGACGATTTCCCCTGAAGAGTGTCAGATGAAAAGCTTTGGGAAGAAGAAAAATCTTTTACTTCACGCAATCTTCAAATTCTGTACCACCAAATGTTTATTTCTTTATTTTCGCAAGATGCTGTTTGAACACCAAAAAAATAAAGATATGCGTGGTGCTTAAAAGTGTTCGAGTCCCAGCTCAGTTGGCAAATTCAATCAAACTAAAAATCACATAATTGTGGTCTGTCGAAAATGTTAGCAAAACAGAGACTCAGAAGACAGAAAATTGCTATAAGAAAAATAAATTTTAATTTTAGTTATGGAGCAAAGAGACTTTAATTTTCATACTATTAAAACTACGAAAATGGTAGTTGCAATTTCAATATAGTCTGTATAAGATGACAATTGTAGGCTTCAACCGATATACAGCGCTATCCATGGTAAGTGTTAATGCAGACTCGAGTTCAGTCGAGGTTAAATTTTTTAACTAAAATTGATTTTTCCACCAATGTCTTTAAATCAAAAGCTGCTTTATTTTCGTTGCCTTACGTAATTGTTTTTGCTGTTTACATCATCAGAAATTAGTTTTTTCCCGCCAATACTTTGTAAAACAAAAGCCAAAGTTACTTTATTTCTTATTGCATTACGTAATTCTTGCCGATAATGATATCATTTAAAGTTGCTTTCTCGTCCCGCCTCTCTCCACGTGTTATTTTAGTATAAATAGTTGGACCCTCGTGGGCCAATTTTACATCAAACGCAAACGTCATTCTTGTTTGGAGATCGTGAAGCGGATTTCAGTTAGTAAGTGCTCGTGTGTTGTGTTAATTTTTGAATTTGTGTTTATCGTAAATTCCGGCGTACAAGTCGAAAATTTGACACTAAACTTCAAGTTAAAAATCCATCCTCGACTTATACGGCGGTGACCTTTTTCATAACATGGTACATATTAAAATCAGGATTTTTAGATCAAACTTATAGACCTCGACTTATACGCCACGTCGACGTATACGCCGGAATTTACGGTATTTCTGTTTTATAATTTTTAATATATAAAACCGTATTCATCCAAGGTGTGCGTATTTTCATCCCAACTTCACATATTGCGACATTTCACATTTGCCGCAATAGTGAGAAGAACGTTTGCTGAAAATACACGTACATAACCAAATAAATTTTTTTGACGTGTTGGCAGTTGTCAAAATTTAATAGCTTGTTAATTTAATTTTTTTCTAATCCCAATCAAAAAGTTGTCTCCTGATTTGTAACCCAGCGTAGCCTCTTTATAAAAATGTGTTTCTTAAATTCAATGCTTTTTATATTAGCGATAGGCGAGACTAAATTGACAAAAGGTTTTATAGCCTTCGACTAGGCTTCCACAGGGTTTCTGAAAATTGGTATTCAATTTAATAAAAGATATCATAAACCCGTCTAAGAAGCTGCTAAACTATCTTATAGAAACAACGTTTAATGACGAGTAATTTATAGTTGTAGATTTAGCAATATCTCGGCATCTCCAAAAGCTGGTCGAGGTAATCGCTTGCCCTAAGTATAACGCCTCCGCCGTTGTCTGCGATCTAGGGGAATAGAGATAAAAATAAATAAAAAATAATATAAAAAAAATATAAATTTACTCGCCACTATAGACATAGGCGACGGCATGAAGAACAAAAAGCGGCCAATGGATCTTTCTAAAATGACAATTGAGATGTGACATGTACAATCAAACTTTAAGAGACCCGTTTACGAAGAAAGAAAATATAGTTTCGGTAGAGAGGTTATTTTTTTTGTACCATAAAATTGCTACTGAAAGCAGCCATATTGGATTTAATATCTTTTTTGAATGATTTATTTTACATATTAAAGAGAAAACAAAAAAAATTAAACGAACGTTTTCGGCTAACTTCAGCCCTCTTCAGGTTTTCATATTGCTATAGTCTTCCTGACTTTATTTCGATTTAAGTAGAGGAATTGTTTGTTAATGCTGACAAAGTAATTTTATACACGACGAAGACAGATTTTTTCGGAACTGTAAACACTTTAGCGGTAGTTAAATAAAGCGGAAAAAAACAAGTGGATTTTAAAGACAGTAAACACTTGGCGGTGAATGAAATTACTTGAGCAGATTTTTTGAAAAATGTTTAACAAGAATGATGTTCCATTGGTATATAATTGGCGATTTAAATTAGGACTGGGCTTTCTTATTATTAGAGCTTTATGTATTCTAGTGTAAAATTTTGATTTACATTTGCGCAATATCGAAAAATTATTTAAACCAAATTTAACGGTCAAACAGGAATCATATGACAAAATATGATTTTTTTTATGGCACTCTCTTGAATACTTTTTAAATTCAAATGCTCCCGGACTCTTGTGATCAAATGTCTCGATGACATACCAATGTATGTCATGTTCGTGTCACACGAACCTGTGAATTTATAGATGACATTTGAAAGCAGAGCCTTAGGAGTTTTCGATTTTAACAAAAATTAATTTTTTACTTTAAAAGTTTTAAAAATTAGTAACACTTTTGGATTAAATCGATTACTGATCAAAGCCGAGATTCGCTTAGCAAAACGGTATGAATCTTTTCCAATATACGGTATAATAATGCAGTTTCCATAAGGTTGAAGTTAGCCAAAAATTTTTGTTTAATTTTTTGTTTTTTGTTTTCTCTTTAATATATAAATAAATAAATCATTCAAAAAAGATGTTAAATCCAATATGGCTGCTTTCAATAGCAACTTTATGGAAGAAAGAAAACATTCCGAAAGCCATGTGTTCATTGCATGCTTGCTTGGCGCCAAACTTGGTCTTAATTATATTACCACAATGATCTTAATTATATTAACGAAGAACGTAATTTTGTTGTTACTTCTAACCTCTGTGCATTTAATTCAGATGTATTGTCTGCAGATGTAGGAAGCTATTCAGATGCACAGCACTGAATTTAGTGAAGAACCTTAAAATAAAGGTCAATAATAGCGAATCGATAGCATATTGTAGTTTTTGTTTTAACTTATAATGTAAATATTTAGAAACTAGTCAATTGAAAATTCGTAGTTTTCTGCGTTAAATTATATCAATAGCCAATTATTTGGGTGGCTGCATTGTCTGGTGGCAGGCAGGACAGGTGGATTAATGGTTTTAGCGCAGATACGAATTGCCGTTAGATTGAGGACACCTATATTCAAATAGAATCACTGTAGAAAGTCATTTTGGACCTTTCAATACACCATGACCTCTTTAAACAGTCATAACCTTGAAATTTGGTGAACAAATGGCGATTAGAAAGTGAAATATTTTAGAAGAATTTTATTTTCTCAAAATTCCAGAACTTTTTTAGTGGCAATTGATTTTCATCTTTATCATGACCACGCTTTTTTGTCCCCTTCCTCCCGTAAAATCGGTCTTCCCAGCGTATTTCGCAAGTGAATATGGAGTTTGTGACCTGCTGTAAAATTAATTGAATATAATCCTACATTATCGTTTTTTTTGTTATACTTCTTTGTCAGATGGAAAGCTTCGTGCATATTAATTTGTGGGATTGACGCTAATTTTGACGCTGACGCTGACGCCGTTAACATTTTTGAGCGTTATCGGCGTAAATGACGCCGATAAGAATTTAAAGTGGTGACGCTGACGCTAACGCCGTCAAGATTTTTTGTTGACGCGCACAACACTGAATATGACATACAAATTTTGAAGTAAAGATCTTTTCTTCTCAATAATATTAACGCCTCCGATTTCATTCCGAATCCACAACTTACTTTGTCTTTTTAATCGTGCTTATATTTTGGTCAGTTCAAATGTTAAATTTTCCTATGTTAATTCACCTTTTCATTTGTTTTTTTTTCGGAAAAATAACATTCACCCGATCAAGAAACGCTGGGTTAGTGCATGTTAAAAGTTGGTAATTTTTATTGCAAAGAATAAGCGTATTTCCGCTAGATAGCAGATGTGCGCTGTATAAAAAAATCATGTAAAGGAAAAACACATAAAAACAGTCAGTTGAATGCTCAATTGCACTTAATAAGAAAAAATACCGCAAATAAAATTATATCAACTCATCTCAAAAAAACTTACATTGCTTTTACAGTATTTAGTTTTACAAATCAAAAATTTATCCAAACTAAAGATAAAAGAGAGTTAATTCTTAAGTGAGCCTGTAGATTTATATAGAAACTTTACACCAACAACGGGTTATGTGAAATTTCATAAATCTCGCCGTTACAAGTTCAAATTTCAAAACAAATTATGTAAACCGAACGGTTGATGCGCTTTCAATTCAACTGGTATTTGTAGGATTTGTATAGCTTTCTACGTTAGCGACACTGTTTTCAGCACCTTCAGCTTTGTCAAAACAAAGTCACCAAACGAACGTGACAATTGGCAACTTCACATCGCGCATTTTGAGAATCACGATACATACGGTTTTAATTACATTTGAATAAACAAGTTGAGTGTTTTAAGATTTGATGTTGTTGAAAAACACGCTTGCACAATTTTATTTAACCATGAAATTTTTCCTTGGATGATAAAGTTGTATATGGATTTACTTTGCGGTTTTTAAACGCTGATGACCATTTCGTCAATGAGACCAATACTTTTTATTTGCGTTACAAGTGTAGAATGGTAATAAAAATGTTCTTTTTGTGGCCCTAGAATAACTGCAAAACCTTAATCTGTTTTGTTGTCGCTGCCAAAAGATACCGAAAACTATTGTTTTTGTTTATTTGCATTTATAAACACGAAAAAACGGCATTAAGTAGGACATTTCAAAAAAGCGTTAAAATTAATTTGCCACTTCTTCCAAAAAAAATTACATGAAAAAAATTCTTCAAGCTACTCATAAATTTGCTAAAATAATTCATAAATTTATAAAGCTTAAAATTGCAAAATAGGCTAACAAAGAGTTTTAAAAGCTAAGCATTGTTTTAATCTGGATATTTCCCTCGTAATTGATGGAACAACATTCTTGGTTAACGTGTTACCCGTAACGTCGTCACCAACAGTCAAGCAGGCAACTTCAGCGACGTTTTAAGCAAATAAAACTGTTGATTTTAAATCACCATATCTCGAGCAATTTTTGCTCTCAGCAAATGCAACGATCAAAAAACGAACTGTTTGCCTACATGCGTAACACAAAGCATCAGTTATTAGATGCTGACTGATAAAAGAAGCGGGAATTCATGTTTTGATAACGATTCCATGAAAGAGCATCTCTCTACAAGACACGGCAGGCGTAGCTTAGCTATTCTCTCACGGTATTCAAGCATTTTTTCATGTTTGACATAAAATTAGACAAGGTTTCTGATAATTTATACTTTTTTGCAAGGCTGTCTGTCTCTTACCATTTGTATTTGGTTTCATTGGGTTAAAAAAAAGTAAAAAATTTACTCAATCCGTCGACTGGACATTCCAAGTACTTGAAACGGACAAAATATCTTTTGTTTTATAACTGTTATAAGACTCAATCAATAATGTAAACATTTTATTAATATCGTTTTGTCGTTTACGAAAAGCTTAACCCTGCTTTTTTATTTAATGCAAGAATATTTGTTAAAATTAATATAACACCTTTCCAGTAATTTGAATATCGGGGAACAAGTGAAAAAGAGCCAGTAAATTTTGATTAGTACGAATTCCTAGACCTGATGTGTTTTGAATTTTTTGGATTATTTTTGTATTTTGGAAGATATTTTAAAAGTTAAAAAATGATGATGATGATGATATTTTATTCATGCTTAATAACATTATTAAGTATATGCAATGTACAGTACTATGAAGCATGAAAAGGAAACGCGACACAACGACGAACGTTAAACATGCAGAAAGTATAGAGAGAGTTGAGAAAGAGAAAAAATAAGAAGCACGGCCGCGTTACCTAATTCAAACTAAAAAAGCACTGAGAAAATAAAAAGAAAAATATCTACGAAGTTACAATACTTGCGACAGGCGTATATTGTTTTTGTTAAAAAAGCTGAAAAAATAACCGAAAGCTTTCGTTTCTTTGCTACGTTCGTTTAAGCATAATAAAATAATTTTGGTGCTTGCTTTTAATTTTAAACGAACAGCAAGTGGTACTTGTTGCTTATATTTAGTCTTAATTGAAATTAATGTTTTCAATTTTTGCTAAAAAAGCGATCGATTAAAAAACCGTTTGTCTAATGTTCAAGACCGGTGCAGCCTCATAGAGAAAACCAAGAAAACATTAAAAGTCAGTGTTGCGTAAACCTCAACGCTCGCTGCACGAATCCGAAGATATGATACGGCAAGTACGTATGCGACGAAAGGTCTGTCGTAAAATCTGGCAGGTGGTCTTTTGACAAAGTTCTATTCATTGAGACAGAAAAGAACCTAAAACAACAAAGCGTTTTTTATGAATACAAAAATTCAAAATCCTGTCTTGGTGCTTAAAAAGAGTTTCACGATTAACGTTTCAAACCCCTTCTTTTCTTAATAGAGAACCAAAAACTAAATGCCTAGTTTGATTGCGACAACAGCTCGTGACCGCGTCATAACTGACCATGACAGCGACGTGTCATCGATACAGCGAGATAGTGGCTGTATTTTAGGAGTTAACTATTTCCGTAGCACTTTTAATGCGGAAAGTTTCTTTTAATATTAAAGCATAAATAGCCGCAAAATAAATATACATTCCTCCGCAATTACAGAGGCAGGTGGGGTTATAATCAGGCTTGGACAACGAAAGAGCTTGTTTCCTTAGTCAAGCGACAAACGAAACAATCTTTACGGAAATAAAGTTACTTAGACACCGATTAGCTTGTTGTCTAATCAAACTTATTACAAATGAAGGCAAACAATAAAATCTATTTGAAAGCTATTGTTGACCCATCACATTACCTTCTCTGATAAGAATTGTCGACAACTTCACAAAAGTCTAACATTACGCATCGCAAAAACTCGTGTCTTCAGCAATTTGAACACGTAGTTGCAACGTCGTGTAAGAACTGTTGAAAACTTCTAATAAAAAAAGCTGAGCTGGACAAAATAGGCTAGTTCCAAAAAAATATGATAATAAACAATCTCTGACATAGTTTCAGCGTGCAGTTGGTCACGGGATTTTGAAGTTGAGTTTGAAAAACAGGAATGTAATTTGCAATTCGAAATTTTTGCGTTTATCAGAAACAACATACTGAACTTGTATTATAACGTTTCGCACCAAGTCACGATTTGTGATGGCAGCAAAACATACGAAATAAAAAAGAGGTTTAAACGCAGTGTACTAGATGCAATTGTTTGCACGAAGTCCTAACTGGTCCTTTTGCAGTTTTCTCGAATGTTTGCAAATCCAGGTATTACAGTTATCAAATGTCTTTTGTTTTTGCTCGTTTTTTGTCCTTCCATAATTTTAACTGCTATGCAATTTTCTGTGTTTTGCAAATGCTACAATATAAATTTGTTCATTTACCGCTGGTTTCTTAACTTTACATGAGCAAACAGATCATGGCGACACCCTTTGAGTTAATATTGAATCGAAGATCGACGGATTTTAATGCGATTCATCAACACACGTGATTCAATTACGCTTTCATGGAGCACAGCCAAGTGCTGTAAATATAACGAAGTTAGAGTGTAAATAATGTTAATTAAATTGTTGTCGGCCTCAACTGATTCATCGACACATCTTCGTATATGCTGGTTATTTTTGGCTTTGTCTACGGTAGACCTTTGTGGAAAAATCTTCTAATTCAATACCATTTACAAATTAAATAAATTCAGTTTATTTATTTGTCAAATTCAATTTCTCTTTGAAGCAATATTATCAAAAATTATAGCTGGTATTCAATCAATAATATGAATTCTAAATAAAATCGAAAAAGATCATTGTTAAACAGTTTGTCAAATAGCATTCACATTTTATTCTGATACACATTTTGAGATTTTTTAAGTGTTTGATAATCCACAATTACTTTTTATAAAAAGAATAGTATTTGCAAAATTTAATCGATTATATGAACTGAGTTTGCAATAATGGAAACAAATTTTCAAGTTAAATACTATATGTTTGTAAATTTTCAAGTTGTTCATATTTCGCTCAAATCGAAAATTATAACTTAAATAAAGAGTATATTTTTTTGTCAATAACACAATTATATCCCACGCGACTAATGCATTCATAATAAATAAACCAAAAAACAATAAATTAACATAAACGTGAACGTTTTCGGCTTATATCTGCCCTCATCAAATGAATAAATGGAATTAAAACTTAAAAACTAAAAATAATAACAATATTTGGGAAAATGTGAATAAAGCAAAAAAGCTTTGATAAGAATCATTTGAAATAAAGAAAAAATTAACAAAAAAAAAACGCAAAAAACAAATGAAACACGTTTTCGTTAAAGTAAAATGACAAACAATTTTCAAATCTAATAAAGAAAAAAATTTTAACGCTGATAGCTTTCACGCAGCAATTTTGAAATTACAATATAACACAGAAATTCATTAAATGAGTGGAAATTTGTCGTTTTTATTGGACTATCCTTCAACGTCACTTTAATCGACATTAGTGAATAATTGCTTTTTATTAACTTAAAACAATTTTACATTATTGGGATTACTACAGTTTGATAGCAACGAAAAATTTGTTCCATCGCAGAGCAAAAGGATCAAGCTGTCTGTGCAAAACAAGAACCAGACAAAGCGGATTATTCCTTTTTTGCAATTGAAAAACCAATTTAACTTTTACGTCTTCCTGAACGTCATTTTCTGCAAGCATCTAAATGCTATCTATTTTACATGTCAATTAACTTATCTAAAAATCGTGAAAATAAAAAATAGAGAACTCTATCATTGTGAACAGGATAAAAAATTTTCGGAATTATGAGTAAATGACAATAGATAATAAACAGGAAGAGCAATTGAACCAATTGTATATTTTTAAACATCAATGCTTTTTAACTTTTACGACCACGGGACCCCTTAGTCATTGCTGTTGCTTCATGGACATCAAAATATCTTAACTTTAATCCTAATCTTTTTATAATTTTTGGTACAAGTTATTAATAGGAAAACATTAACTTATTAACTTAAAAACGAAAATTTTAATCTTTCAATCAGGGGACTTAACATTAATTTTAACAAGGAGTACCAAAAAAAAAAGACTATGCTAGGTCGGTCATATTTTATGGTGGCAAAAATAGGAAAACAGTTGAAATTCAATTAGATGAGAAATAATTAGGAGGGACCAAAAACTACTTTTTGACTATATCTGTTTCGTAAAAGTAATCTGTAGCAAAAGAATCTACTTCCATTCTGTAAAAAAAGCTCAAAAGTTTATCTCTTTGAATTTAATCTAAAAAATCGAAAAAAGATAAGAGATAAGTCTTACTTGATCGAAATCTGCTTTTGATTGTAATTTTTCAAAAGCAAATTTTTAATTTATAATGTACCGGTATTATATTGGCCCACACGTAAAAGCTAAAACTCCTTTTTATAACAAACTCATTCTCGATCGGACCCGCGAGGTGTTTTTGAACTCCATTTTAGAAACCCTGATACGGATTAATCATATTTATTTCTAGTCTCTTTTATAATCGTATTATTGCAAACGCAGTGTGATAAGACTATAACTTGCGAGCAAAACAACGCGAGTTCGATTCTAAGTTTATTTAATTGTTTTTTGTCGTGCTCTTAGAAAGGTACTTTCAGACAAATTCTTTAAGGGGGTCACGCTGCTTGCCTACAATCATGACTCCGCATAAAACAGAAGGCAATACAGGCCAATACCGCCTTGCGAATAGGAAGATTGCAAAGTGCTCCGATATTAATTTCCCAAAAATCCGTTTGAAAACTATCAATAAACATACTTTAGCTTTCTATGAGTTTCTGCTTTTTTTGTACCATCAAAACCATAGATTATTTTACAACTTTTCGAACCAATCAAAAAATAAAATGCTGCTGGTGAAATATGACAAAAAAAAGAAAATTTATTTGAAAAACCTTAGATAGAAGCATAAATACATTTTTACTAAAATTTTTTTGTTCTTTTTTATGAGTCAATTTTCTTGAACCCAGCTAAACATCTTACATATAAAAACAGTGATGTTCAATTATTTTTATTTATTATCATTTTTCTAGAACAAAACGAAAGTGAATATCAACACGCGTACAACGAAAAAAATGAGGTAAATCTGAAAAAAAATTAAACATGCAAGGTTTAAAATTGTTAGTCAGTATGATTTCTTACAATAAATTTTTTATTTTTTTAGTCTTATTCGTGATATATTTTTGATTAAAGTTGTCTTTAATACTTAAAAATTTTTTTGATGCTGACGAACACTGAAGAATTCAACTTATCAATGAATACTTTCAAACTTAAGGCATAAATTAAAAAGTTTTTGAGTGTAAAATTTCGTTCATTAAACTAAAAAAGAAAAACTAATGGTTTCACAGAAAGTATTATGTATAACCTAGCAAGTTTGTATTTGACATCAATACACTAAACTTTTGAACACGAAGAAGATAAGTTTACAGGTTTGAGAAGACACATCTTTTTTTATTTTCGGATTAGTTCGGCAGAGTTTTGCCTTAAAACGCCCTTGTAAAGGTTGACATCACATGATTATACAACAGTGAAAATAAACACAGTATTGCAACAGCTTTCCCTAAAAATAAATAACACAGCAGTAGCAAGTAAAAGCAACATTTGAAGAAGGTCATGTTCATAGACATGTTCTTGCCTGATTTTACCGTAAAAAGTTTTTCCAATATGAAATATTGTCCGGCAAAACTTGCGAACGAATTCAATTGCAGCATTTCTGTCTACATTTCTCTGCATAGTAACATATTTGAATCTCTTTAACAAAAATTTCGACTGATTTAAAGAGCTAAATGCTGTCTCCTGTAACAAAAAAAATTACCAACTTCAGACAAACTTTAAGTCTAGTAGCCACCATGTTAAAAAAAATCAAGAACAACATCGTCTTCTGGGCATGGCTAAAGAATCTGAAATTGATCTTCTTTTTTTTAAGCGAATTGTTTTTTCATCACCAACGATATCTTCGTAAGATGAAAGGCTCATTTTCGAACGTTGGCTATTGTGAATGAGCTTAAGACAAAGGTCAAGCTTGAGTTCTTCAATTCCTAAAAAAGTTTTTTTGGCAAAGCGATTCAGCACATTTTTAAAGCATCATTATTTTCTGTATAGATAAAACTTAAAATACAGAAGAAAAAAGCCGAACATTTTGTGTTAATTTTTTAAAACTCTTTTTTTGAAAGAGTTTGATTGTTATATATTAATAAAAAGCAAACAGTTTCGTGAATATGTTGCAGTGATTTCTTCATCAGTGAAAAAGATACTCTTGGTAGTGTGAAAAAAGAAAATATGCTAATTGATGGTCACTATTTGTATTAGACAAAAAAAGAGTTGTGCTTGAGGACATCAAATCACGGTTAGGATGTGGTGTTGCGGCTGGAAAACTACTTTAGCCAATTGGAATGTAAAACCGTTTGCTCGTCTTTACAGCCAATTGCTTATTTCTATATCTCAATATATGCTCTTACTTTACATTTAAACGGTATCAACTTCTTTAAAGCTTAAGGCCACTTTTGTAAAATATCTAGAACTTGCGGCCAATAAGAATGCATTAATTGTTTGGGTAACCATTGGAAACACATCATGGAGGTAGGGTTGCCATTGAATCGCGCTGTTGATTGTTATTACATGTATATTTATCAACAGGGATGGCTTTAGTATGGAGCGGCCGCACCCGCCTCTTCTCATAAAAACGTCAAAAATGGCTCTTTAAGCAAAATATTGTTATATTTCTTCGTAGTAGCACCATGGCAGTGGCAGCCCCATAAATGATGGCCTTGTTTTTTTAAAGATCATTTTGTTTTGGAACACGAAAAAGTGCCTCCCATATTTTTTTGCACCGGGCCCCCTTTGTAAGGCCATCACTGCTTATTAAAATGATTTTAAGATGTTTGTTAATTTAGAATTATGTAAGATATTATACAGAGTTTTCGGGTATCCTATAAGTTAAAATAGCGCGTAGACAAAAGTCGAAACAGTCACTGCGCCCAGTTTTATGTGTGGAGTGGAGTGAACCAAAATAATCAATTATCAATGTAGTTTTGTAAACTACTTAGTTCAAAATGTAGCGTTAAGCCAAAAAAAATTTCTATCTCTGTTGGTCCAAAGTCATGTAAGCTAGTGGACCGTTGTGTAATCCATAGACCATAGGTAAAAAACCTTTTTATTATTAAAGGCCACATTTATATTAGGCAGTAACAATGGGGCCTCATAAGTTGAAATGCGTATCAATGCGACTTTTGTAAATAAATTTCTTGATTTTTGTCCTAAAAAGAAGTCATCTCTAAAAAAAGGTTTTTACTTTGAATTTATCCCGATTTTCGTCCTTAAAAATTAGCGATTGCTAAAACAAAAGAAAGGTCTGTTATTACCAGTAATCATTAACACATGATTCTATTACTTTCTAAATTGTTTTTGAGGTCCAACAAAAAACTAATGGAGGCCGCAAACTCCTCCCCCATCTTTTTTTTGTGCCAACATTTCATTTAACCGAGTTTCACGGACAGTTGAGACGGCATGCCAATGTGGCGCGGAGGATCAAATAGCAGACCCTATAGTTTCAAACTGTTTCCTTCACAATCATCTCGTGAAATGGCTGGCCTAATCCGGGAGTCCAATCTTGTTTCGCAATGAGCCAAATTCTAAACTTAGCTAAAGTCGACGGGCCGCAAAAACGTTTTCCCTTTGTATCAGACTCTGATTTGCCAATTTTCGTCTCAAAAAGGTACAAAGCAAGCTTGCGGAACACAGGTGTGACAATATAACTCAGTGGTTCTCAAACTTTTTGCGCCGGCGGCACACTTTGTTACCTTTCCAAATTTCGCGGCACACTTGGACCAGAGTGCAGATCTTTTTTGGTCTGCACTGAGTTTTCCACGTTTTCCTTTACCTGATGCATTACAGTGTATTACATAAACGCCTCGAATTTTTATTTAACTTTCTATAAATGAATTCAAAACTTTCTTTTATTATTCTTCGCTAGATTTTATACTGTTTGTTTTCAAATAAAGTATTTCGGTTCCGCATATCGTGTACGACAGGTCAAAGTCAATGTCGCGCGGCAATGTGGGTCACATCGGTGAAATTTTAGCCTGAAATTTTGCCACTGGCCGCAATCGGGTTACAAAAGAAATTGAAGGCCAATAAAAAAAAGTCTTCACTTGAATTGTTTGGCTGATCCAGATTATTTTTTTTAATTTTACGTTGAAATCAAGGTGAGGACCAAAGAAAAAATTTTCACTTAATTGGTTGGTTAATTTCGGTTAGAAAATCAAGTTCTTGCTAATAAACTTTGTCACTTTAATTATTTATATTTAGTTCTGAATTTATGATTAATTTGATTTTGTACTGAGCATCTGATCAAAAAATTCGTTGAAACATTTCGCGGGCCGCGAGTTTGAAATGCGTGGTGTACCGAAACGAGCCTGAAAGACAACTGATCACCAAAAATTTACGTAATGGGAATTGCATTTAGAATTTTTAAGCTTTTTTGTCGCAGCCCATAAGAAACATACTTTTCTTCAGTTACAGAGTTTGTTTACGTTGCTGTTGCGGAGCATGGATTAATGTATTTAAAAAAGTTTTGCGGCACACTTTGAAATCTCTCACGGCACACAGTTTGAGAAACACTGATATAACTAAAAAATTGGAGTAGGCAGTGGGAGCATCAAAACCTTAAGTGGGCCGCAGATTGGACATTCCTGCTCTAACCAGTTTGGATGAGACAACGATTGTTTGGTTGCAGAAAACCTGCCCCGAAATTTGGCATCAGCTCGAACGACAGACGACCGATTTAACTGAGCAAGTAATCTTAGCGGGTGCGACGCTTAACAAGCTTTTTGCTAAATGCCTCAACACAATGAAAACGCGAGCCACTTGTTCAGCAAAAAAATCCAGCTTGTTTGCTCTAGGCAGAATGACAAGACTTTGTCGGGTTGCAGATTTTAACGTCTCGTTTTGTGTCTCAACTATATTGATGAAAAGCCGTTTTAATATTGTTGAGCTTTAGCCTCCCAGTTGAAAGGTAAGTTGAAAGTAGAATCATGTTGACAAGTTTACTTAAAAGGCTATCAGCCAGAATACTTATGCCAATTGTGACAATATCATATTTATGGATAATTAATGAAAAGCTACTGTAGACACAATAAGATCCCATTTATGGTTTTATCACTGCGTAATGTTTTTGTAGAACAATGTTAGTTTTGGTAGTACTTGGAAAACAAATGTTTATTGGAACATCTTTTGAAAATCATTATTGTTGAAAATGCACAAAAAAAACAAAAACAAAACAGAACCCACAATTTAACGGTCATAAGCGGTTTTCGATGAAGCTAGTATTCATCTTAAAGTTTATTTTAAATTACGGAATTTTTTTTGTAAAAACTTTGTTAAAAAATTGTTTGCATCAGATTATTTGTTTGTTGTATGTTAAAAAAAGAACCTGGGCGTCAAATTGCAAGTGTTTTGAATATTAAAATATAATTAAAATTGTTATTGTGTTTGAAAATGCGCAATGCAGTATTTTTAAATCAAATATAATAGACCAAATTTCCGTTTTCTTTGATGTATGCGTAAGTTGGATAAACTTCTAAAGGAACTATGTTGTTTTTTGATTAATGATGCGCAAATCTATGATACCTTTCAAAAAATTAAAAAATTTATTTCATATTTATAAAAAATGACTACATATATGTAATAGCCCATGAAGCAGTGGCGTACCGAGGATTTTTAAAAGGGAGGGGCATACAACCACGATCAAATATGATTAGTGGAAAACTTTTTTCAAATGGTAAAAGAAAAGCCTTCACCTTGAATCAGTCTCGGTTTTGCGATTTTTCTTCCGAAAAATCTAATGATCTCTAAAAAAAGTTTTCACTTTGAATCTGTTTCTGATTTTTCGTATTAATGATCTCCAAGGGGGGAGGCATTGTAAAATGACCCGCCCCCTAAACACGTTACTACCAGGAAGAAGACAAGTTTAGAAATTTTTACACGAATAAATAATTTTTCTGCGTCGTTATCTACGATAAGATTACCGATTCAAAAGTTGTTTCTATCTTCACCAAGTTTTACTTTATGCAACGCAATTGAAATAGTCAAGTGTAGAAATCGTTCATTTTGCGATTGAGGAGGCATGCTATACTTACAATACCTTTTGTCTTTTATACACATGACTATCCTATAGTGCACGGCTTCTCAAACTGTATAAAAAAATTGGCATTTTGTGCTTTTGACATTGGTTTTTCTACAATAATATAAAGTGTCGTTACACCATTGTTGCGTCCAGTGGTGGATATTGGGTGAGGTGAATGAGGCAGTTACCTCGGCCCCCCCTCGAAAATACTTCATATAGGCTCATTTTGCTGTAAATGTTGTTTTAGGGATTGTGATGAAGTTGGGACGAAAAGTTGGAAATAGGAGATCGATTCGAAGTGAAGACCTTCTTTTTTTTAGAGATCACCATGATTTTGGGAGAAAAAAGGAAATACGAGATTCAAAGCCATGTTTCTTTTTTAGAGAACATCAAGTTTTGGAAATCCTTGCCTCGGGCCCCTAACTTTGAATATACACCACTGGTTGCGTCCATTGTAGGCATTTAAGGTATTTAATCGACAAAATAGAGCCTGAATTAGAGTTAAGATTCTTTTTCAGGGAACACCTGATTTTGGAAACAAAAATTGCAAATCAGAGCCTGATTCTAATGTTTTTGTTATGGTTTTTCATGCACATGCGTGGTTTTCCATAGGAAAAAATTAACGTCAAATTAGCCTACACATATTGGGGTCGCACAAAAATTCATTTTTTAAAATGGGGTTGCAGATGAAAAAAGTTTGAGAAGCCCTGCTATAGTGCAATTCAAGATTGAGAAATGTCAAAAGAAAATTGATATCTTTACCTAAGTTGGAAAGTGCTGATACTTCGAAAAAATAAGCGCCAATTGCTTGGGCAAACGTCGATGCTTCTGCTTGACTGACAGATCGTTCTGTCTGAGCCGAGTCGTATTTATTTCCCACCACGAACATTGCTAACAACGTAATAGTAATAAAAATAAGATAGAAATGACAGCCATACATCGAGTTTAATCTACAAAGAGCAACGAGAACATGACATAAGACTTACTGATATTTTCTTCTCCGTGAATCCTAAGCTCTGGAAAGGAAACAAGTTAGTTTTATTTATCAGTGTCTAGATGTACAAGAAACCTTCCGTAATTGCGTTGATTACGAAAAGCTAAGTTTGAACGCGGAAACGCTGAAATCATCGCTTTAGAGTGCCAATTTAAAACTACCCACGCAAAATCGACACGGTTTTCTTATAGAAATTCAAACTTGCCTTACACATGTGTGGTCGATTGTTTTTGGTTTGCAATAGTTTACGTAATAATTGCCTCCGTATTTAGTTACTTGAATAATTGAATTATTCAAATCGATTTATTATTTTTAATTGAAACATCGCTTTTAAATTTGTTACAGCGAAACGAATCAGATTTTTTCAACAAAAAACATTTAAAATAGTTAGCTTATTTTCAAATTGAAAACTGTATAGCTTTATTTTTTTAGAGCGCTTGTTAAATTTAAACATATTAAATCTATTCAAATTTACGTGGGTCGATTTTACAACAACGGAGAAATAATCCCAAAAACCAAGAAAAAAATAGAAAAGATATTTTACTCTTTGACGATAACGAAGTAAAGCGTTGTATTTGATTCATCAAATTATTAAGGTTATGGTTTTTCAAAAAGCGCATGTCAAAAAGCTTTCATCAAACAAAAAACACGATCATTTCAGAGCTTTTATTTGATATGCTATATCGATACGTCAACTTAAGAGCTACTTGTTTTTATTTTGTCACTTACCTTCTTCCCACTGCTTCATAGCTAAAAAGCTGTTTCTGTCTGTGATGTCATAAACGAGCAATGCTCCAGATGAGTTTCGATAGTACATCGGTATCTTAAGTATTATAAGAAAAAATCAATGTAAAACACAGTTTTTGTTCAATTTATAATGACTAAAACAATTTCGACGCGTGCATTTATACGTGGGGAGCCTGCGGCCTTCATGAGTTTTTGTGCGACCTTCATGACAATTTATAAATAATAGAATTGTGTCAATTATTACTGGTAATAATAGGAGACTTTTCTTTTTTTTTTTAGAGATCGCTAATATTTCGGGACGAAAATCAAATAAACTGGGACGGATTAAAAAAGTTGACGCTTTTTCCAGAGTATTTTAACTTATGCGGCTTCCTTTGTACTGTCTAATATAAATGTAGCTTCTAATAATAAAAAGATTCCCACTTATGTAGTATACTATTCAACAGGGTTTCTTAACTCGTTTGAGTACGTGACCGCCGAGGTAATTTGTAAATTCTGAACTCCAAAAAAAAAGAGCAAAATTATCTTAAAACGAACAAAACGTTTTCATAGTTGTTGTGTGCTGACTCCGCTTTATCAGAACACTTTGGTTCAAAAACATTTTGTTTGAATTATGCGGAGAAATGAGCTTGTTCGAATTTACAAGAAATATACGGCAAGGGACTAATACGCCAATCTTTACCAGTAGTAGTAAGATCCAATAAAAACCTTGAGGAAAACAATCTTTAAAATCAAGAAAGCATAATTTCTATATGATAAATTTAAATAGTAATAATAACAACAGTAAAAAATAAACAAAAAGCAACAACAAGCGCTATATCTCCAATTGCGGTAGGCTACTTGAAACTGTTCAAGGTTTATGATGTAGCCTACTTTTGGCTTTCGACTGTTGCAACTAAATTCAAAGAAATTGACCAAAAAAGCTTGAATATGTTTGGACTCTGCATTTTCTATATCCGCAAAAGCGTGTTGTGCTGTCAAACTTTATTCAATATAACTTATGTTGAAGCAAAGGTTATCGAATAAGATTTTTTGTGCGATCAATTATGAAACGAAAATACGCAGTTTAATAAATAGAACGGACGGTGAAGTTTGCGGTGGTATTTATGTTAACACAGAAATTATTATTTGATTGTTGCATAACAATCGCTGAAACTGCGAGTGCGTTTAATCTACTTTTGATGTTAATGCAATAATACTGGCAATAGCGTTCATTGTCCGATTAAGCGGAGATTTGTTTGTGTAAACAAGAAAAATTGTGTGTGCGATGTTTATTTTTGGGACTTTTGTCCAAATGAAGCCGTCGTCCAAATTATCCGGTGTTTAAATAAAGCGGTGTCGAGTGTAATAGTTCTACCATGTTGGTTTGCAGTGGATCAGTTACCAGACTTTTGAGTCCATTTATCACTGGCAAGTTTTTTCGATGCTTGTAATGGTTTTAGATAAGGTACAATGTAGATGGCAAACAATCATTTTATCTTGTCGATACCAAAAAATCTCGTAAACACTCTCGATAGGTCACTCACTATGGACCCCCAAAAGTTTATAGCGTTAAGTGATTTTCTTGCACATAAAAGTTACTCGATATACGAGAACGAAAATTTAATCTCTTAAAGAAAAAAAGTAATTGAAGATTTTAAATCCCATAACGACTTAAACTGATGCAGCAAAGTCTGATCACCGACATGAAATTGTTTATTTTGAAAAACACATCAATTGAACCGATTGTAAGTAATTACGCGAAATCAAATATGTGAAAAATTCGCTTGCAAAACTACGGAGAATCAAATGTTTTTAAAAGAGACAAAAAAAATTTCTCGCTTCAATCGACAACGGCGAGCGAGATTGGGTCACGTTACAAAACAAGGGGCGCCTCAGGGGCCGATTTTGTCGTCGAAAGAGCATAGCCAGACGTGTTCTGGAGATGAGCGGTCACGGTTGAACAAAATCTCACCACTTAACTCACCATCGCTTTGAAGCGTTCCTGTCCTGCCGTATCCCACAGCTGCAGATGGATCACGTGATCGCCGACTTCCCTAAACAAGAAGGAAATTTCTAAGCAATGACCCAATTGAATGAATTATTAGTAACTGAAGAACTTGTGATTGATTTGTGCAGAATTTGTCACAATTAGACTTGCAAATAAAGAAAAGATTTCACTTTAACAATTCATTTTGATTAAAAGAAATTTAGATTGCCCAGTTCACGTAATTGCTAGGACAAAATAATCTGTTGTTAAAAAAATTAACTTCAAGCGAACAATGGATTCAAAACGATCTTATGCTAACATACAGTGCGACAGAGCTGGTTGTCTGAAAAACCGTGCTAATTGCTGAAAATCAAGTGACAAACAAAGAAACACGTGATTTTAGGGGAAAAGAGCTTTCATTTTTTTGGGTTTTAGACATTATGTGATTCGATTCTCCAAGAAAGCTGATTGCCAAACTGCATTGTCCTCTCGTTTTACTTTGACATTTTAAGGAGTTTAATATTACTAAATAAAGTTGTTTCAATAGCTTTTCTATAGTCCTGTTTATTTGAATTGAAAGTTCACCTGTTCAAACTACTGTTAAGCAAATCGTGAGTACCGAGACAAACACGGCAACTCACCACCCCAGACTCTATAATCATTAAGTATTTTTGACGGAGTATAATAAAAACAATTATGACAAATAGAGGTTTAGTTTTTTTAAGCCAATCAAAAGGATTAAGTAGGATTAGGGCGGTTTCCACGCTAGCAGAAGCACTTAAGAGAAATCCCAAAATAAGCTAGACGTATCTTGGTCTCAGTTTTAGATTGATGATAAATTGTAATTACCATCATGCAAGAATTCAATTGAATCATTTGTTGATAAACAAGAAAAATCAACAAAGAACACGAAGCCCGGATTAACTTGTCATTCTTTGCATTCACCGAGAAATGATTTTTTTTACAAAGCGGTGTCGGCCGATGCTATTTGGCAAGGTTCAGCGTCATGTAGTTTTAAATTGAATTCAAGCGTAACCGAAATCAAATGAGAAGAAAGTTCTTCGTGCCGGAAACAAACATTCAGCTGAATCGAAGATTCGTTTTTTAGTGGTTGTTTTCTCTGTAACTATTTAATTTAGATGTGAACGCAAATGACAGAAAGAAAACGGATTCAACTTGACATTTATTATCAAGTTCAATCTTTTGTAATATGTTCAAAACGAAGAAATAATTTTTTAGTTCTGGTCATGACCCATTATGGCCACAAGAACAGAATTATGAAAAAATCTGTTCAGGTATTTATTTTGTTAGAAGTGTTTTCTTCATTTGCACTTTTAGTCAGTACGCAATCGAAAAGACAAGATTCACTGTTAGACTGAAGCACTTCCAAATAAAGCAATAAAACTTGTTTTTGAACAACGATAAAAACGTACATTAAAATCCTAACCTTAATGACTTTATTTTTCAAAAGTTTCAGGAAATTTTTATAAAAATTCATTTGTACCGCATGATTATTGCAACATTAAAAATTTCTGCCTTCTGCGCAGAAGGTCTGGTTTCGATTTCCTGGATATCCGAATCTATCGTAGTTATTGAGAGCGACTCGGCACCAGTACATTAATTGTACGTAAATGACTACGTTTTATTGGCGCAATGTGCGGAGATGAGCAGTGCGGGCTCATGACACGCTTTAGATCTTTCAAAAATCATTAGTAGAAAATCATTCACAAATCGCTTTAGATCATGCGGTTTACATCAATTTTGCGAGACTTTTTTTATGAACGGATTAATGTGCCCTGGCACGTAAATGTAAAATCACATTTTTGGCCTGGTTCATTCATTAAGATTTTGTTTGTATTGCTAAAAAACGAATGCATGCTTTTTCTTTTTGCTGTGCGATCGTTGTTCTATCAAACAAATACAACTTTATAATTATTTTTGCTTAGTCAGCAAGCTAGATTTTTGTTTTTCATCTATTTTTGATTAATCGAGGTTTGCTATACTTATTGTGCAAACTCTGAATCTGTATTAAGAAAAAAAACACACACAAACAGAATATTTTAGCAGATAAAATAACTATTCCGTTTTTTATTACATCCCAAATTAGCATTTGCTCGAGAAACTAAATAAGTAGTTTAAATTAAGAGCATTAAATATGGTTGACCTCAGTTTACAGAAAAACTGAAACAGAAGCGGCATGTTTGAAACAATCGTACAAGTGCTGGATGTAATCCTCTTTTGAAAGCGTATTTATTATCACAATTTACAAAAAAAGTCATAAATATTCTGTGATGTAGCTTCACATTTCAATTATTTTGTCAATAAATCTGCGCTTAAAATGTACTGGTTCTTTGATTTCTTCTTCTGCGATTACATTTAATGGCAAGCGAGTTTTGAACAAGAATCACTTGAAAAACAAAATCATTTCAGGTTATTTATTCGAGCAGCTTTAGCAAAAATAAAATGTGCTTCTAAGCTTTTAGTTTTAACCTAATAAAAGTTGGAAAAGGTAAATTCTTTGTATAAAAATTACCTTCTTGCAAGGTTAGTTCCAAGCGCTGAGAAGTTCTTTATTTTAAATTTTTAGAATAAAATCGCGAAAGCCATCAATGGGTTTAAACAACAGAGTTTTTTCATGGCTGAAAGGCAATTTGAGTTCTCCCCCATTTTGAATGTAAATACTTGATGTGATTTGTCTACGGTTCAAATGCGCTCAAAATAAACCTGAACAACTTTAGTTTTGTTTTCTCTTAAAGCGTTTCTATGTTTAAGTCTAATGTGACGTAGTCATACAACTTTTCAAAATTTCTTTTGGGTTCCATCACATTGAAATGGCACAATTTACTGATTAAATTTCCTAGGTTGACAATGATTGAACTTTTAGAAATAATGCGGGTTTTGTGGCCTTTACCGCACCATTAATTTTTATGGCAAAATTTAAATCTCCGCAAAGAGATTTCCTCGTAGGAAGAAAAACAAGGATTAGTTAGTTTTTATTTAAATAAATTTTGAATAAAAAAATAGAAAATATTTCGCTTAAAACTGCTAACATTATATCCATGAAACTGAAACAAATTATTTATTGATACTTAGGAGTCATTTGATTCGAATTTTTTAAGAGCATAACAAGTCGCTGGGTTAAAAACTTACAAACCGGTTGCGAAATTTTATTTTCGCAGAACTGAGTATAGTTTCAACACTTTTCGGGCCTGGCATAAACTATTTCCATTACAGGCCTTGGGAGAATTATTCTTGTTTGTTTATTAATTTTTTTTACTTTTTTCCACGCTCCAGCGCTAAGAGAAGCAAAAAAATTAATAAACAAAAAATATTCCCGCCAACGCTCGTCGCGAAAACGAGCCTTGTAAAAGACAAGACTTGTAAAAAAAGACAAGACTTCGATAAACAAATTTACGGTTCATTCTGATAAGCTAAGCAACAAACAAATCAATTTTTACTTAGATTATAAGCTGAGTTATACTGCAATTAACACCTTAACAATAAACGCATAAAACAATTCTGCCAGTTTCAGTCAAATCTGAATGCTGTTTTTTAATATTCCAAATCGTTAACATAAAGTGAATTTATAGTCGTGAAGCCTTTCAAAAAGTGATAATCTACCGGAAAAAGATTGAATGTCGAACTCGTTTTTTTATAAAAACAAACTCAAGCGCTTTTGACTTTATAAATAATTTTTTGAAGTTCTGTATTTTAGCTATTTTTTAGCGTTTTTTTAGCAAAAAACAAGTTTTCGTATTCAGTATTAACATATCCTAACTTACAAAATTTTACAACCAGTAACTAGTGTCACTGTTCAAAACGTAGTTTACTAACAATATTTACTTACACTTTTGTTTCAAGGTAAGAAACACCGAGGGTAGGCGATATATTAAGCAAATTAATATTTGCTGAAGTTAGCCGTAAGGCCAAAGTAGATTTTCCGACTCCTAAAAAGTAAGTACCTAATTGAATTGATGGACATTGAGTTAATTTTTAAAGTTTTATCTTAACCTATCATATTGATAAATAATAAACAAGGCTCTTGCAAAAAATAAGATAAAAAGTAATACAGTCATACGAGTATTCATCATAAAAATATCTTAATTCTATATTAGTAATTATTAGCTGGCAACAGTTTTTCAAAAGAAAGGTATTTTTAAAACTTAATAATTAGCAAATAGTTAAACAAAACAACCGAGTTTGTAAAGTTTCAAAGAAAAACAAAAAATCTTGGAAAGTTTGCTTAATTAAATAAGGGCATTTGTAACAAAACAGTCTCGTGATTTCGCTATTGTGAGCTTGGAGGTAAAAAAAATTAACGTGCGAAAAAGTCCCCCTATGTGTCCCAGGAAAAGACAAAGGCGAAACAAAAGAGTAATCACGTTTGTCGGTCCTCCATAATTTGATTAACTTGGTAAGTTAAACCAGCAAGGTGTTCATGAAAAAGCATTCTTTTAATCAAACAATTGACTGGTAACCCCGCTTCTTATAAAGGTGTACAATTATTACTAACGGGCGACGGCTAAAATAAAAAAACTTTTCACATTTATCATACTGGTTCGTTTTCTTCTGCATAAGTACATAAAAATAGATCTCTTATCAATGATCGAGAAAGCGACTTCGATTTGCAGCCGTTAGTAAATGATTAAGCAATAAATTGTTCAATTATATTTTCTTATTTTTGTTTCGCCGGATAACTGAAATACCACATTAGAATCGCTCGTTTGAAAAAATTCATTCTTTAGAAACGGAATTAAAAACTTAAGCAAGGAAACGAAATATCCATGTAAATATATGGCCTATTGAACATCGTTCAGTTACCGTCTCTTTATTCATTCTGTATTTTGATATGCAATTGTAAACAACCAAAAATAATTGCGAATAAAAATGAAAATTAATGAAGTAAATTAAAATATTGTATGCTATTAAAAACAAGGTTGCTTCACTTCTGTTTTTAAAGCCTATTTCAATTTTGACTTTCTATCATATTTCCTTTATTTAAATATCTTTTTACAGTAGATTGGCAATACTAAACAAAATTATTATTCGTACTGCTGAGGTAATAAAATCATAAAATGGCCTCTTACAATCGATTTAAGGAAATTATTTTGATAGCTACATACTTGTCATGTTTTTGGAATGAATGAACTTCAAGCTTAATGTAGCAGTCGCTACAAAAAGTTCAAAACTAAGTTAAAAATTAACTAATTAATAAACTATGAACTGCTTTCAATAAAACAAATCTCTCAAACAATTATTGTATGGCAGCAATCGATAATATGCCTATGATCGCCTGATGTATTCACAAGATTCATAGGCATGCTTAATCTACCCTTAACATGCATATGATTGCCTGTGCCTACAATATGCATGTTTGCATAATCTCAATGTCAAATGTGATACTGGAAGTTTTTTTAATACTCAAAGTCTCCATCGCATTCAAGCTCTGTATTGAAATTTTAAAATGCAGCTGATATCTTCTTATGGAACTCAAAATTGAAAGTTTATGATAAAGTATAGTCTTATAGAAATACTTCTTGATAATTTTCTAATAATTTAAGTCTATATCACAGTTTTTCTAGATTTTCTATTTTAGCATTTGGAAAACTAAAAAAAGTTTACTTTGAATTTGCTCAATTCTGGTTTTTTATTCAATATAACAAAGAACAAGAGCTATATCTTTAAAAGTTCAAGGGTGTTTGCTATAAACACAAGTATAACAACAAATCTTAAAGTGTACTAACCTTGGTCTCCTAGTAGCAGGATCTTTGATGTTAAGTGCTTCATCTTTACTTGCAATTGCAATGAAACCTTTCAATGATTGACCACGCTATCACTAAATAACCCCACAATGCAGTATTTGATTCAAATGACGCAATGAGAATTTAGTTTCTGTTTTTCAACAGCTGTTCGGTGACTTAAAGCATGCCTGCTGGGCGGACTTTTTATTAGATGACGCGTTCTTCCTAAGAAATCATTGTTGCTACAGACAATGTTTGGTACATTTTTGCGACAATTTTTCTAATTTAAAATTTTTCTATATCTTTAGCTTTAAACTTTTTTGAAGTTTTTTTTCGTTCAAAGTTTTTTGGTTCCAATACTTTTTCAAAATAATTATTTTTGAACTGTTGTTATGCTACACAAACTAATGTATCTTGGTTTTAATCAATTCTTCTATTTTTACCCTTTTCTATTAATGTTTTCAGTTGGAGAGATAGATATAAAAAACTCAGTAGTATGACTATTTCCGGGTGCAAATGATTTCTTTTCATTTTTTGTTTTGCTGCGTATAGCTTACGGCGCATTTTTGCCAAAGTTATTGAGTAAATTTCGTAATAACTCGTGATTAACAAAATCAAATCAAAACAAAGATAAGCATGAATAGATATAGGACATCGGTAGAATTTGTTTACAAGGTTTTTCTTCCATAAAAAAGTCAAAAAGTTACAAACTCTTTTCTCGCTCTTTGACGTTTATAAACAATTTCCGCTTGCAATCGTTCGGACAACTCCTGTCTACTCGTTCTTAGTTTGTTCTTTCTTGTAATTAAAACCTACTGCCGCCGATTTTATTAACACAAACACAAAGTTGACTTTTTAATCACGTTTTGGAATTAGGTTGACCTTTTTACAACCGAACGCACGAAGTAAACAAAATTCAACAGGTCATAAAATGTTTAAAGAAAAATCTATTGCATTTCTTTTAATGATGAAGTTGTAAGTAAGATAGACAAACGAATGGCAAGGTAGTAATTCAAGCTGGAAAATAAAACGCAAGTTAGCCTATTTGTTTTCGTTCCTTTTATTCCATTATACAGCAAAACCTAAAACAAAATTCATAAAGATATTAATAACTTTTTAACAAACAGGTTTTGGTTTTTTTTGGTCAAAAGCACAAGATCTTAAATTTAGCGGTTTGAAATGTGTTGAATGATTTTGACCAGGTTTATTTCACTCCTGGCCCTGTTGAAAGTTTTATGTGTTTTTTGTCGATACAGTGGCCTATTAGCACAAGAAAACTCAAATTGACGATAGAAATACAAAAAAACATGTAACTCAGTTACAAGCTCTCGGTCGAATTGCATCGAACGATCACATGACTAAATTTTTTCTCTTTTACTTACAGGCGCACGACAAAATGCAGGAAGAGTAGTCGCACCTCCAAAGCTTGAATGTTGCCGATTACTCCAAAGTTAAAAACATTCGCCCCCACGTTTTTTACTAATTTGACCTAATACGTTTTAAAACAAATTTGATTTTGACAACATAATGTTTTGATTTTTTGCCATCTTCATGTCATGCCTAATTAGCTCAAGTTTACAGGTTTATACAGTCTTAATTTTGCAAAGCTTGGTAATAGCTGGCCCATAAGTATTTCATTCTCATCTTGTTTTAACGTAGCACATTATACTTTCGAAGTTTGAGGAAAATTGAAGAAGTTTCTGTTAAAATTCATAAAACTATTCTCAAGTTTGCTGTATTTGCGTAGAAAGAAGCAAAAGTGAATGCCTCAAGTTTAACTGTTGGGTTTGATTATTTCTTAATGTCGGCAATAACCTTTTTTTGTTATTAAAAAAAAACTTTTTTACACACCCAAAAATTTGCACTCCGGTACATCTATGCATTTAACAACACTGATTGATGCTTATTTTTATCCCTGCTATGGGTTAAAATTAATTGAATGAAGGAAATTAATTGAAGGAAAAACCTGAGAATGTCAGGTAATCTAACGTTGGCTCTAGTTCCCCATTTTTATTTGGTTTTTCCTCAGCATAAAAAAGTCAATAAAATGTTAAGATTCCGTTCTGATTTAACGTTATGAGCAAAACGAGATCAACACTCTGTTTATCATTTGATTGAGTCATTCACACTTACGCAAATATTTGTAATATATCGAGAAATCAATTCGATTCGCTGGAAGTGTCCAACTGTTCTTGTTGTACGAAGTCGACAAATTGCGGTGACATCTGAAAAAAATAAACGGATTATTCATAAAATTAAAAACCTAAGCTTGTTGGCACGCGTAATTTAGTTAATTGAGAAATTCGATTGGGGCTAAATCGGAAATTTTACGCCCTTTATTACGTCATAACGGCTACAGCTGTTCCTCGTTTTTCATAACGGATGGCGTTGCTTTACGAAGGACCCACGAACGAAAGCGACGTCGCCGTAAATCGCTTTCGTAATGAAAGGATTGCAAAAGCGAAACGATCATAATTACAATCGTCATGAATTATCACATACTCGGTCGGTTCTGAGCGCGCAGAATGACGGTTTCATTCAAAAACGCTCGCAACAGCAGGTTATTATTTGCATTTCGATGGCTGAAAGAGAAGAATAATTAAGTGATTAGTAAATCTCAATTCAGGACAAAATTTAGCGATTTAATTACGAGAAGCAGCAAGACACGCCAACCATGACGTAACAGAGAAAACAGAAAAAGTTGTTGCTTGGCGAGAAAACTTCGCTGACCGCTTTAACTTTCTCTTTCGCTTCATTCGAGTCAGTCTGAGAAACCTTGAAAACAGTTGAGTAACAGTGCTCGGTATGAGCGTGAGGTAGGAAGTAGAAAAACAAAGTTTTTGATTCACGTGAGGATGTTGGAAGCTTTTCGCCAAACAAAAACTTGATAGGAAAAGCCAAATAAATGCTTGGTATGAAAGTTTTAGAAATTAAGTTTTAAAAATTCTTCCAAAATTGTTCAGTTGATTTTTGTTGGCTTTTCGAAAATAAGAGACTT
The DNA here is from genome assembly GCA_963680785.1 of Diplosoma virens. Taxonomy (NCBI): domain Eukaryota; kingdom Metazoa; phylum Chordata; class Ascidiacea; order Aplousobranchia; family Didemnidae; genus Diplosoma; species Diplosoma virens. The sequence goes on along the minus strand of OY796881.1, from coordinate 44,691,662 downwards.
TTATGCTGCAGGATTATACAAAAGTTGTTTGCCTAGAATGTAAAGAATAAAGATTACAGTACCAATCATCCGCGATTCAATAGTTTCAGTTGGTTTGGATATCAAACATAAATCAATGCTTTCACCTGCTAGTCAAAAAAACTTGCGTCAAAATATTCTTGAATCGATTCAGTTTAATCATCGCCAGACTAGTAAAACTGGCGCCACTTTATTTACTGCTACTTTTGTTTTCAATTTTGGGTCAATTACAATATCTCGTTAAAAAACAAACGTTTTCAAATCTTTAACTAAAACCATTCATGACCCCGTAATTGTTTTTTGTTTTTACTGCAATGTCTCAATAAATTATAGCGTATCAATACATTATAAAAACGGTGGTCAATATCTGTTATGTATAATCGATTCAATAAGAAATCATTGCGAATAAATATATCAAAGGATCAATGTAGCGTAGTTGTTAAATAGATTGCAGTCAAGACATCGCAATAGGTGGTCATTTTTGACATCATGGTGATATTTCGTGAATTTATTTTAACACTGCGATTTTTAAGACTTGATAAAGGTTAAAGTCCGCTGTTTTTTTTTTTTTTTTTTCGGAAGTAGTTTAAAAACTTAATTATTTATAAGTAGACGGCAGATCGCTTTAAACTTATAACGTAAACAGTTATAAAAAGAAACTATTTATTTTGCAACAAATTTTAATTGTTTAGTGTAAACAGTTTGAAAAGCTGGACTTATCCCTGCCCAGAGTTGTCATATTTCACCCAGACTTAGGTAATTTCAAGCGGCGTTTTTTAACATATGCTCCGGCATCGAAAATCTGTTTTTTTTTTCAATCAAAATGGAAGCTAATATGTATTGCTTTGTTAAGTAAATTTCAGAGTAAATTAGAAGAATTCTTAATAAACTTAAACACAAATTTTAGAGCTAAAGTATAGCTAAAAGTAGCTATAACTTTTGGCATAAATAAATAAAATGGTGCCAGATATCTTATACCTATTTTCGCCCGATAATTTCTAAAACTTATTCGATAAACTTAGTAATAAATTTTTTAGAAATTTTAAACCTCCTTAAAGTTTTTTACTTGTTAGTGTGTTTCAGTATGTTTAAATTTGTTGCAATAAATCTATATTAGATGGGAAAGAAATTTTTTTGATAGATTATGGTTTTTGCTTAAATTTTTTCAAGTGTATGGTAGAAAAAGTAAAATTTGGTCGTCATTCGAAAGGGTTTTTACTCCAGGTCAGACACAAATAGACCCGAGGCCGAGGGTTTATCCTTTTACTGCCCCAGGCTGCTGGAGGTGCTGGCATTAAGGTGTTTAGCCAGTATTGGGTTACGTTATCCAGAACCGTAACATCTCGTGCTCCATGTGGTGTCCGATGTATGGACCACGTTCCCAAGACGTGGTTTGCGCTTTGTTCAGTGGCGCCGTATTCACAATTCTTTAATTATTAGTAGTGTTTTTTTTAAACAAAATTTAGTAAAGTGGGTTGAATAAGACGTTTTTATATTTTCAGTATTAATCAAGTAGGATTTATTCACAGCGATGATAACAAATATTATTTTGATCAAAAGTGATTAAAGGCGATTACGCAATAAATCAAAACTTACTTATGTTGACACGGTTTACTTATTCATTTCATAAAAAGCTTGAACTTTCTAAATTAAACTCGTTTTCGCATCAAAAACACGCCTTTGAATAAATAAACGCACAAACCTTTTGGTCATCGAACTTTCTTTGCCTTATGGTAATCATAAGGTGTTGATTCAACATTGGTAACGGTTGGTTCGTTACAGCGCACAGTCTTAAGGCTATATCCAAAACGCGGGACTGAACTTTTTCTTGTTCAAATTTTTTTTTTGCCGACAACGGTTTTTTCTTGTACTATTTGAAAATAGATTTTGTTGGTGCACGGTTAGGCTGGCGGTTTTGTATGATTTAAGATCTAAACATGAACTTCCATTTTCTTAAAACATACATGATTCAGTAATGTCTCAAAAATAATTAAAAGAAATTTTGAATCATTATCGTTTAACTGTTTTTGACAAAATCGGATTTAATTTTCTCAAGTATTAAAAAATCTAAATTTTCGGATTATCGTTGCTTGAATTGACTTACGTGTCAAAATTCTCAATTAATTAATCTCAAAATGTATTAAAATTTTATTAAAAGTTGAAACATCGACTTTGTTTGTGTCAAGTCAGCGCAAACATAACTTAAATTGTTTATGTTGGATGTTTGATTTACATTTGAAACGACGGCGGGCTATTTTTACATTTTCAGCTAAAAGATGGCAAAAAGACGATATTGTAAAAATCGCTTTTCTAAAGGGTCATTTTGAAATTTGGAAACTCGAACAAACTAATAGTCATGGCTAAACAAAGCAATAATTAAAAAAGCTTGTGCACGTAGCATTTTAGATCGGTTTTTAAAGTGGCGGAATGGAAAACTGCTCAAATAATATTTTATAAATTTGGGCTGGAACATAGCGGAAGAGCAGCCATTGAAAAAAAGCCTTATCGAATAGGTTACAGGTTCAGAAACTGCTGCTTGATAAATACACCTTTATTTAATTCGTCTAAAATTTATTTTTCGTTTTGTCGAAAAATTCTTAAATAAGATAAGGTTTTACTTTTGCTTAACTAAAAATATCATCCAAAACGCTTTAACAATTAATAAAATATTATTTTATTTTCTGTGTGGTCGCAAGCAGGGGCGTTGGAAATAAAGTGCAAGAGGATTACAGCCTTCCCTCCAAAAGTTTTTCAGCGACTCGAAAAAATTACTTCTTTTGCCTACTTTTGCAAGTGAACACCTTTTTCCTTTTTTTGTTTTGACTTGCACTGAACACTGTTTTTTCAAATTAGGTTCATTTTTTGATGCCCACACATTGGTTTATGCAGGCGTTAGTCAAAATTAAATTTTGATCCTCTTGTTGTGCTCTTACTGTAAAAGCTTATCTCCACTTCTAAGAACTTTGTATCAAAGAATTACAGGACCTTTCATACCTTTCGGTGAGGGATTTGTTGGAATTGGATTTAATTTTCGATTTCATTTCTACATAGGTATCTTATGATAATTTTTCCTGTGATGAAGTGAGCAAATATAACGGAAATTTTGTTGCAAACCAATTTTTTTGATTGAAAAGTTTATTTCGTTTTTGGTTTAATTCAGGAGTATACAAAGATAATTTAATTTTTGTTTAAAACTTAAATACTTTCAATTCTATAACAAAATTTCTTGGTAAGGATATGCACACAATTTTAGCAAAAAAACTTGATCGACATGCTTATTCACACAACAATGTTAGTAATGATTAAAATAAATTGCTTTTACAGTAATTGCTGTTAATGTATCCCAATTGAATTTTGAATAAAAACTGTTGTGGCCTGCCGGAGCGTCTTCATTTTAATTTGAAAAAAGAAATATAAAACTATAATAAAGTGAAAACCAATAAAAGTCTTCAATTTTATTATACAAGTTTTTTTCTTTTAAAATAGAGTGAAGACGAAATAAATCTACATTTTATTCGCAAGTGCATTAAAAAAAACAGGTAGTCTTCCATAGCCCACGTCAGTTTAACTGATGATAAAAGTTGATCAAAACGAACTAACTGCTATTTGCACCTAACAAATTCAAAAGTCTCGGCAAAAAGTGCACGGTCCACATGAAAAACTGCGGCTCAGTGGTTAAGAAAGGTTAATCTAGTCAAGCCTACATTTGTTTTAACAGATTAAAGACGATAAAGTTTTATTTTGTTCGAATTTGCATCCAAACATATTACAATTAAGTAGTTGAAAAATTATATCGAAATGTATAAATATTAATATAAAATTAAGCAACTGAACATAGAGTGTAAGTCTGTTCAGACTGAGAGCGGATGTGGAAAAGCAAGCGAAAACAGTAGTCGCGAACAAAACAAGCGGAATTCCGTTTTCTGCTTGATTTTTTCTCGATCGCTTTCAGTCTGAACCAATCAAAAAATGAAATATTTCAACTTGAATTTTTTTGTCAAGCACAAAAAATTTTTCCTTGGGCGATTTTTTAGAAGTTTTTAGCTTTTAATATGAACAGTTTTTCCGCTTGTTTTTTTTAGGTTTTTGCGACCGCTTTCAGTCTGAACCGGACTTATAACATACATTTCGGACTAAAAGTAATTAATTAATGAAAAACTGTTTTCTGGTTTGTGAAAACTGATTGCGAAATCCCTCACTTCAATTGTGAAGACATTTAAAACAATTATTATAGTGAACCACAAAAAAGCACAACTATTTGTAGCATAAAATTGAAAATAACCAGCCCCGTGAAATTATAGTGAACGACAAAAAACCCTGACAATTTGTAGCATAGAATTGAAAAAACCAGCTCCGTGAAATAAAAATAACGAGCCCTGTGAAAATATATCTGTGAAATGAAAGTAGTGAAAATATCTTTAAGTCGACTTGGATCAAACAAATTCATCATTTCATTTGTTTTTACAGACAAATGTGAATAAGATTGTCTTGGATTAATTATGAATTGGTTTGTAATCACGGCTGCTTTTTCTTTTGTAATCAGTAGTTGCAAAACACAAACTTCTTGTCCGAGTATTTGCAGATGCGACTCTCGAAATACAGTGTATTGCAACGAAAGAAATTTAAATCAAATACCTTACGGTATTCCAGAGACGACTATCGTTCTTCGTCTACAGCAAAACAATATCCGCAATGGTCGAACTATGAACGAGAATTTGTCCGCTCTGAAGAGATTAAAAAGATTGAATTTTTATCAAAATAAATTAACATCGGTTCCGTCAGGATTAGCCAACACTCTTGAATACATTGACTTCAGAAGCAATAGCATTAAGTATGTTGGTAAATTATCGCTAAAAGGAATGTCATCACTAAAAGAACTTCATCTGGGCGAAAACAACATCACAAATCAAGGCTTGTTAGCTCAAGTTTTCAAAGATACACAGAATTTAGAAGTGCTGGACCTCTCGAAAAACTTGTTAAATAAATTTCCAAAAAACTTACCAAAAAGCTTACAAGTCTTACGACTAAACAAAAACCGAATCAATTTTATAAGCTTTAATGCAACCGGAAGGTTAAAAGACTTAACTCTATTGGATTTATCGGAAAATCGCATTATCCAAACAATGATTGCGCATGGAGCATTGTTTAAGCTAACATCCCTGGTCACCCTTGACTTGAGCCGGAACCAATTAACACAGGTGCCAGTAGGGTTACCGCCGAGATTGGAACAACTGCTATTAGGCTCTAACAAGCTTGAATACATTTTTAACAAAGAAAACTCGCAGCATGGAAGCTTAAACTCTGTTAAGACACTGACAAATATTGATTTATCATCAAATCTCTTAAAAAGTGTTGAATCGAATGCTTTTTCCGAACTACATTTGATGACTATTGAACTGCAAGAAAATCCATGGCAATGTGATTGTTACCTGCGCTATTTAAAGCAGTGGCTTGAACGTAAAAAAACAACCGTAAGCAATGAAAACTACATTAAATGCAGTTCTCCACCTGCTTTCGCCGACGTTTCTTTAACTATATTAGATGAAGAATCGCTAAGATGCATTATGGAACCTGGTTCATCAGAAATGATTCAAGTTCTTGGTATAAACCCTACCGAAGTTCTAATTCAGTGGAAGAGTCCTTTTCTAACTCCAGATCCAGCGTTTATTACTCGTTATCTTACATACGGTCCAATGAAATGTAAGAAATGCACGCTTAATGATCTCTTGTCAGACTCTTTTTCATCCAGAAGAATTACGTCGTTTATGGAAAGCTACAGTTCGCAAGAGTTATCATCTAGCCAAGGTTCTGCAAACTTAACTGTGAGCAAACTGCAATCTGACAATCGTTATTTGTTCTGCGTGTCCGATTCCCAGTCGGACAATAACGCCGTGACTTTAAACAACTGCTTGGTAGTAGAGACACTTCCTTCTCGTGCTCCGGTTGCCCGAGACAACGCCGTGTTTATTCCGGTGTGGGCAATTATTCTTTGCTTCATTGTTCTACTTTTTTTTGTTGTCATAATCATTGTCGTAGTGTTTGCAAAGAAGAAAAATTTTCGGTCCAAAACGCCGCAACACTTCGCGTCAAATCGAGATGATGTATATTCAAGTGCCTACTTGGCCAATTTCTATAATCAAGCGTCGCACAGATCGCAGCTGATTCATGGAAGTTGTGAAACTAGTTTATCGGACCGTACATACGCCGAGTGCGGCCCGGCCAATGGCAACAGCACGGGACGCAGAACCCTTCAAAATTCATCTGAAGGCTCGCCAACGGAATCAGAAACTTTGATAAAACAAGGTGATCGCAATATTTCCTCAGCGCCTGTAAGAACCACGACTGGTTCTTTCAGAAGGTAGGTAGATTCTGGAGTTGATGAGATGTAGTGGTAACAGTGGTTATCCAATTTAAAAGTTAAAAATAGACGTAGACCGTGCTTTTATTCATCTTTCTAAACTTTCAAGTTTAGTTTATTTTTTTCATTGAATTTAATGAGCAATGTGCTATCAATTTAAAAAATGATTACAAAGTTGTAATTTTTAAAATTTGGTAGTGATGTTTAATTTTTTTTTCTGTGTGCGATTTTTATTACCAGGCTTACTTTTCTGAAACGCCGTAAAGTATTTGATCGCAATTTCTATTTTTTTTATTCAAAAGCAAAAGATGATATATATTCAAATTTGATCAAAATTTCGGAAAACATATCCGAACTTTTAATTATCATGTTTTTGTGCAACGAGAAGACTGTAGACCAGTACTTCTCAACCCCTGGGTCGCGACCCAAAATTGGGTTGCATTGGGTTGCCGACGACTGTAGTTGTGTCAAAATTAAATCATTTTTGTTGTGATTTGATTCTGGTTTCACTGATTTACAGATTCGGGACAGATTGAAAGTAAAGACTTTTTTTAAAGATCACTACTTTTCAGCGATGAAAATTGAGAAATCCTAGACAGAAGATTAAATCGTTTTGTGTTTAGTTTCCTTTTTATATTTGCAATGAATCTGTAAAAAGTTTGGATGACCAAATGTCTGCTCCCTATTTTCGCTTAGCATTTGGGCAACCAAAAAAAAGGTTGAGAAGCACTGCTGCAGACTTTATATTCTTAATGACATGCAAAACTTATATTTTTTCAATAACTTTTCACACTCCTGAATCGATTTACTTTTTCGTGCCGTTTGGCTCACTTGCACGTGTCATTTATCGATTTTTTTAACAAACGTTTTTTTACAGTGATTTTCAAGAAAGCGATTCTATTTTAACCAATAAAACTAAAGTGGAATCGCATCGTTCATTGTCACTTTCTTCTCCGACTTACGATCATTTACATTCTTACAATCCAGCCGGTGGTCAGCAAAGAATTTTAACCCGAACCTTGCCGACAAGACCACCAATCGATTCTGGAATTTATATTTAATTTTTTTATTTATTTTTTTTGTTTTTCTATGGTTCGTTCGCATTTCGCCTCTATTCTTTTTTGCTTATGCAGCATTTTTTGTTATTTTTAATAAAACTTCAAAAACTTTACAAAAATGATACTTTTAATAACAAAAATACCACGTGAAGGTAAATACTAACTTAAGACGAGTATCAATTCAATGCATTGCTTTTTCAGCTACATTGAGCAGTAAATCTACAATAAGCCTTATAAAACTGCTGCTACTCAGCCTATTGTAATATTGCTGCAGTAGTAGCCTGTCCTATCGTCTCATAAAACTATTGTAACTTGCCTCCCCGTGAAATATTTTTGTTATCGGTAAAAAGTTTGACCAAAAAGTAATTTCTCTTTTTCTTCGTAATTACTTTACAACCGGTATGTTTCTTGTAGAAATCTAAAGTAGAATTACTCCAGATAAAATGAATTAGTTTTATTAGCAGATAGAATACTATATCAAGAACAAACATTTTTGTAAACATCTATAAAAAATATCGTAAACTTGGACTATTTGAGCTATATTCTATCACTTTACATTTTTTCACAATTTTTTAAAAGGGGATAAAGTAAAAACTAAAAAGCAAAAGTTTAAAAAAGGTTAAAAAAAAGATCATCGCTTTGTGTGGGGTATTGGCCTTTTTCTTGTTTTCGTTAAACTATTTAGATGGTGATTTTCTTTTCAACGTAGGCTATTACTTGAGATTCGTCAGACTAAGGCAGGTCATGGCACAATGATCGTCTTCCTAAATACCCTGGTACTTTCCACGGCAATCGAAGCGTGATGTTTCCTACTCAACTTTCGTTGCCAGTATTTTGCGACAGTAGCAGAAGATTTCGCGCTAACCCAACGTGTCCGTGCGTAAAAAGCAATTACAGTTGTTATATGCCGCTGGAGAAAAGAGAACAATACATGTATACGTTGGAATGGTTTTGATCTTTATTTAAAAATAAACAAACTTTTTATCAATAACTAAATCTGTAATGCGATAATACGTTGCTGGATGTATTCAATGTTCAGTCGCGAAACACACTGTAAATTTACATTTTTTCGTTTCATTTAAAATGTAGTTTGAAATAGTTTTGAAAGAACTTTTCACCGTTTGCAATTATAAGTAGTTATGAAAATTTGTTTCTAGTAGAGATATTCGGCTAAAAACAGAACCATTTATAAGTTATATTTGCATTGTAGGCGAATTTGCTGTGGTTTAAAATTTTACGCTTGGCAATCTGATTTATTTGGTCTTTATTTAAAAAAATTTTGCCACATGAGAGTAAAGGACAATCTATTGAAGGAAACCAAGCATTATACCTGTTGAACGTAAATCTTTTTTCAATTATCTCAACTTCGGCTTAAAGCTGTTAACATTTTGACCTGGAGCTGGTCATTATCATATTTATTATTATCATTATTACATCATTTGCTTCATTGAGGTGGAAATTCAATTATACGACGCGAAATGGACAAAAAGCCTTTGACAATGCGAAAGATTTAGTATTTAAAAGAATATTCCTTGGACATATAAAGCTACGGCTACCTTAATTTTGTTGCATTAATCCGGGTAAAATCAGTTGCACCTATTTGAAAGTGGCCAGCATCAAAAACCGTTAACTTGGATTCGTCTCGTTACTCTGCTTGAAATAATCGCTGTTTACAGGTTGATGCAGTTAATTAGCCTGGTTAAAGTAAATCATACAAACACTAAAGCAATGACAGACATTTTATTTTATATTGATTAAGCACTTTTGCTATTTGAAATAGAAATTAATTATCAACAGACTAGATGCAGTTAAAGGTTATCAACAGCATTTTTACAGCTTAAAGATAAAATTTTCTTAAAAAAGCTAAAAATCGTCAACTTTACAAACATTCAGCACTTTTGAACGATGCCTATCATATATCCAACAAACATTTGAATAGAAACTAAGACAAAACAAATATAGAAATGAAAACGATGGGTAAACTTTACATTTATTTTTTAATCAGCTTACCTACTGAATGTATCGAAGATTAGGGGTCCCATTTCTACTGTGAATTTGGTTTTTTAACGTAGGCTGATGCCAACTGCGTCTTTTTTTTTGTTTTTGTTTTTCAAAACCTATTGTATTACGTTATAATTTGATGTTATGTAGATTTTTTTCATGTTGCTGGTTTGACTTTGTAAAATCTTCTTTTAAAAGTTTTTTTAAATGCCCGTTTCCACTACGAGCGTGGAAAAGAGCATTCTTTGTCTCTTTTATTGATCTTCGATTGAAGCGAGCGGTTAAAATTGAAGCGAGCGCAAAAATCAATAAAACAAACAAAGAATGCTTTTTTCCACGCTCGTAGTGGAAACGGGCCCTAATCATAATCTTTTTCGGGAAGATCATAAGTTTTGTGGGATCCCTATGGTACAGCCGTAGCTGAATGTAGATTACGTAGGCTATAAAAAATAATTCATCAAGACTCAAAAAATAAAGAAATAGGATATCAAGGTTTTTCATACATATTCCAATACAGTGACGTGCCGTGAAGCTCGTGGTTGGTGAGGCACAAATTTTTTGAAGTAATGTTAGTAATAATTTTATTTAATAACAAAACAATGCTCTACTTACAAAAAAAAAAGCGATTTGAAAGCATTCATTCACATTTAGATAACTCTTTCTGAGTTAAAAAAACATTTTTTTTAATGTATCTCCCTGCTGACTTGCAGAAAAGTGTCGGCGGCGCCATACATAGGGCAGAAATTATCCCAACGTGCTTCCGAAGATGCCAAGATATTATTGTGCGGTTTGAAATTGGTTGTTTTGCTTTTTTAGTTTTATAGAGATGAGACTAAAATTTAGAACTGCTTGCCAAGACCACAACGACAGGAAATTGCCGTAAAGTGTCTTACCCAAGGACACAACAGGATAATGCGAGACCGTGTTGATCACAAGCACTTGAATATGCTGCCGACGAAAAGTCGACGAAATGCCCAAGTTTACGAAAAACTAGCAAAATTTTTAGTTTCCTTTTACATTAGAATTGCGAAATCTATTTATTCAGAGACAAATCAGTTTTTTAGGTTTTAAAAGTCTAAAGCAGTGTTTCTCAAGCCTTTTTTTCTGCGACCCAAAATCGCTAAAAACAACGATTTGCAAAGATGACTGCGACTCAAATAAATTTGAGTGAGCGTAGTGAAAACGTAGTGATCTCTAAAAAAAAAAAGTCTTCACCTTGAATCTGTTTCTGATTTCTTGATTTTCATCTCAAAAATCTAGTGTTCTCTAAAAAAAAAGGTCTTCATCTTAAATCTGATTCTGATTTCTTCATTTTCCTCTTAAATTCGTAATGACATCTCAAGAAGCTTATTCACTTCTTAAATCTTGTGCGCGCAGATCTTTTTCTTTCACGTGCTGTAATTTACAAGCCTTCGCGACCCATCCGCATAGTCTTGGCGACCCACTTTTGGGTCGCAACCCATGGTTTGAGAAACACTGGTCTAAAAGAATTTGACTTTGAATGAGAGCCTTCGATTTCACATGCTTGTTATAGCTTTCATAATCGGATCCAGAAGGCGAAGGGGGCTTAAATCTTTAAATTTTCGGACAGACTGTCTACCTTTTTGGCACAACCATGACCTCTGTATAGGAGGTCGCCGAAAAACTTTTGATTGTGCGTTGACCCATTACCTCTTAAAGATTGAATTTTTTTCGGTGGAGTAAAAACAACGTCGTAATATAAAAAATTAAAATCGTGGAGAAAAAACTAAAAAGTATTTTTTTGAAATGATATGTACAAGACTTTTAATTTTCATGCACGCTTAATTGGAAAAAAATGCATGTAGTATTTTTGAAGTTGGCAAAATATATGCATTGTTAAAAATGTGTAATTAAAACTGACCCCCTGAATTTTTTTTATTCCGTTCAAGAGATGCTTGCCTTTTGTTAAGAATTACTGGCTTATTTTAGCTCGAAACTTAGTTTCCGATGATCGTCTAAACCAGGGGTTCTCAAACTTTTTTGTTCTGCGACCCCATTTTAAAAAATACATTTTTGTGTGACTCCAATATGTGTAACCTAATTTTACGTTAAATTTTTCCTATGGAAAACCATGCATGTGCATGAAAACCATGTAATAACAACGAGAAATGGAAATCGTAACCTAAAGCGAATTAACAAAATTACAAAAACCAGGTATTCTCTAAAAAAAAGAAAAAAAAAGAAAAAAAAGAGCTTCACTCTGATTCAGGTTTTATTTTGTCAATTGAATGCCTTAAACGTCTGCTAACCTTAAGCAACAATGGTGTAATGACACTTAGCACAAAAAGCTAATTTCTTTCGCGACCCCATTTGGGATCGCTTAACAAATTGTTTGCTTCAATCAAACACAAACAAATTCCATAAATAATTGAAACTAAAGCTCTGCATCTATAAAATTAAAGCGCTGCATCTATAAAGAGCCGAATTATAAACAATAAGTTACGTGTTCAAAACTCGATCAAAGCAATGTCGTTACCTTGAGGAATAGTTCTCGAACTTTTTATAGTAGTGGTAAATCATTTGAAACAATAAAAATATTTCAGAAAATTTCAAACAAATGTGCAAAATTTAGTCTATATTGCGCGACCAGTCTGAGTTTGATTCTCGGTAGAGCCACATTAGACATATGTTTGCCAACATCTGGACATTATCAGGTTAACTGACTCTATTGTACAGTCGTGACGCACTTCGACACAGAAAATTATTGTAGTACTTTGGTCATGTCTCTACAAGTAGGCTAATAACTTTTTGCTGTACCTAGGCCTCTTGCCTCCGCACTTTTGCCAGAAATTCTCTCGCGAACCACATGCGGCCCGCGAGAGAATTTCGTGTGGCCCCCGAGTCGGTTTGAAAAAATCAACCTCCTAGATTTTATGATATCACCAACAAGTAGCTAAAGCTTGATGCCTTTTCTATCCTCTTCAATTTTACACCCATTTCTGCACCTCTTGAGCTCCAACTCGAACTCCTTAAAACTACAGAGTAATGCCACGCTGAAAGTGATGTATCTGAACTACCCGTTGGTTCAATTCTATTGTGTTTATGTGTCAAAGGAAGAGTTTCTAAATTTGAGAGCTCTCAAATAGTCATCAGTTTTCGAAAGCAAGCATCTATGCAAACATTTTTTTTCTAAATTGAACGTCACAAAAAGTCGTTACAGTTCAAGGCTGGCAGAAGAAAATTCCAGTATGTCGTTGAGTTGCCACATCATCAGTTCGACCTAATATTAAGCGTTTACCAAATCAAAAAAGTTTCTAAATATCTCACTTAGGTAAAGTTAGTTTAATCTTGGTAAATTTAGTTTAATCTTTCATTACCTTCTATTATTTCATGCTTCAATACCGCGTTAAATTGCTTTACTGTTTGGTTCGCATTGATTTTTCTGCTATTCGGTGTACATTTTTGAAATTTTGATTTCTTGCATTTATTTAAGAAAATTTTAATATACCACGCCAGAGTCTTCGTAGAGTGGTAGTTTTAAGGATCGTTTCCATTACAAGTGTTGGCAGAATTATTCTTTGTTTATTGATTTTTTTACTTCTTTTTGTGCTTAAGCGCTAAGAGAAGCAATAAAACAAACAAAGAATACTCCCGCCAAGGCTTGTAGTGGAAACGAGCCCTTTGGAGACAAACTGGGTTTTTATTATTTTTGTTTGTTATTTATTACGGTTATTAAACAATTTCTTTTTTCGTTTCTAAAAAGTTTACAAGTTTGTGTAACAAAGAAGCCACGAGGCCGGTCACCAGGGAGGCCGCGAGGCATTTTCTGGGGGGCCACAAGCAGAATCCTTTCATGAAGACCTTTTCTTAGTCTTCACTTGTCTTTTAAAACAATATTCTAAGCAGGGGACCGCGGGTGTTGAGAGTCTCTGAGAAGATTGTTTTATCGTATCTTATGCCTTATTAATTTTAACAAGTGTTGGGAACTCGATAGATTTTTATTCGAGTTTAAATTCGAGTTTGCGTACTATTTTATGCTGTAAAAATCGAGAGGTCGTTTAAGTCTATCTACACCATAACTTAAACCTCTTTAAAAAATTTAAAAGCTGCCACAAAAAAATAGATAAAATAAAGGAAATAATGAAACTGGATGTCGTTGATGAAATAAAAGAAATTCATTTAATGAGTTTAAGTTAAACAGATAATGAATATACATGTAAATTGACAACTCGGTTGTGTAATCGAAAGTACATGTGAACCCAGTTTTATTTGAAATTTAACAATTTAATATCAAAAGTAAAATCTAAAACATTACTCATTCTCTTTTGAAATTCTTGAATTAATGAATCACAATTCGATTATATATATTTTTGAGTTCGAGTTCAAGTTCAAGTTCAAGTTTATCAGTTTTTATTTTTCGAGGTCAAGTTCGAGTTTGGAGAAAGAAGACCGAGTTCTTCACGTTTGAGTTCGCAGCATTGCTTTTAACACAACCTATAAGAGCTCTTCTATAATTTTAAATTATAGAAAAAATTTTTATAGTATGACTAAAAACTTGTGCCTCCTGCTCACTCAGCTGGAACTGACAAAGCGGCCCGCGACAACCAATAGGTTCGTCACTCCTGATCTAAGCCTATATACAGTGGAATGAAAATGAGAGCGACGAAGCGAATCTGTTTAAAATAAAGTTTTGGTTCAGGTTTAGGTTTAGCAGATTTAATTCTTACTGGTTCAATTCCGGTTCAGATTCAGAAAATTTTATTTTAACGGGTTGAGTTCCGGTTCAGGCTTGAAGAAGAATAACGATTAATACCGGTTTACGGATCTTGTTTTGATAGCACTTTCTCAGTTTTTGCCTATCATTATTACAGGCTTTTTCATTTCAATAAAGTTGTTTGTTTACATCCAGCAAACAAACAGCTTTATTTAATTTCGCGTCACACTTCAATCCCTTTCACGGCACACCAGTATGCTGCGGCAGTCAAACCCTGCATTAACAAATAATTATTTTCTGCTTTACTTACATTGTGAACACAATTTAAACAATTACCATTGTGATCAAAAAAAGAGTCCTGCCAAGTTGTGTAACATAAAAATAAAAATAACCGGCCGTATCTTAAGTCTACTGTGGATCAAACAAACTCACTATTTTATTTGTTTTTACAGACAAATGTGAATGACAGTGTGTTAGATTAACTATGAATTGGTTTGTATTCATGGTTGTTTTTTCTTTTGTAATCAATAGTTACAAGACACAAACTTCTTGTCCGAGTATTTGTAGATGCAGCTCTCGAAATACAGTGTATTGCAACGGAAGAAATTTAAGTCAAATACCTTACGGTATTCCAGAGACGACTATCGTTCTTCATCTACAGCAAAACAATATCAGCAATGATAAAATTGCGAACGAGAATTTCTCCGCTCTGAAAAGATTAAAAAGATTGAATTTTTATCAAAATAAATTAACATCGGTTCCGTCAGGATTAGCCAAGACTCTTGAATACATTGACTTCAGAAGCAATAGCATTAAGTATGTTGGTAAATTATCGCTAAAAGGAATGTCATCACTAAAAGAACTTCATCTGGGCGAAAACAACATCACAAATCAAGGCTTGTTAGCTCAAGTTTTCAAAGATACACAGAATTTAGAAGTGTTGGACCTCTCGAAAAACTTGTTAAATAAATTTCCAAAAAACTTACCAAAAAGCTTACAAGTCTTACGACTAAACAAAAACCGAATCCATTTTATAAGCTTTAATGCAACCGGAAGGTTAAAAGACTTAACTCTATTGGATTTATCGGAAAATCGCATTATCCAAACAATGATTGCGCATGGAGCATTGTTTAAGCTAACATCCCTGGTCACCCTTGACTTGAGCCGGAACCAATTAACACAGATGCCAGTAGGGTTACCGCCGAGATTGGAACAACTGCTATTAGGCTCTAACAAACTTGAATACATTTTTAACAAAGAAAACTCGCAGCATGGAAGCTTAAACTCTGTTAAGACACTGACAAATATTGATTTATCATCAAATCTCTTAAAAAGCGTTGAATCGAATGCTTTTTCCGAACTACATTTGATGACTATTGAACTGCAAGAAAACCCATGGCAATGTGATTGTTACCTGCGCTATTTAAAGCAGTGGCTTGAACGTAAAAAAACAAACTTAAGCAATGAAAACTACATTAAATGCAGTTCTCCACCTGATATGGCCAACATTTCTTTAGCTAGTATCGATAAAGAATCGTTAAAATGCATTATAAAACCTGGTTCATCAATAAATATACAAGTTCGTAGTATAAACCCTACCGAAGTTCTAATTCAGTGGAAGAGTCCTTTTCTAACTCCAGATCCAGCGTTTATTACTCGTTATCTTACATACGGTCCAATGAAATGTAAGAAATGCACGCTTAATGATTTCTTGTCAGACTCTTTTTCATCCAGAAGAATTACGTCGTTTATAGAAAGCTACAGTTCGCAAAAGTTAACATCCAACCTAATAACTGTGAGCAAACTGCAATCTGACAGTCGTTATTTGTTCTGCGTGTCCGATTCCCAGTCGGACAATAACGTCGTGACTTTAAACAACTGCTTGGTAGTAGAGACACTTCCTTTTAGTGTTTTTGTTACCCCAGACATCCCCAGGTTTATTCCACTGTGGGCAATTATTCTTTGTATTGTCATTATATGCCTACTTCTTTTTGTTGTCGTAATTATCGTCGCGGTGTTTGCAAAGAAGAAAAATTTTCGCTCTAAAAAGCGCAAACGCCACACAGCAAAAAGAAAGGATTTTCAGATGTCAAACAGTACACACAGTTCACAGCCGAATCGCAGAGGTACTGAAACTAGTTTATCAGAACGTGCATACTCCGAATCCCGCCCGGTCAACAGCAATAGTACGTTAAATAAAACCTTTCAAAATTCAGCTAAAGAATCGGAGGAATTAAAACCTTTAATAAAAAAAAATTTTTTGGCGCCAGATAGAAGACCAACTAGATCATCTGAAAGGTAGGTTCGTGTAGTAGAATGTACTAATTGTGTTACTCTGCATTTCCAATCGTGTGCATTCCTGCATCACCTTTGGTTTAAATGTGTGTGCGCGCTTTTTGCTTTCGCGTTAACTACAAATACGCGCAATAGGAAAATAAAGCAACTAAGCCGACATGGCGTCAGAAGTATTACCAGCGTAGAATTTAATTTAAACAGACTAAAGAGATATTATAATAAAGTTCAAGGTAGATTAATGCCGTTCTTTATTCAAGCACCAAAAACCTTTAATTTTAATAAATCAGAGTAATGGCCTAATTTTATAAGACGTTTTGAGCTGTATCACCTGGTTTCTAAATTATTAGAAGATGAAAAAAATCAAGTAAATACTTTAATGTACCTACTAGGAAATAAGGCGGATGGTATATTGTCGTCATTTCAACCTAATGATGAGCAATCTTCTAATTATAAAGTGAAGACCAGATTCGACAAATATTGTTCAGTCAAAAAAATGTCATTTATAAACGAGCTCTATTTAATAAACGATTCCAGATGCCAAATGAACTTGTTGATAAGTTTATTTTATCATTGCATTGTTTGGTGGAGCATTGCAGATTTGGAGCATAAAAAGAGGAGATGATATGGGATCAGTTGGTTGTGGGTCTTGCAGATGTGACCTTATAATGGATCCTAATTTGACATAGCAAAGAGCTATTGAAAGCGCAAGAAATTCGGAGCTCGTGAAAAGATTGTAAAGAGCTGCGAGATCGAAGCTGTGAGACGTGAAACAAGCTGTTCAACAAAAGACAAAAATTGCCCATAATGCGGGGATTGTAAAGCTCATAAGAAGAGCAGGTGCCCAGCTAACTACAGTCGTTGTTTTAAATGTGGCAAGCTAAGTCATTTTAGAAAAGTTTGCCCGACTAGAGCAGTTAAACTAATTGAAGAGGCTCCAAACATATTTAGTATTGCTACTAGTAACATTACGTCGAATAACCTGCTCCAGAAAATTCGTCATGAACTTGTATCAGATCATGTATGTTCACAAGTGATTAATTTTTGTCAAAATGGGTAGCCTTTCCAAGCGCGTGTTGGTTATGATTTGCAACCATACTTCCAAGTGCGCACCGATATTTCATTCCAAAGAGGGCTTTTGTTAAATGCGATCGAATCGTTATCCTAATGATATCGCAAAAATAAATTCTAAACAACATACACGAAGAACATCAAGGCATCACTAAATGTCTTGCTAGAGCGCAAAGTGTTTGGTGGCCGGGTTTGAGTAGGGATATTGAACCTTTTGTGAATCGCTGTAATTTATGTGTTAAATATCATATTAATCCTACAGAACGATTGTTGCAATCCATTTTACCTCATCGCCCTTGGCAAAAAGTGGCGTGTGATTTATTTTATTTCAACAATTGCGTTTAGGTATTTATTGGTAATTGATTATTTTTCGCGATGAGTAGAATTAGCGATATTAAACCGTGGGTCAACCACCAATGACTTAATACCACATTTAAAATCAATGTTTCTAAGTTTGGTATTCCTGAGGAGGTTATCTCTGATGGAGGTCCTCAGTTTTCATTTTTTGCTTTTCAAAATTTTGCTAGGCATTATGGATTTTGTCATACATTAAGTAGTACGAGATATGCTCAAAGTAATGGGGAAGCGGAAAGAACTGTGCAAACCGTAAAGAATCTTTTGAAAAAATCGCATGGTCTATGTCTCGCTCTTTTAGCATACCGAACATCACCGTTAAGGTTTGGTTACAGTCCAACAGAATTGTTAATGGGTAGATTATTACGCACTAGAGTTCCTATTTTTCCTGCTACACTCAAACCGAATTGGTCGTTTCCGTGCGATTTTCGAAAAAAGAGAAAGAGATAAAACAGCTCGAAAAGTTTAATTATGATTAGTACCGTAATGTACGTAATTTGCGGCAGTTGAAAAATGATTCGCCTGTATTTATTGATAATGGTTATTGTGAAAATTTGAGAGGCCGAGTTCTTAAATCAACTGATCAGACCAGGTTTTTTGTTGTTGATATTCCTGATCGTAATTCGATTCTTCGAAATCGTAAATTCCATTCCTGAAACTGTGTATTGAAAATAGTGCCGACCACTTTGTTGAAATTTTAACTGACCAAAATGGTAATGCAGAAAACAATGGGATAAAGCGTCATTTATCTTACTCGTTCTGGCCGTGAGTCGAAACCACCTCAGCGTTTGATCTACGACAAATTTTTAGATGCTTGTTTCCTTTTTGTAATTATATGTTTCAACGTTTGCTGTAAAGGAGGATGTAATAGAATGTACTAATTGTATTAACTCTGCATTTCCAATCGTGTGCATTCCTGCATCGTCTCTGGTTTAAATGTGTGCTGCGCGCTTTTTGCTTTCGCGTTAACTACAAATATCCGCGCAATAAGCAACTTAAGCCAACAGTTTGTATACAGTTGGGTGATCGTGTTTTCAATCCCCAAACGGAGGACGCACGACTCAACATCGTACGGTAAAATTCAAACCAGGGCTGCGAACTCGAAGCATTTTTAATCGAGTTCGAGTTCGAGTTCGAGTTCACAAAAAATTTGCAAGTCCGAGTTCGAGTTCGAGTTCTTTAAATTTCAATTTTTCGAGTTCGAGTTCGAGTTCACAAAATAGAGTTGAAAAAATACAGTCGGAATAGAGTTAAGAGAATAATTCAACCGCGAAAAACTGAGCACATGTTAAAAATGCTTTGTCATCAACGTTACCAATTTTAATCTATTATTAAACAAAATAAAAGAGGATAGCAAATTATAATTTGGCACCAACGCTGAGAAATGTTATAGTCAAATTTACTCATTAAATGAACTCAAACATCACAAACTTTTTTTGAAGTTCGAGTTCAAGTTCGAGTTCAGAAATTTTTATTTTTCGAGTTCGAGTTCGAGTTCGAGTTCGAGTTCGAGTTCGAGTTCGCAGCCCTGATTCAAACCAAGTAAAATGAGTAAAAACAACATTCACAAGCCAAATTTTGCTCATTTAGAAAGCGTCATTGTGATGTAGCTGAAGTTTAGATCCGAAAAAGTAATGTCTAAAAAAACGTTCTAAAAGTAAACAAAAAAAGTTCTTCGCACCGATTTTTAAAGAAAGATATTTGAACTTTTTTTTAGAGTTGATAAGGTGGAGCTGATAACACAGTAGTTATTTGATAAAAGCTTTTTGAAAATAACTTTTAGCCTTGTTTATAATCATTTTTTCAAACTTCCAATTTAATTTTTAATTTTCTTCCCTTGGATGTCATGAGCAATGGAATATGAAAAGAACAAAAGATTACAATTATGTTTTTAATCTTTTGATTTGATTGGGCTGCTTACTTAATTTGTTTCTGTTTGTGATTTTTTTAATACTGCTTTAAAACGGCGTTAAATAATTGGTCGCAATCGCCATCTTTTTTATTCAAAAGCAAAAAATGATAGATTTAATTTTACTTAAAATTTTGAAAAGCACTGAGTTGTATCTATCCTAAAATTGAAATATGCTGTTGTGGGATGTGAAGACTGTAGAATTTATATTTTTTATGACAAACAAAAATTTTTAATATTTTCAATTATTTTTCACGGTCTTGAATGTCTTGAATGTTGCACTCATTGCCGTATCAACCAGAGGAGCAGGGGTTGGCAATTACCCCCAAGTGTCAGAAATTTGGACAAAATCAGAAATTTGAGTGCAGCGACAAAAACTATTTTGGCAAAACAAATTTTTTGTCTATAAAAAACAAACACAAATGCTGAAAAAGTTCAAGATTTAAAGGTAAAGACTATTTCTTTAGAGATCACTACATGTTTTTGGGAAAAAAATTTATTGAGAAATCAAAGACAGGTTCAAAGTAAAAACGTTTTTTTTGAGCTTTACTCTAAATTTGAGACAAAATTTCTTCTCATATCCGTAAAGACTACAAAATCATGATTTAGGCTAACGTCACAAAGTTTAGAAAAATTGTATTGCCCCCTCAAATTTTTTCGGCTGATACGTTTATGAATTTAATTTTTCCGCCGTTTTGCTCACTTGCATTTGTTGATTAATTAATTTTTTCTAATAACCATTTTTTACATTGATTTTAAAGAAAACAATCGAAGTTTAACAAATAAAATCAAAACGGTATCGCATCGTTCCTTTCCTCTCCGACTTACGATCATTTACGTTCTTACAATCTAGTCATCAACACCCAAGGATTTCAACTCGAATCTTGCCAACAAGACCAGCAATAATTCTAAAATTTAATAATTCTTTAATATGTTTTTTGTTGTGTTATTCTGTAGATCATTCGGATTTTGCATTATTCTTTTTCGCTTATGCAGCATATTTTGTTGTTTCTATTTACGTATATTTAATTTTATTCTAATGCGTAATTTAGTTTTATTTTACCTCTCTTTATCTTTGTCTCACAAGAAAGCGTCGGTGGCGCTAATACGTAGGGCAAGCAACTACTCCGACCTGCTACAAAGATGCCAAGATATTGCTGTCTGTTTGAAATTTTATTTTTATTTTTTTATCTTTATAGAGATATAACTGAAATTTAGAACTGCTTGCCAAGAGCATCAAGCAATAAAAAGTGCCGTAAAATGTTTTTCTCAAGGAGAACAATAAAATGGCGCGAGTAGGTTTTGAACCGAGACCATGTCGATCAAAATCATAGCGCTTTACCACTTGACCACACTAGTAACTAATAAAACTTTAAAACCTTCAGATAAATGGCTCAAGAAAATTACAGAAATAGGTATGTCCTGACTGATTGTACTGTAACTGTAATGCAGACTTGTAAGCCCCAGCACAATCTTCGGGCCGAACCCGAAAGTATATTTAAAGCCCACATCTACCGTAAATTTGACCTAAATAGTAAATTTAAAGGTAAAAAGAAAATAAGAAGAGAAATTGAGCCCCAATCAGATCCGATTTTTTTAATAACTTAAGTGTCAAGTCCGAAACTGTTTCAAACCCGAAAACGATTTTATCACTCTTTTGTTATGAATATCTACACAAAGTCGTATAGGCCTATTGTTTATTTATTATCAAAAAGTAATGACGATACATGCTCCAATACTATTATAACTAAATTTAAAAAAAAAAAAAGTTTTTTAGTCTATTGTAACGAGCAAAGTGAATTTTTAATGAGAAGCGTACGAATCGAAAATTCTTGTTGGAAATCGGCATGGAATCGGAATATAAAAAAATCACTAAAATACTTTTACATAACCTACAAAGCTTACTCTGATACTGTAATACCTGGACTAAAATAAAAATTTTGCTCATGTTTCTAATCATTTTATACAATAATTAAGAGAATTTATCATACTTTGTGTTGTCATTATTTCTTGTTTCAATAGCTACTATAATTTTTGTTAGTGTGTCTGTAGGGGAGACCAAGTCTGGTTGACACAAATTTCAAACTTTATAATCTAGCAAATAGTTGGTCGATTTTCAAAATTTTTTTTTGTTTTTTTCTTTAGTTAAAGTCTTCAGCTATAACTTTAGTGTATTTTTTTGATTTTTCAGCAACAATAAACATGTTTTTGGAGAGTTTTAAAACAGGCAATTAAAGTGTGACAACCTGGACAAATCTGTCCTTGTTGTCACAAGCATTGGGGTAAAATGTCACAGCTATTTGTGAGTCGACACTTACTCAGTTGCTTTTAAATTTTGCTATACGCCAAGATCAAACAAACAATTTATTGATAAAAAAAATACAAAAATATTATATACATGTCAAGTAAAAATAGCACCGTATTTTTTGTCCAGCTAGCTGTTTACAAAGATGTTTTAGTTTTGCTTTACAGTCGAGCACCGGATACATTTAGATAAGATCAGAGTTACACTAGCTGTGTTTAAGGAAGGATAAGTAACCAAAATAGGCATGCAATCTGCACATTTAGTTGCACGAAACAGCTTGATTATTTTAATGAAAACATCAAATGTTTTTACGCTCTGTTTTTCGTGGGTGCAGCGAACATGTTCAACAAAGTGCTTTAAAAGGTCTAAAAAGTGCTCTTCTGTCATCCATCTAGATGAATTCGCACCTTCTTTGCTTCCAGGTGGCGCTCCATTAAGAAAATGCCTTTGAAATTTTACTCGGGGAAAAATAAAGTAAGGAGGAATAGAATTTTCACTTGCTGATATGGTGCCTCCTACAGTAATAAGTATACCTCGCTCAGCCGATATTATAGCGCCTATTTGTTTCGTTCCACGTCTTCCAATAATTCTATCAGGCTTACGTACAGTAGTTACGCCTGTTTCGTCCATGTTCCAAATGTCCAAAGGTTGAAAGTTATGCCTATTTAGACTAATTTTAAATTTTGGAAAAAAGAATTAACATTGTTTTTGTTAAAGCTACTTACCCTAGCTAAATATGTGCTTTCTGGAATGCGGAGTGACAATTGGTGGTGTCTTTTTAAAAAAGATGTAAGCCAACCAGGACCAGCTTGTTATTTGTCATACCAACTTTTTGGTATTTCTATACGGTTAGCTTTAAAAACTTGTAAGCAAGTTTTCGGGATTCCCTTGTTGATAATCCAAAATAAATATCCGATGCTTTTAGAAGATACTCGACGATCATTATTTCTTGTGCATCTGTAAACACCTGCCTCTTTCTGGTGTACCCCACAGTTGTTGTTGGAAATGAATCTTCTTTTTTAATTTCTTCGTCAGAAAATTTTTTTTCTATAACTTAAAAGTGTTTTGTAATTGATATCAAAACTCTCAGCAAGTTTTTCGAATACTCTCTCCGGTACTTTTAATGTGTCAAACTGCTGTCAACATTTCATCAGGTTTAGCTATGCCTGGTTTACTTTTCCTTGTATAATTACGCGACATTATTATAATTACTGTACATATATATATGTATATAATCCAGTAATGTTTCACTTTGCCGGTACAGTCCTCAATAACACACGGTTAGAGCAAGTATGCTATATTTTAAAATCTTAGGCGTCTAATAAAGCTGTTGAGTTTGTCCAGCAGACATTTGAGGTAGTGCTGATTTCCTGGTATTGGAATATGTATATATATATAACTTTCCTAAACAGTAAAATAAAAACATGATATTCTCACTGGAAATTTAAAATATTTTTACAATTATCGGTTTTGTGCGTGTTAAATTTTGGAGTTACTCTTGGTTGGCCTATATCTCAAAAGCAAACCAGTAAGAACAATTATTTTTTTTTGGAAAACACTTCATTTAATGTCTCAAATCTCCCAAGCTGTAAATACGCTTCAACGTTTCTCAATGAAGCAAACACTAGTATTTTAATAGCAAAGACGGACTGCTAGAATTTAACAATTTTTTTGCTGCCAACGTTAAAAAGTTGAGATTTCAAAGTAGGCTACACTTATTTTAATAAATCGGTCTCTAAATTTCTGCTTTTAATCTTTACATAAATAAAACAGCTGTTAGGCATATTGAGCTTATATAAATTTAACATTTCGACATACCGTGATGAGCTATATTTTTAAAAACACACCAAAACTATATAATTAAACAGTTTGTTTAGCATGGGGTTGGTTGTCACACTGTGACAACCTTCACTAATTTTTTTGTGACAACATGTACGGACCTGTCATCTCGAATTCGACTAAACCTAATTCAAAAACTGTACTACCAGCTAAATAAAGACTTGTTTTGCAAAAGTGCCAATGCTTTTACGCCTCCAATGACATATCGATGTTGATAATAACTCTACCCTAGTTGCTTCTATCCTTTCTTAAACAAAAACAAAAAAATTTTGAATTTTTAGTAAAAATTAGTGTTATAAACTTTATTCAAACTGTGCTTACTCAATCAAAGTCAAACTACATCTGGCAAACAAAGAGGTAAAGACACGAGATTTAACATTAAAGTGATTATTGCACAAGGTTGCGAAATACTCAAAAAATTAAATGTGACAACCAGGACAGAGGACAACCAGACCCGGTCTCCCCTACATATAAAAATTTTTTTCATTTCATTTAATCTTTATATTTATCCTCCATACGCACAGCAAAGCTTCGGAGGAGCTATACATAAGGCAAGCAATTACCGTTTTGCCTTCGGATATTTCAAGATCATAGGCGTACGCAAGAGGGAGGTTGGGGGTCAACTCCCCACTAAAGAATAGTGATCAGAGATATGCATTTATACGTACATGGTATATTAGAGACAAGTAGGCTATGCTACATGACAGTGGCGTGCGGTGATTTCTGAAGCTGGTAATGCTATTGGTATGCCTATTTATTGAATGTATTAAAGAAATTGTAAAATGGCTTCAACGCAAATGGTAATGATCCTTTTTGATATCTATCGTCATTTTTAAAATTCCACTAGTGTAGTCATCTCATCATTAACTATGCTATATTAACTCCTCCTAAACAAACCTAAAACAAAAATTTTAAAAAAATATAAAATTAAATTCTAAAAAAAAATATAGCATATATAAGGTACAGTGCTGGCAATTCACTTTTGACAGTGCTCAATGATTGGAAGATCAGAGCAAAATTATCAGAGCAAAAAAAATAATTTGATATATATATATATATATACATACAAGGGACAGTGCTGATAATTCACTTTTGACAGTGCTCAATGATTTGAAGATTAGAGCAAAATTATCAAATTAAGTATAAACACTGCAGATGAAATTTATTTATTAAAATTCGCAACAGTCTGCTTCACCGTAAAAACGGCTCATCAGGCGATTATCTGAAATTAAAAGCAAAAGCAAATACATGACCTCCCAAAATAAATAACCCGGAATAAATACTAATGGAAGAAAAATAAAAAGTAAAAAATAAAAATAAAAATAGAATAAAAACGGGAATTATACAAATTTCATACAACTTAAAAAAACTATAAATAGCTGTACCGTACACAAATAAAATAATAATAAGCGCAACTGTGCAAATGTAAGAGGATTTTAGTCATTGACAAATGACGCGGTATAAATTTACAGAAATCGTTACTAATCAAAAATGAAAAAAGTTGCAAATGATAAAAAACCGAGTTCGATGCCTGGTGAAGATTACGTGAAGTTTTTTAGTTTAAATTTGTTTTTATGGCGACACTTGCCGGTGATTTCCGTTCTTTTGTTAAGTGTGCTAGTTGGTTCTGCCAGGAGAATGGCTAGCTTTTCATCGAGGCAGAGATTGCACCTGGCGGCACCGGGTTGATAGGTACCAGATTTGGCCGAAATGGTCCGTTCAACATGAGGTTCTCTCCCATTGTCTATGGCTTCCCAGAAGGTTTTTGATAGCTCGGTGGTATACCTTTTTTGCTTGCTTTTGAAAGTCTGGCGATGGTTGTAAAAACAAGATTTACATTCCGTTTCGCAGCATCCATAGTACGATTTGGGAGGATCGTTGCTATCTGTTGATATGCTAGCTTTATAAACGATAGCTTTCTTGCGACAATCGCCATTTAGAGGACATTCCGCCTTAGTCGGCAGTTGCAAGGAGTATGCACATTGATGTTTTTTGATGCTAAGATGGTCTTGTTCTGCCATTTTTTGGTGAAACAGACTTTTTACGGCGAAACCGACTGTTGCGAATCAGTGTTTATACTTAATTTGATATATATATAAATATAACACTGTTGGAAAATCAGTTCTTCTAAAGTGTTGGAAAATCAGTACTTCTCGATAACAAAGTTAGAGCTTGAATTAAAATTAACAATTCAAATAGAATTTGAATAAGATACCCCTGATGATCCCTTTTATGGGTGAAACAGTCTGTTGGGTTTTAGCTTTGTTTTTATTTCCGTGATTTCGCCATTATATATATAAATATACATATAGTTTGTTGAAATACGTGTCCAGTTCACGGGGATAATTGTTCACTGTTCCGTACATCAAAAATTATAAATTTAAAAATAAAAAATTTGTGTCTTGCTGCAATATTGCTAGGAACAGAGCGAGGTTCTATTTTCCAACAAAATTTCAGCAAGTTTTTGATCGAAAATACCATCGTGGTCATAGCAGACGTACGTGCAGCTCCTGCAACAAGGTGTTATAGGCACCCAATGCATTCCTGCGGCCAAGCAGGGTCGTAACTGCCACCACCATTATTGCTGCTGCCTGTTGTTTTCTTCCTTGAAGCGTTTCGAATATTTTAACATTGAATAGTGATAAACAAGCAAGACGTACGTGTGCTTTACTATTTGATGCTTGGAATTAAAATGAAAACAAAGTGTAGGTTTATTTAAACCAGTGTTGGGAAACCTGATTGCACTCGTGGGCCGCATCCCCAATTTTTAAAATTACTGTAGGTGTGGACTTTAAATTTAGGGTATTTTTAGCGGTGGAAATTAACAACCATATGGATGGAAATTTTAAAAAGCATAGTTTTTACGACTTTTCGATGGTTACTTTTTAGAAAAAGGTTGTATTAATAATTTTCATGCAGCGAGGATGTGATTCTATACTTAAGATGCTTGTTTTCATCATTCGTGTTGGCACGAATAAGCAAACATCCTTGAGGATGAAAATTAACATGCTTAATTTTTTTTCAACGACAGACCACGCTTCTTCATCTGATTTGTCATGTCAAGACTTTTTTATGTTCAGTTGCATTAAACGAGTACATCCTTGTGCAAATTAATGTGAACACGCAAAAAAAAACTCAATTTTCAGATTATTAGCATGTATTTGAATTCAAAAGAAATAACACTGTATTCTTATATTCATTAGTAACATATATGTCCATTTTTTCCTTCAGCACCAAATGATCTCCTTTTTTCATTAATAAAATCAATTCTTTACAGATTTCTTTTATTTTTTTCGTCATGGAACAACACATGGATGACGGACTTAATCAATTTGGTTTTTTCCAATTTCTTCCGACGATTTTTGACAATGGACCACAAGTTTTCAATAGGATTTAAATTGGGCGAATTTCCTGGGCACTCCAAAACCTTTATCTTCATCTTTTTAAACAATTGGTTATTATTTTAGCTTTGTGACACGGAGCTGAGGCTGAATCTTGCTGAAAAATGGCATCAGGATGGAGATTTGCCATTTTTCTAGAGACCTTCTTTTGATTACAGGCAGGTATATCTTGCTGTTAAGCATCCCCTCGACCGGTACGAGGGCGCCTGGTCCATTAACAGAAAAGCATCCCAAAAACATCTTTTTGTCTGGGTCCTTTTTACCGTTTGAATAAAATGTTTTTTTCGCAGCTTCTCTGAACAGCCTACAAATTTTGCATTGAATCCTTGAACAAAAAAATGAGTTTTATTTGAAAAGAGAATTCGGCTCCAATCATCTTCAGACCAGTCTTTGTATTTTTTTGCCCAGTTGTGCCTTTTTTTCTTCATACCGGTGGTTATCAGCTGCTTTCTTTTTGGTCTTCTGGCTTTTCTTCCTTGGGCCAGCAATCGCTGTCGAATAGTGGATGACGAAATTTCATCTTGGTCCCTTTTCAACTCCTCGCTGGTCTTCCGTGCATTTCCTCTACTGTCGCGCAAAAGTTTCGCATCATCGCTTTTGGTCGTTTTTTTTCTTCCACACTTCTCTTTTCTTCTTATTTCAACGTTTCCTGTTTCTTTTGATTCTTTCAGGATTTTGTTCACAGCTCCCAAGCTGACGATCACAGTCTCAGCTATTTTTTTTTTTTTTTAGAAAAATTTGCATGCTTGTGCAGGGTAGCGATTCCAGTTCGCTTTTTGGGAGTGATATCTATCTTAACTGATATCAAATAATTAACTTTATTTTAAATAATATTATTTCTGGAAAAATCAATAATTTATCATGAAAGAAAGGGACATAACAATTTTTAATCTAATCAAACAAAATCACATAAAATTAAAAAATTCTTAAAAATTCCAATGCACTGCAATGGCTTCAAGGCATACTAATTTTGCAATTGAAAGACTTTTATTGCAAAAATTTTGCATTGTAAACATAGAAGGTCCCTTGACTGGGTAAAAATTACTTTTCTACTTATTTTAAGGGTGTTCACATTCAGTGGTGGATATTGGGTGAGGCGGATGAGGCATTCGCCTCAGGCCCCCCCTTTTTTGGGGACCCTCCTCGATTTTAGGGGCCCTCCTCGAAAATAGCACATACAGTTTCAATCCACTGCAGATGTTTGTTCAGAGTGTAAAGAACGATTCTGAGTGAAGACCTTTTTTTTATTTTTTTTAGAGAACACCCTGATTTTGGGAGAAAAATAGAGAAATCAGAGATAAAATCGAAGTGAAGACCTTTGTGAAGACCTTTTTTTTTTTTAGAGGACACCATGAGTTTCGGAGAAAAATATGCAAGCCAAGGTCAAAGCTCTTTTTTTCTCAGGCAACATCAATTTTTGAAAATTCTTGCCTCGGGCCCCTAAATTGGAATATCCACCACTGGCAGAAAGGTTTCTTGGAAACATAGAGCTAAAAATTAAATCGAAATTGTTGGGAATATGATAAAAGCTTTCAGATGTATTTGTAGTGAAATGAGTTTAAAGTTGCACTTCTTGCATTCACATTTGGCATTCTTTCCAAAGAATTTAGGCGCGGTGAATGATGAACACTGTTAAAGATTTTACCTGGACACTGTAATGCTAGTACATTGTAATGTAATGCTATAAATGTAATGTAATGCTAAAACACAAGTAATGCTAGTATGCTGGGAGAATATTATTGGTTTTTGCAGAAACAGAGTAAAATAAAATATCATTGTAGTGCAAAAAGTATATTGTTTTATAAGTGGCAGTAAACTTTTTACTTGTATTATCATGTTTCTCAAATTTAATCATTCAACTTTAACTGAACTGGCAAGCAAAAACAATGTTTACATCACAATTCGTCGTTGTATTTCAAAAATTTGACGCGACGGAGAAAAACTAAGTACGAGCTAAAGATTTGAATTCAACGCCCAAAATATAGTCAAAACCAGCAAAAAAACCTTGAGCTACATAAAAAAATTTTTTGTTGTATAGTGTAATTAATTAAAATTGAGACATCTAATTGTAGCCCAAAGTGCTCAGTTTGAAAAGGTGAAGAAAAGACTGCTTCGCACCATTCAGTGATAAAAAATTTTTTTTGTAAAATTTTTTTGTGGCACATAAAAATTTTTTGTTACACAATGTAATTAATTAAAATTGACACATCAAATTGTGGCCCAAAGTGTTTATTTTAAAAAGGTGAAGAGAAAGAGTGTTTATTTAAAAAAGTGAAGTTTTCTCTTCTGTTTTGCATCATTAGATTCGAAGACTCTCAAGTTGTTTAAGTTTTCTTTTTCCATTTTAGAAGAACCTTTCTTAAATAAATAGCTAAAAACAGAATAAAAAAAGTTATTCTTTAGATTTATCTGTAGCAGCCTACTTGATATATGAACTGATATTAGGATTGAAATTTGTTTTAGAAAATTCGGTTAAAACTCAGAAATTTAAAAAAAAAGAATGAAACAAAAAGTTTAAAAACCATTAAAAAAAGAGCAGGATCATTAAAATTGCTGCTATATGCAATCTGAAAAAAACTTTGATTTCTTCCTTATTTTTCTTTTACAAAATTTCAATACAATTGTTCACGATTTGTGTTTGTTTAATCTTGTTTATTTATTTATTTATTTTTTCTTTTTCTGAAACAACGAAACCGTTTCAAAACTTAGCAATCGCTGTTACATAGGTCTTTTCTCAGGGGCGTATTCTCCATGAATGCAAGGCATGCATTGCATGCCTAGAAATTTTATAAAAAAATAATTATATAAAAAAAATAAAAAAATAATCTTAAAAAAAATTTCCAAAGTATAAAAATTTTGATGATATTATGTTGATTATTTTTTTGATATAACAGCATAAATACGTTTTATCGATTGCAACTCGGATCATTCAGTACAGCTTCAGCTAGAGCTTATCACTAAAATACAAAATAAAATTGAAAACACGCATGCAAAATCTAAGTTGCATTTTTTGACTCTGTTGCTAGAAGAAATTACGAGACCTACCGGTAGTTCTAAGAAATATTATAAATGCATATTCCATTGCAGACATTGTTTTATCCAAATATTTCTTTTCTTTTGCGAAATTTTTTTAAAATTAAAATCTAAATTTCCGATTATTCAGCAGTTTGATATCGTATTTATGCATGCAGTTTTGATATTGCATGCACGCCCATGTTTATAGAGCGTGACGTTGTTGAAAAACTGATCTAGTATCGCTTGCTACAAATGCTTACGTTTACTCAGTACTCACATTCAGATGCATTTCGAAATCATATTAATTTGAAAGCACTTTAACACTTTAGTTTAAGCAAGCAGTTAAATGAATTAGCTAGGGTAGCAGGTTAAAGCAAGTTGCCTACTTTTAGCATAAGCTTAGGCCTACTTACTTACGGTAGGCCTACTGGTAGGCTACACAGTTACTGGTGCATTTTAGCCTCTCAATACAGTATTTGTTGTGTTGTTTGTAGATGATGGTTGTTGCGAGTTAAGAGTAGTAGTTTTTGTCTACTGGCTCAGTGACCAGCCGCAGGCTTAGTTTGTGGACAACTATAATTGCATTATAAAATTCTATGAAATAGCCTACCAGTAGTTCAAAATAACTTCTAGCCTATTTATGACATCAGGCATTTTTTATGGATTTGATACAAATATACCATTAGCTATTGGCCATTGGCAAAATTTTAACTGTTTTATCAAATATTAAAATTGAGCTAAATTTTGAGACCGATGACGTCATCATTTCATCATTGCATGCCTGACCTGAAAAGTCACGGTACGCCACTGTCTTTTCTGCATACCAAGCACACTGGTTTCGGGAAAGTCGGCTCATCTGTATAAGTAAATCGAAACGAAATGTAACTATTGCTGTAATGTCTCATCACTGAATTTGACTTCTTTTCATTACTAGCCTTTCATTTCATCTACAATCGTTCTTTTCAGATATCTATCCTTCTAACAGTGGTGTACCTTGACTTTTCAGGTCAGGCATGCAATGATGAAATGATGATGTCATCAATCTCAAAATTTAGCTCAATTTTAATATTTGCTAAAACAAGCAATTTTTAAAATTTTGCGATTTATAGTCCTAGTAAATACACGAAGTTTTTTCATTAGTTAATGAAAGATAAAAACAATAGTTTCTACTTTCTAGGGTTTCTCAATAATCACAAATATAAAATGTTTTTCCTGTATCGAAGTTGTCTATCGAAGTAGCAAAAGTGCTGAGTAAGCTTGCTTTTTTCTATAATTTCTATAATTTGCATCTGAATGTGAGTACAGTAAACGTAAGCAATTTGTAGCAAGCGATACTAGATCAGTTTTTCAACAATGTCACGCTCTATAAACATGGGCGTGCATGCAATATCAAAACTGCATGCATAAATACGATATCAAACTGCTGAATAATCGGAAATTTAGATTTTAATTTAAGAAAAATTTCGCAAAAGAAAAGAAATATTCGGATAAAACAATGTCTGCAATGGAATATGCATCTATAATATTTCTTAGAACTACCGGTAGGTCTCGTAATTCCTTCTAGCAACAGAGTCAAAAAATGCAACTTAGATTTTGCATGCGTGTTTTCAATTTTATTTTGTATTTTAGTGATAAGCTCTAGCTGAAGCTGTACTGAATGATCCGAGTTGCAATCGATAAAACGTATTTATGCTGTTATATCAAAAAAATAATCAACATAATATCATCAAAATTTTTATACTTTGGAAATTTTTTTTAAGATTATTTTTTTATTTTTTTTATATAATTATTTTTTTATAAAATTTCTAGGCATGCAATGCATGCCTTGCATTCATGGAAAATACGCCCCTGCCTTCTAACAATTGGTACCAGTAATGCTTTTATTTTGTTTTAACACTAACCTGAGATTATAATAAAAATGTTTTAAAATGTAACTATCGCAGACTGCTTTTTCTTATTATTGAGTAATAGAGCCTCTATTTATGACAATGGTACTCAAGTGAAAGCAGTGTTTCGCGGAACAACTGTCGGATAGGGATCAAGTGAACTTTGCGGAACATCGGTTGAAAACTACTGCTTTATGAAAAGGCACATTGAGACAAGTTTTATCTCAACGAGGTCACGCTGCTTACTGAGTCATACAAGCGACTCCGCTTAAAACAGAAAGCGGCAACTGGGCCAATACGACCGTACAAAGAAATTTTATTGATTGAAGACTTCAAAAAAAAGAGTAAAATTCTTTATTCCTCACCTCTCCATCTTTGGATTTAATGAGGGAAAATATTCCAGCCATCAAAAACCGAAAACCGACACAACCCACGCCAACGCATAGCTGTAATCAAATTTGAAGATATGACCGCCATGTTCTCCTAGCGTGTGCTGCGTTGTGAAGAAGATTAAACCAGACACCACCACTAAAGCTGAATAAAGCAATCGATTTGATGTTACTAGATATAAATGTTTCACTCAGAAAATAAAAAAATTTGAACCAAATTTTAAATTTGAAAACATAAATATAGAAAAGAGTTTTGTGTCATTGAGCGAGCAAATATAATTTCTATAAAATCCTTTAAAAAAGTACTGTTGGCCAACGTCTTATGAGTATTAATAAATTGTTCCGATTCTAAAACTAAAGAATTTAAGAAAGACTAAATGTTGAACGTCAAAGAGTGGTTAAGACAAGACAAAAATTTTGAGTGCAGTTGCCTGATCGACTACGAACAGCTATCAAAAAAAAAAAAAAAAAGACTACGATAAAAAAGCTCCAGGGTTGTCACCAGTGATGGATATTCAAAATTGGGGGCCTGAGGCAAAAACCTAACCAGGGCCGCCCACAAATGGCGTCACAAGAATTCGATTACCATTTTAGCAATGCCATCTAGAAAAATAGGCTACGAAATATTGGGAAAAAATTGATTCTGATACGATATTTGAAATAACTCAATCAGTGGCAGACGCAAAATTTTATCATAAGAAGTGGGTTTGCAAATCAAAAACACAATTACTATAATAGTTAAAATAATGTAAAAGCCTTTTTTTCTACACGTTTTTCTTTTATTGTCTTTTAATTGGTCTGCATATCCTTCATTCTTCAAAAAGAAGGGTCACTTTTAAACTCCTTCCTCCCATGCATATGCTTATGATTAAAATTTTTTTTTTTTACTTGAAAAAGTCATGGACATCATGGACTTGAATTCAGTGATGGGATTCAGGGAGTTTGCACTGGTTCGCGCGAACACGTTTTTATGAATGTCATAACGTTCAGCGAGCGCATTCTTAATTTAACGTAATTTTATATTTTTATATCTCTGATAATGAAACAACCTATTGTTTGTAACTTCTATACTGTAGAGCAGGGGTGGCCAACCTTTTTTCCTAAACAGCCAATTTTATTTAAGTCCAGTTCATATCCGCCACACAAACGAAAGACTTCAAAATTGCATAGTGACACCAAGCTGTTCTTCAAAAAAAAAGAAAAAAAAAGATCATCGCTGGAAAAAATTCTCTAAATTTTTACATTTCCTACTGAAACCAAGCTGTTCTCTAAAAATAAAAAAAAGGTCATTTTTCATTTGAAATATTTTCCCCAACTGCAATGCGCCCCCTCTAACCTTCCAATGCTCCCCAGGTTGACCACCCCTGCTGTAGAGAAAAGAATCTGTTTTTAAATTTTTGAATTCCATCACTGCTTGAACTCAATTTGATTCTTTTTTACAAAAAACAAAGACTCAACCCAAGTCCACAAATCAATAATTGTTGACTTGAAGTTATTTTTGTGTGCTTGGTAAGCTAGGCTATGTGCGATGCATAGAAACGACTTGGGAAATGGTCTTGTAAATTTGAGTTTCGTAGACTCAGATTCATGCTTTCATGGACTTATACTAAAATTACATCATATTTGGTAGTCTTGGACTTGGAATCGGTTCGAGTTTTTTTAAAAAGGACTCGAACTCGGTTCGAATTTAAAAGTTGTAAATTGTTGGACTGCTGTTAGCATGCACACAATCTATCAGAGGTATATTTTTAAAACTTTCCCACCACTACCTAATAAACATTCAAACTGTAATTTTGATACTTTCAAAAAAATAATAAATTTGTTACAATATATTTCAACAGAACTAAAAATTGAACTGACTAAGTATACAGGCTACCATTACAGACAAAAATCTGATCTTTTTAAGCTGCAAAAATAAAGTTTCACTGATTACATAGCAACAACAACAAAAACAATTTTTATTATTGAATATACGTAAAGCAATAACAATTAAGCCAGCTGAGCAAAATAAAGTTAAATCTCAAGAATTATCCCGATTTCACAATGTACAAAAAGTTCTATTATAAGAATTGCAAAGTCTAAGACCAAAACATTATTTAAACTTACATAATTGAAAAAGTATTTGACATACTGTATAAATGTAATCAATGGCGCAGATCAAAGCTGGACTATTTTTTACGTAGTTACAGTATCTAGCTATGCGTAGTTTTCCTGCGGCATGTCTTGAAACACATAGCCATACCTGGCGTACCTGAAAAGTTTACAAAATTTGGTCGAAATTAAAATTTTTCGAGCAGTGACAAGCAAATATTTGGGCAAACCCAGAATTTTTCGAGCAGCGATATGAAAAATTTGGGCAAAGTCAGGAATTTTAGGGCCATTAATTGCAAAAAATAATTACCAAATTTAGGTGAAGACTTTTTTTTTAGAGAACACCATGTTTTTAGGACGAAATTTGGTCTTCGTCCGAAAATCTCCCGCAATTTTTTTGTCCTAACGGTAAAGTAGTAGAAAATCATGATTTGGGCAAAACTTCATTGCTTCCAAATTTTTTTTAGCTGGCACGTCTATGTTGAAACATAAACATACCCAAGCAGGTTTGTTGATACAAAGGAAGGTGAATTGATACATCTTTGCAGGTCAATTGATGCAGTTGCAGGTTAGTGGATAGATTTGGCTATCAGGCCGTATATCATGTTTATCCAGTTTTTAACCGTACGTTTTAAGAAGCACAACAAAATATATAATAATTGGTTTCATTGAAAGTTGTTGCTGACAATCTACATGCAAGATAACTGTCACAAGATCGAATTTTAAAAGTTGTCACAAGCTGAAAACAATTAAAAAACATCTTTTAGCAGAAAGTTACTAGAAAGCAGAAAGTTATTAGTCTTTTAGCAAAAAATATAGAGATAAAAAAAAAAGTTAATTAATTTTTTCAATGTTACATAATTCCAAAATTAAACATTAAAACAGAGCAGAATGTTGAAAGAAAATGTTTTTTTGTGTAGTTTTTTGTTTTAGCGGGCCAAATCCACTTTCTAAAATCAAAATCAAATTTTAAATGAAGGTGTTTATATGAAGAGCCTCCCACAGACTAGGGATAGCAATTTGATCAAAATGTCATACGAGTATTGTGAGTATAAAGTGAGTATCATACACTATAGTATCATATAATGAGTATGTGAGTATTATATGCGTATAAAGAGTATTCATCCTCTTCATTAACTATAAACATTCTTTTATTACTAATTTCAAGTCTAGTGGGAGTATTTTTTTTAAATACTCCTTCATAGTCATCATCATAAACCATGCTACCTTTTGTGGTCCATCATCTACAAAATGACCACGGTAATTTTTCTCGGAAAAATGAACATTGGCGGCACCACAGTTCCATTTGCACAGATTGAGTATACTATAGTTACTAACCTTTCTCATCCCTTTTACTGCCAAAATTTGTTTGAGGTTTTGAACCGTTGTTACTCCGGTTTATCAAGATTGAAAATTTGCTGGCAATATATTTGTTTTTATCTAAACCTGCTGATAAATTTTAGAAATGATGATTGACATTGTGCCTATTAAAAGCAGATGCACGCCAAGTTATGTGACTTCTGGAGTTTTAATACACCAGTGGCGTGCGGTGACCTCTGAGACTATCCTTCTAACAAGAGACTAGTCATGTACTTCGCATGCCAAAGCTGGTCATGCAATTGGGTATTTTATGGGTAGTTAATGGGTAGGACATGCAATATTTTATTGTATGGTAAGACTAAAAATGTGGAATTCTAAGGCATCGACCAATTGTTGTGGCCAAATCACGTTGATCCCTAAAAAAATAAGGTTTCCACTTAAAATCAAACTCAGATTTTTTGCTTTTCTTCTTAAAATCATACTTTTCTCAAAAAAAAAAGTTTTCGCCTTGGATCATCTCACCTTTCTCTAATTTTGTCCCAAAGCAGCGGTGATTACGTTCAAATTTCAATTTATTACGTTCAGAATTAAAGGTGATCGAGCAAGAGTTCGTTGGTCATGCAAAGCATGACTTGCATGCCCTGACTGCACGCCATTATAATACACTTATTTGTTTTCGTTTAAATCCCAACCGCCATCTTTGTCAAGCCATCCTAGCCTTCCATTATAGCAAGATTGTTGTGAAGAGCAAATTCATAAGCCAACTTTTCATTTCAAACATTTTAATCCAGTGGTTTTCAACCGGGGTGCCATTTGCGTTTCGCTAGGGTGCTGCAAGCTTTTGCACATTATTCACTAGTCCAGGAAAAAGGTTGAGTGTTGCGATGTTATTTTAAATTATAAATTTCAATATTACTACACATCAGTTTTTCTCAACCTGTTTGCTGCGAAAGATTTCGGAAAAAAATTATCTAGGGACGTCGAATTTTGCGGTTTTTGCACGTGAAATAGATGAGAGCGAAGACCGTTTTTAT
Source organism: Diplosoma virens (assembly GCA_963680785.1). Taxonomy (NCBI): domain Eukaryota; kingdom Metazoa; phylum Chordata; class Ascidiacea; order Aplousobranchia; family Didemnidae; genus Diplosoma; species Diplosoma virens. The sequence continues at coordinate 44,654,646 of OY796881.1, read as the reverse complement.
TTAGAAAGAACTGATTTTGGAAAGGAAATTGACAAGAGAGAGCGTGAATTTAGGTGAAGACTTTTTTTGGAGAATAGCTTATTGTTGCAGCGAAAATGAGGAAATCAGAGTGTGAAATTGTGGCAAAAGCGTTTTTCCTTTTTTTTAAAGAAAAACCTGAATTTTGAGATGAAAAGCAGGATATTGGTACATAAAAATAGATGAAGATCTTTTTTTTTAGAGATTACCTGATTTTGGGAACAAAAATTAATCAAAGTTGTCTAAAGGTGCCGCAATTTTTTAAGAATTTCGAAAATGTGCCGCAAATGGAAAAAGTTTGAGAAGCACTATTTGTTCCGTTCCTAAAAATTGCCCACACTATGTATATTCACAATCTCATAAAAGATCTCTTTGATTTCGCTTTGGTCCGGCTCAAATAGCCTAAGAAATAACGGTTTTATAAGCAATTAAATATTTTACATTTAGTTATAAAAAAAATGGCAACACTGCTTAGTTTCTTGAGTCTTGGAGAAAGATCCAGAACTATTCGCTTGACTGGTTCGCTATTGTGACACATGTGACACAATAATGCTGATTGTGTGATTAACTTGATTTTAGTGACTTTCAGAACGTTTGAGATACTCACGACCTAGTGATATAAATAAGGCTCGCTCGGAAGCATTATTATAATTCGTTGTGGTAACTTAGAATTGGAAAATTGTTAGCTGTGTAAATTTATAGTTTTTTGGCCGCAAGTCTTTGGTTGTCTACGTTATGGTGAAGAGCTGAAGTTAAGCTACTGAAACTGTATTTGTTGAATTTATACTATTTTGGGCTCCTAAGTCGATTGGAGCATGTTTTATTAATAAAGAAGATATTGTGGTAGTCTGAGCTGTGGTTTAGCTAGACTATATCTTTGCTGTCGCTGGTTCGAAGGTCAGATCCAGCGAAAAGATTTAAGAATTTTATCTTTTAGTAGACACCGAGATTGCGTTATCGGCGAGGCCTTCCTTACAGGCGCCGAAAGGTTAGACGATTAAATAAACTACTGAGTTACCGAATTAACTTCTACAAAATTTCAAAAACTAAAATTTGTGGAAGTAACAAAATTTCAAAAGCTTTAGCAAATTTTAAAAAATTTGCTACAAAAATTCAAAAACTCTCCACTATTTTAATTCATGGTAATGGTCCGCAAGTAATTTATTATGTGCAGCTAAATCCTTCCCTATATCTAATGAAAAAATAGTGTTAGCCGGAGTGACAACAGCATACCCAACTGCACATATTCTGGTTCCAAATTTTTTGTTTTTTTATGTATCGAAACAGTACCCCCGCGTTTTTTGCAACTTAAATCCATGTGAAATTTTCAGCTTAAGAATTCATTTTTGACAACATCTAAAAAATTTCCCTCAGGTTTAGGAGTAATGCAACTATTTTTAAATGAGAGTGTAAGTGAATTTGGAAGGGGTACAGTTTTTGGCCTTCGAAAACAATATAAAAAGTTTTTTTGATATTGGTAGTTAACTTAATTATTGCAGTTTAACCACTTTTCAACATTTGATAGCTGTTGGTTAGCTTCAAGATATAAATTTTTATAATATTTATGTTTTAGAAATATATTAGTATCATCAGCATACATAATATTTTCACCTGATGTTGTACAGTTTGGGAAATCATTCACATAAATTAGGAACAAGAGGGGTCCAAGAATAAACCCTTGGGGATTGTTCAACTGTTCGGATATTTGAGTGGGTTCTATTGATATATACTAATTGTTTTCTTTCACTTAAATAACTATAAACCATTGATGAGCCAGGCCTCTTATATCATAATGCTAAAGTTTATCTAAAAGTATAATGTGATCAATTGTGTCAAAAGCCTTTGATAACGGCAGCGTGGTCGAGTGATTAAGAACGCAATAATTGCGATCAATATGATCAACATAGTCTCGGTTCAAAACCTACTTGCGCCATTCTGTTGTGTCCTTGGGAAAGACGCTTTACGGCGTTTTCCCCTGCTTGGTGGTCTTGACAAGCAGTTCTAAATTACAGTCATATCTCTACTAAATTACTAGCGGACAGCAATATCTTGGCATCTCCGGAAGCAGGTCGGGGTAATTGCTTACCCTATGTATAGCGCCTCCGTCGCTTTCCTACGACTTACCCCATGCATGGGGTAAGTCGGGACGAGCTATGGGGCAAATTGGGACAGCTACAACATTTATCACACACACAAGGGCAATTTTATCAGAAAAAGAAGAATTTAAAAGCAATCAACTGTACATTCAACTGTAGGCTACTACTATACATACATGCAATTGTATATTGCGGACAACAAGAACAACACCTCTTTTTCCCAGTGACCAATTTTCAGCAGAAAATTAATTCAACTAATGTGTTATATCAACAGAAAACACCGATTGATTACATTTTTTTGGTGTTTCCAGTGTTCTTTACTGGTTCCGGTATAACTTTACAATCACATCATTCCGTTGAAATGCTGCAATGTCAGTTTTGTTAATTATAAACACTGGCACATCTCCTACAATTTGAGGCACTTTTTTAAGAAAAGTACCTTCAAACTCATCTCCGTCAATAGTATCCACTTGGGCAATATGTCGTACTTCTTGAAAATTTCCTTCTACTTTTACAACCACAAAATCGCCTTCGATAACTTCGTCATCACTCTCTTTAGTGTATGTATTACTTTCCAGCACTAATTCTACTTCACTTTCACTATCAGAACTAACTTTACAAAATAGCGACTTTGTTGCCTTTTTGTTTTCTTAATTTTTGTTTGACGATTTGTTTTATTAACTCTGACTGGGGTGCTTGTCAGCACCCTTGATGACGCTTTTTTTCTTCTGCCTTTTCGTTTATTTTTTCTTGCAGCAGCTTTTGGGATTGGCAATATCTGTGAAGGTGAGACATACGTTTTTTTTTTAAAGTGTTTCTCCAAGTCTATGCAGTGGAATGTCATATAAACCTGTACTTGAGGTACTTGGTTGTTATCCAAATTTTTGCCCAGTTGAATTGCTAGACTCTTGTTCACTTAATTCATTCGAATCTGATATATTTTGAATTCTACGATCTTGTTAATCATTTATGTCACTTGCGCATCGACAATCCCCATATCTGGGCAATTAGTGACTTCGGCTGGCGCAAAATCTTCATCTGTGAAGACATTTCTGTTATATGGATGTATACCCGAGACAGGGAAGCCATTCTGAATATTCCGAATAGTAAGTGAATGAAGCTGAGCGTCAGCAACTAGAGATGGTACGTTATATATTGTAACAATGTCGGCAACGTGGTCGATTGGTTAAAGCACCGGACTGATGATCAGCATGGTCTAGGTTCAAAACCCACTTGCGCCATTCTGTTGTGTCCTTGGGAAAGACACTTTACGGCACTTTCCCCTGCTTGGTGGTCTTGACAAGCAGTTCTAAATTGCAGTCATATCTCTACTAAATTACTAGCGGACAACAATATCTTGGCATCTCCGGAAGCAGGTCGGGGTAATTGCTTACCCTATATATAGCGCCTCCGTCGCTTTCCTGCGAGTCAGGAGGATAAATATAGAGATAAAAAAAAATAAATACGTAAATAAAAATAAAATACAACCTGGGTGAGAGCGCATAAACTTACTAGCTCAAGATTATTAAATATTTTTCTTTATTAAGCAGCCGACATTACAAATGTTTACCACTTGGAAGTTAAGTTATAAGTGTAATGGGGTAAGTTGGGACAGTGGTCCCATTTGCCCCATGACTATGTCCCAACTTACCCCAAAGGCGCCGTTTTGAAACTGAGTGTTATATCTTTACTTCACTTCAAGATGTAGGCCAGCTATAGATTTTAAATTTCCACATTATTCTATCATAATCAGCATTGTAATCATTGAGGCATATACCCACAGAAATAGTAAGCGACATACCTGCTTCTTTAAGATTAACTTTTTTTTCAAAAAAATTGAATTTTTTCTTATCAGCTTAAATAAGTAAGCAACCTTGCTTCTATATTATACAACAAGTCACACTTTTCATCGCTAATTAGCAAGTCACAACGTCAACTCGTTTTGTTGCTTCTTCCTTTTTCTAACCCCGTCTTTAATAACACACAAACTTCTCAACATTTGTTATTTTGTTCATGTGGCAGAGCAGAAATAAAAGAAAACTGAATTGAACTGAACTGAAAGTACTTGCTAACGACCGTATCGCGTAACTAGTATTGTTGCTAATGCAAGGTGTAACCAATGTTGGCGGTACAGATTATTTCAACCAACAGTATAAGCAGTACATAGGTTGGACCAACTTACCCCATGTCCCGATTTGCCCCAGTCTCACCTAAAGATTGTATTTCAACAGAACAAAAATAAATATTTATTTTTTAATTTCAAAAGAGGAAAAATAACAATTCGTTATATTTAGGCTTACTATATTTCCACAATAGTAAATCGGGACGTTTGTTGAAAGAAAAAAAATTGTTCTTAAAAAGCAATGCTCTCTAAAAAAGTAAAAAATGGTCTTCATTTTGAATCTGTCTCGGATTTTTTAATTATCGTCCCTAAAAAAGCAGTGTTCTCTAAAAAATAAAATTAAAATTTTTACTTTAAATCACTAGGATTTCCTGATTATTGTCACTAAAAAGCAATGTTTTCAAAAAATAAAAGGTCTTCACTTTGAATCTATTACGGATTTCTTGATTATCGTCATTAAAAAGCAGTGTTCTCTAAAAATAAAAAAATGGTCTGCACTTTGAATCTGTCTCGGATTTCTTGAATTACATCACTAAGAAGTAGTGTACCCAACAAAAAAAATCTTCACTTGGACACAGCCACTCTCTCAGCTCTTCTTCTACAGAAAAAAGTCTTTTGTTTGAAAATTTAAACTCTTTACAAACTTATTCGTTACAGTATTTCATTTGTAATTTTTATAAAGTATAAAAAATTAAACACATTATTTTTGCGACACACCGGAGCCCATTTTGCGACACAGTAAAGTGTTGTGATACACCTTTTGAAAAATACTGGCATAAAACTTACTAACAACAGGTTTCTTCACTATATAGAGATATAGAGATATATAAATTACGTTAAAATACGAATTACAATAAAATACGGATTTGCTAAACGTGCTGAAATTCCAAGAACCGGTCGCGTGAATCTCTGAATCCCATCACTTAATTTACCCCTTAAAAAGTTAAAATGTACCCCAGTTTAGGAATCCATAAAATTGAGCGTTTATTAATGCACGTATGATTGTCTCTTTAAAAAAAACAAAAAAAACACAACGGCGCCAATTGGAGGCTCTCCCCTTTTAACTGGATTTTAATATGTTGATACAACAAAAATTAAGTCGAGGGGTTGAGGATTATTGCTTAAGATTACTTTAAGTACAACGCCTCCGCGTTTTTTGCAACTTAAATCACAGCAATTTAATCCTTTATTTTAATAAAAAGAATTTATATCCTTAAAAAACAGTTTGATAAAATTTTTTTGCATATCATGTGTGATCAGTGTTCAATTAATGGTATCCATTCGTTTTCAATCGCCAAATATCAGTTCTAACAAGAAAGACGTGAATGAAAGTAATTCAAAGTCAAATTTACTGACCAAAACACAAATGAGTCAGTTTATGCAGTGGTAAAGCTATATACATTTTACAAATTAAATTTGAGGCTAGTAAGAATAAAAAATAAATTTTTTTAAAAGTTTGCTTATTGTATTTAACGCTTTTATTTAATACACTACTGATCGTAAAAAATAGGTTAATTTTGATTATTAGCTTAGCTTTTTGTTTGGTATGTAAAAATCTTTACAATGAATAACAAGTGGGTCTTTTCAAGAAATAACCGTAAAGCGATTTTCGGTAAAACTAACCCGCAATTCCCTACAGCACCAGGATAGAAATAAAAAGAAACTAAGTGGAAAAGGATCTCTTCAAAAAGTGATAGTAAACACAGGGGCCCCGGTTTGTTTCACAAACAAAAATTGCTTACAGTGACTTATTGAAGAGACCCAAAAAAATATTACTTTGAAGAAATAGATATAAATTTGCAATTAATTTCATAAATAATTTTTGGGTCTCTTCAAGAACTAACCCCAGACTCTTCCCTATGGTTACTACTGCTTTTTGAAGAGATCCTTTTTCTCTTGTTTCTTTTTTATTTTGTAGTACTGTAAGGGGGTTTGTGGTTAGTTTCACTAACACAATAATAATGGTGACTTTTTGAAGAGATCCCAATTAGCAATCTTGCTTCAGACAAAAAAGCAACCAGGCTGGTATGGTGATACAAAGAAAAAAAACATATTGCATTATATGAAATTTTGCTTTTTGTGACAAAATTATAGCTAGTTTTTAGCAAGTCTTTTTAATAAATGACCATGAGCAGTTTTTGTTAGTGAAACTAACCTAAAATCTCCCTGTAGATACTATCATTTCTTAAAAGATTCTTTTTCTCTTATTATCTTTTTTATTGTCTCATAGTGTTGTAAGGAGGATTCTGGGTTAGTTTCACTGACAAACAACAATGACAGTCTTTTTAAAAAGACCTGTTTTTGCATCACTGTATTTTCTTTATTAAAAATATTTCTTACATTAATTTAATGTTTTCTAGATGCCATTATAAATTTGAATATGTTACTATACAATAAATTGAAAGGTGTTATAAAAAATTAAAATGTAATTTAAATTGTATTTTTTATAATTGAAATGTTAGAATGTAAAATACACTGTTTTATTTGTTTTTTGTATACACAAAAGTTTAATGTAGTTTTTTATAGTTGGTTAAAAAATTTTAAAAACAAATTTTAGAATGTTTTAGTGCATATATATATATTTTGATTTTAAGTTGACATTATTTGTTGTTTTTTTTATAATGTTATCTTAATACAATAAACTTAAAGAAAGCAACAAATAAAAATATCAATTACTTAATTTGAACTTTATAAAAGCTGCATTTCTATGTTTTATCTTTATTGTTTTTATATTTTGGCTGCAAGTTTGGTAGCTTATTTTAATTTTTAAAACGTATAAGATCTAATGATGATTTTTAAACTATTTTTTATCATTGAAACTAGCCTGGAATCCTCTTTACAGCACCAAAAAAGAATAAAAAAGAATCTCTTAAGAAGTGATAGTAACCACAAGAGGTTTTGGGTTAGTTTTGTTAGCAAAAATCATTCATTGTTGCTTCTTGGAAATATTCAATTTTTCTTGTTTAAATTTTTTAGTTTTTTTTATTAGTACCAGACTAGCACAATGGAAACTTTTTTGACTTATGATTTGATATACTACAAGACATGTTAATTTTTTGTAGTTCCATTTAGACCTTAATGGTTTTTAAGAAATTTATAAATTTTTCTGCGATCAAAGTCAAGAAAAATTGCAATTTTGTGTTTTTATCACATGACATGCTAGCTTGTCACACATTATTTATTTTAAAAATATTTTGCAAGATCTACATTTTTATGTACAACATTGTTCTTTATTTAGTTAAGAAAAATAAGTTTTAATGCACTTGATATTCAAAATTCATTTTGCAAATTGAAGATGCAAGAAAAAAAACAAACAAATGTTATAAATGCTAATAAGAGTCAATATTTGTTAAAATTACACAAACAAAAATAATGTTTAAATAACTAGTTTAGTGGCATTTAATAAAGTATTCAAAACAGTAACTAGGTTGATCTTTGCAGTTTTTCAAAATGTTGTTAACATTTTAGATTTTTTCCTAGCTTGTTTTTGAGTAGTGTTTTGCTTAATTTTGTTGTAGCATTTGGATCATGTTTTAGGATTGCACCTATCATTGCTAACAAGTTTAGGATACAGGGTTGTGTGATAGAATCAGGATTAACTTTAACTAATCATTATGTTTATTAAGGTTGCGTTTATTAAGATCATTTTTCTCATTTTAAGTTTCAATAACAAAAGACATTAAAAAAATGTCCTCTGAGATTGCCTGCCATATTGCAATTATTGTGGCCTTTTATTATGGTTACTCACCAAAAACAATTGTAAACTTTTTAACTTTTTGAAATCTATTGTCTATGGGCTTTACCATTTCTTTTAAAAGCCTGAAAATACTGTTGGTGAGTTAATCACTCTTAAAGCAAAAAAGAATCAATCTAAAGTTTAAAAAAGGAACAAGAATTTTCTGTATAAGCTCACTGTCATAGCAGCAAAGCTCAATGTGTACAAGACAATGATTCTCTGCAATATTCATGAGGATCTCCAATACAAGAGCTAAGTTATCAAATTTAGACAAATGCTTTCAAAAATCAGGAAGGTCAAGAGACTCAAGAGATATCAGAAGCTCATAATTTTTTTTGAAGCACCAAGCTGCTGTGCAGATCTGCTTTCCTGACAAAAAGATCTGTGTCAATGCAAAAATCAATGAACCCTTAGTAGCCCAGGCCTGAATCTATGCAACTTCTATTTTGGGGGTATACTTAAGAAAGAGTCACACAAACGTATAACCATCATTCAGGCCCTGCCTAAATTGTCTAGGCAGCACATCATTGATGCCTGTTCTAAGTTTCAACATTTGGTAAAGGTCATTATTGAAGCTAGAAAAGATTGGATTGAGTGTTTGGCAAAAAAACTGTCAGACTAGGTTTTAAAATAAAAATTTGTTAAATAAAATACTGTGATAAGCACATTTTTCATAAACCTGGCACACAGTCCTATATATAATTATAGGTTTGATTGCAGTCACTGAAATACTACTCAATCTATGGACACCAAGGTTGCAAGAAAATAGAAATTGCTTTTGAGAAGATCCATCAACAACAAATCATATAAGTGTGCTATAATATCATTATAATAGTATCAAATTATAACATTATTATTTAAGTGAGAAAAGTCATTAATGGAATTTTTAATTTAGAGCTTTTATTATTTCATATAAACTTTGATTTTGTAAAGCAATTTAAGTTTTAGATTCATTTGTTCATACTAAAAAAAACAAAAAAACATTAAGTAATATAATATTAGTTTTTTTTGCATATTTTCATTTAGTTTTTTTTGTATATTTTCATTTGCATATTTTATTTAAATGTCAAATTGCTTGATGTATAAACTGGGTTACCATTTCCTGCTTATTTTTAAAATTTTGTCTTAAAAAATTTTTTATGTGCTTATTTTTTAGGTGCTAGGAGCAGGGGACATGGGCACAATTGCCCATGCCAATCATGTTTTGCACAAAAAATGGAGATTTTGGCACTGCCTTTTTTGGGCAGAACACAAATAGAAATTTGGTTGTACTTATTTTTTTGTCAGTTTGGATGGTAACCTTGTATACAACCCAAACTAATGTATATTGGATGTATAGTATAATGTGTATTGATTATTTGATTACCTATTGGATTAGACAAATATCTGATAAATTGGAATATTTAAAGTAGAATTATAGTGAACAAAAGAGTGATTTTGCAGAATCCCACATGTTCATGATCAACATCTGAGCCAGTTTTTGTATAGAAAACAAGAGACAATTTGTTATAAAAATTTTAAATTACTTGTCCCTTTTAAAATGCTCCACCTTCGAGTTTATGCATTTCTGAATTGGTTCTTATATCTGTGAAAATATTTACCAAAGTCTTCCTCTTTAAAGCTCTTCACTTCTTTTGTCATTAAGATCATGATTTCTTTTGAAAATTAGAAATGAGGTCTTTTTATTACAATTTTTGATTTTTAATGGAAAACTGTAACAATGTTATTACAAAGGTGCCAAGTTTAAAATTTTGCTAGCATGCAAAAGTCATAACTCATTGTAAGCATTCACATTTTTTCACAAATATTTATCAAGTTAGTGCATATCAAAAAATGCTTGATGTCGATAAAGTCACAGCAGTTATATTAAACAATCAAACCATGAAAATTCTATTGCTGTATTTTATTAGCTCTAACAGTTTGTTTTGCTCATTAGGCTCATCAGCAGTTAATCAAAACTCTGAAAAACAAATACAAAAAACAAATACAAAAATTGTACAAAAAGCTACTAAAAAGTTAGCAAAAGAACTAAATGTTAGGTTTTTTTTGAGTTTCTGATTAGGGAATTACACTTTCGGTTAAAATACTGCTTGATGACATGCTTTTCTATTGGTTTGCTCTTTAAATATTGGTAATTTTTCTTTGCTATATTTTTAACAGTGGTTCGTAACATAATTTAAACTGTCTTATATGTTCTTTTCTAAGCTCAACTTTTCTGCCTTACAATAGTTGTACTATTACCATTGTTTGAAGTTTATCAACAAATCTGATTGTACTGTAATTTTTGTTTGTTTAGATTAGTACCCATTGTATTATTAATTAATTATCATTGTTGATTTATTCCAGAAATAGTTATTTGCACAGCTGCCATTACTGCAATTAAATTGTTTTAAGTTTTCATGGATGTGTAAAATTTGTTACATCACAAAAGATGATGGTTATGACCAGTACATAGGTAACAATTGAGCATTGTGAGTTTAAATTTGCACTAATAGTTTTGTTCAGTTATATTATGAAAAGATTAATTGCATCAGTGAAAGGAATTTTTCACTGAATTTCGCCATTTGTTTTTACCCACAGTGTCACAATTATTAGCCATGCTAGCACAAAACAAAATCAATGAAATCGATTAGAAATTATTTTTCTGCTAAATTGGTTTGCAAACAAATTTGCCTTACCAAATTTTTTCTTGCTGAATAGTGATTTACCAATCATAATTAAAGTGTAAGTGTAGACAACCTTGCATATTTTGTTCAGCCACCTTATATTATTCTTTTTATAGCTAAAAGTTATAGTGGAATAAGCAATTACTATTTGGTATCTACAGAAAATCATCAAACAGTCAATAGCTAATTTTTATTTATTTAATTTGATGCTATTGTTTGGTTATTGGTCAACCTTGTAAACTATTAAAGTAAAATAAATTTCATGATCACAATCACTTCAATAAAAACCAAAGATTTATTTGCAAAATTCTGGTGGACTTGGCACTGTCATGATGAAGTAGCTATAGCTGTCACTCCATTATGCCTTCCTGTTTAAGTCAGGTTGAAAATCATTTAAACTGTCAATCTGTGTACCAGCTGCTTCACTCTGATAATGATTTTATTTACTTTTCTGTAAAAAGCTGTCCTAAACTTAAGTCATCCTTCGGTTTCACATAGCTTTTGCCATTCATAGACTTGTCTCCTTGACATCATATTTTTTAAAACAAACCTTCTATACACAAGCTTGTAACACTTGTTGAACTCTTTCTTGGTGCCACCAAAACTTCAAATCAATTTTTTGTTTCATTCTCGTTGCTGATAGTTTTCTTACAACCAACAACAAGCTGTAACAAAATTCTGACAAGCATTATTGACACTGTTCCAAAATAGCATGAAATACATCCAATAATGGAATTGCTTAACTTAAAAAATATTGCAATATAATAGAGCAATGGTTCTCAACTGGGGGTCCGTGTAAGGTGATAAGTTTCCAACTGTTATATTAATTTTTTAATGCTTTTTTTTTTAAATGGTGTGTTGATCATTTGTTTTTTAAAATATTTGCTTAATTACTGTTTTTTGATGTTGATAAAAAACCTATTGCGATTATCTGCATTGGGATGTCATATTAATCAAACCTATTGCCATTTATACAAAACAACGCAGCTGCATAGCCTACTATGATGCTAAATGATTCAAGAAAGCAAAATAGTCTTTTTCAGTTGGTAGCACATAGTTGTGAGAAAGGTTAATACTTGAACTGAAACAGCATGGCCAAATCTAGAAAGTTTTCGGAAAGTTACTTTAAAATGGGATTTATCTTCATGTTCAACAATGACAATGAAAAACCACAGTGTGTTTTATGTTGTTCTGTCCTCAGCAACAAAACAATAAAGCCATCAAAGCTTAAGTGTTACCTGCAGCAGAAGCACCCAGAGCATATACAAAAAGACTTAAGATTTTTTCAAAGACTAAAACTCTTGTTGAAACGGCAAAAATTGGATGCTAGTGGATATTTTGAAAAACAGATCACTACAAGCTGATGGCTTCTTTTGAAGTGGCATTACATATAGCTGAGCAAAAAAAGCCTCATACCATCAGAGAAACCCTTGTAAAACCATGTGCAGTAGATATGGTAAAGTTGCTTTAGGAGAAACAAGTGCAAAAAAGATTCAACAAGTGCCTTTATTCAACAACAACCCAATTAAGAGGTGTATCTGCTTATGTTAACAGATGTCAAACAGCAAGTTATAGCAAAAATCAGATCTTCTTCCATGTTTGCTGTGCAACTTGATGAATCAACAGATGTTGCATCATGCTCACAGCTTTTGGTATTTGTTTGATACATAAGGAAGATGTTAAAGAAGAGTTTTTGTATTACAGTTTTTTGGAAACTACAGTAACTGCTCAAGATGTAATGAACAGCATCTCCAAGTTTTATGAAACACAAGATTTACAGTGGGAAAAGCTTTGTGGCATACATATGGATGGAGCCTTGGCAAAGCTTGAATGCAAATCTGGTTTCCAAATGAAGGTCAAGAATAGGAAATCTAATGGTATGGATGTTGGCACTTGGGGAGAGCAACAAGAGGTCTTGGTACCTCTGGATTCTAAATTTTTTATGTAAAATACAGCTTTTTGATAAGTTTTAACCTTCATGTCTCTTTCTAGATATACTTCACACCTATCTTGCTCCTCTAAAATTGGTTCAGCTGGTGCCCATGGTCAAGGGGTCTGCAATTGCTTGAAAGATAATTAAAAGGTTTATGATAATGAAAAGGTTGAGAATCACTGCAATAGAGCAATGGTTTTCAACCTGGGGATTGTTATGGCTTTTTTCTGAGGGTTGTGGAAGCATTTGATGAACAGAAATTTTGATTTGAATCAAAGGTTTTTTTGGAAAACACTAATATGAGAAATCAGAGACATATTCAAACTGAAGACCTTTTGTTTGAGAGAACTTTTTAGGGATGAAAGTCAAAATATTTGAGACAGAATCAAAGTGAGGACATTTTTTTTAGAGATCACCAGAATTTCATGACAAAAATGAAAAAATTGAAAAGACAAATGAAGATTTTTTTTTAAAAATCACCAGAATTTTGTGACAAAAATTAAGAAATCAGACAGATCCCAAGTAAAAACCTTTTTTTAGAGATCACTAAAAATTTTGCAATGAAAAGTAATTTTTGTTTACTGAAGGGGTTGTTAAGTTACCTTGAGATGGAAATTGGGTCACAAAATAAAAAAGTTGAAAATAGGGACATGCCAAAGCTTCAACATTTATTGTGGATTTTAATTTTACCTCAAGTCAGTCTCAGTGAAAATAAAATGAAGTGATAAATTGGCAATTGGTATCATTTAATAAGATAAAAACTGAAAAATAACTAATCCATTGTTTCAAGCTTTTAATATTTATTAAAGTTGAAATCCATGCTATGGCCTTTTCATTGAGACATTAAAGTTTAACTAAAGAGCTAGTAGAATACCTAGAATAGAATTACCAAGCCACTGGTTTAGTAACGTAACTACTAAGTACTAACTAATATAATGTAGCTACTAGCTAGTGCTACAATAATAATAATAATAATAATTAGCCTTTCATGTCTTTTGAACTGGTTTTATGGAAGAAGCTGTAAATGTAAATGTTCATAAGTTTTCTTTTTTTATTTGGTGAACCATCAGAGTCTGATGCACTTGATGGACCTTTGTCTGATTTACAAAAGAAAAGATAGAACAAAGTGGGGCTAACTGTAAGTCAGTGTAAACAAACATGTTTCAAAACAGATGAATAACACATCACAGTAGCAATAGCATGTGATTTTGTAATAAGCTTTGTATTTGATATAATAAATGAATATCAGCTATCAGGTGTAATCATCTTATAATAATGGAAACTTGCTTTGACTAAAGCTTTAGTACATTCTTAGTTGAAAACCACTGCAATAGAGCTAAGAAGTTGTTCATAGATTTAATTTTCACTTTATATATCATTGAATTTAGATTCAATATTATAAAAAATTAAAAATATGTTGATATAAATAAAGCATTGCAAAATTCAAATTTGCCATTATTTTCTCTTGTTTTTGCCAATACATTTATGCTTTTGATTTTTGAAAGCATATAAACATTACTTGTTTTTAAGCTTGAAGTTTTCTTTTGATTGGAAAGTGGCTGATAATATAATTTTAAAATTAAATAGCAAGATAATTAAAATTTTTTAATTTGTTCTGTTGCACAATTTCTAGAAGTTTTGCAAAATCAGTGATTTCCAAACAGCTTGTCTAATAATATTTCTATTAGGTAACTGAATTTCTACTCTTTGTTTAGTCTTCAATTGATGTCTAAAAAATAGGCTCTATAAAACTTCATTTTGGTCTCCAATTTAAAAAGAAACGTTAAGACTCCAAGTTATTTTTATGAGAATCTTGTAAAAATGTACTTTCCTGCCAGCAAATTTTAATTAAAACTTTTCCAGTTTTGATTTAGTTTCATTAGATTAACAAGTTGATCATAAATTAGGTAAACCTAATTTCAGATTGACTGTTCTACATGGCCAATTGGTACATTTTAAAATAATCATAATAACACACAATATTTCAATAATTGATTTAGTTTCAAAAAGCTAGGCCATTAAGCAAATGAAATTTTTAATAGTTGATTTTCTGCATAACTAATGTATTGATTGCTATTAGTAATAAACTCACTTTTTATTACAGGCCTTTGTTTTTTTTTATATTAAATATATATATTGTGACACTGTATAAAATATAAGATGTTTTCAACAAATATGATGCCAGTAGTAAAGCACTTGCTTTCAGCAAAAAAGCTCAATTTGGAGTACAATGATCAAAAACAAGCAGAAAAAATAATAAAAGGACTTGTAAAGAAATTTAAGAAAGGGAAAGTCTTGGAAGAGTTTGAGAAAGCTATAACTGAGCAAACGTCTAATACCAAATGCATTACTGTGGAAAGGTTGGTAGTTTTTCAGAACTGAAATTTGTAATATTTATGTTTAATTTTTTACTTTGTTGTGTGGTCATAAGCAGTTTTCTTATGGCTGAAGGCTTTTGTTACATAATTGAATGAAGTGGATTCTTTCGATGCAAAAGAGTGCATATATAAGTCATTACAAAGATAAAAACATTTATAATTGCTTATTTTGCTCCAATTTTGTATATTAAGGTTCTATTGTGTAGGTGGTAGACCAAGGTGGAGAACCTTTTTACTATTAGAGGTTAGATTTATATTAGGCAGTAAAAAGTAGACCGCATAGGTTGAAATGCTCTAGAAAATAGCATTATCATTTTTGCTTGTTTAGGTTTTGTCTTGTATTTTCTTATTTACATTGCCAAAAAGTAACAATCTCCAAAAAAAAAAAAAGAATCTCACTTTGAATCTGTCTTGTATTTTTTGATTTTCTGTGCCAAAAATAATGCCAAAATGATCTTTGAAAAAAAAGTCTTCTCTTTAAATCAGTCCTGCTTTTCATTTTTGTCATCAAAAAGTAATAATCTTTAGAAAAAAAAGATCTTTATCACCAGTAGAAATTGACCCATGTCTTCATACTATTCTTTACTCTTTATTTCTCTAATTCTATTTAGTTAATTATCAGTTAATATAAGAGCTAGCTTTTATAGAGGCTGCAGGTTTTTCACCTATGTGCTAGACCAGTGCTTTTCAAAGTTTTTTTGTAAGTGACAAAGTTTTAAACCAAAAATAAATTTGTGGCATGTTTTAATTTTAATCAAAAAGCTTTTTACAGCAAACTTTCAACTTAGAATTTTAATGAGATATATGAACTTGCTTGCAAAAACCTGAAAAATAACAAGTGCAAAATTTTTTATTATATTGTTGCTTCCAAAAATTATATTGTTGGTTGAAAACCTCTATAACATACAGAGTTATTCAAAAATAAAGGGACATTATTCAGAAATAAAGAGACAAAATTTAGAAAAAAAAGTTTTTAACATTATAAAGGACAAATTTTCAGAAATTTAATTCTATCCAAGGATAAGCAAGTAAATTTTTTTCTACATTTCTATAACCAAATTATTGAAAACTTCACTTTGGTCACCAACATACTTTAAAACTTTCCAATGATTCAATAAGATAATTTGATAAAATTTGACTTTCATTGGCTTTTGGTCTTTTTTGATTAACTCTTACTTTAGAGCACTAAAAAAAGTTATTACTAAGATTGAGATCAGGTGAGTATGGTGGCAAATAAACTGTAATTACACCAATGTCTTAAAAATTTTTTAACTGGGTAGTTTTATGTATTGGAGCTTTATCCATTACTAAAACAACATTTCTTTGATATGAAAAATATTTTTTGGTTTCTTTATTATGACAAATTCTTAATTTTAAATAATGTCTTTATTTTTGAATAATGTCTCTTCATTTCTGAATAATTTGATAATTTATTGAAGTATAAATAGCTAGTGTCCAATATAGTTTCAAGTCCAGTTGGTGACTCACCATTGTGCTACAAGCAATACACAATTTGGAAAGCACTGTGCTAGACTGTTACAAATCATGAAGTTAAAGCTCTGGATTTCATCTTTATCTGAACTGAGTTTTTAACTTTTATTTAGATTAGTACATTTTTTATGGTTTTATTTTTAAGTTAGGTTTTTAGTTTTAGGGTAAAAAATTATTGTGATAAAAGCGAAAAAAACTAGAGAGTAAATAAGATAGTAAAATAGATTGTAAATAGATAATAAAATCACTTTTTAAATTCTGTGATACTGTTTTTTTACAAGAAGTTTTTTATTATATTAATTGCTTTGATAAATGAGAAAGAATATAAAACAAAAAGCTAATTATATTTTGAGCAGGGCAATCCAACTGTTCAATTTGTTTTATAACTAAACATATTTTTGTACTGATTTGGTAGATATCAATCTTTTTTATTGGAAAAATTCCATCACATGAATCATGTAACTACACAGAGCAGAAAATTTGGTATGATCTTATAAAAATATTTGGTAAAAAATTTGCTACAACCATGCAAAAATAGCCTCTGCTTTTCTTCTTTGTGAAGAAAGAAGTTAGTCAGTTAGTTATGACAGTCTATCACTGTTGATGACAATTTCTCCATTTTCTTGTGTGTTTTCTTTAATGAGCTAAAAGATGGTTGTTAGTTCAATATGTGACTTGCACAACTTGGGTGGCAAGAAAAATTTCATGGCCAAGTTATCTTATGCCTGCCTTTGTCACTTGTCATTTGTCATTACCTGACTATAAAAAAAGGAAAGACAAAGCCTGCATAAAAATTTTTTGAGTTGGTGCTGTTTTGTGTAGTTTGCAGCCAGCAAAGCTGCAGAGCTGGCAAAAAAATCTATGTCTCCAGCTCCAGCTCTGCTCCAGCATTTTAAAAATGAATGGCTCCAGCTCCAGCTCCACTCCAGCATTTTTAAAAATAAATGGCTCCAGCTCCAGCTATGTTTCAGCATCTTTAAAATGACTGGCTGCAGCTCTGCTCCAGTATTTTTCAAATAACTGACTATATATTTGATATTATAAACAACATGAGGTATTTAGGA
Organism: Diplosoma virens; assembly: GCA_963680785.1. Classification (NCBI taxonomy): domain Eukaryota; kingdom Metazoa; phylum Chordata; class Ascidiacea; order Aplousobranchia; family Didemnidae; genus Diplosoma; species Diplosoma virens. Next base: position 44,637,142 of record OY796881.1, on the reverse strand, counting down.
ATATTAATAGAAACCAAACTGCTTAAAATGAGAAGCACCAGACTCGAGTTTCCTTTCTTCGCCCGCCAAGCTCTAGGAGTGTAAGCGCGATGCTTAACGCTTGTCGGGTAAGTCCCGGTCATGAGGTGCGGCCTTGGTCTTACCACACAGTGGATTCTGTGTATTCCTTCATTTCCAGCTGCTTGTGATCGAGTTGTTGTCGGGCTTGCGTGGTCTAGTGGTGTTGTCTCCTGCTTGGAAGACAACACGTAGCGAGTTCGATTCGCAGTGAGATATGCATCACTGACGAGCTCTAATCAGAGCGAAACTCGAGTCTGGTGCTTCTCATTTTAAGCAGTTTGGTTTCTATTAATATTACTATATATTTGCTTTAACACTATTAAAAAACTTGCTTCATATCTGGATCTATTGTAAATGATTGACTTGAACTTATGTTTGAGTTGATGCAGTCTATGTATATACACAAAATTAATAAAGAAACTTCTATAGGTATTAAGAAAAACTCAAGGCATTTCATCATCATGTGATTCATCAGACCACTTTATAGAATTCAGATTACTTTCACAATTGATAATGTAGTGACTACGATAATCCGATTCCTAAAGACTGTAATTATGCCTTTTAAGCTTTTTTTATATTTATTAGTCTAATAATAAATTTTTTTGTTTATATCGTACAAACTTAGCATCTGAAAAATAAAAACATGCTCTGCTGACTTAATGAATTTTTTTGCAAGTACTTGTTACAAAAAGTACTTATTAAACACTCTGCATACTGAAACTGAATATGGTACACTTATTTAAAAAAAAACAACATCAGCTCTGCTTTAGCATCTTCAAAATGACTGGCTCCTGCTTTGGCTCTGCTCCAGCATCTTTAAAATGACTGGCTTAAGCTCCTGCTCCACTCCAGCACATTTAAAATGCCTGGTCCAGTTCTGGTTCTGCTCCGGCCAGCATTTTAAAAATAACTGGCTCCAGCTCCAAATCCTTAATTTTCCTTGAGTTATGGCTCTTAGCTCCAGCTGTGCATCCCTGGCAGCCACACACACTTGGCTAACATGAAGTTGGTTTTAATGGCCAGGAAAAAGTTCTAAGACAAGTGAGAACTATAAGTGGCTGCAATGAGCTGCCAATTGTCTGGTCTATTTGAACTCGTTTTAAGTGCCTGTTCACTGTTCACAAATTTTGTTTTCTCTTTAGGATTTTTTCCTTAGCTTTGCTCTTGAGTCACTGCAAGATAGCAGTGCTATTTTTGCATAGCTGGGGAGCTGGTTCATGGCATCTGGTTGTATCTACAGTAAATGGGTCTTGAATACCAGATTTTTTGGGCCAGAATTTCTTTGAAATTCTTGTGGTTTTGCCTGAAACTGCAAGGTGCTCAGCTACCAAGTGATACCACCAGGAGCTTTTTAAGGCTTTTTAAGACTTGCTGGTGGGGAGACTATGTACTGGAAGGGTGAAACTTCTGCAATTAGTTTTAGTTTTGCAATGCAGCAGCAGCTATACCTGAAGATTAGCACTAAATGCATCACAACAACCATTGGTCACTCAAATTAGAAAAGGGCATTAGAAAAATAATCAACGGACAAACTTACAACTTATGCTTTTTAAAAAATATTTGCAACTGAAGGCATTTTTATTTTGACCTGAAAAAATGTTTTGTTTTGGTTAAAAACCTAATGATTCATTACAAAATTATTTCAGTTAAAATGTTGTGGAATCAAGAAATAACAACTTGCTTTAGTTTAGAAAAACTATAATTGCGTTTTGTGATCAGCAGTTACATATACATTGCAATTTGTCTTGTAAATTAGTACTTAACTGTCACAAACACCATAAAAAATTTTAAATTCAATTCTTATGCCTACTTTTGGCATTTTGTCGTGCCATTGTGAAAGACATTCTATGATACTTTTCTCTGCTCAGCAGTCCTAACAAGCAGTTTTAAATTTCACTCATACATATTGTTATAGCCATAAAACAGTTAGAAACTAAATATTTGTGTGTCTTGATAGCAGATTGTGGTGCTTGAAGTAAAACACTTTTGATATTGTCCTCCAAGTCAAAAGAATAAATAATTTTTATATTAATAAATTAAACCATAAAGAACATTTGCTTATAAATCTTTTTATATGTAAACATATGTTACTTTATGGTTTAATTTATTATTACAAATTTTATGTATCCTTTTGTTGTTGGATTATTAAAATTGGAATAAATTTGGTATTTGATTGTTGCTTTTTGAAAGGTTTGATTTAGGACGCATTTTTAGTAAATACTGTGTATTAAATTTGATATGACTATTGCACTGTTGTTTTGTTAAAAAGCTGAAAATTTGTTTGAGTTATTAGTTTTATTAAAGTAGCTTTTGGTTTATTTAAATTTATCTATGTTAACAACACAACAAGTTGTTTTCATGATTCTCTTTTACTGTGCTCATTTTGCAATACATAAATTAATACATGAACTTTAATTCTAAACATCAAATTTTTTTTTTGATAACTACTAATTACCAAAATATTCTTTCCAGCATTTGAAACTAGATTCCCTGTAATGTGAAAGTTCTTTGAAGTTCACTTAATTAAATTTCTTTTATCTTTATTTTACAGAAGTGAATGGCGTTCATTGATGTGCCAAAATGATGTCATTTCCACAGGAGAGTATGTCTGATTTTATTTCTTTCAATATTAGCCATACTGATAAGTCTGGGGCAAAAAGAGCAATTGTGTTTTTTATACTTTTAATAATTATCACTTTAAATACTGTAAAACAGAATAAAAATTTATTTAAACTCTTTTATATCTTCTTTAAAAAGATCATTTTGAAATTTTAATTTTTCTCATTTTAGAAATCGTATTATTGCTTGAAACATTTTTGGTAAATTTTAATATGTCATAAAGTGGTCAAATATTTATTTTTCTTTACAATTACATATCATACGTTATTCAAGTTTTTATGTTCGCTACATATTTTAAATTGTTTTGTCATCATCCAAAAATAGAGAATTCTCAAGAATATAAGACATTTTTATTAATTAATTTATAAACTGACTTTAAATTAATTTACCATGATTTTATTGTGTTTTAATGTTTACCATTGATAATTCTACCATGCTTCATTGTTAATTTTAAACTACTTGCTAAATTTAATTGTTTTGTACTGTAGTTTCATTAGTTGTTTCAGAAAATTTCCACTTAACTTTCTGTTAAAAGATTTGTTGAAAAACTTTACTCAAACTATCTTGTAAAATTGTAAAACTGTCTTTAAAATTATAAGTGTATGTAATGTTTAAATCTTCTGTAATGGATTTAAACATCAGTTTGGATTAAAAATGTGAAAAAAATTTTTTCAAATTTTTTTGTTTTCAAGAAAAACATATAATAAAGTTGTTTTTTTTGTGAAGCCCATTAAAAGGTTTTCATTACAGGTATAATTATGTTCTTAAATAACAATTGATTTAAGATTTAACTGGATTGCATCTATGTTACAAAATTCTTTAAAAATTTTACTTTAGGACCCTAGGGTCCACATAAACTCTTCACTGGAAAAATTTATGACAAAAGATTTTTATTTTACCTAACTGACAACTAGGAGTCCAACCTTAAAATTCAGTTAAAAAAAGTTCATCACTTTGATTTGTAAAACAGTTTTGGCTGAAAACTTTCATTGGATTGATGTGATGATTTTTTTGTTATCTTGAACTTAATTTCTTATCTCAATTGTGGTTGCCTGCATAATAAATTTCAAAATATTACATGAAAATCGAAATATAGATAAAAAAAAGTCCCCACATGTTTTTGTATTGGTTCCACCAAACAGCCTTTAGAACAAAGAGTTGATGGGTTAAAATAGGTTAAGAATCCCTGTGCTAACTAAATGTAAAAAGAGTCAGAATTAAAAAAAATTGATTGCAAACTTTGCATTGAATAAATTCCAACTAGTCACTCTCTTTTACGACTATGATATAATGACAAAAATTTTATGGTTATATGAAATTATCATTTATAAGAAAATTATATTGACTCTACTTTTTGTTTTTGTATATCACATACTAAAGTAAAGTAAAACCGTAAACAATATTTAGAAAGAAAACGAGATTAATGTTTTTATTGTTACATAACAACATTATATTAAAAATATAATCTTTAATCGCAATTGCTTCAAATTGAAAGAAAATTTGGGTCTCGTCAAGAAGTCATAGTCAGTGATTTTTGTTTGTGAAACTATCCCGGGTTCCCCTGCAGTTCCTATTGCGTTTTGAGAGATCCTTTTTTTCTCTAGGTTTCTTCTTTATTCCGTTCTGGTGCCAAAAGGAAATTCTAGGTTAGTTTCACCAAAAAAATCGCTTTCGATGACTTTTTGAAGAGGCCCGAAAATTTTTGTTTGGTACACATCGTAATAAAAAAATTCAATCTGTTAAAATTTCCTTCACTTCATTCGAAAAACACTCTCATTTTTCTATTTTTAGTTGTAAAAGACAATCCAAAAGAATTCCTAAAATGATTTTAAGAAATTTTTGTTTTATTACGTAACAGAAAGGTTTACTACTGGTTATGAAATACGTCATAATAGCAGCAACTTGTACTTTAAACAAGAATCTGCGCCAAAACGATGTATGTCCGGAGATGAAAGATTAATTGATTAGTTGTTAATAACACAACTGTTGCTGTTTTAAGTGTTTGTCAGTTGAAGTTGACGATGATTGATGAAAATGCTTTATAAAGATGTCACTATTCCGTCCATGCACGTATATTTTATCAGCGCTTGTTAATATCGTTGTATTAGTTCGAAATTTAAATTACCAAATAAAATGTAGCGAATTCCGTTTTGATAGTTTACGTTTATTAATGTGTATTGTGCTAAGTTGTAAATTTGGAATTTAAGCTTAACTTCACTTCTTAAGATTTGTTTATTTCAGGCTTTGACGCACATAGTAAGATATGTCATATAGTGATGAATTTTCATATTTTTCTTGAAACCCATTAATGTTCTATCATTTTAAATCAAATACAAAAAAATTATTTTATTTGCTTCCAGTAGTTTGCTCAAGTTACTAGACTGTTACATTTCGTTTGTTCCGAACCATTATTTTTTAAAGATAAAATCATTGAAAAAAAGAACTGAGCTTGTTTTTTGACATAAAACTTTTTTATTTTCACCTTCAAAATTTTTTTACGTTCCTTAATTGATGTTTTCTTTTACACTGAAAAGTATTACGTTTGCAATCACATAATTATGCAGCAACACAACCCAATAAATCGCATACTTAGATAATGGAGTCGCCGTGTTTTATTCGTTTCTAAAATAAATGTTAGTTTTAAGTGCACAGTAATATTAAATCAAGATTTGCTATTGATCATAAAATTAAATTGATTAAAGTCACTCTTCAATTTTATTTCCAGTTCTTTCAATACTAAAGTCTCAGCTGTTTTGCCGCATGAGTGGGCATGCAGATTGTGGAGATGGCCTTACCTTAAGACTGCCATGGAACTCTCATGCATTTCTTCGTGTGACCATGGATATGAGCGTAATACATCAGAAATATGCATACAGCCATATCATTACAACAGAATAGAAGCTCCAGGTATGAATGACACGTGAATGGTATCAATATTTTCGGACTTACTTAAGGTAATTACACTATTTTAAATTCGTAAAGAGCTTCTTTGTGGTACAGAATTTTAATATCGCTTTAAACAAAGTCGATTTTATCGGAGCCATAAGCTTTTCGTGACGCTCTCATCAGTGGCAATCGCGTCAAAATGGGACGAAGCAGAGAAAATCAAGGTATTTATAGTCTCAACAGTTGGGAGAAAGGTGCTGTAGTCTCGGAAAGAAGAAAGGCACAAATTGCACAAAATCAAAGAAGTGTGATGCAATAGAGTGTAATCTCGGAAAAGAGAAACGCATTATGTGCAATTACCCAGGAGAAACACTGTTACTCGCAACTTCGGTTATTTGAAAAGTTTTGATGTGTAAACAAATTTCTTTTGTTTACATAAATTGGTTATCAAAACCAGACATCCGGTTTTATGTAAACAAAAGGAATTTGTTTACAAATTAAAACTTTTCAAATAACCTAAGTTGCGAGTAACAGTGTTTCTCCTGGGTAATTGCACATAGTGCGTTTCTCCTTTCCGAGATTACACTCTATTGCACCACACTTCTTTGATTTTGTGCAATTTGTGCCTTTCTTCTTTCCGAGACTACAGCACCTTTCTCCCAACTGTTGAGACTATAAATACCTTGATTTTCTCTGCTTCGTCCCATTTTGACGCGATTGCCACTGATGAGAGCGTCACGAAAAGCTTATGGCTCCGATAAAATCGACTTTGTTTAAAGCTATTTTAAATTCGCTACTTGATCCAAGCTTTTAAGGTTGAAGATTATACTTACCATTTCTTTATATTTATTCTCCTGACTTGCAGGAAACCGTCGGAAGCGCTATACATAGGGCGACTGTCGAGCGATTACCCCAACCTGCTTCTGGAGATGCCCAGATATTGCTCTCCGATTTGATGAAGATATGTCTGAAATTTAAAGTTGCTTGCCAAGGCCACCTAGTGGAGGAAAGTGCCGTAAAGTGTTTTTTCTAAGACACAACAGAATAACCCGAGTAGGTCTTGGACCCCGACCATGCCATTAATCAAGGCGCTCTTAACCGCGCTACCACTCTTCCGACCATTGCCCTAGCTAGCGTTAGCGAAAGTGAAAGAGCTGTTCTTGCAGCCGTCTTTTCTACGACACTAACGTCTACTCAAAAGTAATGCATCTGCTGTGCCAATTGAGAAAGTTTTATTTGAAATGCCAACCGAGTCGTAGCTTCAATTCTAAATTTGTGCTTTTGTGGCGACCGTTCTTTACTCATTTAATTTGGGCGCTTTATGCAGCATTAGCTCCTGTACTTGTTCCTAAATCGACTGAACCGCTACCTGCTCGCAAAGACTTTCCTCCCATAAATCTTGACGGCAGTTCAATCCCAAAAAATGCTACGTACATGGATGGAATGGAACCGAGCAATTACGGAGTGCCCGGTGAGTTTTTTGTCCTCTTGAGTGTATCGATTGTGTGTTGATGAGGTCTCGTGCATGTTCCAATTTTCGCTTACGAGCCGAATATTAAGACCTAATGAATCGCTTCGTTTTGACTTAAACAGGAACCCCTCCACCCGGATACATGAGCGAGGACAGTGAAGCAAACGAATCAGATCGGTACATGACTCCAAGTCCTGGCCCACCGTCATACAACCCCGGTATGTGACGGCAAGTTTGATCATTTTTGTCCTGTACAACGATTAGTCAGCATTTATACAATTAGCTAACATTCGTGCACCTTTCGCCTAGTTGATTTCAAATTTTTTCTGACGTTAGATTAAATAAACTAATTCAAATTTAAAACTTTTTGATATTGTTGTTGTTGAACGTAACTTAATAAAGCATTTCTTTTAATTATGAGTGTTGTCCTTACAATGACCTGTCCAAATCGATGTCGACACGTTAAAAACGCTGCTGCCAAAAAGCATGGAACTAGTAAATTATGATCAGCACGTTTGGTGGTGGTTTATTGACTCGTTTGCGTAATTGAATTTTTTTTTTTACTGAAACGAAGATGACGTATCATCAATCAGTTTGATCGGATATGAGCGGTATTTATGAGCTCAGTTTGTAATATTTGAAGCGATATAGATTAATTGAGTTGCCTTAAAAGCCGTAGTGACATGCCCTAACACGCATTCACTCTATCATGCTTTTTGTGATTGCTTGTTGTTGTATTCGATTATTGGTGTTGTTGACTCGATTGCATTCGATTCTTTTGTCTTGCAACGTCATTTAGCTCCGCTCTGTGCCGTCTTTTATGGCTTGTGCAAAGTCTACTACATTGCCACCGAGCACTTCAGTTAAGTGCAAGAGTGCTTATTAGTCGTGCTATGACCCCTAGCCATTGCTTTTCATTTTCTATAACTGGTCGTTGGTGTCTTTTAAACCGTGGAAATAACCGCCAAGTGTTCTTTTTGAAAAGACAATGACAAAGTATAAATTGACAGTCTAGCGTTGACCACGTCTCCGCCAGAGTTAGCAGCAAATTCTAAAATGAAATCTCGTTCAACCAAAAATAACACTTCAAGTCGAATTGATCAAGTGCTGTGAACTAATTTGTTTTTTTATATTTTCAATCGCTTTTGGCAGATGCTCAACCAATAGCTTATTGCGAACCGCCTTTTTGGTGTTCCATATCCTACTACGAGATGAATCAACGTGTCGGAGAACCTTTTCACGCCTCCCAGCCGTCATTAACCGTTGATGGGTTCACCGACCCTTCAAACTCGGAGCGTTTCTGTCTTGGTTTGCTCTCAAATATCAACAGAAACCAGCACATTGAGCTAACTCGACGCCATATTGGTGCGTGCACGCGGTGCCTGTCTTTTGTACGAACCCAGGCTTTCGGTGTGACCTTAGCGGTTTTCTTTTACAGGAAAAGGAGTTCGCTTGTATTATATCGGCGGCGAAGTATTTGCCGAATGCCTCGGAGAGAGCTCTATTTTCGTACAAAGTCCGAACTGCAACAAACGTTACGGCTGGCACCCAGCTACGGTCGTCAAAATCCCACCAGGTAAATCGTGCCTGTCGCTGCGATTGTTAATCACTCTGCTGCACTGATCGTGATTCGCTTTGTTGGCTTTTGTTTCGAGCTTTGGCTTTTGCGGTTTTGTGTCTAAAAAAGGATATTTTTAAGCGCGCTAAAGCTTGCGTTATTTATCCACGCTCTCATTAAAACTTGTACGATGACGTCACGGCTCGCATGTGCATTGCGCAGGATGCAACCTCAAGATATTCAACAACCAGGAGTTCGCGACTCTTCTCGCTCAGCTGGTTAATCAGGGTTTTGAAGCCGTCTATCAGTTGACGCGAATGTGCACGATAAGGATGAGCTTTGTCAAAGGCTGGGGTGCGGAGTACAGGTACTCGGTTTGAAATTTTCTTTCCACTGTGCACGACTGCCGCGCCGTTGAAAGAGACGTCTGTAAATGGCTTCTCGTTCAATTGAGAAATTGTTTGACGTGGTTCGATTAAGTGCAGTGATTTGCGTAAATTTGCGACAAATTTTTGAAGCTCTTCTCGTTACAAAGAACTTTGGCGGCTAGAGCTTCCGTTTCTAAATGACTGCTTTTGTAACAAGTAAATAAAAAGATCTTTCGAGTTTTGGTTCGAGGTTAACATTATCCTTTGCAGACTTTTAACGTCTTAATATGGGTTTCAAAAGCGCAAAATGCTCATAAATATTTAGCAAGAATGAGTTTCAGTAAGTCAATTTTTTTAGTGGTAAAGTAAAAAGTATTACTATTCCAAGCACAGGCTGTAAAATAACAGGTTTTGCTCTGTCTGTACCGAAAATTTTAACCAGCTTATAGTGGATTCTTACAAGCTCGCCTGGCTTTTCCAAGATCCTTAAAGTGTGTTGGCATTTGTTTATTTTCAGCTTTATATTTGTTTCTTAAACTCTACAGACGTCAAACTGTGACAGCGACCCCATGCTGGATTGAACTTCATCTTAATGGCCCCCTTCAGTGGCTGGATAAAGTTTTAACCCAAATGGGATCTCCCGGTATTCCGTGCTCTTCTGTTTCTTAATTTTGTCTCTCCCAGCTGTAAATATCTCGCGTTTTTTGCCTTTGTCATTTGTGTGGTTTCCTGCAAAACTTTGCTGCCATTTACTTTTTGATGTTTTTTTTAAAAGTTATTCGGGATCACGTAAACTTGTCGCGTGTGTTGTGAACGTTATTTTTCAAATGTTGGCACTTAGTGACGTCAGCTTTTTACCCATGTTCTTTTTTAAAAAATATCTTTCTGTTATTGCCTTGGGCTGCTATGGTATATATCAGCATTTTTTGCTTCATAAACCATTTCTACACGTCCTACTTTTGCTACAACAATGTTTTTGTAAAAAATTCGATTTTTTAGCCACCATCGATAATAATTAAACATTTCTATATTGACAAAACTAACAGCTCGTTTCCGCTACGAGCGTTGGCGGGAGTATTTTTTGTTTAATTGATTTTTTTGCTTCTTTTGTATTTAGAGTGAAAAGAAGTAAAAAATCAATAAAACAAAGAGTATTTCCGCCAATTCTTGTAGTGGAAACGAGCTCCTAGAGCTTTCTCTCAAGTGTTTCCCGATAATGAAAGTTGTTAAATATGTAAAGAGTGCGAATACTTCAAAGAAAGTTGGCAAATATTTTATTCAATTTTTTAAATTTTATATTAATCTGCAAAACGTATTTGTTTAAAATATTTTTGAAATAAATAGTACACCAAATTGTAGCTCAACTTAAATTTTTCAAGTTAGCAAACGAGTTCTTATTAATTGTTGTCATTTATTCTGGTGTATGTGCGTGCCCTTGTTTCGTGCGTTGCTCGCGACCACACACTCGCGCAAACTTTATTTTGTATAAATAGAACGTGTTTGTGTCTTCTTGAATAAGCGCTGTATATTTATCTTGCTCCGCTAGCAAAAGTTGCGATTTTTTTATCTTCTTTCGCATTAAAAAAGCGCAATAGGCCTGTACAGCATGAAGACATTAGCTTTACGCTTTTGTTCAAACAATACGTTAGTTTGAGTTGCATAATTTTTTTAGTTGATTTTAAATGTGTATTTCATCAAAAAATAACTCGTCGATTGATGATGAGATTCGGTTTTGCGCAATTGTTCGTTTTTTGACAATTATAAATTATTCGTGTGGTATTCATGTTTTTGACCTCAAAATTTTTTTCTCTCAAGGCGCGTTTACAACCGTTTACAGTACTTTTTTTTCAGCGTGATCTTTGTTTTATTGACGCTTAAATCCACTCATTAAAAAATTAATTTCGTAAAAAATTTTTTCATGAAAAAATGAGTGGATTTGAGCGTCAATAAAACAAAGATCACGCTGAAAAAAAAGTACTGTAAACGGCTGTAAACGCGCCTTTAATCTTTATAGATCTTTTTGCCAGAGAATAAATCAATTTGCGGTTGTTACTAAAAAGACAATAATATATCTAATTAAATAACTAGCTTGCTTCCGTTCTTTAAAGCGGCTTAAAATCCTTATTAGAAAGTATGTGGTCTTGCTTTCTCTCTGTGTTGTTTGTTGTATTCATATCACGCTTGTTTTTGCTGACGTCAATCTCTTAGTTTATTTTTATTTTTAATCAGCGTACTTTTTCGATGTAAATTCGGAAAAGTAATGTTAGTACTTGCTAAGGGAATCATTTGCCCGATTTTAAATTAAATTGCATAAAACTATGGACTTTTTTGTTGTAATGAAATTTACTGTAATAAAAGCTTTAAAAAAAAGTCTTATCTTCGAATGAGAAAGGATACGTACGTCATATAAATTTCCCAGTAATAACTTGAGTTTGATAACTTGAGCGCCAGCCCAAAATCCGTTTACTGATTTCTAAACACAAAATATATTTCATTCATAAATTTTCATTAACTAGAAAAATTTTCTAGTTTCGGAAGCTAGCGTCCGGACAGCAGAGGTTATTCAGTTCATGCACTGTCGGCCTGTTAACCGTTTATTCGCTTAGCAAAGCGTCCAAGAAACTTGTTCATCGCTTAGTTTTGGCAAAAATATTGTTAATGTTTGTAAGCTCTCGATGATTGATGTTAGTTACACGTGTCATCACACCGGAAGCCTTTTCATTAAACTACTGTAAACTTTAATGGTGCATAGGAATAAAAACAAATGGCAACTTTGTGCAAATGTTAAAAATGGCCATAAAATTTAACTTCGAGCCTAAACAATTGCCATGGTAATATGGCAGACTACAATATAAAAATTACAGTCACTTTATGTCTAATAAAGACCGACAAAGATAATTTCAAGAAATCTTTTATTATCTTTAGCTTCAACTTTCAGCTCTTCTATGTATTAAAGTAAGTGATAAATAAACTTCAATTGTCTATTTTTATCAATTAATTATACACAAAATCGGGCGAAGAATTAAAGCAGTTGTTCAGAGTCAGACTAACGAGAATGTTTTTCCAGCTTATGTTTGTCTGCGTACAGTCAACGTTTTTTCTATGAAGCTTAGACAGTGCATCGTTGGCTGTATTGTTAACTGCACCGTTTGGGCTGTATTGTCAAGTAAATAATTGTGGTCGTTGGCTTGTGGAAGCCTGTTATAATTTCATATATCGAAATTTCAACTTTAATACAAATTTCAAAAAACCATAAGACGTGTGTGAAAGCTAGCAGTGTGATTGGGGAAGGGTCGGATAGCTTCCCTATAGTTGAAGAATTTGAAGCCAAGAAGAGAGGGATTTGCTGTGAGCTTTTGAAATTAACAGCAAAGAACAAACAATCTCAAGTTTCACATTAACAGTTGCGTTATGAGTGGGTTATTATTAAAATGTTATTCTTCTTTTTAATTCATATTGTGAAGTTATTTTATATTTTTTACAAATTTCTTGGTTTTGTAAGAAAATTGATTATAACCAATTTAAGCAGAACTTTAAGAAGTGAGCTACGGAATATTCAAAACAAAAGTGGGCCACGACTATAAAAAGGTTAAGAATCTCTGATCAAAACGCTAACAAATATAAACCGAAGTAAAACAAGTATGCTTTTAAATTATAAGACCGTCGCTTTCCTGCGAGTCAGGAGGATAAATATGGAGATTAAAATAAAATAAAAATAAAAAAACAAAAAGAATTTTTACATAATTAACTTTATAACGCATTAAAATTTGCCACATCTATTGCATATTTCATTTATACTCTACATCAGTGTTTCCCAAACTTTATCCACCAACTGTCCCCTTAGGGTCGCCAAAAATTTAATAACGCCCCTCTACTTGTGCAGTAAAGCATTTGAGATACAGGGTGTTTCAAAAAAATTTGACATGTAAATATTACAAAAACTACATAGTCGAATCAAATAAAACTAAACAGGGTTAATGTTGAGCTGAACAAGATTTATTCCTGTAAATTTGAATTAGAAATTCAAAGGCACCTGAATTTTATGAAAGGTTTTACAAATGTTCAATATGCGCACCGCCTGTGACACGACACACATAATGTCGGTACTCCGGCTCCTCCTAAACATGCTGCAGCATGTCTTGGGTAACAGTCTCCAATGCGGTGGTGTTTTTTTGTTAACTACCTGTCTAGCACGAGAGTTAAACTGACTTCTTAGATTATTATTCACTCACCTCGTTTTAAGTGCTCACATCGCTGCTAGCATTTCAGCTCAAATGACTGGTAATTTTATATTGAAAACAACGATGCCAGTTTCATAAGTGGCTAGATTGAAAAAAATAGCTAGATTTTTCATTTTCTGAAAGGATTTATTTTCAAAGATTTCTGTTTTTTAAAATCAACTTAAAATTTAAAGAAAAAGGTATTTAAATTTCCAATGTTTAGCACCCTGGAAGATTACCTATAAAAAGTCATTAATCGTCCTTTATCTATATTTCTTCTCATTGTTTCCTATCGCCCCTTGTCTTCTTACGGCCCCACTAAATCTCGCCAAGGCCCACTGGGGGGCGGTAGGGCCCACTTTGGAAACCACTACTCTACTGTACATGGTTAAAATCTATTATTTCTTCTTAGGACTTGTTGGCACTTCTGCTTGGTTTTCCTATTTTCCTCTTCACTGATTGCAAAAAATGGTCTATTCGAGCGAGAGAGTTGTCAAAAAAAATGAGCCGAAAAAATGTTATATTATCCAAGGATTCAAATCTTGTTGATTACTCAAGTTTATACAATTCAATAATTTTTAAAAACACGAGCTTTTATTACATTGAAATACTGTATTATAAATAATTATAAACTTTTTAAGTTGAAATAAAAAACAATAAAAAAAACTCAAACGCGAAAACTAAATTGGCTTATGATTTAGCTGTTAGCACCAGTGGCGTACGCAGAAATTGTTTAAGAAGGAGGTTGCAAGTAGAAAGCACAATTACCTGGTCATGGGCCGAAAACTTTTCCAACCTTATATTCCAAATTAGAGTAAGCCTATCAAGCTTTTTCGGGCGCCTTGCAGTTCCATGAGTTTTTTTGCCTAACCATTAACGCAACTATTAAATATCAATAAAATTTTTTACGAGTTTAACTCACTGATATAAGTGAATTAATTCAGCTTAAATTGAACTCATTTTCATAATGGTTACAATTAAAAAGCATTGCTACAAAAGTATGAGTTTTGTTTGCCTTGTATAGCTACATATTGAATTCTACTGTATTTGAATAAGATGATCGATGAACGTACTTGGGTAAAACAGACTATTGGGTTTTTTAATAAATTATATTTTATTTGCATTATAGTTTGATTCAGAAATATTCAGCTCTAACTGCCTTATCGAACAGCTGTATTGCAACCATAGATATCCTTGGTTTTGAAATATTAACTGATAACATAAATTGGCATGTCCTTTATAGTTGCACTATGACAGTTCATAAAAGTTGTTTCGCTAAAGTGAAGACGGAAAAAAGATTGTTGTTGCCGTAGTATAGAAGGCCATCGGCTCTGGATCAAACACAAACAGGACTGGTGCCAAAGGTTTATCATTGTAGGTCCCAGGTTGCTGCACTTCCTGGATCAGATGCTGGCAGCGATGGTGTTGAGCCAGCATCGGGTTTCATCACCAAGAACCATCAAACCACGTATTTCTCGTTATGCCCAATGCAGAAGGTGGTCTGCGGTTTATTTAATGGCGCCAAGTACACAATCTGGTAAAAAAGCGAGAACCCATTGTGCATGGACAAATGGAATTACTTAGCGCCAGTCTGCAAGTAATTGACCTTATCACAAGCTGCTTGGGGCAAATCCATTCTAACAGGCTTGGTATTGAGTTTGGGCATGAAAGCAGGAAGCCTGAACGTATTCTCACAGTACTCCATGTTCTATCTAGGATTCGTCCACTGTGCGACACCAGACTGTCGCGTAGTATTCAACTGTCGAGCAGGCCAGAGATAAGGCAGCTGTACACAATGTTTTAGCCCAGCATCCCGTCTTTGCAAATCGCCTTAGCAGTTTGACACGAGAAGATAGTTTTTTATGCAACGCCACAAAATGGTGACGGAATATAAACGATCTGTCAAGTTTTACCCCAAAATAAGTTGGGACCGGACAAAATAGTAAAAGTTTATTGCTGTTATAAATTTTTAGCTCACGTTGGGCCTCTCGTTAATTTAAATGAAAGGCTGCTCTTACCGCCTTTGAAAGACTGAGTTTTGTACAAATGCTATGGCTTAGTTC
Source organism: Diplosoma virens (assembly GCA_963680785.1). NCBI lineage: Eukaryota > Metazoa > Chordata > Ascidiacea > Aplousobranchia > Didemnidae > Diplosoma > Diplosoma virens. Next base: position 44,621,897 of record OY796881.1, on the reverse strand, counting down.
GTATTATTGTGTCACAATATCGTTTGTCTGTATAGTTGCTTTCTGTCTCAGTGTTAGTTCAGTAAGCTTAAGCTCTAGTTTAGTAGCGTGTTTAGTTTTTTTGTCGTTTTGTTATCTATTCTTTTATTTTGCAGACAAGCGATTCGTCATTGTGTATTAAATAATACCATTCCAAAAATGAGTCATATTTCATGATGAAATCGTTTAGGCTGATTAAGTTTTTGCTATAAAATGGTTGTTATAGATTGTGCGTACCCGGGTTGCGCTTTTCAATCCGAAGACGCACCAGAAGCCGTAGCTTGCGTAATTTTACAGAGCCACGCATTTAGTCATGCTGCTCCTGGGCCTAATTTCAATCGCGCTCCCTCAGAAGGATCAAAGTTAACAAGACCCAGCATCGACGTAGGCGTGTCTTTAGAAGCGTGGAATGTATTTACTCGCTGCTGGCAAACGTTTAGGCAGGGATCGGGCATAAACGAAGCTTCAACCACCGCACAACTCTTTCAGTGTGCCAGTCAGAGCTTAGAAGATAGTTTGTTAAAATCAGATGCGGAGATTGTCTCTAAGGCTTTGCAGGAGTTACTATCTGCCATGCGTCGACTCGCTGTTGCCCCAAAGTTAGCATCTTGCGATCAGATCTCATGCGAATGCGCCAACTGAGAGACGAACCCTTTCGCGCATTTGCAGCGAGAGTGCGCGGCAAAGCAGACACATGTGTATTTACAGTTGATTGTACTTATGGCTTAAAAGTCAATTACACTGACCACATGATTGGCGATAAGGGTATCTAAATGGCATTGCTGACAATGAGATTCGCCGAGAAATTCTTAGGAGCGCAGATGTGCTCACACGCGCCGTCAACGAGATCGTTGCTCTAGTATAGTGTTTCTCAAAGTGAGCCACTTGGCTCCCCAAGAAGGAATTTGTAACCTGAAGGGAGGAAAAATTGTTAAGGAAGGAATTGGGGAGGAATGTGAATGAAATATTAAATTTATTCTTGTGAATAAAATATATTAAATTTATACCTGAGTCCGGAATGGGAGGGATGCGGCAAAAACTTTGAGAACCACTGCTCTAGTAGAAAGCAAGAAGATGGCTCGCAACGCTGTCCCCCCGACCGAGGTCGCATATGTGTCAGCCGTTCAGCGCCTACATGACGCAGACCACAGAGCACTTCGTAATGCAACCCCACGCAGGGAATTTGCACAATTTACCTGCTCGGTCACAATAGTCGCGTTGTCCGCTCTGCCAGCGACTTTTTCTGTTGTAGCTTGGGGACTCGAGCAGACTAAATACTTTACGCAGGGCTACGATAATTTAGTAGTTGTTACCGACCACAAGCCGCTAACGAAAACTTTCGGTGATCAAACTCTAGATGAAATCAGCAACACCCGGCTCTTCCGATTAAAGCAGCGCACTCTAATGTGGTGTTTTGACATTGCACACTTGCCGGGGTCGACTAATACCGCTGCGGACGCTACATCGCGATACCCAGCTACATCAGAATTTTTTGCTACCATTTCGGGTGCCAAGCGTGATTCTATAGACTCTCTCAAAAAGGCCCTTCTTGCCTCTGTGCGGCAAAATACGCGTGATGAGTTAACTTTAAACTGGGATGAAATTGCCCGGCATACTGCCAGTGACGCTGCACTCAATAACTTACTGTCTGTCATACAATCAAACTTTGATGTAAACTTTCCGCCGAAAGGAGGTATTCGTTAATACCTCCCATATCGCGATGGGTTTTATATATCTGACGGTGTTATTTTATACAATGATCGTGTTGTGATTCCGCTGCAACTCCGCTATCAAGTATTATGCACATTACATGCCGCCCATATCGGGTGTCGGCCATGGAACAACGTGCGCGCGCAACCGTTTTCTGGCCGGGGATGACCCAAGATATTCACAATACTCGCGATTCTTGTGCTTATTGCAACCGAAATGCGCCATCGCAAGCCGCAACCCCCCCGTTGCCCTCCCACCCGCCTACCACGCCCTTCGAAAAAATTTTTGCGGATTATTTTGATTACGCGGGACGGCACTTCTTGATCGTTGGAGACAGATTGTTCGGTTGGTCAGATGTGTTTGGTACACCTGCTGGGACCACCGTCACTGGCGCAAATGCACTTATTCTCCTCCTTCGATCATACTTTGCCACATTTGGAGTGCCTGAAGAAATTTCTCGGATGGTGGCCCAGAGTTTACTACCTTCATCACACAGGATTTTATGCGCAAGTGGGACATCAAACACCGCGTTTCTTCCGCCTACTTCCCCCAATCCAACGGCCGCGCGGAGGTTGCAGTCAAAGCCGCTAAAAGGCTTCTCATGTCCAATATTAGCCCTTATGGAGATTTGAACAATGATTTGTTTCTGCGCGCCCTGTTACAAATGCGTAATACCCCGAATCCTGACTGCGATTTATTCCCAGCTGAAATTGTCTTTGGCCACCCTTTGCGAGACGCTTTTTTGTTTGTTAATCGGCTTGCCACTTTTTTTAATCGCTTTATTCGTCGTACTTGGCGCGAAGCATGGCGAGCTAAAGAAGCTGCCCTCCGAGTTCGAGCCAAGCAGACCAATGACGCATTGAGTGCGCGTACACGCCCGTTACGTGCGCTGCGGTGTGGTAATTGCGTGTTCATCCAAAATCAAGGAGGCAGACACCCACGTAAATGCGAAAAAGTCGGCACCGTGGTCGAAGCATTGGACTTCGGCCAATATAATGTTAAAGTGGGAGGATCCGGTCGTATAACCAGGCGCAATTGACGATTCCTTCGTTTAATGCCTGATGTTGCCGAATTCCAACAAACCTCTTTACCACCAACAGTACCCCCCCCCCGACATGAAACGCACTTTCAACACCCAACCTCCACGTCCACCCACGTCGTTGATGAAACCTCATCTGAGGCCATAGATCATGGGCAACCACAAGACGTCCATGATGATGTACCTACGATCACGCACCACATAAAAATTTAGCTTTTCCAAAAGGAGTGTTAGTCAGTTATTGATGTATGCTCACAGTATGATATGAGCTCAGATCATTTTATTGTCTTAAAACTTTTGGAAGTAACTCATTTATAACAATGTAGAGTTCTTTGCTGATCTTTATTTTCCTGATGAAGCGGTCTTCAGAATGCATAAAACTTTGTCGCGAAAAAAATAAGAACTTGTTTATCAGAATAAATGAGGTAACAAAAAATAAATGAGGTAACAAAGGTCGCTGATGAGGTAACAAAAAGCCGAACAGTCAATACTTAGGGCTCGTTTCCACTACGAGCGTGGAATGGAGCATTCTTTGTTTGTTTTATTTTTTATTTTTATTTTTTTAACACTCTTAAAACGGCCTAAAGCGCTAAGCGAAGCAAAAATATCAATAAAGAAACAAAGAATACTTTATTCCACGCTCGTACTTTACTAAAACAAAACTAAAAAAAACGAAGAAGGGTTGGAATTGAATCAAAATAAAAAAAGCTTTTCTGATTGTTTGGCCGTTATAAAAGGAGCCCAATGTCGTTCAAAGTTCACAAACAAGATTTGTAAAGGTAATGTAAAATATTTTGTTGTTACCTTGAAACTTGTTTAACTTTTTACCATTATTTTTTAAAGATCAATATGAACTCTCAAAAAAAATATTTTACATTGAATACTGATGAAATCAGGACAAATTATACGGAAATGATTGAATCAGATGATAATAGATCTGGTAGCGACTTCGGTTGTTAATATAGAAAACAATTTAATATAATACTCATAAAATTAACTACGTGTAACATTTAGAATTTAGTTCTGAATCAGAGGAGGACTATCCCACTATTGCTTTGCGAAAATTAGCTGCGATACCAACAGCTTCAAACTATGGTAAGTTTTCAATAATTAAAATGTTATGTTAGTGCCTTTGTTTAAATTCAAAGTCGGCAGTGTGGCCAATTAGATAGGAGCGCGTATTGACGCCGAGCCCCATTGTCACAGTCAAAAATTTCCACTCGACAGCATAACTTGTCATCTCCGAAAGTAAGTCGGCAGCGGGTTCGAGTGGTTAAGAGCGCTGTGATTGATGACAAACGTGATCGACACGGTTACCGTTTGAAACCTACTCGTTCCGTGTTGTTGTGTTCATGGGAAAGACATTTTACGAAACTATTCTCTGTTTGGTGGTCTTACCAAGTAGCTGTAAATTTCGGCCATACCCCTAAGTAAAAACCTTAAAAAATAAAATAGAAGTTTAACCGGGCAGCAATAAGTTTATTTTGGAATCCCTAAAAGTAAGTCGAGGTGATCGGTTGACGGTTGCACCAGGTTTAACGCCTTCAATGTTGTCGGAAATATAAATATAGATGATTGAAGATAAATATAAATAAATGAATAAATCTTATGATAAAAAGAAATGTTGACCTTTCATTTAATTGTTTAGACGTAATTGTTTTCACTTTTATTGAGCTTTTTCTTTTCTGAACTTGTAGAAGCCGAAGAAGAAGACCGTGAAAAATTGTCAATACTAACACCTTCAAACTGGGGTAAGTTTCTTATGATATTTAAAATGCAATGTTACTGCTTTTGCTTGACTGTAAAGTCGGAAGCGTGGTTGATAGGACCGCGTATTGATGGCGAATGTGTTCATTAGAAGTACTGTATATGAAAGTTTTTTGTTAATTAAGCATTTTAAGTAGAAAGCAGTGGTGGCTCGCCCATAGGAGCTGAAGAGCTGCAGCAGCCCCAAATATCTGTGCAGCGATTTTAACTATTATTAGCAACGCTTAAGAATTTATTAATTAATAATATTTATTTTTTTGCAATTTTCTTTTATTAAATTGAAGTTCTGTTGGTTTATTTTAAACTTTTTTATTTTGAAATTGGCAACTTCTGCTGCTGCGATAAAAGCTGCGATAAGAGCTGCGATCACTTCATCGAATCATAGTAGTAACGACTAAAATGCTTCGCTTTCTTCGGCATAAAGCTTTTTAGCTAAAATGCTTAGTTAGCAATAAACTCTAATATCCTTCGATTTAACAAAAATTGTATTTTACAAATGACACATTTAGAGATGCCAGGAGGTAATTACTTTCAAAATTTGCAAGATAGAAGCATTGTGTTCATATTTTTCTACATATTTATAATGTCGACCAAAATGAAATCTAACAAACTTTGAAAATATCGATTTGGACAAGGGGTCTTCTAAATTTTTTCGAAAAAAAACACTGGATATAGCACTACTATAATTGAGCAAGAGGGACAAAATTTAGAAAATGATAGTTTTTAGTTTAAAAAGGACTCTGTACAAACGTAATTAGCAAATTGGAAAAAAAACTTTCTCTTTAAAATGGTAAAGATCAAAAAAGTTTTTCACTTCACTTTGAACTGAAGATGTAAATTTTTAAATAAATCTACTGTAAATTAGCACGCAGCCGAAAAGTGAAGACCTTAAGTTACTTTTTTTTGTCTATAGCAAGTTTTGTAATAAAAATTTTTTCCGTTTAAAACGTACGCTTAAAAATTTCGCTTGTTGAAAGTGCCTTATTGACCAATAAAAACCTTTTGTAAAATGTTTGCCCGCTCGCCAAAACAATTTTCGGCGCCTCTTAAGGCCCGTTTCCACTACGAGCGTTTAAAAGAGCATTCTTTGTTTGTTTGATTGATTTTTCTTGCGCTCGCTTCAATTGAAGATGAATAAAAGAAACAAAGAATGCTCTTTTCCACGCTCGTAGTGGAAACGGGCCTTTAGTGCTAAAGAAAGCGAAGCGCTGAACTGCTAACGCTTGTATTCAAACAGAATGAGCTGCGTTTATTCCAGCTCGAACGTACGTTCAATCTACTGCATAAAGCTCTACGGAATGCCTCATTTTGCGTCACTTTGTACAAAATGTTTCAGTTTAATTTAAAACTGGTCAATATTTTTTAAAATTTTTTTCTGAACAAACAAAACTTAAATTAGATAAAAGGAAACTGAGAAAAATTATAAGCTATTATAAGTATTAATTGTTTAAGTGCTGTTGAAAATATTTAAAACCGCTACCTTTATATTTGTGGTACTGCAACTCTGCAGGTCCCATAGACGAGCCGCGACTGCGAATAAAATTATTTTTTAAAGATAATTTAAAATCAATGAATAAATAAACGTCATGATAAAAGGAAGTGAGGACTGTTTATTTATTATTTTTTACCTTTGCAGTTGCGCCGTGTCCTTCGGCCATAAGGTGGAGTGACGATCCTGAGCAGCGACCTCCCCAAGTAGACTTCCAAAAACAAAGAAAAGTTTTCCTACTTGAGAGTGAGGAAATCACTCCACTTTCAGTGCTTGAACTAATATTGGGCGGCGACTTTTTTGAAAGAATAGCGGATCAAACAAACACTTATGCCCGTCAAAACCTCCGCCCTTCTCATAGCACCTCTCACATGAAGGCGTGGTACAACGTCAACCGAGAAGAAATGAAGAAATTTTTTGGAGTGCTAATCGTCATGGGCATACACCCAAATTCAACCTTTGATATGTTCAGGTCCAAGAGATTCCTTTACCATTGCCCTTTTTTTAGTGCGACAATGAGTCGCGACCGGTTTCAAACTATTCTAAGTTATCTTCACGTCGCCGACAATAACAATACGACTGATTTGTCTAGTCCAAACGATCCACTACAGAAAATCCGACCGTTCGTGGATATCGACTACCAAAAATGATGTAATTTTAATATAAGTCCATGAGAGCATGAATCTGAGTGTACAAAATTCGAATTTTTAAAACCATTTTCCCAATTCGTTTCTATGCATTGCATATAACCTTGCTTACTAAGCACACAAAACCAATTCCAAGTCAACAATTATTGATTTGAGGACTTGGGTCGAGTCCTTGTTTTTGTAAAAAAGGGTCAAATCGAGTTTAAGCAATCATGAAATTCAAAAATTAAAAAAAATAAACAGGTTCTTTCTCCTATAGTATAGAAGTTATGAATAATAGGTTCTTTCATCATCAAAGATATAAAAATACAGAGATTGCTTTAAATTAAGAACACGCTCGCTGAACGTTATGACATTCATAAGAACGTGTTCGCGCAAACCGGTGCAAACTTCCTGAATCCCATCACTGAACTCAAGTATGTCCAAGATGTTTTCAAGTAAAAAAAATTTTAGTCATAAGCATATGCATGCGAGGAAGGAGTTTAAAAGTTCCTTTAAACTTTTAAACTCCTTCCTCCCACTTTGAAAAATGAAGGATATGCAGACCAATTAAAAGACAATAGAACAGTAAAAAAGTGTTGAGAAAAAAAGGGTTTCAGATTATTTTAACTTTTATACTAATTGTGTTTTTAGTTTGTAAACCCGGTGCTACGGCAATTGATTGAACGACAGTTGATCGAACGACAGTTGATCGAAACGACACTTGATTGAAACGACACTTGATCGAAACAACGTTTGACCAAAACGACACTTTTTCGAAACGACATTTGATCGAAACGGCACTTGATCGAAACGACAATTGATAAAAAAAAAAGATTTATTTTTGTATGTTTCTGCAATTAAACAATCTCTTTGTTACTGTAAATTAGATTCATGAAAAGCATAGACCAACAGTAAGAAGACAATTTGTTTTTATTTTTTATAATTTTTTGCCAATGTCAAGGTCTAAATTTTTTAACAAGGTCTCTGGGCAAAGGGCAGCAAAAAGGTTTAGGGGGGCAACAAATAAATCTTTTGTCATGGTTATGTTTTATTAGATGCTTATTGCTATCATTTTTTTGGATTTTTTTTACTTAGTCAGTTATTTAAAGGGGGGAGCATTGTGCCATTGCTCCACCCTTATAGACCTCTTGCAGAAATCAGAGACAGATTCACAGAAAAGATCTTATTTTTAGAGATTTATGATTTTGATACAAAAAATCAACAAAACCGGAGCAGATTTAAAGTACTATGTTTTTGGAACAAAAAATTGACAAAATTGGGATAGATTCAAAGTTGTAGCCTAAATTTTTTCTTTCATTATTTGATCAAATGTCATTTCGATTAAGTGCCATTTTGATCAGGTGTCGTTCGATTAATTGTTGAGTCACGTGTAAATCTTTTATGATAACTTTCTGTGTCTGCCACTGATTTGAGTTATTTCAAGTTTCGTATCAGAATCAATTTTTTTCCAATATTTCGTAGCCTATCTTTCTAGATGGCATTGGTAAAATGGTAATCGAATATGACGTCATTGTGACGTCATTTTGGGGGCCCCTAATTTGGATTTTGCCTCAGGTCCCTAATTTTGAATATCCACCACTGTTCATAAGTCAACGATTTTCAGCAAATTACGCTTTTTGTTTATTCTTGTGGAAAACAGAAAATGGGACAGTCTCTTGGTTAATTATTTTAAAATTGCTTGTTTTAAAGTAATACTTAGAATTGATGTATGGTGTAAATCGCGTAAAAATTTTCTAAGAACACTTGAACCTATATAGTGATGTGGTAGCGGTTCATTCAGTTACCACTTCCACAGAACTTTTACTCTTTAGAAAAGTTCAATAAACTATATCGCACAAAAATTAAAAATTAACAACTCTTCGAAATAATAAATAATAAATTGAAGGATAACATCTGATAAAAATAACACTTGCAAATCAAATTGGACCAGGCTCGTCCCCAGAATGCGAGACGTGCGGGGAACATTGAGCAAACTGGAATTAGAGTATTAAAGCTATATCCGGAGACAGCATGACGCAGCTAGAAATTAATTTATGAGCTCGCCCCTTGGTGGCATCCAAGAGCGAGTGTAGCGCATGACCTGGATTGCTTTGCCCATACTTGCCCGATTTTTAAGCGCTAACGTCAAAACGGACTTTAAAACACTTCACTGATCCTTCTTCGTTTATTGTTGATCAAGAAAAATGTTTGGCGTCGTTAAGACAAATTTTATAGCTATTAAACAACAACACAAATTTAAATCTGAAAATAAATAAAACAAAAAAACAAGCTCTCGCTGACAACATAATTTTAGTAAGCAAGACGTCCAAAGTGGAACTAAACTGTAGAAAAGAGAGCCTGATGCGTTTGGTGCAAAATCAAACAATTAATTGTAATTGTGCGTCAAAAATAAAGCGCTCTACTATAGATAATTAAATCAAGCAATAGACGATGATTAGTTTAAAGCAGTGGTGGGCAAACTTTTTAGCTCGAGGGCCGCATTCGGAAGTTGCATTGATTTGCGGGCCGCATTATAGTAACCTCTAAAAATATTGATCTTCATTATGGATCTATCCCGAATTTTTTAGTTTTCCTCCTAAAATCAAAGTCTTCTCTAAAAAAAAGGTCAACGCTGGAAATACTTCTCTAATTTTCTACTTTTAATACTGAAACCAAGCTGTTTCCTCTAAAAAAAAAGGTCTTCGTCTCCAATCGTCTCAAATTTTTTAATTATTTCTTTAAACCCATCACGGGCCGCACAAAAGTTCGTTGCAGGCCGCATGTGGCCCGCGGCTGTAGTTCCCCAACCCTGTGTTTAAAGTAAAGATGAACGGCGCCACCTAACAAGAACAAATGGCAGTTTCATTCCTCTCTTTAAGCACATAACAACACAGATTGCGCTTAAAAGAAGAATATAATTTGGTAACAACAACAGATGATAAATTCAAGCAACAAAACATTACATTTTATAAGACACGATAAGACACAGTTTTGTTATAGGCCGCACAACAACGAAATGTTTTGTCTACACCGAACAGAACGTGCTAAACCTTTAGAATCGGGATGCATTTCTACAAGTTAGGCATTGCGTGGCAGGCAAGAGTCATTAATTAAAATAATGTCCCCGATCGAAAGATTAGAATTTAATTTATTCTATTTTTGTCGTGCTAAAAAACGTCAGAAGGTTTGAATAAAAGATGAAGTGTCTAAATTAGAGGCTACTTCAACGTGAACAGCACGAATCGTTAAGCCGGTAAAAATAACACCGTATCTTTTAGCTTTTGCTCAACCTCTTCGCGTAAAAAAGGAACCAAAATAATCAAAATCTACATACGAAAAAGGTGGTTTAGTAGAAACTAATCTCTTTTTTAGGAAAATTGACCATTTTTTGTTCTAAAGGGCGAAAAAATCTTTTACGGCAGCTCGTGGAATTAGCCAAAACCTTTCTTACAGTCGAGTTGGTTCTAACGACCCAATTCTTATTTCGCAATTCGGAAAGAACATGCTGCCGATCAGCATGGCCAAGCTTGCAATGGATATCTGCAATTATAAGACTTGCCACAGGGTGGATATTATGAACTAATATGGAATGTTTCATTTCGTAAGGGAGTGGAGCATGTTCAATGCGTCCACCAACTTTAAGTAAACCATCTTCTTGAAAGGGGTTTAGTTTGTGCAAGGGACTAGTTCTTTTTAAGGGTTTGTCTTATTTGAGACACAAAATCTCTTCCGGATAAGCGCATGCTTGCAGATGGCTTAATATCAATTTTTCAGCTTCAAGAATATCTTGTACATTTAGCATAATAAATGTATTCTTATTAAACATCTCTCCATTATTTAAAAAATGAAGAAACAATTTTTTAAAATAAATTGTTCTGGCACACACTCGTAACAATTTTTGCCAGTTTGAATATTTGGTAACTAATTCATCTAAAATATGACTAAATGAAGTGGAGGCCACGCAAGACAAACAATTTTTTTTTATTTCGGAATCGTTAGTAGCATCGCGTTTCGTTAAAAGTTGTTTTGGCCAATTGGTTGGGCCAAAACAACTTTGAACGATTGACTTTGTAAAAATTTAGGGCTAGATTGTCAACGTTGTTGGTGAGCAAACGCTTGTATTGTGAGACCCCGTGATGCATCATCCGCTGGATTTTCTTGAATGGGTACATAGCACCATTGTTTAGGCTGAGACAAATCTCGAATAAGTTGCACTCTATTAGCAACAAATGTATAAAAGACAGAAGATTCATTGTTGATAGGACTATATCTCAGCACAGAAACGCTGTCCGTCCAAAATACAGATGGTTCGAACGGGCAAGGAAAATCAAATTCTGGGCGGAGTTTTTCGTCTAAACGCACAGCAATAGTAGCCGTGCACAGTTCGAGTCTCGGAGTCGTCAAAGTCTTTATCGGGGTAACTTAGTTTTTCCAATTAAAAATGAGCAGTGTATTTTACCTACACTGTAAAAAAATTTGTAACTTTTACAATCATATGATTGGCAGCAGTTTTAAAATACCGATTTGTAATTTCTACAAGCATGTATTTTTAAATTTTGTAAAATTTTGTAAAAATTAAAAATAGATGCTTGTAGAAATTACAAATCGGTATTTTAAAACTGCTTCCAATCATATGATGGTAAAAGTTACAAATTTTTTTTACAGTGCAGTTCATTTAGCAAGCGAAGATAAGAGATATAACCATAAGATTTTTCAGACGCATCGGAGAAATGATGTACGCGGACTTGCGTTATTTTTTTGCAAATTGAGTTGGATAATAGCTCCTGGATGTCTGAAAAGATGCCAACAGCGGTAACTGCTTCTTCCAAGTTGATCACTTTTTTTCAAGTGAAGAAGGAATGGGCTCATTCCAGTTAAGCTTTAATTTACATAAATCTTAAAGCAAAACCTTGACAGGTTGGAGGGCAGGGGCTCCAAATTATAGACGATCAAAAAGAGAATTTATAGTGGCAAGGATACCTCTTCTGGTAGCTGGCTTTAAAGCAACGTTCACTTTAAAGCAAAGTGTATCTGCCTCCGCATTCCATCATAATCCAAGCGCAGTTTCCCGTGGCAATTTATCACTAGACAGGTTAAGGTTGTGCAATTCCTTCAAATGATCAGCAAACGGCATCGCCTGAATCACCTCGCGATTATTGCTGGTTCATTCGATGAGGTTAAAACCTCCCAGCTTTAGCAACTGTTTTAATTCTATCATCAGTAATTTTGCGGCGCTCACACTTGGAGCTGATGTCAAACAGTCATCTACATAAACGTAATTCTTAACTGTATCAATAGTAATTACTATCAAATTTTTCCTGATAATCATTAGCAATTTGTTTCAAAGCGAAATTGGCGCACAAAGGAGAACATATTGCTCCAGGTAGACGCACATTTTAAACTCTTGCAGCTTGTTTTCAATATTTCCATCAATCCACCAGAGAAAACGCATTAAATCCCTGTCTTTAATGGGAATTTGTATTTGATGGAACATGCTTTCCACATCAGCTTGCATAGCAATACTCTTCCGTCGAAAGAACGCCCAGCAAGTTATTGGTCAGGTCTGGGAGACCTTTAAATTTGGCAGAACAATCAAACACGACTCTAACTTTATTAGGTTTATCTTTGTGGTACACGCCATGATGAGGGATAAAGCAAGTTTTGCCCTCTTGCCCCTTTGTTGACTCCACATTTTCAACTTAGCCGGAAGTGATCATGCGTTACATGCAGATCTTATACAGTAATCATTGTAAAATTCTGCGTTTTTTTATGAACTTTTGCTTTAGAAATTGTATCCTCCTTTCAGCAGCCAAGCGGTTATACGGCAGTTGAAGTTGTCCGTTCCGCAAAGGTAAGGCAATCTTGCAATGCGAGTTGTTGCAATGCCAAATCGAGTCAGACACCAAGTTTATAAACCAGGTTTGATCACCTGACAAGTTATTTTTATCGTGAACACTATCTATCAAGACCGAGCAAAGAGTACACATTGGATGGAAATTTTTTCAATAACTCGGAAAGCTGCCTGTTTTTGAAGGGCAATTGATAACTTAATCTTTAATAGCATAATGGCCTGCCACAGAATTAATTATATCAAGGGGTTGCAAGATGTGTCGATTGTCATTTCCGATAAGCAAACCTACATCAGTGTTGACACTTTTGATGCAGATGTCTTTAAATTCATCGTACTTCTCAATATCCTCTTGAGTGAGGGCATCATTAGGAGAAGCTGGTATAGAAGGCAAAGAGAGAAGAGGATGGAGGCTTAACCATCCCGATTCATACAGATCACATATTTCGGTATTGGTGACAAGTTGTGCCTTTCTCTTCTGGTACGTCTGGGTAATGACATCTGCGATGGTGTCTCATTAATTTCTTGCTACCTAATTAAATCATGAGCAATAAAGGAGTTCGTGCTACCCGAATCAAGAAGAGCTTGTGTAGTTACATATTTCTCCTTATTTCGCAGTTTTACCTTGACTGGAACGATAGGCAAATGGTTATTACCAGGCCTATCGTTAACGTCAGCAAACCCAGACTTGACCTTCACATCTGAGGAAGGGTTTGACACAACCGATGGAAGCACAAAAGAATCAGGCGGGTGCAAAAGCGTGGTATGACGTTGCGTTCAACGAGGTTTTTTACACGGAGAGTTCCTAGCGCAGACCTTGGCAAAATGTTCACGTCCAAATAACACCAGCAAAGCTTATGATCATTTAGGAACTTGATACGGTCACAATATAAGCGAGTTTACGAAATTGCTTGCGTTGGTTCAAGAAAAGATAGTTGTTACAAAGAGTGCATTTCTTAGACTTATTCGGTGCCACGTGATTTTTTTGCATAACAAAATTATAAAGTTTACGATCTGAATTAGACTTGCCTATTTCTTTCATTTTGAGTGTTTGATTCCAGTCACAGGCAAAATTGGTTTGTTGTCTCGTTCTCAAAGAAACGTAAGCCAAGTCTTTACTAACTTCCCGTAACATAGCATGTATTACGTGATCGGCTTCACCTTGCAATCCAGTGTACCAAGAAAGTGGTAGACGTTTAGCAGTTTTGTGCAAGATGTCAAGATTATCCATTCTTTTAAATATTTATAATTCCCTCTAAAACAATCATGCACGCATTTAATTTGCAGAAAACGCAATTAAGCTTAGTTTGTCTTTAATGTCTAAAACAGGTCCGTTAGCCACCGAATCTATGTTAACTTTAGGTATTTGAACATTTTGGCCAAAGGTAATTTTAAGAAGGTTTCTCGCCTTAATGTACCCCTCTGGTCCGAGAAAATATTGACAACCCTTGACTAGGTCACGAAATGGGCCCTTCGTGTATTGTAACAAAAAATAGAGTTTACGCTTAGGTTCAGGTATATTGTGTGCAACTAAAGCGTCGAAAGAATCAATAAAACTGCAGTAATTTATGGGGTTACCGTCAAAAAATTCTGACTTGAGAGACGGCAAATTAGGGGTGGGCCCTATCGTAAATTGCCGTTCTCGAAGTGAAAAAACCTTGGTCCTGATAAATTTTGAAACTCGCTTTCGCCCCTTTTTTCCAAATAAGGCTCCTAAAGAAAATCAAACTTAGCGGTCAAATCATCGTTTTGTAAAATATCAGATTTAGAGGACTGTAACTCGGGTTCAACATATGAATAAGCCTGCTCACCTTGATTAGTGGGTGCGGACCATGCAACAAAAGTGACCGGGCGAGTTCTGTCACGACCTGCTATTATTTTGCTACAAGTTTGCTTATTCGCTGGGAAAATGGCCTTATCAAGGGTGGCGCAATGAGTGGTAGCACAAATTACTTTAGTTTGTTTAGAAGCGTTCACGACTGGCGTTAAACTAACAGTAGCAGGTTCGCGAGCGCAAAACAGCGACGAAGGACAATAAGCAACATCTGTACTTACTGTTGTGATCGCATTGTCATTAATATGGTGTCGAGAATTCCCCACCTGGTCATCGGTTTCTAAAGCAGGCATTCGGCTATGGCTTCACATAGGGCCTTCAATTGAGCTTCTGAAAGTGGTTGCTGGAACTTCTGTTCTTATTCTCTAAAAAGGCATCACTCTTTCTTTTTTTTTGTTCGCCTTGTTGACTATAGGAGGACCGCCTTCTTGACCTTTGCACTTTTTTAAACTTGTTTTAGTCGTAGCTGAATGGTTGGTTCAACGACTTCCTGTTTTAGTCAATCTAGAAGCGCTTGACGAAGTTTTTTTAATTTTGTGCTAATTCTCGATTAGTTTGTTGCGTCAAACTCGGTTTGAACTGCCCGTGCAGCTCCGCCAGCGTCTTTCTTGTGGTTACACCCGCGAAAGCGACATAATTTAGAATTTGTCGCCGATTTTTAAGCGCTAACGTCAAAACAGACTCCAAAACACTTCACTGATCCTTCTTCATTTATGGTTGATCAAGAAAAATGTTTGGCATCGCTAAGACAAATGCTACCGCCCCTTTAGGGCCGCCAAAAATTTGATAACGCCTCCTATCTTGTGCACACAGTTACCCTTTACTATAGCATTTGATATATAGTATAATAAATTTACGCAATTTACATAATAAACACACATGAAACACAAAAATATATTTATTCTGTTAGCATACGTATTCATTGTTTTCCTCATGCTCTGTTTGTTTCGCTTTCCTCGTGTTCAGTCCCTTTTTTGCTTCAAATGTCAAGTCTTATAGTTTACTTTGAACAAGTTAATTGTTTCAAAATAGTACAAAGTTTGATGCGGGTTCGATTCGCCACATAGCTCCCCCAAGATAGACGGAAGTAGGCTTCGTTTATCGTGATTTTGTAGATGTTGGAAAACGAGGAAACTTTGTGGTTGAAAATTTTTGATGAAGAATCTAAAAACTTTTTTCAAATACACAATTAAACGATATAATGCAGCACAAAATAGCGCAATTTTAAAATACAATACACAAAAACAGAAGAAAATTTGATGCAAAGAAAAAGGGAAAAGATAGATAATTTGAGGGTTCCACAACCAAATCAGGAAATGTGCGCACCAAACACAAACACGCGGGCGGTCATATATATTCAAAAGGGGAATGAATAAGAAAATATAATAAACGAGCTAACTGGGGCTAAGTGACGTAGATCAAGTCAAAGCAACTCTTGATCCAGTGAGTAATATTTGCCATTGGCCAAATGACAAATGATCTCATGGCTAACTTCTTTCAGCCAATGAAAACTCTACTTTCCCCCTTTATAACTTAGTTCGGTTTCAATTCTGCTTCATTCTAACGATTTCCCCTGAAGAGTGTCAGATGAAAAGCTTTGGGAAGAAAAATCTTTTACTTCACGCAATCTAAAGATATGACTGTAATTTAGAACTGCTTGCCAGGATCACCAAGCAGGGGAAAGTGCCGTAAAATGTCTTTCCCAAGGACACAACAGAATGGCGCGAGCGAGTTTAGAACCGAGACCGTGTTGGTCACGAGCCCGGCGCTTTAACCACTCGACCACGCTGCCGACACCACTCGACCATCCTGGTAGGAGTTTGAAAGCTTTGGTCTCAGTTTAATATCATTTCGGAGTGATATTAGTTCTTCTTTTAAGACACCTGCCCCTTCCAGACTCGACTCACGCTGTGGATCCTATCACCCAATCAGGCACCTCCAAGGAAAAAAAATGTCTTGAAATCTACTAATCATATACTTGTGGAGCTGATCTAAGTGTGAACAGTATTCTTGCAGGTCATTATCTAGTACGGCGCTTTCTTTGTCAAGCTCAGCCAGGCTTGGAAATTGAAGAAGCTCACGACGACCTAAGTTGCGCTTGTAAAAGTTCCAGCTTGGATATGAATACCAGTACAGTTGATTTCACTTTGATCAGATTAACAAGGTTTTCCTGCAGTTTAGATTTACCTCATTAAACTTCATGAAAATGTGTCTAACAGATAGACAATGTCAGCCTTGATGCTGATTAATAATTCAAGGCTGACGCTACCATCGAGACCTTGGAAAAATTTTACTACAGTGCTAAAAAGTGAATAGAAATGCCTCAAGCAGTTTCCCTTGGACAGCCATCTAGCTTCTGTGTGCAGTAGTAATTGCTCAAATTTCTCATCATTCTCAGCACATAGTTGTCAGAATAGCCTAGAATTAAAAGCATGTACTTTAATTGTATTGACTGCTCTCATAACTGTGTTTAATGAATCATAAAGGTGACCACTGATATTCTTTGCAACCAGGCTCTGTCAGTGTATTACACAATATATGTAATTCACAACCTACTGTCAACATGCCAGGTGCTGCCTCCTTCAGATATTTGATAAATCCTTGGTATTAAGACAGTAATTTGAAATTTTGTTTTTGTTTTAAATGCTTTAATAATTTCAATACAATATAATTAAGTAATATTATTCACTCACCTCATTCTAAGTGCTCAAATTGCTGCTAGCATCTCAGCTTAAATGACTGGTAATTTTTTATTGAAAACAATGGTTCCACTTTTCACAAGTGGCTAGATTAAAAAAAAGTAGCTAGATTTTTCATTTTTTGAAAGGATTTATTTTTAAAGATTTATGTTTTCTAAAATCAACTTAAAATTTAAAAGATAAATGTATTTAAGTTTCCAATGTTTAGCACCCAGTAAGGTCACCTATAAAAAGTCATTAGTCGTCCTTCATCAATCTTTTTTCTCGTTGTTTCCTGTTGCCCCTTGTCTTTTTTCCCCCTCACCTTCCCCTTTCTTCTTACCGCCCCCCTAAATGTTTCCAACGCCCACTGAGAGACAGTAGCGTCTACTTTGGGAACCACTGGTTTAAAGCAAAAACGAATGGGTTAGTCACCTAACAAGAACAAATGGCAGTTACATTCATAATATTTGCAATGTAGTAATAAAACTTAATAAAATTTTGTTTGTATCAAATAAGGTTATAAAAACAAAATACCTTGGATTCATAAAAAAATACTTTTGAAATTTAGTTTATGATATCATTTTTGGGGTCTTTTTAAATAGTCACCATAAGCGATTTTCTTGGTGAAACTATCTTACAATTCTTTCACAGCAACATGATAGAATGAAAAAGAAACCAAGAGGGAAAGAGAAAGGAAGCAATAGTAACCAGAGGGAGGATTAGTTTCACAAACTAAAATTGCTGAAAGTTACTTAAAGAGATCCAATTTTTGTGCATGAAATAATTGACTTGTAGAAAATATGTCTTAAACAGTTTAAT
This sequence comes from Diplosoma virens, assembly GCA_963680785.1. NCBI lineage: Eukaryota > Metazoa > Chordata > Ascidiacea > Aplousobranchia > Didemnidae > Diplosoma > Diplosoma virens. The sequence goes on along the minus strand of OY796881.1, from coordinate 44,604,063 downwards.
GCTTCATAATAATGTCTACAAGTACTTTGAAGGCTAAAATTTTATTACTAACACTTACTTATCTATATGTAATTACATGTGTTTCACTTATTTTATTGAACTTTTTAAAGAAACATCAATATATATATAATACTATATAGGCTATTTTATAGACAAATTTGTATTTTTTAGAAAATTATACAGTTGTTACTTGGCTCTTTTTTATATCAACAAGATGATGTCTAATGTTATTAACAAAACTTTTAACTTAGCTGTATCTTCTTTAACATCTGAACCAGATAAAATGATTGACCCTGTTTCTTTTTTACGGTCTATATCAAAAGTGGAAAGTGATTCTTTTCAAATTTGTCAGTTTTTGGAACTGTTAAAAAGAAAGTTTTCCAGCCTTTCAGCAGTGCAACAACATCAATATTTATCTGTTATTATATATTGTGCCTATTTATCAAGTGAAAATAATGACATAAAAAGATCCATTTCAGAATTAGGAACCGAAGTATTGACTTTTATTGAAAAATCAAAAACACTCAGTTCAAAAAAAATTGGTTATTCAACTCTTACATCATTAATTAACTATGGGAATAATGATCTTATATATTTAGCTGTTAACACAATATTAAAAGATGCGACTAGTAGATATACAGCTATTATTATTATTTCAATTAATGCTATTTGTGGTTTTATAACTACTGATCTTGTACCAATTTTTCTCCCTGTAATTGAGCAAAGATTGTATCATCAAGATGCTGCTGTACGTGTTCAGTCTGTTCAAGCATTGCATTGCATGTACAAAGTTGGATCAGAGTTTGTTAAAAACACAAGGAAACACATCAAGATTGCCATTACAGATAGTAATCCTGAAGTAATGGCTGCAGCACTTCCATATATTCATGAAGTTATTAAGGTATAAAAAATAATAGATGTCATACGAGTATAATTTAACTAAAAATGCAATTTCTTTTCTTTTACAAGAGATGTAATCAAATCGAAAAAGTTTCTAAAATTTCTGCTTGTTTATTTTTATTGTTTATTTGAAAGTTTACACATAATGTTTTTTGTTTGTGTAGTACTTTTTGTTGTATGGACAATTAAAATTAACTTGTTTGATGCTTTTTGTTTTATATGGTTTCACCATTGTAAGTAAGCAGCATAGCCCATTTAGCAATTTATCATGAAAAGCCTTTTCCAAGGGCACACCAGAAATCATTTGGTTAGATTGAGTCTTATACTGTGTTTTTCTGCTTACAATGCAGAATGTTAGCACATTAAATTATCCTTCAAACAATATGCAGGGTGTTTCAAAAAGAATATGCCAAAATCATCATGTGATATGTCAAAAACAAAAAACAATAGAAAACTTTAACTTTGATACATGTGTTATATCGTACAAATCTTTAAGTTTTATTTTATATTTTACAAGTGCTCAATGTGGTCCCCACTGGCAGCACAGACGACATCAAGCCAATATGAGAATTCATCCCAAGTGCATCTTAGCATGTCATCATTCACCATATTGATTGCAGCTATTATTCAATCTTTCATGTCATCAATATTTGCTGAAAGCAGTGGAATATTAACTTTGTCTTTAACATACCCCCACAAGAAACAGTCACACACAGTGAGGCCTGGGGATCTGGCAGGCCACGCACCAAGAACAAGGTCTCTAATCACCTTTTTTTTACCAATCCATCAATTGGGCATATTTTCATTCAGATAAGCTTGTTAAACCTTGACATGCCAATGAGGTGGTACTCCATCTTGTTGAAAAATGAAGTCATTTGAATCTGCTTGCAGTAAAGTAAATAGCCAGTTTTGGAGTATTTCCAAATAGCATTGTCCTGTGACAGTGTTTTCTTTAAAGAAAATGGACCATAGACTTTGTCTTGAGATATAGCATAGAAAGATGTTCACTTTAGGGGAATCTTTATGGTGCTCAACTGTTTTATGTGGGTAATGTGTTTCCCAAATGTCCACATTGTGACGATTGACTGTAACTACACAAATGAAAAGTCACTGACCCATGACAATGACAAACTCAAGCACACAAAATGCCTTCTGCTGAGAAGTCGCCATTTTAGTGTAAAAAAATAAATGTGATCTTCCACAACTCAATGATGGCAGATGGAGTACTATCCACAGCAATGAAATTGACACCCCATCAAACTTAGATAACTACACTATCAAATAATCATTGATTTAGTTCACTACAATGTTATAGACCTGAATAAATGCTTAATGATTTTTGCATATTCTTTTTGAAATATTTTATGTATACTTTATGTGAACTGTACTTTTATTTTTTAACACTGTTGCATATTTTGGGGTAATATTTAAAAGAATTTTTTTCAATCAGTGAAGCCCTTGTTGCATTAGGTACATTACGGGCATAAAACTGTGGTAAAAAGAAAAGTAAATTTTTTTAAAAGAAGTGCATTATTAAAATAAAATGCATCTTATACAGTGATTGGAAAGCAACGCCCGATTTTGAATATTGTATGATTTGGTCAAATGTTTGGTTTCTGAAAGTAAAAAAAATGATATTATGGATAAAAAATGTATTAAAGTTGAACAAACAAAAAATAGAATTTTTTTAAACCTACAAAACAGTTTAATTAATTGAATTGTTCAAACTGCTGACTTTCAACAGCCAAGTATTGTTGCCAATGATCAGTTACAGAACAGCTCACTTTTTGATAAAGATTGGAATCGATTGCTGAAATCTCTATTGTGATTGTTTCTTTCAGCTTCTCAATGCTTATAATGGGTTTCTTTCTGTATACACCATGTTTCGACACACCCCATAAAAAACTCACATGGGCTAGGATTGAGGGATTTTAGAGGCCATTCAATTGAACTGCATTAAAAAAATTAAAAAATCAATTGAACTACATTAAAAAGCTAAAAATGAGATAAAGTTTCAAATTTTAAACTCAGTAGAATTCAAAATAAGAGTTTTTGAAAAACATCTGACAATCAAAATTGTTTGAATTCATCCGTCATAAAAAGTAATTTAGCATTTCATAACTTTTTAAATTTCTAAAAATTAAAATTGGGTGTTGCTTTTCAATCACCCTGTATTGTTCAGTTTTACGAAAAAATACAGGGAATCCATAAAGTCTCTTTACAATTAAAAAAAATTATTACAAAGTGAAATGATGAGATATTGCAATGAGGGTTGTTTTATGTTAATCAGTATTTCATAAAGTTTTTATTGACACATTTAATACACTTCTAAACATTTAATTAAGAATATCATTACTCTATTTAATACACTTCTATATGGGCACCATTAGTTGCATGAAGCACATGTTCACTGCAAATTCTATTTGTCTTGGCATGTTGTTTGGCTGAAGTGCCTGTAACATTTGCACTTTGTCAGCATACAATCTTAAATTCTTGTCTGGGACTTTGCACACTGTTGAATGTGGTAGTTCCAATTATCTGGCAGCAGTACAGATGGACTTCATAGGAGAACGTTGAAAGGCTTGCCTTACATGCTCGATGTTTTCTTCAGATGTTCTTGGTTGCCCACTCCTCCTTGTATCAAACACTGTCCCTGTCTCCATAAATTTCTTGTGCCATAAACGAATTGAAGGACATGATGGTGGGTCTCTTCCATACTTCTGTAGTTTCGCTGGGTCTGAACATCTGATTTTGTCTCAATGAACCAGGATACACATTGTGCTTTTTCTTGAGGAGTAGTCATTTTGTGGGGGTTCAGTTCATATAACTCAATCATTAAACATAAGAAATTTTAATTAAGAAATTTTATCTGAAACAATAAATTTTAGTGTCAATAAAAACTTTATGAAATACTGATTAACAAAACAACCCTCATTGTGATATCTCATCATTTCACTTTGTAATAATTTTTTTAAATTGTAAAGAGACTTTATGGACACCCTGTATACTTTTCTTATTGTTGGAGTTTTTTTTAGTTTTCTGTAATGTATTGTTATCAAATAGATGGAAGTGTTATATTGATGAAGCACACAATTGACATGGCTTGGTTCAATTCCTGCTCTTGTTATTCTGTTATGTTTTGGGGAAAAACATGTATAATGGCCTTTTCTTCTACTTGACTGCCTTAGCAAGCAATTCTAAATTGCAGTCATATCACTGTAAAAAACTAAAAGTCAAACTAAAATCACACCACAGTATCTGTTCCAAAGGTTTTCTTTGAGTAAAATAATAAATAGCTGATGTAATATGATTTTTTTCTTGAAAACCACTTTTCTCAAAAAAAGTTATGTTATTTCTACTTAATCTTTGACTACAAAGCCATTGTTCTAATTGAAATTGCAATAGAAACATTTTATTTAAATTTTTTTATTATTTTTTTACTTGCAATCAATTCAAAATTACTGATAATACAAATAAATGTAAAGATAGTGAATAAAAAGGCAGTGATTAAGCAAAATATTTTATTACACAGCACAACATATATATAATATTAAGCATGTAATAACATATGTCTTTTAGTCATTTGTTTTTATTGTAACAGTTTTTGTTTAATAATACATAAAGTTATTGTTTAATGTTTTTTTATGTTTAGAATGAAATCACCAACTACAAAGATTTACCACCTGTATTGATATCAATTTTAAAGCAAGTAGTTCAAGGAAAACTACCCTTGCACATGAGTTTGCATGGCTTATCCGCTCCTTTTGTGCAAATCTTACTACTAAAATTACTGCAATATTTTGATATTAATGATGATACAAAAACGTCACTTGCAGATGCTCTCCTTAACATGATAAATTATTGTCAGGTCTATCTATTTTTTTCTCATTATAAAGTTTAGTTACATTACTTTATAAATGCAAAATACGTGTTATCATACAAAATTTGGTTAATTTGTAATGGTGGTAGTAATGCTGAATCTAATAAAAGGTGAAAAAGTAAAAAATATTGTCTTAAATTCAAATTTTGCCATCAAATGCAAATAGTGTATGTATAACACTATGACATACTAAGGCAATTGAACTACACTTCTATAAAATTTGGCATCTCTTGTAATGTCACAATAAATTATCTAAACATTTAGTTTGCTTAACCAATTTTTGTGTTTGCTTTAGACTTGCAAGCATCACATAGCTTTTGGTGTTTTATCTGAATGCATATCCACTGCTATCCATTTTTACAAAGAAGATGAAGTAATTTTTAACCAAGCTGTTCATAGTCTTAGTACATTTGTAACATCTAAAGATGCTAATTTATTGTCTACTGGTAAGCTTGGAAGTCTTGTGTGTTGTGTTTTCATTTACAAGACATTTAAAGTTGTTTTATTTAGGAATCAGTTTGCTTACTCAAATAGCCAAAATCAAGCCATCGTGCTGTGCTCAGTATCAATCGATTGTGTTAAAATGTTTATCTCATTCTGATTCAACAATTAAAAAGCAGGTTTGTTTTAATTCGTTGTAGCTTTAATTGGCGAGTGAATCATACTTTTTTATAGCATTGTTTTTGTGAAAATAATTTTTTTAACTTCAATATCACATAATGTTTTAAGTACTGGTTGAAGCATAGTAAGTTAAAAGTAATTTTCAGAAAAAATAGCGGGTTTCGTTCACTGTTTGCTGTTACTTACCTTGTAGGCTTAAGGATTGTCCAAAATTTAAAAGGTAATAAACAAAGCTCGACGAATAGTGAACGAGAACGAAAATAGCTTTGAAAGATAAGAACTGCTAGATTACCGATATGCAACCAACCAAGCAGAAAGACAAGAAATGAACTGAACTGCAACAAACATTCTATTTCCATTAATTACGTTTTTAAACTCAACATTTTTTTCTGGAGCGCTCTTTAACCTTATCTCATTCATTTGAAATATCTCTTGAATAATTTTTCATTTTATTTTGTTGTCTACTAGCATTTCTCTGGTAAACTGCTATTATTGATTCAGGCTCCGTAAAAATTACTTTTTTATTTTGTCGTTTTTTTTGTATGTATTGTTGTTTTCTGATTATGCATTCTGCAGTAAGATTATCATTTTCAGAATTGACTTCAACATGTTTGTTTAAAATTTAATCCAATTTTTTTCTATGAAGTTCACTTTTACATTGTGTCGTTTATGCGTCTATAGCATACCGTGACCTTCAGAATTTTATTGTTTCGTTTGACTTCTAATAAATGTTGAGTCCAAATCAAATCAAGATTTCTATTAGTTTTATGCTTTATTACTTTTTTGAACCATAACCAAGAAGTTTTGTCAAACGATCATATCTGACAAGTTTATTTTGGGATATGCAACTTTGTTGTTATTTTATTGTAAATGAAAAAATTATTAGTCTTCTTATTGACTAGTTTGTCTGAATTGTTATTTGTCAAATTTTACAAAAAAAGAAATGTAAAAATATATTGGCTTTTTTATTCAAATACGTAAAAAAGAAATACAGCATATTGAGCATTGCATTACTCTAACTTATTTGAGATTGTACCACAAGAGAGCTAATTACAAAACAGCTAGCCACAAAAGAGCTGGTACAAAAGAGCTAGTACCAAAAAAGAGCTAGGGCTACAAAATAGCTAGCCATAAAAGGACTAGACATAAAAGAGTTGGTGCCATAAAATAGCTGGCTAAAAAAGAGCTATGCGTTAAAATAGCTACAATAATTAATTATTTTTTAATTTTTTTTACATTCACAAAAAAAATTAATAAAAATTTTATTTATTGTTATGCCTAGTCATAGCCAAATGTATTTTCTAAAAATTTCAAGGTTAAGATTTGGGGGTGAGAAAAATATTTTAATTTTATTAATTTCCATGTTTGGTAAATTACATATTAACCAAATATGTAATATTGAAAAACTATAAAAGTAGGAAATTTTTACCCAGGGAGAAAAGAATGAATAGCAGAACTGGACAAAAGGCCATAAAAAATTTTAATAAATCATTATTTACCCGACATATTAGGGACTGTCCTACCAGGCAGAACATATAAAACTGTATTAACAGAAATCTAGTGATAAATATGCATTGACCATGCAAATTTTTTTTCGTTAAAAGGAGTTTTACTAGCTACAATTGTTTTTCGTTTTCGTATTTTAGCTCTTTTTTGGTACCAGTTCTTTTATGTCTAGTCCTTTTATGGCTAGCTATTTTGTACTAGCTCTTTTATGGCTAGCTGTTTTGTAACTAGCTCTTTTATATGGACACCATGATTTGATTCAATGAATACGACCTCACAGTATTTATAAGTATTTAAATTTTGTACATGTCATTGCGATTGCGATGCATCAAACATTTTCCCTATTGAGTTATTTTCAAATTAAAACAAGTAATTCGCAACCTCTTCGAATGTGTGGCACATTCTTGCATCCTTTGCTTTTTTTTACTGTTTTAAAAAGACAACATCATTTTAAAATGATCTTATAGTCAGTAGGTTATCGCAGTCTCGATACTTGAGCTTAAAATAAATTGACGTAAATAAGTGTTTTTTTTTAATTTTTTGTAAAATTTGCATATTTATGTATGATCAAACTAAGTCATTGATTAAAAATTTTGATACTAAAATTTTTTTTGATGTTTCAGACATTGGTTCTTCTTCAAGCCTTGATCAACGAGGATAATTATAAAGTCATCTGCAATCACGTGATTTCGATGATGAACTCGTTTGATGATCCTTATTTTGTTAAAAGCTTTTCTGAAAATCTGTCAGCAATTGCCGAAAAATATCCTTAGACTTACGAGTTTTGCCTCTTTGTTTTAATTAACTTGCGTTTTACAAACGTGATTGCCTTAACAACATCTTTCAAAACATTTTCTTCCGATAGTATGTGGCTCTTGCAAATCCTCCATACACTGATAGAAAAATCTGGAGAGCACTCATCGGACATGGTTTGCAATCGACTGATCGAGCAGGTTTCTAAAGGTGCATTGAAAATAGATGCAGCTTCTGGCAATGTGTCGCTTTCGCTCTGCGTTCTATGATTGTCAAAACCAAAAAAGCATTTGCCACCAAAGCTTCTTAAGAGTTCACGTGGTGGCGAAATTAGTCGTTTACATCTTATCCATAATAGTAAAGTAATATAATTTTTTTCAACATACTGGTTTGCATACTAAAGTTTTCGCTAATTCAAACCTGTATATTTTTAGTTTCGACTTCTAATTTGTCAATCGAGCTGGGTTATTGCCTAAAGCTCTTACGAGGTCAAATGTCTTTTCATAACTTCAAAGTGACGTTGCTGGTAAGATATATGCGTTTTTCTGTCATTGAGTTTGCTTAATCCTTATTTTTTTCAGATTATTAGTAAATATTTAAACGAAATAAGTGATCAGATAGATAAAGTTGTGGACACAGTGCTGGAACACTCCGAAAATCGATTAAAATCTTGTGTAAGTTGCTTATTTTTTACAATAAAACGAAGTGTAACTTTTTTTAACTTCAAAATCTTATTCCCTAAGTTTTCTCTTATCCTTAAATTTTTTTTAAAAACTTTCGTTCGTTTTCATCTCATTTCTAAATGTGCGAAACGAATATTAAAATTTTGATCTTATTCGAAAACTTAAAGCACGTCAATGACAATTTACTCTATGACACGTCAATGACAATTTACTCTATGACACGTCAATGACAATTTACTCTATGCCATGTAAATTGCACCGTTCAGTGTTTGCATTATTTAGAAAATGAACGAAGCGGAAACTCTTTTTATAATAATTTCATTTGCAAAGCAAGTTCTTATTCATGAAAGTTCGAACCTAAACATTGTGCAAAAGATTACAGAAATGTCCTGCGATTGCTCCATCTCATCACCAGCTGTTTATCAGGTCTGTTCCACAAAATCGATTTTTACTTTTTAATTCTTTGTCATTAAGGATTTTTTCTGTATTGTACTTTTTTATTAGAATTTTCTGTGTGTTGTCCAACATTAGTTTTCGCCATAAAACCTTTTAATTTAAAAAAAAAATTGAGTTTCTTGCCCTGATTGGACTTCAGAAAGATGGTTGTTAGATCGCAATTAACTTTTTTTTTATCAAAAATGTCGATCTGAAAAAATTTTGCTAAAGCAGAGTTTAAAAAACATAGTTACGTAATCAAATGAATGAGTTCCGGTGGACCATTTTCGCATCTTTCTCGAGAACGTCTGAAATCAAGACCGCATTAAGATTTCTTTTGGTGGTCTTGTTAAATGCAGGCGTCCACGCTCTGACCGAAGAGTCAATTCGTTGATCCGGTTTTGACTGTTGCTTTTCGCTTTGTTTCAAGGCTCTCAATGAACTGAACGTTATGTCCAACGACAAAGAAATCATCAAGATTTTGTCGAACAGTAATTTCGAGGTGAGGGTTTGCGAAGTCAACGATTGAAAAAAATTAAAAATATACTTCGATCGGGTTAAAATAGTTACTGCATTTACTTAAAGTCTGCTTTGGTACATGTACTTAGTTTAAACGAACGGAAGTTAAAAGCATCAAATACTGATGTCAGTAGCGGTTTAACGCCCACAAACATGTTTGTACGCGATGTGTAATGTAGTAAAATCTTACATGTATTTACTGAACTACGTTTTGAATACCGATTATTGCTTGTCGAAATCGCATGTTTAGGGCGGAGTCGGAGGCTTTTTAGATTTGGTAAAGTCGGAGTCGTTATTGTTTTTGCAGACTTCGCTTTACGCTAAATAAGGCCTCCGAGGTTGTTGAGTCGGAGTTGGAGTTATAGTTGTAAAATTTTGTATAGCTGAAAATATTCTTCCGACTTCACAAATCTACTTATTACAATAATTACAAATAATTGGTCTAGTTACTAATCTAATTACTAAGAAATACTTAGGTATCATACCATACCTTTTTTCTTCGACTTGCTTCTGGATGTTTTTTAAAAATAATTTTCAAAGAAATTTTTGTTTATTTGCAGTTTGACGAAGATTTTTCTTTTTTGGAGCAATATGAAGATGAAGATAAAGAAGAGATAGAGTCAGATTCGGTAAAGAATAATCCAAAAGAAGCAGGGCTGAAATCTCAATCTTACACCTTTCAAACACAATCGGTCATCCGGACTAGCACTGCTCTTACGGCTTCAATGGTTTCTCAGCCTGTCCCGTCGGTTGTTGGTGAAAGTTTTTTGAGTAGGAAGGCTACAACCGAAGGTGCCGTCTTTTGGGATAAAGAGGGCTATCAGCGGCCCAAATCTAATCTATCGTTAAATCAAGCTCTAAAAAATCTTTCAACGGTTGGAGATACCACCGAAGAAGACCGAGCTATGCTTCAAATTGTAAACGATGTTTTTCGTGCTGCTGACTTTAACGATAAAGAAAGCAGTTAGCAACACTTTTTTCGTGTTAGTATTTGTTTTCTCATTTATATTTATTTTTCAAGAAATCTATTGTAGTTTTATTTTAAATAAGCAAGTTTAATAAATATTTTTTATTACCTCGTGTGCTGTCGTTTACAATTCGACTTTCTGCTTGTCCTAATCCTCGTTGCTAATACTAATTGAATAACACATTTATAGTTGTTTACTGGGCCATCTCGACATGCTGCGGTTATATGTGCCCAGGGGTGCAAGAAGGAAATTACAAAAGCGGAGCCCTCATTGGACAGACATTGTCCTTTGAAATTCGCAAAACATAAACATTTAGTTACGGTACACCTTTCTCTACAATTACCCAATGGGGACCAAAATGAAATCCAAATAAGTTGGTGAAATTTCTATTTAGACAAGAGGTTGCCAAACTTTTTTTGAAAAGAGTAGCTCGTATACTCACAGCGATTTAGCAAAGGGGCAAAGTTTAAAAAAGGCACTTTTTTGTTGAAAAGCCAGTCTTAGATTTTTAAGCGTATTTATAAATCAAATTTAAAAAAAGTTGGTGAAGACCTAAATAGTACAAAAAAGAGTTAAAAATAAAATTATTTTCTTGTGCCAGCCGGAGACCAAAAAAAAAAAGACTTAAAAAGTGCTACTTTCATGTTTGTGACGTACGTTATTACAATCTGATGATTATAGAAGACCACTTGAGTGAGAGCAATCTAAAAAAGACAATGTTTTAAAATTATTGATAAAAATTCCCGGCAATAGAGGGCCGTGCCCCACCCAAATGTTTTTGCGCCTCCTTAATTTTTTTGCAGGCAAGTAAGTAAATTTTTGATAATTTCTTTACTTTATAGTAAACAAGAGCTGCTGTATAATAGTTGCTTAGAGTCGAGTTGTTGTCCGGCTTCTGTAGTCTAGTGGTGTTATCCCCTGCGTGGAAGACCTAGTTGATTCGATTCACAGGGAGATAAGCATCACTGACGAGCTCTAACAAAAACGAAACTCTAGTCTGGTGCTCTTCATATTTTAAGCGACTTGGTTTCTAAGTACCGGTAACTTTCTACTATCAGAACAAAAAGATCCCTGAAAATAACTGGAATCAGATACAGAAAACCAGAAAAAGTCATTGAAAAAAATGAAGACCAAAAAAAGTCATAAAAAAAAGAATTTATAGTTATCATACGGGTTCAAACCTTTTTTCTTCTTCACTAAGATTTCCGGCTTCAATTCCAATTTGCCTCGAGCTGCCCCAACATCTCGCATTCTGGAAACGGGCGGAAAAGGGAAATAAAATTAAATGTGTAATATTGGTATTTTTCCTGTAATAGACCTTTAAAGTTTGAAATAAATAAATAAATAAAAGAGCATATACACTTTCGCTCGGTAGCGCTAAAGAATTTTCAACTAAAAAAAACTTGAAAATCAAAAAAGAAATTAATAGAAGCGAGGCAATTAGACATATCCATACGTAAAAAAATGTGTTTTGGAACTAGGAGTCTGATAACAATTAGTTTTTAAACTGGTTCAGTTTATTCAGGGGTGTCCAAAGTCCGGCCCGCGATGAATTTTCATACGGCCCGCGCCTGTGTTATTTTTGGCCGCAGACACACATGTACCAATCTAACTTTCAAATTTCTTTTTTACACTAATAACGGTGGCAGCGCTTTTTGATAAGTTTAGACACGAGAAAAAACTGGCGAGATAAAGTTGGAACCATTATGGTACGTGTAAACTAGATGGGCGCACGGACAAATTTTTTTTATTTATCCGATTTCAGGTGATTTTTGCGCCAAAATTGCGTTTTTTTGCTCGTTTTTATTTTTCGCAAACGCAAAAACTAGGCAGAAAACTGAGAAACAAAAGGGAGAAATGGAATATAAGACATCAATACGACCCCACCTTACCCCAAAAAACAAATCAACAAACCCCACCCCGCCCCGCCCACCCCTAACCAATGAGAATGAGTGTTTAGGGGTGGGTGAACTCTCACTCCTTCCATTCTCACTCCTTCCAAAGATTCTCACTCCTTCCAAAGGAGTGAGAATAAGTGAATGAGTCTTTTTATATAATACTCGTATAAGAAGACGGTTTTCACAAATGTCAAATCCAGGAAAGAAAATTTAAGATTTGTGTTACCAGATCTGTTAATTTAAATCCGTCATAATATAGCTGTATAAAATAATAATGTAGTCATTGTTAATATATGTTCAATACGAATTACTTATCATTGATTGCTTGTCACTACCAAGAAAACGCATCTATACCAGAGAAGTTGTTCACTGAAATTCGATTGATCCCGTTCGCCCATCTAGTTTACAAGAACCACATTATTACGTAATAATCGCGAAAACAACTAATTTTGTTTTAACGAGTAGAGCCAGTAGGTTATAGCAGAGGTGGCCAAACCTATACCATGTTGGAGCGGCATATCATAAATCCAAACTTTTAAAGAGCCGCAATAAAAAAATCTAAAAACATGAAGTTATTTACTCATTTACTTGTACAAAAAAGGTCTTCACCTCGAATCGACCTTGTATTTCCCTATTCTCGTCCCAAAATCATGACGTTCTCTACAAAAAAAAGGTCGTCGCTTGAAATCATTCTCTGATTTTTCATATAATTTTTCAATTTTTCAAAAGGTTCAATGAGCCGCCAGCAAGGGTCCGAAGAGCCGCATGCGGCTCGCGAGCCATCGTTTGGCCACCCCTGGGTTATAGTGATTCATAGCGACAATCGAACAGAAGAAAAAGAAAGCTGATTTTGTAAGTGAAATTGTCATGTCTCCAGTAAGTGAGAAAAGGAAAGTGGATAAAGAAGGACGTTATTTCCAGGGAAGGTGGAAGTTACAATATTTTTTTACTGAAAGCAGGAACAAATGTGTTTGCCTAGTTTGCCACGAGATTGTTTCAGTGTATAAGGAGTATAATAAAAAAAGGTACTATGAGACAAAGCATGCTAGCACATTCAACAAGCTATCAGAGGCCGATCGTGCAGAAAAAGCGAAGCAACTGGAGGACAGCTTAGCCACCCAGCAGCTGTACTTTAAACGAGCTCATGAGTCAAATAAAAGCATTACTAAAGCAAGTTTGAAGTGGCTTTGTTAGTTGCAAAACACAGTAAACCATTTGCAGAAGGTGAGTTTGTTAAAACCTATGTTATGAAAATGGTAAAACACATTTGCCCCCAAAAGAAGGACTTCGCCAACGTTTGCCTCGCTCAAAATACTGTGGCACAGAGAATCGAAGACCTATCTACAGGTGTTCGAAGACAACTGGGAGAGAAGTCATTAAACTTTGATTTCTTTTCTCTGGCCGGCGATGAAAGTACGGACCTATCGGACACTGCTCAATTACTGATTTTTTGAGAGGTGTTGATAGTGACATGAACATAAAAGAAGAGCTACTAGACCTCAAAAGTCTTAAAGACTAAACAAGAGGAGCTGATCTATTTTATAATGTTTGTTCAGCTGTTGATGACATGAAACTACCATGGAGCAAGGTCAGTGGGATCATAACAGATTGTGCGCCTGCTATGGCTGCTGAACAAAGTGGACTGTCCGAACGTATCTGTAAAAAAGTCAGTGATGAAGAAGGCGACGCTGTTAAACTTCATTGCATCATTCATGAGTAATCCTTTGCGCCAAGCATCTACCATTTGCTCATGTCCTGAAGCCAGTGGCAAAGGCAATTAATTTTATTCAGTCTAAAGCTTTATGCCACCGCCAGTTTTAGCAGTTCCTGCATGACATTGAGGCTGAATATGAAGATGTATTATATCACAACGATGTGAGGTGGTGCAGCATGGGTTCAGCTCTGCAGCGATGTTTCTCGCTTAGAGAGGAAATTGGACAATTTTTAGTTGAAAAGGGACGGCCAATGCAAGAGCTGTCAGATACTGTGTGGATAGCAGACTTGGCTTTTTTACATAAATATGGTTTTTTTACATAAAATTTTTTACATAAAATATGGTTTTATCTGATTGAGCACAGTGGAGACTGGAGAAGTTATTCAACAGTGCGTGGTTTGTATGAAAAGACTGTCTAATGCGGCCATGAAACCTAGCCTGGTGAAACGCCATTTGGAAACGAACCACTCTGACAAGATAAATCAAAATCACAGCTACTTCTAGCGACTGAAGGAAAACGAAAAGTGTTAGCACATGGAAAAAAACCGGCCAGATCCAGCAGAAGGGCGCAGAGATTGTCAAGGCATTTTATGAAGTTGCGAGCTTAATGGCCAAACACTTGAAAGCTTGTACGATTGCAGAGTCTCTTGTTATACCGGTTGCAAAAATTTCGGTCTGGTGAGTAATACCAGAGATGGTTGGGGTAAAATCAAAAAGTGTTTTCTTTTCTAACAATACGCCGCATTGAGGAAATGTCAGTTGATAACGCAGAGCAATTAGTGATTTTAGGAGTAAGAACTTCAAAGTTTGGATTTGTCATACAATGTATTGATAAATCTACAGATGTCAACCACTGGTGCTGCCAATTACTTTTTACGTCCGCTTCACAAAAATTGATGTGGTAAAAACAAAATTATAGCTGAGTCATGAGCCACAAATGGGGAGCAAGATGAGCTGGTAGATATTTAGGAGGAACTAACAGCAAAAGAAAACATAAAGAATGTTTTTCAATGAACTTCTGGCTTGGTATAGCTTCTTCATACTCGACGCTAGCTTCCCACGCTGTACTATCTCTAGCTGTCATAAAGACAAAGTAACTTTTTGAAGGATTATACGCATCGACTTCGTGTACTCCCGTTTACAAGTCAAAGTGTTAGCACCGTAACATATTTTACCTACTATTTATTTATTTATTTAATGTTAACGAAAAAGCAGGTTAACTTAAAGAATTTATCCTTGCATCGTTGACGCAGAGGAAGGGGAAAAAATAGTTAGTTGTTTTTCTTATTGTTTAAGGTTGCTTAAGGTCAGCATCAGTTAATTTAGTACATTAAAATATTTTTAAATCAACACATGCTAAATTTACTGATGCTCGTCGTCGTTGTCGTCGTTGTTTGAAGGGTATACTTTCCAGGTCAGACACAAACAGGACTGGGGCCGAAGGTTTTTTTTACTATCCCAGGTTGCTGTACTGCCTGAGTCAGATGCTGGTAGTGATGTTATTAAGGCAGTATCGAGTTTCATTATTCAAAACCGTCAGACCTCGTGCTCCATGTGGTGCCCGATGTATAGGGCACGCTGTTAGTACATGGTTTGCGGTTTGCTCAGAGGGGCTACACTCGCAATTCGGTGAAGCAGCGAGACCCCATTTGTGCATGGACGAATGGAATCACCCAACACCACTCCGCAGGCGGTTGAGCTTAACCCAAGCTGCTCGGAGTAAGCCTATCCCAACAGGCCTGGTACCGGTCCCAGGCACAAAAGCACGGAGCCTGGAAGCATTTTCACAGTGCTCCGTTTTCCATTTGTGATTTGTCTATTCAGAAGCGCGGATGCCAAGTCCGGCAAGGTTGTCCGAAAGATTCCGCGCAGCTGGCACAAACGGGCGTCTGGATCTTAGTCTCACTTGGCGAGTATCTGAGGACCCACTTAAAAGACCATACAAAATATGATCGGGGCCCAGAGATCCACGGTGAGCCAAGGAGAGTGTCGCTCCCATTCGGCGAAGCTCAGCTGGCTGGATGCCTGAAAGTATAGGTAGGTGGTCCGTTGGAGTGGGACGCAGGCATCCAGTGACTATGCGCAAGGCGTCGTTCAAGACACTGTCGATGAGACGAGTGTGAGCACTGCGACACCAGACTGGCGCACAGTACTCAGCTGTTGAGTAGAATAGAGCGTAGTGTTTTAGCACCAGCACCCCATCCCGAGCCCACGAATCGCCTCAGCAGTGTGACGCGCGATGATAGTTTTTTGCGCAATGCCACTAAATGGTGACGAAACGTGAGCGATCTGTCCAGTTTTACCGCAAAATAAGTAGGGGTTGGACAGAACGGTAAAAGTCTACCTTTGCTGTAGACCTTTAGCTCACGTTTGGCCTCCCGGTTATTTAAGTGAAAGGCTGCCATCACCGTCTTAGTGTGAGTGAGCTTCAACTATTTTATTGAGCTTCAACTAACTTACTGATGCTGATCTTAATCAACTCGCCAGTGGAACCCTGCAACAGTCCGCAGTGACCTGTTAAAAATCTTTTTCGGCAAATCGTCAACGGTTTTTCTGAATGCATTGCAGAAGAAAACTTAAAAGTATCCAAGCTATCTGGTAAACCGACCAAAGTTTTTACTGTATTTTCAGTTTCAATTTTCTTGCTAAAAATAGGTTTTTGTGTGTTTTTAAGCTGTAACACACAACAGTCACTTGGCCATTTGGCTCCTTAAGGAGAAATTTAAAATTTTTTGGTGGAAAAATTGCTGAAGGAGGAAAGAATTTGAGAATATGCGTACAATGTAAGTTGACCCAAAACATTGGCTATATATTTATCCTCCTGACTCGCAGGAAAGCGTTGGAGGCGCTATAGATTGAGGAAGCAATTACCCCAAATTACTCACGGAGATATTGCTGTCCGGTTGGAACGTTTTATTTTGTTTTGTTTTTTTAAAGATATAATTGAAATTTAAAACTGTTTGCCAAGACCGCAAAACAGGAGAAAGTGACGTAAAATGTCTTTCCCAAGTCACAATAGAATAGAGCAAATAGGTTTTAAACCGAAACCATATTGATCAGAAGCACGACGTTTTTACAAATCGACCATGACGCCCAATAGTGTATACTAACTACTTTTAATGTCCGTTTAGCAATTTAAGTTTACTGACTAAAGACATTTAATGATATTTAGTTGCACGTCCTGTTGTTTCTAATTGTTCATTTTTAAAATAAGTCGAAGAAAATGGAGCACTCAACATCTTCATAAACTAAAAAAAACACAATTACGGATAAAAAATTTACTACACATGACAGTTTCTAGACCATTTGGCTCCCTAAAGAGGAATTTTAAAATTTTGGGAGGAAAAATTATTGAAAGTAGTTTAATTTGGCTCAAGTTCATTTAATTTTTTGAACCATAGTTACGATTTTAATTTCTTGTTCTTTGTTTTTATTTTCCATCCTTTTCCGTCTTTCGTATTTTTTTGTATTCCGGTCAGTGTTGGCAGAAATAATATGTAATTATTTTCTGGCAAATTATGTAGTAGAAGCCGCAGAAGGAAAAGATATAAAGTGGTTGTGAAATACCAGGACCATGAACATACCATGACCAGGACCACTTTTAATAATCTTTTTTTTCTACTTGCAACCCTCCCCTTGATGAATTTCTGCGTACGCCATTAAAAGGCATTCAATGAATTTTATTTCCCCGTCCTGTTGCTTTTTATTGTTCATTTTTAAAGTCAGTCAAAGAGAATTGAGCACTTAACATCTTCAAAATCTAAAAAAATCACGATTTCGTATCAAAAAACTCCAACTTCTTAAACAACAGTTACGATTTTTATTTTCTGTTCTTTGTTTTTATTTTCCCATCTTTTTCTTTTTTGTGTGTATTTCGATCCGTGCAAGCAGAAGCAAAAACATTTATTTTTCGGCAAATTTTGATCGGGAAGCCGCAGGCAAAGAGGGTAAAGTGGTTGTGAAATACAATTGTTACTTAAAACAAGCAATCTGTAATGTTTAAACTGTTTGTTGTTTCAAACATACTTTCTTAACAAAAATGCCAACGGATATACGCCATTTTTTTTAAATTCTGGGTTTGATTTTATGTAAAACATTTTTTTTCTTGGATTAAGTTTATTTAAAAAAATGAAAATATATTTCAAAATATGGTTGCATAAGTTTTTGCTTGAAAATAGTCTTACTGGCATAACCTAAACTTTAAAAATCAAATACGCTTTTAAATGAGAAATTCTTGAATAGAATAATTTTTTTTGATAAATTAATTGAATTAAATTAATTTAGGTTAGCAAATTTAAATTTAACACTAACTAACTGAAGTGAAATTATCATTATTTTGTTCTGCTTATTGCATTTTTATATGTAAATCATTTCGAAATTTTTACTCGGTACTAATAAGTACTTAGTTCATCATGTTTTAATAAGCATATTAAAAAAAGGATATTGCTCTAAAATTTCTTTCATAGAAAAATTAGTTTTAGATCAGGGTTCTTAAACTTTTTGAGACGCGCCTCCTTTTTTCACGCAAGCAAAACGAGTGCCCCCTTTGACGACACAAACAAAAAACCAAACCCGGGGCCTATCATCATCTTTTTTATTTTCGTCGGTAATTAAAAATGAAGACTAAAAACAAGTCTGTACTTTCCAGCAGCGTTCGAAATCTTTTTTTTTGTCCCAAATGCAATGCGTAGACAAAAAATAATTACTATTGCGGCTATCAATTTAATTTGCACTCCGTTGCTCGCGCTTCCCTGATGAACCTTTTACGTTCCGCAGTCCAAGAACCCCAGTTTTAGAATAAACCGTCGTAGGGTTGTGTTTAATGGTAAACTACCGGTAGCTCAATACATAGACAGTTTTCGACTAATCTTATATCAATACTTTTTTTACTTTTATTTTTGTGTATTTTTAAAAACTGCTATTTCAAAAGCAGTACAATGTTTGATAGTTTTCTCACAATACTGCTTAAAAAATACAGGCTTCGATTTTAAAAAGAAAATAAAAAAGTGAGGGAGTATCTTAATGGTTAAAAAGAGCCTGCTTATTGAGTAAATTTAACGAAAGAAGCATGCTGCCCTTAGGTGATATTTTCAAGAATTCTTTTGAATGTAATATTATATCATAAATCAGTAAATGATAGGCGTGCAGATTGTCTGATTCGAAAAATTGTCAAAGAACAATTTACAGTATATTAAGCAATTTACAAAAGCGAAACTTTGATATTTCGATAAGTATTTTTAAAATAAAAGAGTGATAGCCACTTTGAAATTTGAAAACCCTATCAAAAAACTGTGTAAAAAGCAGTGATGGCTTTAGTATGGTGCGAACGGAGTGGCCGCATCTTTCCTCCTAAAAAAACCTCAAAAGTGGCCCCCTAAGCAAATATTGATCTATTTCCTCATAGAAGCATTATATCGGTGGCCCCCCGTCTGCACCTTAACTTTAGGACGAAAGCAAGGATAATGTATACATACTTATTGAAAGCGATGACTTTTTTTTCTTTAAAGATCACTATATTTTTGGGACGAATATGGAGATTTTGGACATTGATTAAAAGTGATGACTTTTTTTTTGGAAATCACTATATTTTGGGAACAATAAAACTTGAAAAGTGTCCTCCCCTATTTTTTTGCATCGGGTCCCCCCTTTTTTAAGGCCACCACTGGCAAAGAGTTCCTTCTTGGTCCACGGGCATTGCTGCTTTCAACGATCGTCGCCAATACTAATTTTCTTCAAATGCAATTTTTATTAGTTTTTTTTGGCAACGAATTACTACATCATTTCTATATCTTTATCGCTTTATAACAGGTTTTCCCAAATTTTTGTTCATCGGTATCCTTTCGACACTTTGTAGGTTCGCATGTACCCACAAAATCTTGTCACATTTTTAGCCCTAAGCTCAACTTGCTTTGATGCATAACTTACTTTTAATAGCTGAGCAACCCATTGCAATCCTTCAAAAAACTGTTTAAAATCAGTAGTTTATAGTGGTTAGGAGCGTTATCTTCAAGTTTTTACGAACTCAGGAGGTTAACCACTAACTTAATTGATTCTATTAACATTTATTTTTTTATTCAAACAGAAATAAAAACAAAACAATTACAATATTTCGAACCACTAATTTTTCATAATTAAAACAGAAGCTAAAAGTTATCTAGCTGATGTTTCGGGAGAGTAACTTTATATACCGTATTACGATTTGCAACAAAGACACATCGCTGTATGAAAGTGGGCGTAATATCATTTGATTATGCTCTATAGAATAACAAATTATTTTATTAATTTATATATAGAATTTGATGTATAAATTGAAATTCGAAAATGTATAGAAATGGAGCATAAGAAAGTTTAATTCTACGTTTGAAAACAAATTATATAACTATTGTTGGATTTCATGCAAAAATATAAAACTATATTTTTGGCCATCAAATTAACCACCACAGTTTTAGTAACTAAATTTTAGTTTAACAAGAAGAATGTGATTATCACTAATCAAAATAAATTTTAAAAGAAGAAAATAATGAAAAGCACACGAAGTCGTTCAGAGCTATGTAATACGAGTTTTAACAGACAGTAGCCTACAATCAAACTAACAATGTAATGTAAATAAGCCAGCAATAGTAGTTATATGGATGAGCCTGCTTTTTAGCAACAAGCTCTTGGATACGAGGTGAAACATCAGCAAAAGCACAATGAAGATCATGTTCTGGTATTTTTACTTAATTTCGATTTAATTTCCACCAGCCCTAAAAACGTCAATTTACGTAGCTGCGATGATGGAAGTAAAAACAATGCTTGAATAGCAGGTCCAGCAATTTTTGTATAAGTTCCACATCATAAACCAAAAATTTACATTACTATTTCTCAGAATACACATGTCGTGCAAAACCATCATATTGAAATTTAACCAGTTCTTCTTAAATACCGTCCTAGCCAGCAGCATCTGAGCGTTTGCAGTGAAAGGATTTGTAGTATATGCGAACCCATCTTTACTTAGACTTGAAAAGTATCTATTAATTTCCTTCCAAAAATTCATAAGATATTTAGTGATCAGTTGTGTAAAGGTTTTGATATCATAACGTGCATTTTCTGAGTAAGAAATTTTTCGATAGAAGTACCTCTTGATGGACCGCTTAGAAGCATTGTAGCTATTAGTCTATTTCAATTTTGGTAAATCATTGGAAACCAGCGAGAATACATTGAAAATATACTCGTTCCAAATTTAATCAATTACCCCAACAACAAGTAAGTTAAATAAGGATATTCTCCTAAACGTAGTGTACCCCTTAAAAAGTCAAAATGTACCGCAGTTTGGGAACCCCTGCTTTATAAAGTGACAATTGTTCTTTTTTAGCTTTTTTTCTGAAAAAGCTTATACAAGGTTACTTCTGCTTTTAAGTTTTGCTTTTGTAAGTATAGCAAATTGGTGTATAAAAAAATATCTTTTAAAACATTCAAAGTCCAATTGGGTATATTTTTCTTTTAATCAAATGAAGAAACAACCAATTCGCACTCACCGTAAAGTTGAATATTTATCGCCATCAGTGAGTGTTTAAAACTCGACCTCACCTGATATATCCCATCTGTAAAATATAGGATTCGCTTTACCTGAGCTCGACGTGGCTCCCCTCTTACAAGCACAATTGCGAAACCTACAAACAAAAAGAAAGATCTAAACCCATACTTTTGCTTTTACAATGCGTTGATAGTTATTTTTGGGTTTTGCACTCGCACTACACAGAGAAATCCGGCAAAGTTACCACGAGTGGCCTGTATTTTAATCATATTGTTTAATGCCAGAAGATTACGTAGCCTACTTATCTCGGAAGAATAATCGAAAACATTTTGACTTCGGAGAACGGAAATTGCATAAAAATTTAACTGGAGTTGTGGCCAGAAAAGTCAGTTTATTTGATTGAGGCTAAGCCTTTAACGTAACGTAGGTTTCTCGACAAACTTAGGTAAACTTTTAATAGTTTTTGCACAGTGCACACGATTAAATCTTGTCAAAGTAATTCAATTGTGTTGTAATATCCGCTAAAAAATGTGCACTAGAATATTAATTTTGTTTTAATTAAGAAGGGATCGTACTAAAAATAACGTTTAAGCACATAGATGATCCTCAACTTTTTGAGTTTTTTAATTCTTAACTGTTTTATCTACGAAATTGTATTCTATTTATATCTATCAGATATTTGCAATGATGAATAATAAAGCTTCAATACAATTCCTATTAGCCTACAGTAGCCTATAATTTTATTTATTTAACTCGGGCTAATAGACCTATACTTAAAATCTATACGTCATAAACGTACAAATTGAGTGACGTAGTAAGTTCTCGAAATACATGTATTTGTATACCAGGCCACTATAGTAGCATTTACCAGTTTTTATAAAATTTGTTTCCAAATGAAGACATTTTTATAAAACATATTCTAATCAATAATGATGGGTCTACAATTTTATTGATCAAATAAAAGCGATTTTACAAAAGCTCATATTGTAAAAATATTTTCCCAACGAATGCGTATCTGATAGCGATTCTGCCGAAGTCGCAAGAAAATGAGGGGTTCGCGAAAATATCATTCACCGAATATAAAAACGTTGCTGGATTAAAAAGTTGATTAAAAACTTCTGTTAATAATCTTTAAGACTAATGGCAACGTAATCAATAGAACAATGTTCATCTATGCATTTTCTTTCTTGGTGAGCCCCATACCCCATTAGGTAGTGCGAGACAGTCGCTAAAACTCTTTGCATAATTTTTGAAAAAATTAAAATTTATTTACTCTCTTTCACTGATATTGTGAATAAACCTATTTAATGGAAATTTGAAGTAAACCAAGAAATACAATTCAGAATAAAACAAAAAACAAAAACATTTTTTTACCCAGGAAATCATAAGAAAAGCTTAATTTGCTTAATGTTGATAAAGAAAAAGATTTGGTTGAAATGATACAAAAATCAAAGAATCTTTTATATTTTTTAATCACATGATGGGTGAAACCGCATACTCGTATTATTCAATGATTAAACCATTGGTAAAAGTGCAACTGCGCTGAAAAAATTTGTAAAAACCAGTTGCAATAACAATCTTCTAACAAAAAAATTATAACAATGAAAGCTTAGTCAACCGATAAGTTTAAAGTTTATTTTCTAGTTGTTCAATTTTTACCGATAAAAAACATTTTCAAGAAGCTCAAGTTCTTCCAATGTTTTTTTGTCGTAAGCAGCAATGGCCTTACAAAAAGGAGGGCTCGGCGCAAAAAATATGGGGGCCTCTATTTGTGCTCCAAAGCAAAGCAATATCTAAAAAAAGGTCATTGATATAGCCGGGGCTATTTTTAGTGTTTGAAAACAAAGTGATCTCTAAAAAAAAAAATGAGGTTTTCAATTTAGGGGAGCCACTGTTGAGTGATCCAAAGCATTGTGATCTCTAACAAAAGTCGTCGTTTGATTTGGAGGACCACTTTTCACGGTCTCAAAACAAAGTTATCTATAAAAATTGATATGTGAAATAGCACATTAAAATAGTCAAATAGCATGTCAAAAAATATTATAAAATAAAAAATTTATTTTTGCCATGCCAACGACCTCCCGGTGCTATTATGAAGAAATAAAGCAATATCTTTTGAAGGGAGGCAACTTTTTCATATGTTTTAGGGGCCTCGGTGCGACCGCACTCTTTGCACTCTATTATAGCCATCACTGCTCGTAGGCCGGTGGCCTATCGCTTAAAGGTAATCTTCCATAGAAATTTTACTGGTAAAAGTTTTTTCAAAAAGATGGTGGCTAGCTTTTCTTAAACTTCATTTTATAAGTTATGCAATTTATGTAACTTGCGTCACTTGCATATAGCATACTGTTATACTATTTTTTGTTTTATACTTATATAATTTTCACTTATCTGCATTACGTAGGCCTGTTTTAAAATTAGGATGTTTATATTTTGATGTGAATTTGTTATGCAATATTATATATTTTTCACTTATATAATTTTGATCAAATAAATTAGTATTTTTTAGAAATTATGTAATTTTTAGTGATGTAGAGCTGTGCTGTCTTTCTATTTTTAGTGCTGTGCTGCTGTCTTTCAATTCCTTTAATTACGCAATAGTTTTTGACCCATGTTATGCAACCATTTAGTTTCTCTAAAAATACTGCAGATAGTTAAACCCGCATAACTGCAAAACACTTTTTCCAAAATTTTCAATAGGCCTACTGCAAACAAGAGCTCAAAAAAAACGAAGGCCCCGGAATATCGGTATTAATTGAGTTGTTGAATAAAACAAAATGAGATCGAAAACAATTTAAGACTTGTTTACTCACCACGCTGCCAGAAATTACGCGTTCCATCCCACGCATGAAAAACCATTAAGAGTTTCGCACATACTGCACACGTATGTTTTACAAACCAAAAATAGCAATTTTTCAAAACTTTTCAAATCTTTATTGGCGTAAAATCCGAACCCACGTTACATCCAGACGTTATGCAATATGAAAATAGTTGAGCGCATCTTACGCTGAAGCTAGGATTCAGTAGAAAAATTTTTTTAATTAAATAATTTTCAAAAGAACTAACTCGCTCTTAGTTAGAACGTTTTGCTGAAATCGATTTTATGCAACCCATTGTCTTGCCAAGGTTTTTAACCACGACACAAATTTTTATATTAAATAACCACGCGGCACATTACTATCAAACCAGCATTGCACAAAAAAAAGTCATTTGATTGCAAGTGCTTCATAAAAGTTCATTTTAGACCAAAAAAAAAGTTTTTTATTTCTAATTCAAGGCAAAAATTACCAAAAAAATTTGTGTTGTGCAAGTCGTTTGAAGACAAAAAAGCTTTTTAGTAGAGTAGTAGACACTTGTCCTTGTTATTTTTTCTGTAGATGCAACAAAGCATCAAATTTATCATCCGGTACCGGAACATAAAATCAACTTTAACAAATATACAATTTCAGCTTTTTCGAATCATGGACTAAAACAGTTGATAAAGAAATCCTTATTCAGTCTATTTAAACATTTCGT
Source organism: Diplosoma virens (assembly GCA_963680785.1). Lineage (NCBI taxonomy): Eukaryota > Metazoa > Chordata > Ascidiacea > Aplousobranchia > Didemnidae > Diplosoma > Diplosoma virens. Next base: position 44,579,154 of record OY796881.1, on the reverse strand, counting down.
CTATCAATGAATATTGACAAACATTCAATTTCACTATATTTGTTTAGCACTTACTGCTTCTATTATTTTATCTTAACAATAGAGTGCTTAACAATTTACAATTCACATACATTTCTCAAATTGCTGTTTTATTTTTAAGTCACGTTACGTTACTTTGTATGCGCCTATATTCCCGTTTTATCGTTTTAATAAAACACTATTATTTTTTATAGGCAAATACTTACGTCGTTTTATTCAATTCGTGTACTTTAGCAAAACTTCAATCTATAGCGTCATAAATTATTAAAATTTATATTTAACTAATAAGTGTAATACAGTTTATTGTCCTTCTCATCGTCTTTGAAATAGTATTTACAAAAATCTTTACTTGAATTTAGAAGGGATTACAATCTTTTAGACAGTTTGTAAGAAGTCCAAAATGGCTATAAAAATTTGTGGGGATAACCAGAAATTTTATGGGAGGTCTACTGGCTTTCTACTTTCATGTTTGTGACGAACGTTATTTCGATCTGTTGATGATAGAAGACCACGTGAGTGAGAGCATCAGCTCAATAAAAATTTTCCTGGGAAACGGAGGTGGTACTAGATCGTTATCATAAAGAGCATTGGCACAGATTTGGACAGTTTCTTGCAGGAAAACGTTGGAAAGAGGCTGTAAAATTAAAGAAACAGAGAAACGGAGATAAAGCAGAAAACTGAATATTTATAAGAGTTTTAACAAAGGTAAAAGCACCAGGTATACATTTTATAGAAAAAAGTTGGAGCACAGGATCAAGGACAGAAGTGAGCCATTTTGCGAGTTGATGTTGAGCCGATCCAATCATGGACAAGATGGGGCGTAAAGGCACATCTTTCTTTGAGTTTTGGGAAAACCATACATACGTGGGCGTTGAGAGTCTGTAGGTCGAATGGCTTTGTAGACTCTAACGAGGATAAGGTTCTTCTTCTTCATTTCCAATAGTCGACGTTAGATTTGTGATTCAATCTTGGCTGTGTTGTCATTTTGACTAGCCGGACCAAGATTTTCGAGTTTGGAAGCATCGTGAAGAAGCGTGTCCATTTTCGAAGCATAGTAATACTTGTTTGGAATGACAACAACCAGCATTTTTATCCGGTTTGGTGATCAGAATGTCATTGTTAGATCGCAAAGAGATCGCAAAGATCTCTCAATTTCATCCTCCATAAATGCCCGCTCTATTGTGGGACTGTGACAAGCACGTAATTTCTCTATTTAAAAGTTCACAGATTTTGGAAGAGTACCTTGAAAAATGTTAGCCTTGATAAAGGCTGCTTTTGAAGTCAGTATTCGGATACATCTCCGTGTTCTGATCAACTTGTTCAAGCATTTGATTCGCTGATCGGTGTACCATTGAAGAGTCGATTGGCGGTACAAAACTTTAAAATAGCTTTAAAAAGCGTGTTCATTCCTCAAAGACTTTTCATCTGACACTTATTGGGAGGAATCGCCAGAATGAAATGAGAGCAATCTGATCGCGAAAGGAGAAGGAGTCTAATTGGTTAAAAACGGCGACCAATCAGGAATAGAAAAGAAAACGAAAGTGCGTTTGATTGGTCAAGAAAGACAATCAATCAGAAAGTAATGAAAAAGAGTTTGTAATATTGGCATCATTCTTGTCAAAGACCTTCAAGTCTGAAATAAGTAAAATAATATGTGCGCTTATCCTCGATAGCGCTAAAATGATTTGGATCTTTTCAAGGAATCACCGTGAGCAATTTTTTTGGTGAAATTAACCCGAAATCCCCCTTTGAGCACCAAGATTAAATAAAAAAGAAACCAAGAGAAAAAGGACTTTTTAAGAAGCAATAGTAACTATAGAGAGGTTCTGAGTTAGTTTTACGAACAAAAAATTACTTGCGGTGACTTCTTGACCCATAGCGTTTAACTAAAGTAAAAGAAAATTTAAAGATCAAAAAGATAAAGTTAATAAAAAAACCAAAGCAACTAGAGATATCCATATGCAAAAAAATATGTTTTCAAACTACAAATCTGATAACAATTAATTTTTTTAAACTGATTCAGTTTATTCAAGTAAAAACTAAGATCAGGAGCCCAGTTTATTCAAGTAAAAACTAAGATCAAGTAAAAACTAAGCCGGCAACATTAACGTGTAGCAGGGCCGTAACTATCGCCTGTGCAGCTGGTACAATGCACCGGGGTCCCGTAATGCTACGTTTTATTGTAAAATATCTTTGTTCAAAACTCAAGCAAACTTTATCAATAATTTTAATTTATATTTAATCATCTAATTCAGGGGTGTCCAACTTTTTGTTTGTCGCGGGCCAAATTTTTGTCTCTAAGTTTATTACCGGCTGTATCGTGGCCACCGAGATATACAAGGCCTTTCGCTTGGTTTCAGACAAAGCGATGACGTCATAGCGAGTAGGCCATCGCTGCGACGCTTTGCTAGCAATGGGCAAGTTTGCAGCGAGAGAAATGTAACTTACGTAAACAATCTTTAACAGTTGCTCAATACCAAAAAGATTTTAATTAATAAAAAAAAGTTGAAGTTTAAAAGAAAAACACAAAAAGTAAATAAATTTATAAAAAACAACTAAAATATAAACCGTGAAGCGTTTTTGTTAATTAAGAGTTTATAGTTTTCTTCGTTTAGCTAGTTTTGCAGCACCGAGTTCATTGTTTTTCATAAAACAGTAATTATTGAGTAAAATGTTTGTGCTTGTAAACACTGCCATTTTCATTAACAGCATAGGTTTATGATCAGAAGAGCACATAATTCAAGATTCCAATGAAAGCTGTTCGTCTTCTAAAGCAGCCAAAATAGAATTAATAGAAAGTGCACATTGAGAAAAAGATTTTACAAATTCATCAAAACTCGCAAGTTTTTGAATGACTATGTTGCTTATGAGAGCAACCCGCACGATATCATCTGAAGAATACAATAACTTTCTTCTATCAAGGTTCTTAATTAAAAAATGGTTAAAGCTGTCGAATCGTTGTATAGCAACGTAAAACAACTTTTCCACTGCTACACAAAAATCTGTAGGCGTGTGGAGATAAATTATAAAAGATTGAAGAAAATATTAAATAATCGTAAGAGAAACTGTGCTTCTTTGTTGTTAGTAATTGCAGTTGTTCATAAACAAACCTACAACCGAGTTGTAAGAACAGTTTTCGTTTCTAAACTGACAAAGAAGGGTAAGTATAAACTTTATATTTAATACACAAAGCACATCAAGTTCACTTGTAGTTGACCTGGCAGCGGTATGTAACAAAGTCAGCTTACAGATGTCTTCGCAAATTTGCTCAATTGTACTTATTCGTCCAGCTTTTAAGGGCAACAGTTCATCTCCGATTCGGTTTAATTTAACAGATTGAGCGACATGTCTTTTTTAATTGTTATACCACTTTGTACTTGTGGTCCGAGCACATCAGTGTTTTTCAATGTAAAAACAGTTAAGGTTTGGTTTATATATTTCGAATAACTTGCCATGGCTCTTTAAGAAGTATTGATAGTTTCTTAGAGATATCGCTCAGAGATTTGCAAATGTCTTGTTCTTCTCTTCGTCGCATTTTTTCTTTGCTTTGCTTTGTTGGCAAGTTGATCTTGTTCTTTTTTTTGGAGCAATTTAGTTTTGGAAAGACGAGGTTTCTCAAAAGATTTTGACAGAACACAGTGGCGGATATTGGGTGAGGCGAATGAGGCAGTTGCCTCGGGCCTCCCCTCGAAAATAGCACTTATGGTTTGACTTTGTTGCAGATGTTTTTTAGAGATTATTATGTAGTTGGGACAAAAAGTGGGAAATACAAGATCGATTTAAGGTGAAGACTTTTTTTTTTAGAGATCACCATGATGTTGGGAGAAACAAGTAAAAGACGAAATCAAAGCGCTTTTTTTTCTAGAGAACATTAATTTTTGGAAATTCCTGCCTCGGGCCCCTGAATTTGAATATCCACCACTGGCATGCAGTTGGGAAATTGAAAAGGAATTGATCCAGTTTGGAGTTTGGGTATTTTGTATCGCACGTCAACATTTTCTGAGTCTTCGTCCAAAGCTGAAGTAGTTTTTTGAATTTTGTGACTTTGAAAATGTAATTCGCATACCTGTCAATACAAACTGAAATAAAATTTTGTATACACTAAAAACTGTAAAAAAAGCTTTCAGGTTGCTTTCAAATAGGGCTATCAACAAATTAGACTGAAAAATAAGGTTGACAAGAAAACAAAATTTTTTGGCACAAAAAAATCTTCACTGAAAGTTAGAAAATTTTTTTTACTTAATTTTCATTTGACGCTTTTTAGTAACTTGGCCATTAACCGTCCCTATATTTTGTTCACTTTGATGGCTAACTTTGTTTGTAACCTGACAATTTTTTTCAGAATATGGTGAAATATAGACGCAAATCTAAATTCAGTTTTCTAAAGACGCTTCTCTTTAAAATAAAAACAAAGCTAGAAAATAAAGAGAGGTTGATGGAAGTAAGTGCTTATAAATAAATGCAAAGAACATAAAAAAAATTAAATACATTTTACTTGTATAATTAACAAAAAACCCAACATACAATAATAGTTGTAAAGTTTTAGCTGAAAATAGGCCTGTAGCAGATTAATGCCGTCAAAAACTTACCTTGCTAATTTTAGATGGCACAAAATCTTTTCTTTTTGTGGCATGTATCCATTTTTGCTTTAAACTTTCGTCTTGAGCAAAGCCAAACACAGTAACGCGCGGACCACCTTTGTAATTTCCCTTGCATTGGGGTACACAACATTTAAAGGGCATTGTAAATTACTTAATAAAGTAAATATTTTACATTAGATAATTCGCTTAAAGCAATTCTGAAATACTGTAAATAAGAAAAGTGACGACTAAAAAGATTTTTTTTTTATAGAAAAAATTCTATCCAGAGTGTCAAATAATAATTTTTTTGCACTTTCTAAGAAAACAACTATTTCTATTTCACCGAGAATCAAGAAACGCTACCATAACTAAATATTTCAAAATCACTAAAAATCATGGCGTACGTACACCATGCTGAGAATCATTTACTGCTCCTTTCAAACTAGTTGAAACTACTTTTGATCGCTTAAATTTTCATCTTTGTGGAGAATGCTTTGTACTGTTCTTTAACATAACAGTTTCGTTTAGAAGTTATACAAATATAATTCCTAACTTACTATCTAATTGATTCTACCTTTTAAGATTATGTTGCTACAGTACATTTAACCTTTCATATATATAAATCAACAGCATCTACTAACTTATAATCTTACACTCAACTTCACTTTTCATTTACTTTTGAGATAATAAATTTAAAAATGTGTCTGTTGTTTATTTTAAAAATGTTCTTTATTCTTTTAAGTTTTTCATAATTATCAAAATCTAAGTTTCGTAGAAAAGTTCAAAAGTACATTAGTTGTACATCTATTCTAGTTTCTATCATTTCAATTGGCTTCTAAACTACTGTTTTTTGCTTGCAGCTGCTCGAAGTACAGCTGAACTACTTTCTTTTAATTGAAACGCGACAGAAACTTTTTTGTTCTATTTCAAAGCAAGGCCTACTCGTAATGACGTCACAATCGACGCGAAAGGCCTTGTACATCTTGGTGGCCACGGCTGTATTCGCTAAAACAATCAAAGCGATGTTGTCATGCGAGTTTCTAGAAAAATTTCCTTCTCCAAAAGACGTGTTCTCGAAAAAAAAAAGACTTGACATTGAATCAACGAGTTTTTTGCGACTTTATTTCGTCGCTCAATTAGTGCTGAGGTTGGTTAGAAAAAACTGAGGTTAATAGAATATGGCAAAATGGCAGTACGGTAAATTACAGTAATTCAAAAAAGGTGTTTTTTATTTTAATTTTTATGTGAGGAGTAGTTGACTGAGTGGCTATTTATACGGCTTTTTCCACTTCTTTTGAAGCAACACTGGCACATTCTTTGTATATTACTACTTTATTTTTGTTTTCGTTTTTTTTTTGGTTCACGTAATACTACGAATATGTAATTAGTCTTTTTTTTATATTACAATTTGTGAATTCTATATACTGCACAATTGCCTATTTTTCTGCTGGATAAGATGTTTTAAATAAACGTTCTATAATAATAAATTGCTGGTTTCTCCGATGCAGATTGCTTTTGGGCAGAGATTACACGAGATTACATAGAAGCGTCATTCCAATCGAAAACCTGTTATAAAGTAACTTTTTTTAAGGATCAAGCATCGAGCTCGCGAGGCAAAGTGTTAGCACAGTGAATATTTTATCGACTATTTTTCTATTTGATGTTAACAAAAATCTAAGTCAACTTAGAGAATTTATTCTTGCATTGTTGGCACAGAGGAAGGAAAAAATAGTTAGTTGTTTTGTTTAAGGTTGCTTAAGGTCAGCATCAGTTAATTTAGTACATTGATATATTTTTAAATCAACACATGCTAAATTTACTGATGCTGATCTTAATCAACTCGCCAGTGGAACCCTGCAACAGCATGCAGTGACCTGTTAAAAACCTTTTTTGGCGAATCGTCAAGGATTTTTCTAATGTCAACGGTTCAACGGTTTGTCAAGGGTGATTGTCAACGGTTTCTTCTTTGGCAGTCAGCCAAGCGACAAAAGTTTTTGGTGTGTTTTTTTAGTTTGAATTCTCTGGCTAAAAATAGATTTTTATGTGTTTGTAAGTTATTACACATGACAGTTACTTGGCCATTTGGATCCCTAAGGAGAAATTTAAAATTTTTTGGAGGGAAATTTCTGAAGAAGGAAAGAATTTGAGAATTTGAGTACAATGTAAGTTAAATCAAAAAATTGGCACGTTCGTAATAGTTGAATCATGACAATTAATAGACCAAAAAGTTCATTGAACAAAGTAAAGATTTTTTTTTGATCTTTACTTTATATAAATGTATATTTTAGTGATAAACTTCATGAGTAACCGGAACTTCGATCACAAATAGGTTATAATTGAAAACCAAAAAAAAAGTTTAGCCGTTTGTACGTCAGAGCAGGGCCGTAACTTAATCATGTGGGTCCCCGGTGCAAACATCTATTATGGGCATAGACGTATCAGCCAAATTGAGAAAAAATCATTGATCATTGATATTGATCATTGATATTGATCATTGATATTGATCATTGATCATTGATTGATTGATTGATGAAGTTTTGCCCAAATCATGATTTTCTAGTACTTTACGGAAGGATAAAAAATTGTCTGAGACTTTCGGACGAAGATCAAATTTTGTCCTAAAATCATGGTGTTTTCTCAAAAAAAAAAGGTCTTCACCTAAATTTGGTAACTATTTCTTGCAGTTCTTTGTTGTCACTGCCCTAAAATTCCTAAATTTGCCCAAATATTTTCTTGTCACTGCCCGAAAAATTTGAATTTTACCCAAATCTTGAAAGCTTGAAGAAGCAATTGCCCTCGGCCCCCCCCGCCAGGTACGGCTATGATTATGGGACCCCCTTTTGAATTAAAATTATTGACAAAGCGTGACATTTAATAATAATAAGTTTACTTGAGCTTTCAACGAAAATATTTTGCACTAACATGTAGCAATGCGGTGCCCCTTCGTGCTGGGGCCCCGGGTGCATTGCACCAGCTGCACCAGCAATAGTTATGGCCCTGCATCAGAGAGAAAAAGAGAGGCAAAAATTTTATTTGGCATAGCCTTAGAAAAATTTATTCCCAACTACAGAAGTACCTAATTTAGAATCAAAATCTAATTGTTAGTAATTGTGCAGATAAGTTAAACCATGGAGGCATTCTAAAAACCGTACGGTTATCAAAGTCAAGTCAAGATGCCTCCATTTTTTCATGAAGTTACATTAAATTAATTTGAGAGGTGAAAAAATGCTAAACATGAAATACTGGTGTTGTGTACAAGAGAAAAACAACAAAAAACAAACAAACAAAAGCAAAAAAAAGCACATAATTGATACAATAATTTAAAAATATTGTAGTAGGCTATAATCCATTCAAAAAATATAAAACTACTCGCACTTTTCCAACTAGTTCTGGTTAAATTATAAATTGTTTATCCAATATAACACTTTAGTACTCCATCAGTATTTGGATATTAGTTGTTTTCTATATTCTTTTTTGAATGAAATAAAAAAAAGCGATCGAATGGGATTAGGTAATTTATTCCACAATATTGCTCCTGCACATTGAATTGGTTTTTATAAAGATAAAATTTATGAGATATAACTACACACTCTTTTTTTACTTGTCTAGTCGAATAGTTAGAATTTTTTAACACTTAGTAAATAAAACTGTATATTGCTGGGGTTTTGTGAGATATGAGAATTTACACTCATTTTTTGCTTGTCTAATCGAATGTTTATGAATTTCCTTAGACTTTGTAAATAAACTCTATATATTGTCGTTTAACATTATTGATAATTTTGAGCATTAGTTTACCTAGTTCCGGCTGATGTATGTCATCTAATTTGAGGATGTTCTATGTTTTATAGACAGGATATAATTTAGTCCTATAATCACAGTTAACTATTATTCTATAGGGACATCCCATGTCGACTCACACCCTTTTCGGCATTTTTTTGCCGACCATTTCCGATTTTGCTGAAATTTGGCATGTTTGTAGGTTTGAATGAGAAAATGTCTCACATCAAATTTCAAGTTTTTTATCAAATAGTTTTTAATATAAGAAGGTTGAAAATTAGACACAAAATCGCCGCTTGAACGCCCCTGATCGAGCAAAAGTGGCCCTCATGGCTTTATTTTTTGTTCGATTTCAAAGATGTTAATATCGTTGAAATGCTCTTTTTTTAGCAGCTTTCGAATGAGATTAATAACTTAAATGTATCTATATAAATAAAAAAGTCATCTTTTGTCGTGACCTTGTGACTTTGACCTCGCATGACCCCAAAATCACCACTCTAGACAAAAAATTTTTTTCAATATTTTTGTTCCTCACATAGAGGACTATCAGCATGCCAAAAATCAAAGTGATATCTCTATGGGTTTTCAAGATATTTGCATTTTATTGAACAGGTGTGCCTAATGAGACAAATTTGTTGATATTTACGCAACAAATATTTTCGCAACTTTGTCGATATTTTCAAATAAATCATTTTCGCAAGTTTTTGTTAATTTTTTTCTAATTAAAAAATATCTTTAAAGGCAAGTCCGACAAGGTTGTTCGAAGAATTCTGCGCAGCTGGCACTGGCACAAATGGACGTCTAGATCTTAGTCTCTCTTGGCAAGCATCTGAGGACCCACTTAAAAGACCATACAGGATATGATCAGGTTCCAGAGATCCACGGAAAGCTTAGGAGAGTGTCGCTCCAGTCCGCGAAGCTCAGCTGGCTGGATGCCTGAAAGCATTGGTAAATAGTCCGTTGGAGTGGGACGCAGGCATCCAGTGACTATGCGCAAGGTGTCGTTCAAGACACTGTTTATGAGGTGAGTGTGATCGCTGCGACACCAGACTGGTGCACAGTACTCAGCTGTTGAGTAGACCTACATTGGGCAACTATTTTCCGCATGCGATCTTTGTCGCTGCACTAAAATTCCTGGTTTTATCCAAATTTTTTTATCACTGCCCGAAAAATTCTGGTTTTGCCCAAATATTTTCTTGTCACTGCCAGAAAAATTATGATTTTTCCCCCTGCCCCCGGCAAGCACGGCTATGTGTAGGTCAACCAATTACCCCGACTTGCTTCCGAAGATGCCAAGATATTGCTTTATTTGTTTTGTTAATAGAGATATGCTGAAATTTAGAATTGCTTGCCAAGCCGCCAAGCTGGAAAATGTGCCGTAAAATGACTTTCTCGAGAACACAAGAGAATGGCGCGAGTCTGAGATCATATTGATCAGAAGAACAAACCTTTAACCATTCGACCAGGTGTCTACTGCTGAGAACATAAAGAACTTTTAATGTTATTTAGGGGATTGAAATTTACTGTCCAAATACATTCTTTACATCTCTCAAAAAGAAAATCTCTAAAAGAAATTCGATTATATTCTGAAAAACACAATAAAAAAATTGTAAATATACGCAAATATAATGATAATGGTTTTTCATTTTTACAAAAATTATTTCAATATGCTGGTCGATCAGTGGCTCCCAAAGTTCAAGTCGTATGCTTCCCTTTTAAGGCTTTGCCATTCTACAAAAGTTGGCTATATGACAAAGTTTTTTTGAGAAAAGTTCCTTATTGTTATTAAGTAAAAAACTTTTTTTGGTTTTTGTTTTAATGTGAAGCACCGTGGTCTTATCTAAAAGTTGCAGAAAATTCTGTCAGATAGACACATGTTTAGAATGATCATGGAGCTTGTCCGTAACAGAAGTTTTACTTTTAATACTTGACAGGAAGCAAAGCAAGTCCGCCGTCAAAAAAAGGGCGTTCCTCGGGGATCGGTATTGGTCTTCTTCTTATTATTAATATGTATACGTGTGATCTGCCTTCTACAATTTTTAGAAAGTTTGCTTTTGCAGCGGAATTAGCATTGTTGCACTCTTTTTGAGATTGAAAGGACTTGGAAGTCAAGACATGTTACATGCAGTTTCTGCGTATCTTTAGACCGAAGTTGAAACTTAGTCTTTCAAAGACGGTGAGAGCAGCCTATTATTTAAATAACCGAGAGGTCAAACGTGACCTAAAAAGGTTTATAACAGCAATGAACATTTATCATTTTGTCCGGTACCGACTTATTTTGGGTTAAAACGAAATAGCTCGCTAACTTTCCGTCACCATTTTGTGGCATTGCATAAAAAATTGTATCTTCTCGCGTCACGTACACTGCTGAGGTGACTTGCGAAGATGGGATGCTGGGCCAAAATAATGTCAACAGCTACCCTATCTCTGGTCTACTCGACAGCTAAATACTGCGAGCCAGTCTGGTGTCGCCCAGCGGACGAATTTCAGATGGAACACGGAGTACTGTGAGAATGCATCCAAGCTCCGTACTTTCATACATATGACCAATACCAAGCCTGTGGGAATGAGCTTACTTCAAACAGCTTGAGTTAAGGTCAATCGCCTGCGGACTGCTATTGGGTGATTCCATTCGTCCGTGCACGATACAGAATCTCGCTCCTTTACCGTGCGGCGCCATTGAACAAACTGCAGACCCCGTCTTAACATTGTGCCCCAAAGCCTGCATTGGGCATGACATGGAGTACATAGTTTGATGGTTTTTGATGACAAAATCCGATGCTGGCTCGACGCCATCGCTGCCAGCATCTGTTGTGGCAGTGTAGCAGTCTTGGGTAGTACAAAGATAAAGCTTCGGCCGCAGCCCTGTTTGTGTTTGACCCAGAGTTGATGGCCTCCATATTACGACAACAAGAGTATTTTTTCGGTCTTTACTTTAGAGAAACAATTTTATGAATTGTCAAGGTGCAACTATAAAGGACGTGCCAACTTATGTAATTAGTTAATAATTTGCAACCAACTTACAAATTCTTTCCGGGCAAATTATTTCGTTTTACAGATTACGAGTTCCTTCCTTGGCAGCCAAGTGGCTCACTTTGAGAAACACTGAGCTAGATATAGTTGATTTTAGTTGCAATACAAAATGCTCGATAAGGCAGCCAGAACTAAACATTCTTGAATCTAACTATCATGCAATTAAAATATAATTTATTAAAAAACCTAATACTTTTTTTCACCCAAGTGCGATCACCATCTTAATCAAATAGAACTCAGTATGTAGCTATACAAAGTTATCTTTATACTTTTGTAGCAATGCTTGGTGATTGTAGCCGTTATTGAAATTGGGTTCAATTTTAGCTGAATTAATTCAATTATATTAGTGAGATAAACTCATGAAAAATTTTATTGATATTTAATAGTTGTGTTTACGGTAACACAAAAAAAACTCACGCATCTGCAAAGCTTTAGAAAAAAGTAGCAGGCTGACTCTATTTGGAATCTAAATTTGGAAAAGTTTTCGGCTCATAACCAGGACCACTTTTAATAATTTTTTTTCCTACTTGCAACCCTCCCCTTGATGAATTTCTGCGTACGCCATTAAAAGGCATTCAATGAATTTTATTTCCCCGTTCTGTTGCTTTTTATTGTTCATTTTTAAAGTCAGTCAAAGAGAATTGAGCACTTAACATCTTCAAAATCTAAAAAAATCACGATTTCGGATCAAAAAACTCCAACTTCTTAAACAACAGTTACGATTTTTATTTTCTGTTCTTTGTTTTTATTTTCCCATCTTTTTCTTTTTTGTGTGTATTTCGGTCCGTGCAGGCAGAAGCAAGAACATTTATTTTTCGGCAAATTTTGTTCTGGAAGCCGCAGGCAAAGAGGGTAAAGTGGTTGTGAAATACAATTGTTACTTAAAACAAGCAACCTGTAATGTTAAATTGGTTTATGGTTTCAAACATACTTTCTTAACGAAAATCAAAGCGGATATACGCAATTTTTTGTGCTTTGGCTTTGGTTTTATCTAAACACTTTTTTCTTGGATTAAGTTTATTTAAAAAAATGAAAATATATTTCAAAATATGGTTGCATAAGTTTTTGCTTAAAAACATTCAAACTGGCATAATTTTTAAACTTTTAAAATCAAATACTCGTTTTATTGAGAAATTCTTGAATAGAATGATTTTTTTAAATAAGTTAATTGAATTAAATCAATTTAGGCTACAAAATTTAAATTTAAAAAGACCAACTAACTAAAGATAACTTATTAATATTTTGTTCTGCTTATTGCATTTTTATATGTAAATTATTTTGAAATTTTTACTCGGTACCAATAAGTAGTTAGCTCATAATGTTTTAATAATCACATTAAAAAAAAATATTTCTCCGAAATTTCTTTCATAGAAAAAATTAGTTTTAGATCTGGGCAATGATGAGATTCAGGGGCTTTGCACGGGTTCGCGCGAACCGGTATCTTGGAATTTCAGCACGTTCTACGAACCCGTTCTTAATTTAACATGATCTATGTATCTCTACATCTCCATATAGTGAGGAAACCTGTTGTTAGTAAGTTCTATACAAAAGAGAACCTGTTCATAAACTTTTAAATCTCAGCCTTGATCAGGGCTTTTTAAATTTGTTGAGACGCACCCTTTTTTTCATCCAAACAAAACTCGCGACCCCTTGAAAACAATTCACAAACAAAAAACAATACCATTTTTACGCAAACAAAAAACAATACCTGGGCCCTATCATCATATTCTCCACTTTGTTCGGAATTGAAGGTGAAGACTAAAAAAAAGTCTTTACTCTCCATCAGCCTCCAAGATCTCTTTTTCGTCGTAAATGCAACGTGCAGACGAAAAATAATTACTATTGCGGCTATCAATTCAGTTCGCAGTCCGTTGCTCGCGCCTCCCTGATGAACCTTTCACCTCCCCCCAGTTTACGAACTCCAGTTTTAGATGAAACCGTTGTGCGATTATGTCCAATAGTAAACTACCGGTAGCTCAATGCATAGACAACTGGTAAAGAGTTCTTTCTTGGTCCACGGGCATTGCTGCTTTCAACGATCGTCGTCATTAGTAATTTTCTTCAAATGCAATTTTTTGTTAGTTTTTTTTGGCAACGAATCACTACCTCATTTCAATCGTTTAATCGCTTTATAATAACCCAGCGAGCTCAAACGTTGTTGCGACGTTCTGAGGACGTCCTTAGGACTTAAAGGTTTTTAGGATGTCGTTAAGACGTCGCAAGAACGTTTGTGCTGGCTGGGAACACGTGACAATTATTGGTTTTTAGCTTTTTTTTCTGGCAAAGTTTATACAAGACTATTTCTGCTTTTAAGCTCTGCTTTTGTGAGTAGCAAAACTGAGTATGAAAAGAAATTTTTTAAAACATTCAAAATCCAATTGTGTATATTTTTCTTTTCATCAAAAAAAGAAAAACCAATTCAGACTCACCCTAAAGTTAAATACTTATCACCATCAGTGAGTGTCTAAAACTCTACCACAAACCCGATATCCCACCTGTAAAATATTGGGTTTTCTTAGTCTGGGCTCGACGTGGCTCCCCTCACTACAAGCACAATTGCAAAGCCTACAAGCAAAAAGAAAGATCTCTAAATCGATACTTTTGCTCTTAAGATTCACTTATAGATGTTTTTGGGCTTTGCACTCGAACTAGACAGTGAAATCTGGCAAAGTTACCACGAATAGCCTGTATTTTAATGATTTTGCTTAATGCCAGAAGATTACGTAGCCTACTTATCTCGGAAGAATAATCGAGAACATTTATGACTTTGGAGAATGGAAATCGCATAAAAATTTAACTGGAATAGTGGCCAGAAAAGTCAGTTTATTTGATCGAGGCTAAGCCTTTAACGTAACGTAAGTTTCTCGCCTTTAAAGTAGGTTTCTCGACGAACTCAGGTAAATTCTTTAATAGTTTTTGCACAGTGCACACAATTAAATCTTTTTTAAAGTAATTCAATTATGTTGTAATGTCTGCTGAAAAATGTGCAAAAATGAAGAATTAGTATTAAATCATTAAAATCATTAGTAGCTACAGATACTTTCTCGACGAACTCAGGTAAATTCTTTAATAACTTTTGCACAGTGCGCATAATTAAATCTTTTTCAAAGTAATTTAATTATGTTGTAATGTCCGCTAAAAAATGTGCACTAGAATATTAATTATGTTTGGGGATACATGAAATAACGTTTAAGCACTTAGATTATCCTTAACTTTTTGACTTACTTTAACTCTTAACTGTTTTATCTACGAAATTGTATTCTATTTATATCTATCAGATATTTGCATTGATGAATAATAAAGCTTCAATACAATTCCTGTTAGCCTACAGTAGCCTATAATTTTATTTATTTAACTCGGGCTAATAGACCTATACTTAAAATCTATACGTCATAAACGTACAAATTGAGTGACGTAGTAAGTTCTCGAAATACATGTATTTGTATACCAGGCTACTATAGTAGCATTTACCAGTTTTTATAAAATTTATTTCCAAAAATGAAGACGTTTTTATAAAACATATTCTAATCAATAATGATGGCTCTACAATTTTATTGATCAAGTAAAAGTGATTTTACAAAAGCTCATGTTCCTAAAATATTTTCCCAACGAATGCGTAATATTCAGAATTATGGTCCGAGAAAGGATGGGCCTGGGCATTTTCGTCATACACGCTTGGCGTTCGTTTGTTTCTTATTTAAAATTCTTACGTTTGGCATGCAAAATATAATTAACAAACAAAGGTACGCCAAACAGATACAAATGTAGACTATTTCTGAAAGATTTTAACCAAGTTATAATTTTCATTTGGCCTCTGCTGATACTAAATTAGGCTATGCATTGCAACTGATGGACATCTTAAAACATTTCAGATGAAGTTGACTTGTTTTTCTAAAAAAATCCTTAAAAATTACAAGTTGGGCAGCCATGCAAATGACCATCATTCGCTTTTCGTTTGGCTTACAACAGTGTTTTCTCAAAAAAAAACTGTACATTGCACAAATATTTTTATAGCGAGCATGAAGAATTAAAACTACGCAAGTCTAAAGCGATAATATTTTTTGGTCTTCACTTTAAGTAATCGCTCTCTTTTCTGTTCAGTTTAAGGTGACTGATAACCGTTTTTTCATTTTTTCGTCTCCAGTTTATTTACAAAATTGAACTTTGAAATAATCTACTTAAGAACCGTAAATATATTTTAGTCAGAGACCAAAAACCAAAGTCATCGCTTTGAACTTGAATTGGAAAGAGGTTGGTTCTTTAAGTGAAAACAAAAAAAAGCTCACCCTTTTAAACTTAAACAAAATGTCAAAATAACTTAATTTTAATATTGGTATATTTTTAGTGCGCAGGTAACCTGGTGGCACTGCCCATTGTGTACATTACGCACCTTAGAAGAAACACTGGGTTCCAATCAATTAATCTCGCTCATCATAATATGTCCTCCTTCAAGACTCCACAATTGCGGCCTGCGGATAGCGATTCTGCCGAAGTCCCAAGAAAACGAGAGGTTTGCGAAAATATCATTCACCAAATATAAAAACGTTGCTGGATTAAAAAGTTGATTTAAAACTTCCTTTTCATAATCTTTAAGATTAACGACAACGTAATTAATAGAATAACGATGTATCACTCTTTGACATTAAGAACAATGTTTAGCTACGTATATTCTTTCATGGTGGACCCCATTAGATAATGCACGACAGTCGCAAAAAACTTTTTGTATAATTTTTGGAAAAATTATTACTTTAGTATGCGTGTTCAAAAGATTTTTTACTCTCTTTTCACTGATATTGTGAACAAACCTATTTATCGAAAACTTGAAGTAAACCAAGAAATACAATTCAAAATAAAACAAAAAACAAAAACATTTTTTTACCCAGGAAATCATAAGAAAAGCTTAATTTGCTTAATGTTGATAAAGAAAAAGATTTAGTTGAAATGATACAAAAATCAAAGAATCTTTTATATTTTTTAATCACATGATGGGTGAAACCGCATACTCGTATTATTCAATGATTAAACCATTGGTAAAAGTGCAACAGCGCTGAAAAAATTTGTAAAAACCAGTTGCAATAACAATCTTCTAACAAAAAAATTATAACAATGAAAACTTAGTCAACCGATAAGTTTAAAAGTTTATTTTCTAGTTGTTAAATTTTTACCGATAAAAAACATTTTCAAGAAGCTCAAGTTCTTCCAATGTTTTCTTGTCGTAGGCAGCAATGGCCTTACAAAAAGGAGGGCTCGGCGCAAAAAAAGTATGGGGGCCTCTATTTATTGCTCTAAGCAAAGCAATATCTAAAAAAAGGTCATTGATATAGCCGGGGCTATTTTAGTGTTTGAAAACAAAGTGATCTCTAAAAAAAAAAATGAGGTCTTCAATTTAGGGGAGCCACTGTTGAGTGATCCAAAGCATTGTAATCTCTAACAAAAGTTGCCGTTTGATTTGGAGGACCACTTTTCACGGTCTCAAAACAAAGTTATCTATAAAAATTGATATGTGAAATAGCACATCAAAATAGCCAAATAGCATGTCAAAAAATAAAATAAAAAAGTTATTTTTCCCATGCCAACGACGTCCCGGTGCTATTATGAAGAAATAGAGCAATATCTTTTGTAGGGGGGCCACTTTTTAATGTGTTTTAGGGCCTCGGTACGACCGCACTCTTTGCACCCTGTTATAGCCATCACTGCCCGTAGGCCGGTGGCCTTTCGCTTAAAGGTAATCTTCCATAGAAATTTTACTGGTAAAAGTTTTTTCAAAAAGATGGTGGCTAGCTTTTCTTAAACTTCATTTTATAAGTTATGCAATTTATGTAACTTGCGTCACTTGCATATAGCATACTGTTATACTATTTTTTGTTTTATACTTATATAATTTTCACTTATCTGCATTACGTAGGCCTGTTTTAAAATTAGGATGTTTATATTTTGATGTGAATTTGTTATGCAATATTATATATTTTTCACTTATATAATTTTGATCAAATAAATTAGTATTTTTTAGAAATTATGTAATTTTTAGTGATGTAGAGCTGTGCTGTCTTTCTATTTTTAGTGCTGTGCTGCTGTCTTTCAATTCCTTTAATTACGCAATAGTTTTTGACCCATGTTATGCAACCATTTAGTTTCTCTAAAAATACTGCAGGTAGTTAAACCCGCATAACTGCAAAACACTTTTTCCAAAATTTTCAATAGGCCTACTGCAAACAAGAGCTCAAAAAAAACGAAGGCCCCGGAATATCGGTATTAATTGAGTTGTTGAATAAAACAAAATGAGATCGAAAACAATTTAAGACTTGCTTACTCACCACGCTGCCAGAAATTACGCGTTCCATCCCACGCATGAAAAACCATTAAGAGTTTCGCACATACTGCACACGTATGTTTTACAAACCAAAAATAGCAATTTTTCAAAACTTTTCAAATCTTTATTGGCGTGAAATCCGAACCCACGTTAGATCTAGACGTTATGCAATATGAAAATAGTTGAGCGCATCTTAAGGCCCGTTTCCACTACAAGCATGGAAAAGAGCATTCTTTGTTTCTTTTATTGATCTTCGATTGAAGCGAGCGGTTAAAATTGAAGCGAGCGCAAAAAAATCAATAAAACAAACAAAGAATGCTCTTTTCCACGCTCGTAGTGGAAACGGGCCTTTACGCTGAAGCTAGGATTCAGTAGAAAAATTTTTTTAATTAAATAATTTTCAAAAGAACTAACTCGCTCTTAGTTAGAACGTTTTACTGAAATCGATTTTATGCAACCCACTGTTTTGCCAAGGTTTTTAACCACAACACATATTTTTATATTAAATAATCATACGGCACATTACCATCAAACCAGCATTGCACACAAAAAAGTCATTTGATTACATCTGCTTTATAAAAGTTGAGTCCAGACCTCAAAAAAGGTTTGGAAAATTTTTCAAGTGCTAGGAATGAAAATAGGTTGTGAAGCATTTACTTATGGAATAAAGTCATCCGAATTTTCCTGTTTTCCAGGTGCGCTATAGCTTATGTAGCAAACGAAAAAATAGCTAGGCTTACCACGTTAGACTTATAAACACATCGGAATGAACTTTAAATTTAGGCTACGATTTTTACAATCAAAATAACTGTATATTTTTCCTTGGGTACCTTATCAATAAATTGCACGACATAAAAGACAAAACCAAAAAATGGGATGGGCGGTGCGTTTCCCACTGAAGCAATTTAGGGTACTTCGATTTGTCTTCTTTCAAACTAGAAGAGTGACTCAATATGACAATGTGTTTTTTCTTCAACTTTTAAATTTTTTAAAAAGACATTAAAATATAGTAATTAAGTAAAACTTATTTGTTTGATCTGCTTTTCAAAAAACGAATCAAAACCAGACTAAAAAAAAAACTGATCGCTTTGCATTTTCTTAAATGCACCTTCTCTGCAAAAAGCAGATTTTTGTTCTTCGGCAAATCCATTTAAAGTATATTTTAAAGTGTTCAAAAGATGTGTCAAACATAAACTGATTTATCTCTATGATTTCTAGGAAAACGGAAGAAGGATTAGGCATCTTTCACATGAATAAGGCTAATTTTATTTCTTAACTTTTTGCTTTAAATAAAAATTACTTGTTTGGGCGCCGACATAAATTTTCTTGAGATACGGCCTCTGGTGGTTCAGTGATTGAAATGAAATTCCATTGCTATTATGTCCAGGGGCACCGGAAACTTTTATGGTCGCAGGAGCAAAATTCAGAAAAAAAAGTACTCTTAACAAACAAAAGTTTTATCTTATAAAAAATTTTTACTTGAAATTAAATAAAGGCAAAAAAAGGTCTTCACTCCTTCCGCAGTCTTAAAATTTTGGCGTATTTGGCCAGCAAATAGATTTGATTAAGGTCAAAAAAGTTGAATATTTCTGATGATAATCCTTTTATTTGATCTCCACTTTGTACTGAAGAAGGTTTTTATTTTTAAACTACCAGTAAAGTGAATACGTTTCATCTGTAGCTACTTTTTACGCTTTTAATAGAAATTTTCTCCAATACGCTAGAAAGTGTCTTTTTAACAAAAAAATGCTTTTTTTCTAAATTTTGCCCCTTTGCCAGCTTACTGCTGTGTGGTTCTTTTTAAAAAAGTTTGGTGACTCCTTGTCTAAATCGATATTTAATAAACTTTGTTGGATTTAATGTTGGTTGAGATTATAGAATTGTACAGACAGATATAACGAAATAGAGTTTTTAAAGTCCACCGTCGTCCCCTTGCCATCACTTTGCTTCTGGCGCCACTGATTATGCTACTAACATCGCATTTTCATTTTAGTGAGATAAACTCTGTTGGGTAAATTTTTATTGTCGGAAGTAAATATTCTGAGAAGAGTATAAGAATGGAACGCACCTTATGATAAGCCTACATCAGTTTTTATGGGTTTGAATTTGGACTTCAAAATTTGTGGGCAAAAATTCAATATCTGTAGTGTTAAATCCAGTTAGAGAGAGATTTGTTTATTTGCATCAAACCTTTTCAATAAATTACCACTTAAAACACATACAAAAAAAAACAATGATTTTACGTTTTAAAATTAAACAAACTGATAATAATGCATATATATCAAATCAAAGAGCACTATTAAGATATGATGCAGGGGTGGGAAGGGACAAAAGTCATTTAATCACTACCCCCAGCTTATCTAGTTATATTTTTTAGTTGGGCTTGGTGTTGTTCAAACCATGTGTAACTTAAAACTGTGATAAGACGCTACATTTCGAATGTTATCATTTTTTTTTAAAGATTTACCCATTTAAAACCGAATAATTTTTCTGTCATGCAAAAGAAAATTTTCAGCCACAAATATTCTGCTTATTGATTGGATTATTCAGTGCTCAAATTGATTATTCCGTGCTCTAATATTTGAAGGTCAAATGATCGTTTAAAAATTCTAACAAATCTCAACTTTGAAATGAGCAAAATTGCCTTAAAAACGATTTTGTAATTTTGCTGGAACATTCAAAATAATCTGTTCTTAAAAGAAATAAAAACGAGCTAGTTGTAAATTGAGCCGCAGATTAAAATTGAAATCAGTTTGCTTTAAACAAAAAACTATTGCTCTAACTGCTGACGTGTAACTTCGTGACGAATCTGAGCAATGCGGTTACATTTGACTAAACGTAACCAGCATGTTTTGGACAATGCTGTGACACATATTTAATGTTTATTAATATCATAATATGCCAACAGCCAATGATTTTACGTTGACGGAAAGTTTTTAACATTTAAACTCTTTAAACAGGGGTCATCAGCCTTTTTGACATGGAAGGCTACTTCATGAATTCTGAATCAAGCGAAGAGATTTCTGTTTGATAACAGTGACCATAAAGGAACCTTACTTATTATTTTTTTTCCTCTTCATATGATTGCGCTTGCAAACAGCTCACTAATCTAAAGTAAAAACTCTGATAGTCAATTATTTTTTAATGGGCGACAAACCCATTGTTGCTCAATATATTTTCTCGGGAGAATTAGTTTTCAAATTATTTTTAAATTTACGCTTCGGAAAAACAACGCTTCTGAAAGCTTCCGTTCAGCCGACTTCGTCAGACTTTTACTCAATTAAAACCACTTATCTACGTAATCTTATTTAAGCAAGTACCTGATGAAGTACAATAATATTGTTATTAAAGCGCAGCTTAAAACTGATACCTTTTGGTCTTTAATTTTCGCTGAGTGTGCATTTAGGCTTACAATAAATTATCAGTCCCTGAATATTCATGATTAAATTCTTATCTTTCAAAGCCAACACGAACAAAAAGTGGAATTCTAAATTGAGGGATGGTTGTTTTCGGTCTAACCAATGTTTTTGTTCGTCCATTTCATTATTTTGTTTTCTTGTTTAAATCACACCTTTTATTACCTTTTTCGTCTCAGTAATTAATGTTCACATGATTGAGCGCCCTGACCAAAGAATCTATGTCAGATTCTGTAAATTGTGGTTTTACACCTTAAAAAAATTTCTATAAAAAGCTTTTCAATGTGAAACGTTATAATTTTTTAATGATTAAAATTTCGACAAATTTTTTATGTGTTATATTCTGAGATAATTTAAAACTTGTAAGTTCTTTTGGTATAAATCAGAAGTCAATTCAACCTCAATAAATACAATAAAAGACGTAATATATATTTTTTTAAGAAAATCATATACAGACGTTTCGTCCGTTATATCGGGCCGACTTCTTCAGGTAAAAACAACTAAGTTCTGCATTGTCTTTTGATTTGACGTTTTAATTGAGAATTAAAAGCAATTGTTTTTAAATATGTTGCGCATTGTGTGTTGCTTTCACCGGAAGAAGTCCGCCCGATGTAACGGACGAAATGTCGGGTACAAGTTTTGCTGTAAAAAAATATATATTACGCCTTTTATTTTATCTATTGAAGCAGGGATGAGGACTTGTCAAAATTTTGAAGCGAGTCCGAGTCTGGGCTAAAATGACGAGTCCGAATCTAAGCCCGAGCCCAAGTCCGCAAATCTGTCTAATACTAAGAATTATTTCTTTGACTTACTTCTATGAAAAAACCAGCCAAGAACTGACATAAATTGCAAAAAAATCGAACAGGCAATATTTTTGTTCCGTACAAGTATTGAACACCAGGGGCGCCGGAAGCGGGGAGGAAGTAGGGCAGTTTTTGTCCTGCCTTTTTCATCCTTTTAAATTCCCCCCTGCTCTTTTCAAAAAGGGAAGGTACAGTCGGTAAGCAGAGACAGAAGCATTGCGTCAAATTTACCCTTACAATCATAGAAACTCGACCAAAATATCGAATCGATTCAAGGTAAATGCCGTTATTTAGGTTACGTAAGGTTAAATTAAACCTTAAATTTAGGATAAAAACAGGAATCATAGACTCGATTGAAAGTGATTTTTATAGTCTGCACCCCAAATTTATGACAAAAGTAGGGATCATGTGACTTTTTTTTGTCTTATAGTAATCTTATTTAAAATAGTGAAAAGGAATAATAAGAAAATTTATGTTTTAACTTCTCTTTCATTTTTCGTTGAAGGTTTAGCATTTTTTTTTCATAAGAATTATTGATAACAATAATCTGCGAAACCTACAAATCTTTGATGCTGCATGAAATCTGGACGTCGGAATCGCCGGACTCGCTCCTTTTTTGGCGATTTCGAGTACGAGTTTTTGAATCCAGCCATATGGCACCGAACCGACGAGTGCCGAATGCTGAGTCCCGTGTCCGAGTCTGATTCCGCATCCCTGTATTGAAGCTGAACTGACCTCTGATTTGTATCTGAAGAAAAAATGAATTTTAAATTAATTGTTATGCCTGGCAACAGTGTTTACATCAAAACTGAGAGATAATTACGTTAATTATCAACCTACATTTCAAGATATCACGATGTGACTGAAGTGCCGAAAAGTCCAATCCATTGATAACAAATTCAAACAAGCATTCGTTGTAATATGAAGTCATGACATACATGTTGCATTATTTCTGAATGGCACAAAATAATTAGCTGGCAAGGTTCACAGATAGAACCCGTGTTAAGAGTCACGTAGGCTGGTCGAAAACATTTCAATGACGATTCTATGACAGGCGCAAGTTAAAATGCTTTGCAATACCAACGGTGGTAATGTTGACAAATGTTGACAAATGTTGACAAAAAGTGATTTGCTTAAGACTATTGACAGGATAGCTTGTTTTGATAACCAAGGTTGTGGAGTTGGAAGAATTTTTTACGACTCCAACTCTGACTCCATCTAGTCAAAATTTACGACTCCAGTTATTTAAAATTTTACGATTCCAACTCCAAAACATCCAAAAAACGACTCTGACTCCCGACTCCGACTTCAGCATATCTAAAAAACGACTCCGCCTCTGACACTTTAAAATGTGCGACTCTGGCGATTTCAGCCACTCCGGCGACTCCTCACACTCCGAGGATAACTGATGTCATACTAAGCAACTTTCCTAACTCGAGTATAAATTTGTATTTTCAGTAATAATTAGTGCAATCAGACAGACTTCTTCACTTTTTACATTGTTTTACCAACCGTTTCAATTTTTTGAAATACTCTTTTTCTCTCTGTTTATCACTGTTTCTATACATCGTTAATTTTTTTATATATTTTTATATGTGGTCACAAAAACAGTTTTGTTGATAAAATAACGTGATTATAGGCAGATCAGTTAATCCAACCTACTTCATTTTATACGGTGGCCATATTTTTATAGGGTGGCCATATTTTCAAAGTGAGGAATCAGGACCTCGTTAAAAGAAAAAATTAGTCCCTAAAACATGGTGATCTCTAAAAAGGGCCTTTATTTTAAATCTTTCTCAGATTTTTTGATTTTTGTCCCTAAAAAAAGCAATGATCTCCAAAAAAATCTTGAAAAAAAATCTTTAAAAAAGCAATGATCTTCAAAAAAAAATGGTCTTCACCAAAAATTGTAAATTCCGGACATAATGATTAACCGGGTGGAACACCTGGACAAGGACTAAAAATCGGGACAGTCCTGGCTACAAAACAGGACGTATGGCCACCCTATCATTTCATCAAGTAACGTCAGTTTACTTTTCTAATAGAAAGTATCTGGAGAAGTTTCAATAAACGAAAGCTTATAAATTGGGTGATATTTATCTGAGATTTTTTATTAAGAATGTTTTTTCAATTATTTTTCTCAGTCGATGTATCTTACAATGGATTTACAACTGATTGCAATTTTGTACCTTATTTAATTATGATAGTTTTGGATTATTTTAGCAATTGAGTTTTTTAGATTATCAGGATCAACAAATGTTAGCTGATTAATTTTTATTTTAAATCTCAACTCAGCTCACTTCAAGCGAGATAAGCGTAAGTTATATTTAATTAAATTTATTGGACCAAAATTTTGGAATGCTTTGCCTAAAAAATTAAACTACTCTACACTAGCTTCTTTCAAAAAAAAATTAAAGATCTGTTATTCAACGGGTATGGTACCCTTCAAATCTACGAAAACATAGTACAGTACCTGCAATATATAAAACTGTTTTCCTGCCTGCTGCTGTTTTCTTTATATTTTTAGGGTCATCGTCGATACCGATTCCACATTTCAACAATTTAACAAGTCCACTCTTCACACTACGGAACAATTGTTTAATGCCAAGTTGTGTTAAATTAGTCTTTGAACTGAGCAAACTTTTTTTAAAAACGAACAATTAAAATAAGTTTAATTACACCAAAAACTTAGAGTGTATTAATGTTAGCGCTTGTGGATTCAAATCATGCTTTCTAATAACTATAGAATTAAAGTGTTGCCAAAAAAGTGTGTGTCTTGTTTATAAAATATGTTTCTCCTGGTACTGCATCCGGTTGTAAGCTTATCAAATGATAAGTCGGGATGAATGAAAATACCCAATTACAACTTCCTCCAGATCACCCTTGAGCAACGTGTAGTACCTGATAGCCTCTATGTGCTGCTGTTACAAACCATCAAATAATATTATAAAAATAAACGAGGCGACGTAAATTTTGCGCCTAATTTTTTTTGTTTTTTTCTTTTTTCCTCTTAATTTTTTATTTTTTCTTCTCTAGGTGATGAACTACGCAAATCCTTGACCTTAGCTATTGTAATTTATTGAGTTTGCATATTTCAACGTTTTTTCGTTTTGTTGCACGTCCTTTTCTCCGTAGTCTAAATATGTTGGAGTAAATACGTATTTAGTTTGATAAGTTGGCCGAAATATAAAAAAACGACTGAACCGAATTGAAGCACATTTCTAACCGGGGTGGAGGAGCAAGCAATGAAATAAATGGCTCCAGCTCCTAACTTTAAAATTTTTTTAGCTCCAGCTCTCAGTTCCGGCTTCAGCAACAGCTTCGCAGCCCTGCTTTCAACACCCTGTAACAGAAATGCGAATCCAAGATTTGCTGATTCACGCAAGATTGACTGTGAACTTTATGCTTTTGTCTTGAACAACAAAGTGAAATCAAATATGACAAAACAAACATGTTTGCAAGACAGTGTTTGCCAATCCACGATATGCTGAAAATAATTTACAGTACACATGCTAGTTAAATACGTCATTGCAAACTTTGACCTTCTGTATCGCACTGCGGGGTAAAATTCAATTGGAATCTTGTTTCTAATATATGTTTTTAATTTTAGATAATTTTTGAATTAAAGGGTTAAAATGCAATGGAAAAAAATCCGTTTTAGTTGTTTTGTCGCATATCAAAAATTCCGATGCACACGATCTGATTGTACAGTATATCATGACTGTTCACAAAAGAATCAACAAACTGCGGATTTACTTTTTGTCAACTTAGTTTTCAAATAAAACAATGATTGTCAAACTTTTTTTAATTTGCAAAAAATACCATTTGGAAAAAAATGTTTACTTCAAATTTATAAACAAGACGATTAAGCAAATTTTTTCCCCGAAAAAATTTTTGATCAGTTTTTCATCATGAAAATCAGCTACAAAAATAAAATTGCTGAAATCATAAAATTCTTTTAATATCTATTTTGTCTCATTTCAAACGTGACATTCAAAATAGATATTAAAAATACAATAATGAAAACAAAGTACAAAAGACGCAGTTGGTTTTATAATTGAACCAGATTAAGTGATCTGAAGAGCTGCAGTCTACCTAAAAAAAATCGTGAGCCTCAAAATATAAACATTATATTATGAAAGAAAACCTACCTTTGTTTGTACTTTTTCTAGTCGAAGTTTGTATGACAAAAAAATTAGTTAAGGATGAAATGCTTTGTAAAGCTTGAAAAAAGAGATTTCACCGAAAAAAAGCTGCATTTCAATTGAATCGGAGGAGAGAAGTTATGAATGATGTGTTCAATTATGAATGATGTTATGAAAAAAGAGAAGAGAAGAAGACAAATAAGCAGTATGAATTCCCTGAAATCAAACGGCATCTAATCTTGCCTTGCATGTGCTGAATAAACAAGTGATATAACACTATAAATTATCCCCAAAATACAGTGAAAAATATTTATAACAACGCTTTTAATTAAGTAACAATATGAGTTTGGGAGTTAAAGGTAACGTACAACAACACTTGAAGAAAGGACAATACTGCAGTTTGGAACAAAGTATACAGACAACAATGTTCACATTTACAATATACTGTATTTTAATGACGAATGCAATTTTATTTAATTGAAAACAGACAGAATGAGATTGCCTGTCTGTGCTCTTACAGATGTGGCATCTGGCTTTATTAGGAGCTAAAAGGTTTGTCATTGGCAGCAAGAAGCAAAAGTATTTAATATTTTTTTAGTTACTTTAGTCTTTTAGTTTTTAGTATAATTTGAAAGCCTTTGTTTCTCCAGTACAGATGTAAGAAGACAACTTTGTTTTGCATCGTTGATTCAAAACATAACACAGACTAATTCATCAGCACAAACAGTCAAAAAAATTTTGAAATGCTTAATGCAGTTTGACGTTGCATTTACAAACATCAAAGCAAATCAATTAGGGGAAATTTAGATCGCGCGGATGCACTCGCTCGAGCTTCTGATAGACTTTTTGCCCGACACTACAAAACGACTTGGCAAGCCGGCAAAATTTAAACAAGTATTTGATTTAATATGCGGCTTATTAAAAAGGAAGAACGCTATTGAAATCATCATGATTGCATGGGTGTCGCACTAAAGACTGAAAAGTTGATAGCGCCGAACGATATCATACATACCTACAATATATTTAAGATCATTTGGATGTAAAGGTAGGCCGTTTTCACCCATAACTCGCATAAATAACGATACGTGTCTATTTCCCTCTTTATATTACGTGTACTTGCCAATTTCCACTGGTTCATCTATTATTCTTTTATCAAACTTATAATAAATCTGAAAAGCAAAATCAAAACCAACTTTAATAATTGTTGTAGGCTGATGTAAAAAAAGTATGTTAATATTGGTTTTGTGGCTTTTTTGCCGCAACATCTTATTCATATAGACTAAGGGTTCTCAAAATGGTCAATATTGACCCCCAAGTGTTTATTGAACGACGATCCAAGGGATCACATGAAAGTCAATAAATGGCCATGAAGTAAATAACTGTTAGAGCGTGATGGAGCTATAAAGTAATGCTTATTGTTTTTTCCAACTGTTTTAAACTAAAAACACTCTACATGAAAGCCCTAGTTTTAAATTATGATTCAAAGCTTAAAAAAATTTCTATTTTAGGTAAAGGCATTTTTTTTCTTCGCTTCATTTTCTTTTATAATGAACACAAAACCTCTCTCGCCAATTTGTAGTGTCGTTGGGAAAAACACTTTACCGCAGTTTTCCCTGCTGGGCTGTCTTGGCAAGCAATTCTAAATTTCAGTGATATTTCCATAAAACTAAAAAACAAAATTAAAAATTTCAACTGGACAGCAATATCTTGGCGTTTCCGGAAGCAAGTCGGGGTAATTACTTACCCAATGCATAGACCCTCCAATGCTTTTCTGCGAGTCAGGAGAATAAATATAGGGATGAAATGAAATGAATTATTGTTAATTCCAACATTGTAAAATGTAAATGTAATTAAAAAATACATAGTTGCACGAAAGTGGAAAAAGGTCTTCCTTTTATATTTTAAAGCATAATTTAGAGCTTCCGTGTACAGTTTTTTTTTAGTTTAGACAAAAGCGTGTATTATTGCAAGAAAGGTTGAAAAGCACTAGATTAAAGGGTCGTTAGAAAATTTTATACTTGTATTGGGAGTCGACGTGCAGAAAAGTTTAAAAAACATCGATTATAGACAGAAGTGTTGTGGTGATGAGCACGAGCTGGTAGCGCAAGAAGAGGCCTAGAGTCAACAAGATAAGTTGTACGTTTGGCGAAAATTTTTAGGAGGCAACGTTTTATGGTCGGTTTGTTAATAACTTTTAAAAAGTTTATTTTAGGCTGTGAAACTTAGAAAAATCACAAGATTTGTCTAAAGCATCATTCAAATTCTATAATGGGTTTTAAATACTTTTCTGACCAAGGTCGCACGCCTTTTCGAAATTAATAACTACAGTACTGCACGAACAATGAGTCAGACGACAGAGTATCAGTTCGACACGCTTTTCTAAAAAACAGGTTTCACACTCAGTCATCTTTTTTACTCTCGCTAATTTAATTATTAAACAAATTATTTCACATCAACCTATAAACTTTGCAATTTTTAATTATAATAGGTCTACGGGAAACTCATGAGGTCATTGCGGGTCACTTGAAGACCGCAGCTGCCGCATTGGTGATAACTGTTTACAATGAAAAATTAAGTTGTTTACACTGCTTACAGCGCATAGAAATATTAAGTTTGTTTTAAAAACTTATGGTGACCAAATTTTTGTCGGGGTCTATTTCTCAAAGAATTGTGAATCATTATACTGATCCCAACTGCTCCGAGCTTGAATGTAACAATGAAAAAATATTTACGATAAAAAACTTAAAGAACAATTTTTTGCACTTTCATTTAGAGTTTAATAACAGCGCTTAAACTTCAGAAAAATAATTATTTTCTACAGAATAAAATAATTTTTTCTACTTTGATTATAAACTTCCAACATTTTGGGATAAAAATAGTTACAACTATCAAAAAAAGATTTATTGATTCCGAAGAGACTTTTCCCGCAAAATTTTTTTATAAATGAATGTGTGACGTGTTTCAAGTTGTGTTTTCCACGTAGTTTAATTTTTAATGCTCTTTTCTCCATCTTTTTTCATTCTTTTGAAAGTAAGCTTTTAATTTAGCAAATGAAAAAGAGCTTTGAAATTTTCAAAACTTAAATATAAAAGTTCTAGTTCACAAAGAATAAGGGTCTTTTGATAGCTGTATTACATTAATAGTTGATGACAGGTAAAATTTTTTGGTCGTCGCACCGAAGATTTTCAAACGTATTGCTCAGTGTTTTCTTCATTTAATTTTCTTGATTTGATTTTTAAGCTCATTTCATTTGTGCTCCTGGTTTGCTTTTTTGAGAATAAAAGCTGGAATCCAACACCTTTTTGAATTATATAGACTTTGCTTAGTTTCAAACAACTAAAAGCAAATTGGCAATACATTTAATAAGGGTATGGAATAAATCCAATTGTTTTCATAACAAAATTATGATGCTATGGGTATGCGGTTTCAGAGCTAAATTGATTTCTTGAGTTAGGTTTTGCATTGCAATTTGATTTCAACATTTTGTAAAATATCTTAACCAGAAGAATTAATTTAGATGTGACTAACAGTAATTCGAACCGTATAAGTCTAAGCGTAATCTGTTAAAAAAGGTTTTAAAGTAGGACCTTTTTTCAATGATAACAAAAACGAATGACTGGAGACAAAACAAGCGAGATATTTATTTCAAATGAAAAGCCGAAAAAATTTTTGAAGTTTTTGGACCCTTTTATAAACTTTTATAGACCCTAGGGCCGGGTCCAATCTTCATTATTTTCTGGTGGGACCTGCTAACGTTAACTCTAACGCGATTGCAATTAAGAAGTGATTTAGTTAGTCTAATTGGACAATTTTTCGGCTTGGATGGTTAGGAGCAATCACAGTTAAAAGAGAGGTCGAAAACCAAAATACAAATCTTATTGTTTCTTGATGCTCGTACCACCGCAATGTAGCAACAAGTTTAGTTATTGTAAGCTTTTTCCGTTCTTTGTGATTTCATTACAGGGTTGTTTCCTGTTTGTAAGCAAAATCTCCGTGGCGACCCAAACGGAATTCTTTTTTGTTTAAAACGTAGCTTTTATAGATTTTAATAAAAATTTTTTCCTGTCCTGAAAAAGACCTCAAAAAACTAAACGTCCTACTGAATCTACAAAGACATTTTAAGACAAACGGTTAGTAGCAGAATTTAAACACAGCAAGCAATGAAGTCATCGCAAACCTTTTCGTCCGACGCTAGTCAGGACTTTTGCAACAACAATTTGTTTTATTGCTAAATATTTCCTGACGCGTTTTTGTTAAATTTATGACGTATCTCTTGACGAGAGTCGGACGAAAAGCTTTAAGATGACCACACTGCTTGCAATGACATTTCTCGTAAAGAAAGCGATCGCAAGCAAAAAGCAGCGCTCAATGCATGACCGCAGCTCTGAGTGCAACTCGAGCGCATCTTTGGCTACGTGATACCTGATCTCAGAAAGATGAAAAAATTCGTGATCAATCAGTTTATTTAAGGGCTCTAACAACGTACAACTTCCTTTTGCAAAACAAAAAATAAACTAATTTTGGGCAAAATCGTTCTAATGTAATTGACCTGGAAGGGTCGCCTTATCAACTCGATGTCGTAAAGGTCATTTGAGACTATTATGATTTTAACTGGAAATTGCTTTAAAATAAAAGCTTTCAGATTAAGTTGCAACAGATTCTTTTAAAATAAATTTACCGAGAAAAGAACCTAAAATTGTATAAAACATTAGGCTAATGATTTTTTCAAACTTGTACATACTATCTTGGAAATAAGTTCAAAATATGATAAAAATATAATGAGAAAACAATAACGGGATCTATATTTGAGGTCAAAAACTAAACTTTCTATCATAATTCTAAGATTTTTTGCATGCAAGCGCATAGCTTAAATCCCATTTTAAAAACAACCATAAGTCAAACTGTTACCTGGGTAGCCTGAAAAAGTTTGATCTCATTTGAGCTAAAACTCTTAGTGCCTTTTACTTGCTATCTCTTAATTGTAATAGAGTTGGTCACATCGGCATTAAAACTGCTTTAAAAATGAGGGAAAAAATCGGAATACATCAGCTGCATTTCTTTTTTTTATCCGAAGTCCTTGCGATCAATAGACAAACAAAACATTTAATTGTTTCAAATATTTTCTTGTTTTGGATCATCCCTATTGGACATCCCTAACACAAAAAAGCTATTTTGCGTCCCAAAAAATAGCTCTAAGAAAATACCACTGATGCAAGTTTTTTTTAAAAAGAGTTACATACAGATTTCAATCAATCAGTATCTTTGATTTCAGTTCCGCCATAAAAAATATAGTGAAGTAGAAAATTTGTAAGTAGTAGAAAGCAGAACAGAAAAACGAAGAGAGAACAAAACAATAAACGCTATGACATGCAATCAGGATAAAAAGAGGTTTTTAAAAATAAGTGTGCATGGTTGCAGCACCTTTTAAAAAAACAGAAAATAAAAGAAAAAAAAAAAGTAAAAGCGTCATCGAAGTCATATGTAGACGCTGTTTTGTCGGCGGAAAATGTGGTAGGATACACAACAGCAAAAGAAACCCATCCAAAGAAATTCTGTTGCGGGTCAAAAGGACCATTTTACTCATGCGACAAGGCAAGAAAAAATTTTAGTTGCATCGTGTTCATTATCGGCGAAATGGTTTGTAACAAAAAGAGAAGCAGCTGGTAACGAAAAGCAACAGCAGCAGGACTGAAGGTTTTTGTGAAGCACTTGGTAGCGCGAGTCGTTTTAGGAAGTGGCTGTGCATATATAAACGCGTGCAATGGCTCACTTGGGTTCAGACAGCAAGACAACACTAAAAGAAAGAGCTACGTGATTTGAAATTGTAAATCTGAAAATATTGGTTTGATGACGTTTTGCATTATAGTCTTAGTTTTTCCATCATGCACGAAATCTTTTGATTATAATTAAAAATAAAAAAGTGGTTTGGAAGGAGTATAAACTAAATTTACAAGCGATTTTTTTCATTAGTAGCATGATATCAACTAGGCAGCTTTTATTTGTTACCAAAAAAATTATTAAGTAATGATAAAGAAGAAAAAATTGCAAAGCAATTATTAAATATTATTTTTAATGTAGTGATTAACTTGTCTTTAATTTTTTTAGATTTTTTTCTTTTCTATAATTTTCATTATGAAAATGGTTAGTGACCTTCAACTACAGGCTCCTAAAATAGGATCTCTGTCTTCAAACAAAGATTTATATAAGGTAACTGCAGTGCTATTTTACTATTTAGTAAACAAAATTAAAAACTTCTACTCGCGGATCGTCATCACACAAAAAATTTTAATAAATATGACCAAAAATTGCACATAACTGATAAAGCTTTTAAAGAGTAGTTGAAATATAGGCCTTTAGCTGCTAAGTACTTTTCATTACAATGACATCAAACCAGATTTCACCTCAAGTTTGCAATCGGTCGTTAAAAACCGAAACCATAATCAGGCAGAGAGCTTGCGCTGTAACATTGGTGTGAAAAAGCTATCATAGGTAGTACTTCTTAAAAGCGGTCTCTTCTTTTTCAAAATCTTTTACGTAAATACTATTGAGACCAATTGCATGAAGTCTTAAACTAGCTTTACGGTGATAGATTTATAAAATTGTGAATATGATCAATTATTTTATTAATAGAATAAACACGTAAAGGTTTTTCTATTTTTCGCGCAACAGCGAAAGCATTTTAAATGTTATGGCTAACGCAACGTACAGAACGTGAAATTTTTCCGAATGATTGACGCATGCGCATCGACGTTTTCAACCAACGTACTTTAAAAAGTTAAAAGATAATTAATAATCTTTTCGTCGATTTTAGGTGGATTTTAAAACTTTTTACGCTCATTTTTTTCATTTTATTACAGTTTAAATGTCTCTCACTTCATGAGCTCACAGAAACTGGAACGAGTGACTGTAAGATAATTTATGAGCGACTTGGAAGACACTGTCAA
The DNA here is from genome assembly GCA_963680785.1 of Diplosoma virens. Lineage (NCBI taxonomy): Eukaryota > Metazoa > Chordata > Ascidiacea > Aplousobranchia > Didemnidae > Diplosoma > Diplosoma virens. Next base: position 44,546,128 of record OY796881.1, on the reverse strand, counting down.
AGAAATAGAAGTTTTAGTCAAAAGCCGAAGCTCACGTCAACTGTAAGTAAAACAAAAGCTTCTTATTTGTTTTAAAAACGCGTGACCAAACATCGAGAAATTCTACAAATTTAAATTTTTTTGCTTATATTCTACAGTATTTAAAGGTAATAATTTGCTTATTGCTTCGTCAAATCAAAGATTTGGAAAGCAACTGTTAGGATAGACCACTAACTTATGAATAAATAGATTTGGTAAAAATGTAGTTGGAAAACTTAATTGAGTCGCATTTATATTCACAGCTTTCTCTTCCCGATAATACTTCCAATCCTTATCATGTGGTTATATTGGGGGAACTCAACGTCGGAAAATCTGCTTTGTGTCGAACCTTTTTTCGATCTGGTCTTTCAACTACAAATAAAAATTCTTCGTTTTGTGTTGATGAGTACGAAGAAGAACTTTTTGATGATTCTTCATCCGATTTTGCTAAGCATCGTAAGTTTGTGAAAACTTAAATATTTTACAATTATTGGCGAAAAATTCTACAAACCTCGACAAGATTACTTTTAAAATAAATCATAGTATGTTTCAAGGTTTAAAAATATATTTAGGCTAATATCTTGCCGTGTCTTTAAACGTGATAGTCTTTTCTCTAATCGATTTTGATAAAAGCACGTTTTTCATTGAAATTATTTTTAGATCAATTATAAGACCATAGTATAACACTTCAACGTAATATTAAAAAATGAATGGTAAGCTATCAGTTATAAAGATTGTTTTTATATAGATCACATTTTCGAGCGACCTATCGTTGTCAACGGAGTCAGACACCGGGTTCGAATCTTAGATGTCAATAGCGAGGTAAGTCTGTTAAAATTAAAGCGAATTCTTTTTAAAAATCTGGTGTTCATGCTGCTTGCATTAAAAATGCTTCTGTTTTCTTGTACATTTTAGTTTTAACATGGTTGGGTTGTTTACATTTCGGCTACGACATCTAAACTGATAATAAAAGTAAAAAAAACTCATGAAATATATCTCGCAGAAACAACTCTTAGAAAGCGATGGTGTTGATGGAATTGGAGATGTCGGCCAGTACTTACACATAGGAGACGGATGCATAGTTGCATATTCCTGCACAGGTGAGCTTTTAGTTTAATTGATTATCTCAAAACGAAAGTTTGATCAAAATTTTATTCAATTATTATTTCGGAAAAAAAATTTTATTTTTTTAAAACCAATCGTTTTCAAGTAAAAAGAACTGTTTCAATATACTGTAATTATTATTTATTTATGACTGACTAAACTCGTTGCATCTAAGCACATCACTTATACCATCGTAGTTAAGTTTATAAAATTGTTTTAGAGCACCTATAAGCTATGTATAAGCTAAGCAGGATAACAATTTTCATTAACTCTTTAAAGCTTTAGTTTGACTGATTAATAAAATTTTTGTTCTTGATATAGATTTGTCATTATGACTTTTAATAACTCGAGTTTTATTATTTACAACTATTTAATTTTTTATAGATAAAAGCACATTTGAAACGGCAAAAGAAATCTTGAGTAAAATTACCCAAATGCAAACTTGGAACAAGCGAAATTTTCCAGTCGTTTTAGTTGGAAACAAATGTGACTTAGCCCGAAAACGACAAGTTTCCACTTCAGGTAAATGATTTTTCCTGAAATGTTAATTCCGAAAATACGTACAATCAGAAGTTATGGTCTCAATATTGTATTTTATTTAAAGCTTTTGGTGATAAAAAAAAGATCTTAGTATTAAATTGAACCGATATAAAAAATTCAAACATGGAATTTCTCGATTTCAAAGTATTATAACAGCTGTTCACCAATATGGATTATTGTTAAATTTTGAAAGATTCCGCGAAATTACCAGTTTTTTCAAGCCTGATATTAAACTTTGTTTGTTTTGAGCAACTTAGTTGTTATATTGAATAATTTATTCAAATTAGATTACTGACTTTTAAACTATATTTAGTTAAACCCATTACAATTTCTAAGAGCCTTAATTAAATTTTTCTCAATTTGCATAGAATAATAAAAATTTTCAAAAAGTTTAATTTCTCCAAAAGTAAAAACCAATGGGAAAGTCATCTTCCCATGGAGTTTAACGTTGAACTTTGATTTTGAATGCTGGCTTATTTTTTTCTTCTAACGTTGATAAAGTCCTCCATTGTTTTAAGGTATCAAAAAAGTTCATTACCAAAAAAAGTTTAAGAATCACCGACATAAAGATTTCAATTTACAAAAAATCTATTTATAAAAGTTATAGAGCAAAGTCGATTCACAGCTTTGTTGTATCTCTGTACTGTAAAATTAAAAGCATTGACTTAAGATGAAATCAGAGAAAAAAATTTTGTTTATTTTACAATCGAGTCAATTGAAAAGGCCTTTTTTAAAGTATATAAAGAGTAGGTTGTAAAACAATCTTTACAAAAATAACAATAAAAATAAACTGAGTAAAAAAACGCTGTGGGCCAATTTAAAACGTGCAGTTAACTGCAACGCCCAATTTAAGCGCAGTATTTTCATATATCTTTTTAAATTTTGCAATGCCAATCATGTTATACAAGCATCAAGTTTATTCGTTTCTTTCAATCATGCGTCATTAAAGATTTCCGGAAATCGGTTAATGGGTTTGCTTGATCGTGTTTTGCAGGAGAAACATTTAACTGATACTTAGATTGACGTCACGTTCACATATCGCAAGTTTTCGTACTTTTTGCACAAACTACATGCTTTTAAACAAAAAAACCTTATCGTAAGGCTTGCAGAACTCTTTAATTAATCTTTGCTGAATACCTATAAGCCTAGATCGCTTACAACAAAACTCATTGTTTTCGGACGTAAGCAAATTACTAAAACTTACTTTATTTTAACCAGGCAGAGCCTTTATCTAAAGCTTTTTCTCCACTAAAAATTTTAGCTTATCTTGTGGAAAAAAATTCATGAGAAAATAACAAGCATCAAAACAAAAAACAGTTGTGTAAAAGGTATTTAAGTCAAACATCAACAATATTAGAAATCAACCTAACCGTCGAAATTTCTCAAAAAATCTTGTGAAGGTTGTACATTGTAGCTTAAAACAAAAAGATGTCAAAAACTACTTTGACGGTAATAAATTCTCAGATCTATTTTAGTTAATTGTTTAGATTTATATTATATAATATAAGGATCACTTAGTTGTAAACATCAACAAAACAATTAGGATTAAATGAAAATTAGGCTCCAGTAGGGTAATTGCAGTAGCTATTCAAGTATGTTCAACGTCATTGAGGTGTATTTATTTTACAGAGGGAATAAAGATTGCCGAAAAGTTTGACGTCAAATTCATTGAGACTTCTGCCATTTTAAGTGAGAACATTGAACGACTTTTTCAAGGAACAGTGGAACAAATTCGTTTGCAACAATCAGATCAAAATAATCCATGCACCATTTGCAAAAATGACTTCTATGGTTCCACAAACAGTTTACTTTTACAGTAAGTACGAGTATAATTAACTGCTAATGTAATGTGATTGTGCCCAAAGAAATGTCATTGATTCAACCAATTTTGCTAAATTATGTTGGATAAAAAGCAATAAATTGGTGATCGAAATTTTTTAATGTTTTTTTGATTTTCAAACAAGTTCAGTTTCCTAAAGTCAATTACATTGACATTAATTTTTTTTTTCCCGACAAGTTTTATAACCAATATTAGCAATTTAAATAATTTAAAACTGAATTTACAATCGTGGTGAACAACGGTGCAAGAACGCGAGTACCATTAGTCGGTGTGCACACGAAACAAGGCGAGATTTAATTACGCTTGATATGACACTGTCACGAACCGAGTTTTGGAATCATTTGTTTTTCAAATTTAATTTACATTTAATTTTTTTCTAACCTAATGCTCGTTTTGACCTCGCAGACACAAAGAACTTGGCAAGAGCTTAGCAGCCAAATGTTGGAGGAAGATAAACAAGAAAAAAGAAGGCAAACTGAAGCGATGTCTCAACTTCGCTATCTTGTAACAACGGGTTTTATGAACAGATTATTAGAACGACATTGAATGAATTGATGAACTTTGACACCATACGCTCCTTTCGATGAACTTTGAGGCCATGCGCCTCGTTTAAACTTTTGGTGCTTACATGCGTGGCAGTTGGATTTAACTTTGTGCTAGATGGGGCAAACATCTTTTGTGCCTACCTGACTTGGTTAATTCTTTGGCCAATTACAAATTTTTGTTGTTGAGTTTTGTTACCAACTGCTACAATATTTTCACATAGCTTGTTTGCAATTACATTGAACTTTTTTTGCCAACGTATTGTTTTAAGCATTATAGATCTTGTGGACAAAAAAACATAATGTTGATGAATCTAAATTAGCAAGTATTTATAAAATTGTTGTCTTAAATACGTGATTTTTTTCAAAATGTCACTGTGCAATGATTTTAATTCGAACAAAATGAATTTTGTTTCACTGTGAGTATTGTTACAATGCTTTTCCATGGCCTTCTAAAGCGAAAATTTGTTCTTAACTTATATTATTCAAAATCAAATATGGTGATCATATATACAGTGGTCAGCAAGTTACTTAGCAGAAGAACTACAGTAGACTTTGGTTAATGCGGAATTTCGCTTAACTCGTACAAAAACTAATGAACAAATGATTTTCTATATACTGTAATTCTTAGTAAAAAGCTTCGAATTATCTGGATCTTGCCTAATTCGGATCATTTTGTCTATCGAATCGAATCCGGATTAACCGTGATCTACTGTAGTTACAAGTTGTGTTTACAATTACATTTTCTCGGAAGATCTTTTTTTGGTCTGCACTTTGATTTCATCACTCTTATAACTAAATTTGAAACCTCAAATTTACTTGATAAAAGTCATCATTTTAACCAGCTGGCATTGGTTGTGTTGACAACAAACATTCTTTAATTTAAAAAGTAATTGTAACTAATAACTTTTGACAGGGTCTAAATAGTAACTAGTAACAATTTTTTTAAAAAGTAACGAAGTTACAGTTAGCCTGCTAAAAAATAACTGGTTAGAATAGTAACTATTTACTGCCCACCTCTGCATATATACGTATATTTATAAAACAGAAAGTACTGTATTTAAATATTTTTGATGATTTTTAATTGGTTCAATCTTTTATTATTGTGTTAATGCACTTTAAAATTGTTTTTATTAAATCTCAATAAAATTTTACAAAACACTCTGTTTGTTGATTTAGAGCCAGAGCTGTGGAGTTGGAGAAAGTATCTGCGATTCCGATTTTAACTCCATCTATTTCAAATTTTACGACTCCAATTCTAACTCCAAAATATTTAAAAGAAACGACTTTGATTTTAACACGTCCGAAAAATTGATCCCAAATCTAGCCCAAAACGTACGATTCCGCGACTTCGACTCCACAGCCTTAGCCTACACGTAGGCCTATTTTAGGGTATTTTATTTTTTATTTTATCTTTATATTTATCCTCCTGACTCGCAGGAAAGCAACGGAGGCGCTAATACATAGGGTAGGCAATTAACCCGACCTCCTTCCTGAGATACCAAGATATTGCCGTCCGCTTGTAATTTAATAGAGATATGACTGTAATTTAGAACTGCTTGCCAGGACCACCAAGCAGGAGAATGTGCCGTAAAGTGTCGTTCGTTCACAACAGAATAGCGCGAGTGGGTTTTGAACCGAGACCGTGTTGGTCACGAGCCCTATGTAGGACTAGGATTATGTCCCTAAATTGAAGTATTGGCCTTAAAGTATCGACAATATTCGACCTCGGCGGTAGAAACGGAATTTAATTTCGTGTAATGGCAACATTCGTCACACTTTGTTTGATTCGTGCGTATCAAACTGTGATGAATTTTCTCTTTGTTTCAGTTTTGTTTTGAGTTTGTAATGCACGTGGTCGGTAGCGTAGTCAATGAATATTTTTAAAGTTGGTTTTATTTAGCTGTGCTTGTTCTGAATTGCCATCACTTAGACCTTGTCAATAAAAATTTCTCATATGCTTTCAGATTAAGCACGATATAAGTATACGTAAGGTAAGTTGATAACGACAGCTATAGACTGATAAAAGAAATAGACTGCGGCTGCTGACGATACACGTAGCAAACTTAACATTGGGCACTAACTGTAGCTTCATTTTCAAGTCACCAGGTTAAAAAAATAATTATAAAATATAACTATCTAAACTAAGACTGTGCAATCTAGGTTATAGGTACTTAGAACGCTCTTTTATAGTTCATCTTCGTAATATACACCATTTGTAGAAAACAAAACACTCTCCCTATTATTAGTCACGATTCCCGCAAACAACTTAGCAGCAGATAACTTATGAGTCAAAAACAAAATTATCAAGAGAATCTTGTATAGGATTACTTGAACAAATGGCAATTTTATTTGTTTATAGCTACGTTAACGCACTTTATCCAGCGACAGCTAAAAATTAAAAATTTAAGGATGGCATCCAAAGAAATCTAGAAAGTGCCAATCTATATCTGATTTTGATATATCGTCATCTCAGCAAACCAGTCAACTAATTGCTCAAATCGAATTAGTAAATGCGAAAGTAAAACTGAATGACAAAAATCCTCAATCGGGTTCTGGATTGAACTTTATCTTAACGTTTTTGAATCCAACTACTGCTTGAACTACATTGAGCTCCACAAAGAAAAAAATGTTCAAAAGTTTGAATATTATGAATATAAATGGGCAAAGAAAGGTAAATGAATATAATCGAGCCCAAAAAATTCAGTCACAGCTTTGACACAAGTTGAGCTATTCATCCAGACGTACAATAGTTTCGAAAAAACTCGGAAGTTGAAATGATTAAAGTTAAGTAGGTTTTTTTCTGACGAGCATGCCACACGGCAATGTTAGGTTAGGCTATTGGGAAAAAATAATACAATAAAATAAGATAGATTAAAAAAATTTTTACTCGACTTTTACAGGTCGCTGCCATGACCAAAATTTTGAAGTATGCTACTATTCTTCCAACTAGGTGCTCTCAAAACTTCTATACTAATACCAAATGAGACTAAGATCCAGACGCCCGTCTGTGCCAGCTGTGCGGAATCTTTTGGACAACCTTGCCCGACTTGGCATCCGCGCCTCTGAATGGACAAATCACAAATGGAAAACGGAGTATTGTGAAAATGCTTCCAGGCTCCGTGCTTTTGTGCCCGAGACCAGTGCCAGGCCTGTTGGGATGGACTTACCCCGAGTAGCTTGGGTTAAGCTCAACCGCCTGCGTAGTGGTGTTGGGCGATTCCATGCACAAATGGGGTCTCGCTCCTCCACCGAATTGCGAGTGTGGCGCCTCTGAGCAAACCGCAACCATGTACTAACAGCGTGCCCTACACATCGGGCACTACATGGAGTACGAGGTCTGACGGTTTTGGATGACGAAACTCGATGCTGGCTTAATAACACTACTGCCAGCATCTGATTCAGGCAGTGCAACAGTCTGGGGTAGTAAAAGAATAAACCCTCGCCCTAGTCCTGTTTGTGTCTGGCCTGGAGTGGATACCCTTCAACCATCGGTTCCCCGTCCCTGTTTCACATATTTTAACGCATTTAGCGGTCTAATCTATAAATAAAATGCTGCGAGTACAGAGAAATGCGAGTCGCAAAATCCCAACCCATGCACGTTGATTACTTACAAAACCAAATACATTCAATCCCTTGCTAATGTTTTCAAGTTCATTGTCAGTGCCGTGTGCAGTGAACCCAAAAGTATAAATTGCCCAGAAGATTATGATGCAGAAAAAAGGTAGCCAATTGATGACCCAAAACAGCACTTGCTGCCAAAAGTGTGATATTAAAATAGACTATGGAAACATTTTATTGATATACAGTATTAATTTTTATTGATATACAGTTTTTAATTTTTAGTATAAATTCTGTAATCTAAAATAAATTCTTTATTAAGATTATTATAACCTGATAGTCTTAAACAAAAAAAAGTAAATAAGTTATTTGGTTTATTAGATCGATTACGTACTTTTAGAATCTTTAAAACAAAAAAGTACAATTTTTTTGTTTTTGATTTTTAATATGGATTCTGTAATCTAAAATAAATTCTTTATTAAGATTATTTTGATAATCTTAAACAAAAAAATACTGATAATCTTAAACAAAAAAAAAAGTAAATAAGTAATTTGATTTATTAGATCAATTACGTACTTTTAAAATCTTACAAACAAAAAACCGTGCTGAAACATGGCACTTTAAAAATAAAACCCGAAGCAACAAACATAAGGCGAGGCAGTAAGACATCAAATGACCTCTTATAAATTGCAGCGAATAAATGTTAATATTTCAAAATGGAAAAAATGCAAGCAATCACAGTAAATCACGTAACACGTTACGTTCTTCTAAATTCGTTGATTGATTTCCGAAGAAACGCTATATCAGGAATGAAAACTGATAAAAAATAGACAACGATAAAAATCAGCAAATAGTATCGACTTAACAAACAAAAATTTAATAAAACAAACACTCGCGTGAGCATTGAAAAGATTGCAACTAGCAACAGGGAGAATCGTCGCAATCGTGCTTCCTCTTGGTGGTTGCAATCGTGATCAGCGAAACGCCAAGAAATAGAGGAATAAATATCAAGTAACCCGGATCATTTTGTTTTAAATGAGCGTGAACTCCCCACCATGATAACAGTGTGAGGACTTGGCTGACAAAAGAGACGTGTAAATGAAGTATAAGGCAACAACCTAAAAATTAGAAATGTTCTTGATTATGTTCTTTTTGAAATGCAATATCTATAACTTTTTTTGCACTTTTACACACAAAAAGATTTTCGACTAAAAATTATATTCAATTGTCACATCAAAATAACCTTACCGCTAAAATAATAAAATCGTTTTGACGCAAAATCACTTCAAAAAACTATTTACAACAAAGAAAACATTTTTTTGCTTTATAAAATATCATTGATTTTTTTTATTCTCTCTTTTGACTAAGCGTTTATATCTGCCAGAATACATTCCCCGAGAAAACTTCACACTATCCTTATTATAAAATTTTTTTATTTAAAAACTGTAAGAAATTTTACGCTTTACATAAAAAACAATCAAAGAATTCTTACATTTAAAATTTTCAGGTACTAAATGTGGCAAAAAGTCAACTGACACTTTTTCAAAATTAATTTCTCAAAAACTAAATAAGATAGAAACATCTGGAAAATTGTGAAAGGAAAATGTTGTTTCAAAATATTATGTAATGTGTGCTTACAACAAAATGGTGCAAAATAGAGATCTGCACGGGGCGATATTTTGCAGCGTGTACACGCTTGTACCCGTAAGCTTTTTGCATAATTTACCTATACCCGGCTTGTAACTTTTTCATCTTTTGAGTTCGATTGTTAAAAAATTATCAAAAGTACGAAAATTTTAAAAATTAATTTTTAAAAGAAGATAATTATTCATGAAGGACTCATTATTAAAAACTTGCGAAAAACGGCAATTTTACTTCTTTTTTCGAAATTAATTTGATCTTCCCGTCAATATTACCTACACAAATCAGCCTGCCAGCACTCGCTAACGGGCCGGGCTAAATACGGGGCTTCCGTGCGCTAGTAGAGGTCTCTAGTGCAAAGCTCACATAAAAGTGCTCAAAGAAATTAAACTGCTCAAAACAATTTTTCAAAATCAATTATTTCACATAAATTGGTAATGAGACTTCGACAGCTTGATTTCCCAATTTGACCTCGCTTATTTTTCTCTCGGGGATATTTAAAGGAAAGCTCCATGATTCGGAAGAGCAACAAACAAACAATACACAATTAAAAAATCCGCTAACTTCAGTTATTTTAACAAAAATGATATAATTTGTGATCAAAAATATGCAAGTGCATACGTGATACTATTTGACATTTAAAGATATTGCATTCAAATAATAACTAGTGAATATGATTATTTGCATCTTTCTTTGTTTTGGGTAATAAAATTAAAATGTAAAATGACTTTAGCTACACCACATATACATATACAGTATGTATGCGAAATTAACAAATGAATCTCCTAATCAATGATGGCTTTAATAGGGTGCAAACGGAGCGGCCGCACCAGGCCCCCCTAAAATACATCAAAAAAATGCCCCCTGCACAAGAAATTGCTCTATTTCTTTATAGTAGCATCAGGACGTCGATGGCATGTCAAAAAGAAAAAAGTTTTGAAAAAAAAAAAACGGCCTTTGCTCCTTAGGTTGTAATAATGTTTGGATGCTTGTGGAAATGTGGAAGTACAGACCTTTTGAAATCAAAATGTCTTGAGGCAGTACAAAAATGCCTCTCCATGCTTCGGAACACCCGATAGCAACCCCCGCTAAATTAAATATCTTTTTTTTTTTAGAAATTACATTGCTTGCATTTACTAAAAATGGCTTTTCCTACCTTTTTTAGTACACTAAATAGTGGGCCTCCTTACGTTTCTTGCACCAGTCCCCCTTTTTGTAAGACTATTACTGCTCTAATTCTACTAAATAACAAACTTATTTTCTATGTTACAAAATTATTATTTTAATCAAGAAAACTAATCGCCGAAAGCTATATCAATGAAAACAATACCTGCAACAAGTACAACAAATCCCAAAAAATCTTGAAACAAACTAATGTTGACTTTTCTAAACGGCATAAGACCCCAAGGTACACAACAATAATACGTCTTGCAACTTCGTACCTTCAAGAAAAAAAAATATCATAAACTATTGTGGAGTCGGAGAAAATTCCTCCGTAATAAAACATTTTGAAACATTGTGAATCGTTGTACAGTATTTCGATTTTATACGATCTTGCAGTTTTTTCAATATGTATTTCGATTAATTTTTTACGTGACACAATAACCAGACGGAAAATCTGGTTTGTATACGGGAGGTTATATTTGATGCAACATTATCCAGATCTTGACATAGCTGCAGCAGTTCAGTTTTGACGCAATGTTGCTGAGACGGGCACAGCAAACTCGTGATACGCTTTGGCATACGTAAAGCGTGCAATATAAGGTTTTTTTCAAGAATTTAGATTTAATTATCAAAAAAGCATACGTATGCCGAAGTGTATACGTATGCTTTTTTGATAATTAAATCTAAATTCTTGAAAAAACACCTTTTATATTCATTTAGTCTTTACTGGATTAGTTGGAAAGTTTTAGTTACTTGTGTCAAGTGAAGTCCTTTTTTAAATCTTTACGGGGATTATTTATTTGAACAACTAGATCGCAAATCTTAAACTTTTGAAAAAGCCCACGGGCACCTCTATTTGTTAAAACATATGCCAAGATTTTAAGAAATTTTATTGTTTATTTTTTGGATAGTTGGAAAGGCTTATTTAAGCAACCAGAAAAAATTGCTAATCACTAACTTCAACCAACCGTACACTTTTTGTCTTAAGCGACCGTAAAAGCAAAGATAAGGATGAATAAAATTGTTTTAAATTTATTTGGCTAAAGTTTTATTATACCTTCGAGTAATATTGAAGTTTAGTTTGCCACCATAAACAAAATAATTACCTATCCTGCTGCTCTTTTGCCTTTTGGTATCACGAAACCTTTGAGAAAACTTATCAAATTTTTTGAACCCTCTATTCCAAGGTTACCGAATTTTTTAAAAAAAGCCCGCTTGTCGGAAAACAATGATGATTGCGGACCGGATTTCGGCTGGGAATATAGTCCCAAAACAAAAATAGTTTTATCCATAAGTAGCTTGGTATAAAGAGTTAAAAAAGGTTTTACTTACAATAGTGTTTGATTGCAAAGATCTTAATTTTGCTCTTCACCTAGTTTTCTATGGATAAACCGTTTTTTTCTTTTTTTGGAGATTATAAAGCCAGCCAGAATCTGGTGCGCGATTGTAATTGTTTTTTATGTGGCCTCTTTGGAAAAAAACTAACGTAGCAAAAACTGATCTTTACTTGTAATAAATGCTATGACCAAAAAGTCGGTTGAAGATAGTTCGCACTGATGTTCGGCAAAGCGAGTGGGGCCAGTTTTAAGGTTTAAGTTTAAGTGCCTAGTTTGCTTGCGGTGTGTGTCTCCTTTAGGAAAAGTGGAGATAGATAACTTGCCAGATTGCCCCGTTAGAGTATTTGCAGTTTAAATACTAATTATAAGATACCTACTATAATCACAAACCTGCTCAATACTTAAAAACTTCATATAGTCTCAAAGCAGTTGAACATAAATGAAAAACACCACAACTAGAAAAATAAAACAAAATTGCTAGATCTAATCTAATATTGGTGCGAATTATCTACACCAGTATCCTTAAACTGGGGGGCGAGAAAGGTTCATAAGGGGGGCGCGAGCAACTGGCTCCAAACTGAATAGATAACTGCATTGACATAAATAGAAAAAAGAGAAGGCATGACAGCGAATTACCTAAAACATGGTTTTATAGATTCCACGGTGAATAGTGAAGTGATATAACAATGCGTGATATGCTATAAAAATCTGAGCAATGACGCAATAAGACCACGTCGTTTACAGCGTCATCTTCTGACAAAATCCCCTGACTATAAAGATAAGTTTTTAGGTTTTTTTCAAAGCAAAAAAGACTGTCCAAAAAAACTGAAAATTGCAAGTAACTAAGTGCTTTTTCCAATCTTCGTCTGCAAAAATTGTAGAAGCGTCATTCGAAATTGCGGCTTTTTTATACGTCCTTTCGGTGTTTGTCAAAAGTTAACATGTTAGCCTTTGTGCATGAAATGAAAGATGAAATTATGTTGTTTTTATAATTTATAGGAAATGAGATCTTTTTTTGTCAATCAAATCGAAAGAGTTTAATCTGACGTTGGCAAACCTCGTGGATATTTTCAAAGCTTGACTTTGCTTATTTAAACTGGACTTTGCAACGAAAGAATACCAACTGCATCAATGACTAGGATGCCATCAACGCTTTCAAGGCAAAATTGGAGCTGGGCATCGTGGAATTTATAAACGAAATGCAGCTGCCTTTCCTAAACTAGATATTACCATCGAGAAAAATCACATTTGAATTTAAGGGCGAGTCTAAGGTCGAGGTGGAAGATCTCCTGCGACTTTTAAAACAAGAATTCAAATGCTACTGTCCAGATTTGAGCGAAGCGAGGATATTTTTTCCAATGATTTGCAGGAGAAATTTTAGGAAATAAAATGCAACTCGACTGCAAAAAACAATTTTAAAGCTATGTAACTGACTGATTTATGGGAGAAATATGTACACATGCAGAAGAGTGATTTATGGGAGAAATATGTGCATATGCTGTGGCTAAATATAGGCTTCCGTTTTCTTCGACTTACATGTGCAATAGTGGGTTTTCTTCTTAGGTATAAAGACAAAACACAAGAACAAACTTGACCGTGAAGCCGAACTGAATTGCGTTATTTGCTACAAAGTCACAAATTAAACTTTTGATTTCCAAAAAATAGTTACATCCTTTTTATTAAGAAAATTTAGCTATTGTTGTTCTGTTCAATGCTGTTAGCTTCTTTAATATACAAGATTTTGTTGATATTATAAAGGAGGGCGTGAGTTTTGTTTGCATGATAAAAGGGAGGGCGCATTTCAAAAAGTTTAAGAACCCCTGATGGACACATTTAAATTCACATATCCAAAATAAAGTTAAAATTTACATGGTATGAAATTTAAGGTTTTTCATATAATACAAAGTATGGAAAAGATATAGAATATGGAATGAAAGAATTTTAGTATGGAATGAAATGGAAAATTTTTAAGTACGGAATGAAATGGACTTGAAGATTTTGAAGGATATGGAATATGGAAAATTTCTATTCCATTCCATTTCATAGCATGCCCTGTCGGATATAACGGATAATTGTATGGGGTGTTTCAAAAAGAATATACCAAAATTATTACGCATTTATTCAGGTCTATAACATTGTAGGGAACTGGATCAATAATTATTTGATAGAGTAGTTATCTAATTTTGATTGGGTGTCAATTTCACCGCTGTAGGTAGTAATCCTTCTGGCATCATTGAGTTGTAGAAGATCATATTTTTGTACACTTAAAATCCCGACTCTTCAGCAAAAGCATTTTGTGTGCTCAGTTTGCGAAAACAAACGCCATTGTTACGGTTCAGCGTGCTTCTAAAACAGAATTGGCATTGAATTCCCCATCGTGAAAGCATTCGACGCCGGGTTAGACAGTTTAAAGAGACTGGATGCCTGGGGAAAGAAAGAGTCCTGGAAGACTAGATGCAGTAGAGGAGCAGGTGGAGAGAATCACGATGCGTTTGAGAACAGCCCACATAAGTCTACACGTCGAGCAAGTCGTCAGCTTGAGATCCTGCATATCACTGTCTGGCGCGTGTTAAAAAGACGGTTACATATGAAACCATGCAAACTAAGCCTCGTCCAAGTACTTACTAATAACGATAAAGAGATGCAAAGAACATTTTGTGAGTTAATGCTGGAAATGGGGAAGGTGATAAAACCCTTTTTTACGTCTCATTTTTAGTGATGAGGCGCATTTTCATTTGCATGGCACAGTCAATCGTCACACAGTTCGCATTTGGGAAACACAATTACCCACACGAAATCAAAGAGGTTCCCCTAAAGTGAATGTCTTCTGTATTTTATTTCAGGACAATGTCTATGGTTCCTTTTTCTTTGAAGGAAACACCGTTACAAAACAAAGTTACCTGGAAATGCTCCAAAACTGGCTTATCCACTTTACTGCAAGCAGATTCGAATGGGAATTACTTCTTTGGCATCTCGGGGTTCGAATTTATCTGAATGAAAATCTGCCCCAGCAATGGATTGGTAGAAGTGCTAGAAACCTTGCTTTCTGTGCTTGGCCTGCCAGATCCCCAGACCCTGTGTGTGACATTTTCTTATGGGGGTATGTTAAAGACAAAGTTTATACTCCATTGCTTCCAGCAAATATCGATGATATGAAAGATCAAATAACAGCTGTAATCAACACGGTGAACAGATATGCTGAGGCGCGTTTGAAATGAATTCTCATATCGGTTTGATGTCGTCCGTGCTGCCGGTGGTGGCCACATTGAGTTCTTGTAAAACATAAAATGAAACTTGAAGGTTATGTACAACACATGTGTCCAAGCTAAAGTTTTCTATTGTTTTTCGTTTTTTGACATATCACGTGATGAGTTTGGCTTATTTATTTTTAATACCCCATGTATAATGGACGAAATTTCAAGTCCGGATGGTCTCCTTTTGATTTCAGTGCATTTCAACTTCGTCTATAACAGACCAATTTTTTAGTCCCGTTGAGACAAAGCAACGTAAACTACCTCGCCTATAACGGATTCATTCTTTACCAAAGAAAATTACAATTTGTTGTAAAGTTGTGACAGAACAGTAGCGTCTGTTTATGAGACTGAAGTGAATCTGATGTCATAACACCTTTCTCTGAGTTTTTACTCGAGTTAATATCCTTTGAAAAGTTCGGTCAAACTTCAGTGAACTAAAGGCTTTGTGTATACCCTTTCTGTACTGAATAATACAATAACTAAATACATTGGTTCAGTTTCGAGGGAGTCTTGCAAAAAGATAATACATCATCTGAGTTGTCTACTGAGCATTGGATAAATTTCGCATATAACGGACAAATATCGCTGGTTCCGACTAGTCCGTTATATACGAGGCTTACTGTAATGCAATTTGCAATAATAAACAAACTCGTTCAAATTTAATAAATTATTTGGGAAAAATGTAGCATCTGGAATTTTTTAAAGGAATTTGGGTTTCTTCTTATGCAATCTGGGTTTTTCTAAAATCTACCACTGGGAACCCTGGGCGTGACGCGACAGTTCATCAAAGCTTCATAGTGGAAGAATATGGCATTACAGCTTTTTACTGTTATCCTCTGACGTCAATAAATTTTAAAAAAGAGCTATTTCGATCAAAGAAACTTGTTTGGTTAAATCCAGGGCATCAAACCGTTTAAAATAACGTTCCAGTTTAAAGCTAGATTGCGTGACCTAAATTTTGTTTGCAGGAGTAACTTATGCATATATATGTATATAATTTATTTATGGTTTCTCGGTTGCATTCTACAGTACATAAAGATAACTGAAGCAAAACTTTTGTTATAAATATTAAAGGTTTTTGTATTAAAGGTTTACTTGTCATGTTGCTACAATTTTGTTAGGCCTATGTTAACAAAAATTTGATTTTAACGTAATACTTGATAAATGAAAAAGCCCGGTAGATAAACGTTGTTTACATAAAGGTTTGAGTATGGGTCATTGTTTTGCAACACAAATCGCTTTTCTTGCAAAGATCAAATTACCGTCGTGAAGAAGTTGCAGCTGGCTAATGGCGAGGAAATTTGATGTTTTTGACGTTTTCAAACAATTGATCCAGATGTGATGAGGTGTCGGGCTGTTAATTCATTGTAAGCGCATATTTGTAATTAAACAAAAACGATGTGACCTCACTTTGGTCAGTGATTTTTGCGTAATGCCGTAATGCGTGAAATTAATTTTTATGTAAAGAGCTTCTTTGTGGTACAGAATTTTAATATCGCTTTAAACAAAGTCGATTTTATCGGAGCCATAAGCTTTTCGTGACGTCTTTTTTTTGTTTAGTGGTTTGTTTGTTTTTTGTTTAGTGGGACTGAAAGATTCCCAACGTAAGTACTGTCCCGTAAAGGTAGGTTTTCTATACACACTAGTTTCAAAACCGGTTACTGTTCGTTCCACGTTAACGTCGGGAAACGGTAAACAATTATTTTTCTCTTTCTCACCTTATATCAACTTTGGTACACCGGGCACTAATGATATGCACGAAATCTAAACTAAACGAAGAAATTAAGCATATCAAGAACATTCTATTGGACAATGGTTATCCTGAATCGATTATTGACTGCAACATTTCCAAGAAAATTGCTCAGTTTTCTGTGCCCAAACGATTTGGCCCTGAGAAGTGCCCCGTGTGTTTGAGAGTTCCTTGGATAGGGAAAGCTTCCATTGGTCTTGATAAAAATGTCAAAACGGCTGTTGAAAGCTGCTATGGCTCCGTTACCACCAGAGTGGTATTTACATCCAAACGCATGTTGCCTGTAGCCCGCAAACATGTTTTACCTACCACGCTGAAAAGCTCCGTTGTTTATGAATATTCGTGCCACTGTGACAGTAGGTACGTAGGACGAACATCACAGCGACTACAAGATAGAATCAAGCAGCATGTTCCTAAATGACTACAACAGCAAGCGAAGCGCCCTACACAATCTCAAACCGGCAGATCCTGTAAGCTAAAACGTAATAATCCAGATTGTAACTCTGCCTTGCTTGATAACGAGCAATGTGCTGCAAACTATAATGACAAACGTTTTAAAATTCTTGCTGTGGCACGCAACTCGTTCCATCTGTGTCTACTCGAGGCAACTTTTATCAAAACCAGACATCCGGTTTTATGTAAACAAAAGGAATTTGTTTACACATTAAAACTTTTCAAATAACCTAAGTTGCGAGTAACAGTGTTTCTCCTGGGTAATTGCACATAGTGCGTTTCTCCTTTCCGAGATTACACTGTATTGCACCACACTTCTTTGATTTTGTGCAATTGTGCCTTTCTCCTTTCCGAGACTACAGCACCTTTCTCCCAACTGTTGAGACTATAAATATCTTGATTTTCTCTGGTTCGTCCCATTTTGATGCGATTGCCACTGATGAGAGCGTCACGAAAAGCTTATGGCTCCGATAAAATCGACTTTGTTTAAAGCAATGTTGAAATTAATTTTCTTAAAAAGTATCGTCAAACCACGAGGGCTGATTCAAGTGTTTTAAAAAGGGGGGTATTGTATCCGTCAGTAAGTGACCATAACTTTGCTGAAGAAACAGTGACCATAATTTTGCTGAATGGTCAAGTCACCTTATATGTGTTTAAGGCTTTTTTCCAATGGGGATTTGGTTTGGGTCGATGCGGTTGAGTGTTTGAATAAAGGTTGGGCTTGAAGGGTATATGTTTTGTTCCTAGGTTGTAAATAGCAAAGTGCGTCGAGAAATGGGCATGTGATTTAGGGGTTTGAAGAAGAACAATCAATTGCCATAAGAAAGCTGTGGAAATTTTCAGGCCGATAATAAATCTTACAGTTTGTTGTTGACCCCTGCTAAAAAAGTTGGAAAACTTAAACAGCTGGCACAACTTTTTGCTTGTGGTTTTCACATCTCAAATAGCCAGTTGTGGACCTGAACGCTGGGTGAGTAGTTCAATGAAAACAATGCGTCAGTACTTGCCGGGCGTCAGAGATACGCATTTTTCAATATAAAAGTAGTTGTTGGGGGATTTTGCTAACCTTATTTGAATGAAAAATTTTAATAAGCCAAAAAATTTTAATGAATGTATTAGGAACAGAACGAAAAGCATTTTTTAGTCTTCATTCTATTTACTGCACGGATTGCCGCTCCTGATAAACTTGCTGAGAAAAATTTAGCTTCCAACGAGAGATTGGCCATGTCTGATTTCGGAGAATGCAAGGATTTCCTCATTTAATTAGATTATCGCCCCGCACGCTTATTGAGACACTTTGAAAACAGCCTTCAGTTCATTATGGCGTAACCTCTTAATAACAGCTAGACAAAAACGTTTGAGATTCAATAAACAGATTTTTTCAAAGGTTGTCATTAACAACCAAATTTTTTGAACAAGACCTGTCTGTAGTTTTGTCCTTTATCGCTATTTTAAATTCATCAAGAACGTTGGTTTAATTTTAAGAAGTTAGTTAATAAGTACCCAAAAAAAACTAACGATAGAACAAAAAAATTGTTTTTTTCGTTTAATTTGACCACTTTTACTTTGTCCCATGATGTGGTGCAATTAAGCAAGGTCAATAGTATTTTTAAATAAGACTAAAGATAATGAACAGCTCATCCTGAATCAACCTTACAGCAAAAGTAAAGGCATTTTTAGATTTAAACATACAAATCAGAAGGAACACTATTGCGTTTAACTATTATTTTTATATTCAAGTAAATACAGTTTACCCTCGTTAAGTCGGACTCGGATATCGGATAAGTCGGACCGTGACCGAGGAAAAAAAGGAAAAAAATTCTAAGATTGAGAAAAAATAATGTTTGGCCTAAAATCGGCAGTTAAGCATTCTTTAATTGTTCTTATGTTTATTTTTTAATGTATGGTATGGTACATAGTAAAAAAATGAACGGTTTTGCAGTGTTTTCTTTAATTCCCCGAAATAAATAAATAAATCTGCTTTTTTTATATGTTATGAAGGTAAATTTAGCAAAACAAAATAGCCTATATAATAACAGGGCATTTTCAACTAAATTCCATTACCCTAGCCTTGTTTATAGGCTATGGTCTATAGGCCTTCAGTTAAGTCGGACCATTGGCTAAGTCGGACACCCTTCCCCTCAAGCTGTCCGATTTAATGAGGGTAAACTGTATACGTATGATACTACAAGCCTTTTATAGCCCTGGATTATCTCAAAGTATTATGCTTTTATTCAGTTTCTTCTATCGTGTAAAATACAAAATTTTAAAATTGCAAAAGCACACTTTTAGCCTAATAGGGGGAAGCAGTTAACAATATAAAAAATAAGAGCGAAGCAGTTAGCTTACAGAAAATTATTTAACTCTTTAACGTTTTTGGGGTCTATTGAACCCCAAAGGCTAATTCAACCTGTTGCCATATCTCCATCTGTTGGAAAAATTGAATGTACCTTTTTGAGAATTAGTTTCTTAGCATAGGTGATTGTATTCTGAAATTTTCTGTTTATATCTCCTAAAACTCAAAAGCTAAAAGTAGGTTATTCTGTTTGTGTTTTCCTGGGGCCCATTATACCTCATGAACAAAAGTGATAAGTAGTAATTTATCAATTTTGATTTATACACTTTGAGGCCTGTGAGGCTTGACATTTCTACGGACATTTATTATGTCGAGAAATACTTGCAATTTCGTAGAAAAACGATAAAATTGAGTGAGGCAAGAAAAGCACTTGCACCGCGCAAACACGTTCTAATCTTGCTTAGATGACGTGTTCAGCATGCGCACGTACATCTAGTTGTATCGTAGGAAAGGTTGATTATTTCGAAATTTACGTGGCTCGTCACCGAAAGTGTTAACTTTTACTGGTTTTAAAGAATGTAGGCTTGCTAGTGGGGTGTTAAAAACACAATCTTGTGGAACTAAACGAAACGAAATTTTGTATCGTTTCGAAATTTTTTCAAAATATTGTTTCAAGCAGCCAATGAATAGACCAAGACAATACACAGATTCTCAAGTTTATGATCAGATAATGCAAAAACATACAGATGACAGCATTGCACAAATTGACACCATGAAATCAGATCCTGAAGAAACCCTTAGTGACATGGAAAATGATGAGCTTTAAGTGAAATTGGAAGAAAGCACTTTATCGGGTAAAGAAGAAGCAACACCATGCACTAATAATGTTGACGATGAAACACTCAGAAGTCCTGATGGGAAAGTGTGGAAAAGCAATTCTCCTAATCGAGGCCAACGACCTGCAAGAAACGTGATCCGTAGCCAACCAACTGAAACGCCAAACGCAAAAGCTATAGTCATAACGAGATATCTACAATCAAGGCCATCTTTGACACCTCAATGGTGGAAACAATTGCTATGGAAACGAATCGGGAAGGATGAAGGGTATACGGTGAGAATTTCCAAGCTATTCCATTGCTGAAATAAATACTTTTATAGGATTGTGCCTCCTTCGTGGTGTTTATAAAAGTCTTATGTCTTAAGTCTTACAAGGAATTTTTCAGTGAAGAAAATGGAAGACATATTTTTCTTAGAACTATGACATTGACTAGATTTAAAACGTTAAAACGAATGCTGAGGTTCGACAATCGCAATACAATGAATGCCAGGCTTCATGGTGATAAATTGGCAGCGGTTCGCCTTCTTAATGGTTTGGTAAACGATCACCAAAGTTGTTATCTTCCGGGATCAACTGCAACAGAGGATAAACAGTTATTTCCTTTTCGAGGACGCTGCATGTATTTTCAGTGTATTCCTTCTAAACCCGTAGTCAAGTATGGGCTTAAATTTTGGTCAGTCAATGATTCTGCTACTGCATATTGTTGGAACTTGCAAATGTACACCGGAAAGGACGAAACATGACAAGGCCGTCAGCTTGGTGAGCAGTAGTTTTGATGCTGACAGAGACCTTGCAAAATTTCGGTTTTAGCATTACAGTAGATAATTTCTTTTGCTTTTTATCGCCAGCACGTCAGTTCTTGCAGAAAAATATGATCCTTCTTGGCAGTACAGTGGTACCTCAGGATACGATTGCTTCAGCTTACGAATATTTTGGCTTACAGAGTCTCGAAGAAAATTTGTTTCGATATACGACGAAAAGTTCTAGACACGAATCAAAAAAATAAAATAAGAATAAAGTAAGCTCCAATAGTGCACTTTATTCTGTAAAATGGAACAAGTTGAAAATTGGTCAAAAAAAAGCCTATGAACAGTGGAGTAAACATTTTTTAAACAAAATTGAAGTGCTTTTTGATGTTATACATTGCAACAATCCACTGTGTGACAATTTAAACCACCATAAGTTTATTGACAAATTCTATGCTGACATAGTTTCTGCTATTCTATCAGCATCTGAAATTTGTTTTAAAAAATCCAAACATATTAGACCTCATAAAAGTCAAATTTCTGGATGGAATGAAGATGCGAAACACTTACATGATTGTGCAAGAACTGCGTTTCAAGAATGGATAGCTGATGGTAGATGCATAGATATTCAAAGTTATAGTAATATGAAAGAAAAGCAGAGAATTTTCAAAAAAGCTCTGAAAAAATGCAAAAAGAGAAATGAGCAATGTAAAGCTGATTACCTAGCCACAGCTTTACAGAATGACAGATCAAAAAAGCAATTTTGGTCAAAAGTTAAATCAGTTGGTAAAAAGAAGCTTCTTCCTACTAAAATAGAGGGTAATTCCACTCTTATATCCATAACTGAAATGTGGAGAAGTCAATATAGCCAGCTACTAAACTCTTCACAATCACAATGCCACAAAACAGCTGTTCTTGATCTTCTTTGTGATGGTGCACAATACAAAAACATAAACAAATTTCACTGTAGCATAAAGCTAGTGCGCTCACTTCTTGTAAAATTACTGTTAAACAAATCTGTTGGTGTTGATAAATTGTCAGCTAACATCTTCGTTTTCGTGACCCAATCATAAATGTTTATTTGAGTTTATATTATACTATGTGTTTAACGCATGGATACATTCCCTCTAATTGTCTTGATACCGTGATTTTGCGAGAAAAAAGTGAAAGACAAGATCAAAGCTCTTTTTCTTTTTTAGAGAACATCAATTTTTGGAAATCCTTGCCTCGGGCCCCTGAATTTGAATATCTACCACTGGTCATAATGTAAGTGTTTATTTAGGGTTACGGTAAGGGTTAGGATTAGGGTTAGAGTAATTGTTTATTTATGCGATAAATACGCAATACCACGCAAATACACTAAAATGTCTAGTAGTTTAATATGTTAATAGGTCTACGTGATTAAATGTTGTAATGTTAATAGGTCTATGTTATTAAATGTCTAGTGGTTAAATGTCCGTAATTAACAGTCGCGTAATGAAATATCGCGTGATGAAGTGTGGGTTAACCGTTTGCTTTATATATTGATGACTTATCAGTTAAATTAAATTGTGTAAGAGCTGGTTGCTTTCTTGGCAACTCGCGATTTAATCATATTATTTATGCTGATGATTTATGTTGCTTTTCTCCTAGTTTAGATGGTCTACAAGATTTACTTAATGTGTGTAGTAACTACGCCGTTGAACATGATATTACATTTAATTGTAGTACATCAGTTGGTGTATTATTTTTGCCTAAATATCTTTCGCTTTCAAATGTTCCAAAAGTCTTTCTTTGCAACAATGTAGTAAAATTTAAAAATAACGTAAAATATCTGGGTGTTTTTCTTAATAATAATCTTAAAGATGATGATGATATTTGTCGGCAAGTTCGTTATTTATATGGAAAATCATATCAACTAAAAACAACTTTTTCAAAATGTTCCCGTACTATAAAAAATATACTATTTAATTATCACTGTACTTCGTTTTATGCTAGTCATTTATGGTCTAAATATCTATGCTCTTCATTAAATCACTTACGAGTTGCATACAATGATTCCTTTCGGTTAATTCATGGGCTCAAGCGTAATGTTAGTGCAAGAGAACTACAAGTAAAAGCAAATATTCCCACTTTTGATGCACTACAGGGAAACTTATTTATCGATTTATAGAACGATGCTGCCTTTCTAGTAATGTATATGTTAACTATACGGTGTATAGCAATTTCTTCTACCAGAGTGACTATTATAAACATTGTCTTCAATTGTTGATGTAATTCAAATGTTCTACTTTTCTTTCCGGCTTGTTTTCTTTTTTTGTTGTTGTTGTTGTTGTTGTGAGTGTTTTTCTCTTTTTTATGGACTTTGTGTCTGACTCAAATAAATAAATAAAATAAATAAATAAAAACAACGCAAAGTCCTTACGAATACCTTCCTGGAAAATTTCGAGATAAGAATCAAATAAAACACAATCACCTTACGAGCGCCGTTTCGGAACGAATTAAATTCGTATCCTGAGGTACCACTGTATTAGAAAAAATAGACGAGAAGTACCTACTGAAATACGCAGCCATCGTGGCAAAGATTTGTACTCTTAACGCTTCTTGTTTACCCACGACTAAGTCCAGTTAATTGCATAAAGTCCAATAAAGATAAAATGGTTTTCATTCTGAGCAGCCAGCATTGTTCCACAAAGGTTCAGTCAGCAGAAAGGAAGAAGCTATTGGTGATTGAAGACTACAAAAAAACAAACTGGGGCTGATTGACCAAATGATTGCATCATACATTACAAAGTATAAGTCAAGACGGTGGTATGTTGCATTTTTTTGCAACATTTTGGATATATCTTGCTTGAATGCTTACATTTTGCATTCTGTATCATTACAAGATGCTTTATCAACAAGATGCTAAACAAACAAAAGACGCTTGTTCATTCGCGAACTGGGTTTTCAGCTATGCAGGGGTTTACAACAGCAAATTGTCGACCTTTTACCTCCATTTCGTGTAGCTTGGAAGAGGACCAACAACCGTGAAAAAGAAGATGTCATTTATGTGAATACAAAGCAGATCGTAAAGCGCGAATGAAATATGATATGCGCAACAATTTCATGTGCAACGAACATATGCAAAAAATTTGTCTGCGTTATGCTTTCAGGGAGTAACCTATCCCATCGCATATACACCACACACAAAAAACTGCTTGTTTTTATTATTATTGTTCATGTACACAGTGTTTATTTGTTCGTTTACATTTCCTTTCATGGAGGTGGTTGATGACAATAAAGATACACACAAGTAACTGCAAAAAAATATAAAACCTGTTTTACATAAGATTTACATATGTTTATCAGATAAGCACAATCGTAGTGTAAAATTTCCGGACATTAGAGAGTTAAGCTTCACGCTATAACATGAAGGCTAATAAACTTTCTTCTTAATCTCAACCAATTTTCTTTAAAAAATTTTGTTTTCTGTGAAAACCAAAAATCAATTAACTTTTTTGTATTGCTTGCTCAACATTTCTTTCACCCAACCTCGATTGTTTGGATATACCATCATGCTAGTGAAAACCATTGTGGGCAACTATAACCTATACCAGAGTGGGAGCCTGCAGCCTCCATGACAACAACATTTTCAATGACTCCTACTGATAAAAAAACTTTTTTTTAGAGATCACTTTGTTTTGTTTTTATAGGACCGAAAATCAAGAAATTCAAGTCAGATTCGAAGTGAAGATCTATTTTGTTAAAGATCATTTCATTTTTGGAACAAAGATTATGAAATTACAGTCAGATTTAAAGTGATGACGCTTTACTTTTTGGTATTTCAACTTATGCGACCTCCTTCGTTACTGCCCAGTCGAAATTGGCCTCCAATAACAAAAAAGTTCTCCTCTGACCTAAACTGAATTCAAATCATTCTACATAGCTACAGTATTTTTTTTATTAAACTTTCCAACATAATTAAATTTTGCTTTAACCGAGTGTTTCTCAAACTCTAATAACTTAAACTGATTGTTACGCTAAAAACAAGAATCATAATATAGATGTGATTTTCGTCCTATATGATCTGGTTTCGCTACTTTGCTGCGTCACTATATTTATATATTTTTTTTAAAGTATCACACTATAAAACGGTGAATGTTTCGTACAGCAAATCGCCTCTCCCGCGAAAAAATAAATTACGGTCGTGACCTTTCACAACGCGAATTCTGCAGCTGCCAATAGCGAGATTTGATGTATTTGACGTTTTTCAAACGATCGATCAATTTATAACCTGTTTAAATTAAAAGTGATGGCCTATTACCGCTGTTAATTATCGTAAATGCATCTTTCTAATTGAATAACAGCGATGTAAAATCGCTTTGGGCAGTGATTCTGCGTGGTGCATGAAATTGATTTCATTAGAAAGTTTGTCGTCTGAGTCACTGGCCCAATTCAAGTTTGCTATAAATAAAATGGAGAGACATCGCTCTCGTCAAAAGTGTGACTATAACTTTGCTGAAGGAACGGTGACCATAATTTCGCTAAAGGAACAGTGACCGTGATTTGCCGAATGGTCAAGCGACCATAGGTTTGCTAATAAGTTTTAATGCTTTGCTGAAGAAGTTTGCTGTGTTGTGCTAAGTTGCTGCGCTTGCAAAACCGCAGATAAAAAATACATCGTTCTCCCTTTTTGTCGAAGGTATAACTATATTTTTTCTTGCTCGGGCGTCAGAGATACGTATATTTAAATATAAGGGTAGTTTGTAACTTGGGGGGATTTCGCTGACCTTATCCAAGAAGTTCAGCACCACGAGGACGGAAAAAGCAATCGAATTCCGTTAAAATATCGGACGAGCCAACTTCTTTTTAACGACATTTGAATCCACGAGTCTCTTTATTAACAAAAATTGAAATTTATTAGTCTTTAAACCAAAGAATTAAATTTATAATTTCTTTTGAATTTTACCACTGAAGAAGTACTGCTTTAGCATGTCTATTTAAAATCTCGCTTTTTTCATTCAGCAAAAGACATACGTTTTGCTTTTACTTCTTACCTGAAAAAGTCATTTATGACCTTTCTGTATTGCCACAAAACAAGTATAGTGACCAAAAAAATTGTGACAACTTCAAAAACAAAATTGTGATTCTGATTCTTCTATAAATAACTTAAAAAATCAAAATCTGTGGTCGAAGGGTTGCACCGGATCCATTTAAAATATAGTTCCTGTTCGGGTTCAGGAAATTTTTCACGGGTTCAGCTCCGATTCAGGTTCAGCAAATATTAATTTTTCGGGTTTAGTTCCGGTTCGGGTTTAAAAAATAAAAACGGTTAATACGGGTTTACGGATCCGGTTCGGGTCTGGTTCAACGCCTTGGCTACATCAACTGTTGATTGATCACCTGCCGTTTTATAAATGGCCGATCGATCAACTACGTTCGATCGACTAATCGTAGTATTGGTATCGCACTTGGGCAGCAGGCCTATACATTAAAACTCAGAGGGAAAAAATGCAGACCATGTTGTTCGTGGTTGCAAAAAAATTTTTACCACAGATATTCCTTTACACCATTAATCATCTGACATTAAAATTGTTTATGGTGCCGAAGGCAGTACGCCTACAATATTTTCGACTTAAATTGTTGACGTAGGGTGGTACCTGTAAATTTTTTACACATATTAAGCGTAAAGTTTTCAAGTTTTATTACATTTTCCATTTCTTCAAAACCTGTTTCATAATGACTATGACATGAAAATGTTCAGTTTCTTGATCCACAATTGAAGAAAAAAACATAGTAAAATACCTAAGAAATCAAGGATTCCAATCTGCTAAAAAAGGATTTCAATAATTGTATAGGCTAAACTTTGTATATACTGTACAGTGAATTTAGATGATTTTTTTCTTTTTCAGTTATAAATAAAAACCACCTGATTATAAAATTAACTTCTGGTAATGCCCATTGTATTGTGAAAAACATGGACCAAGAGTTTTTTAACTGGGCCCTCAGCCCTCCAAGAAAGCCATGAGGCATTTTTGGGGAAACTATGAGCAGAACCCTTCACTAAAGAACTTTTTATCTTTGTTAGACTTCACTAACTGGGTAGAAGAGTACTGTAGAAGAGTACTAGCTCTGGAGCTATCAAGCGTTCATCCACTAGCTTTGGCTCAAGCTCTGCTGAGGCGCACACTGCTGAGGCGACTCGTGTGCTCGGGATGGGGGCTGGTGCTAAAACACTACGCATAGCCACCTTGTCTCTAGTCTACTCAACAGCTGAGTACTGTGCGCCAGTATGGTGTCGCACTGCTCACACTCGCCTCATTGACAGTGTCTTGAACGACGCCTTGCGCATAGTTACTGCCCACCCAACAATGCTATGCAGGGCCCATGCGGGCCTTGCGAGGGCTGCCCGTACGGGAATCGTACCGATTTGGCCGCGGGGGCTGTAGTGGCCCCACATGGGCTAACCGCACGGGTTTAATCTGGCTTTCAATTTTAAGCCGTAATCAAAAATTAAAACATGTTAATAAGCTAACATTTTTAATTATTTTTAAAAAGGAATTTTTTGCATAAATAGTTTGAACCAAATGAGACTCGTGCGGTAAACCCATGCGGGGCCATTGCAGCACCCGCGGCCAGATCGGTACGGATACCGTACGGGCAGCCCTTGTAGGGCCCGCATGGGCCGCATGGCTCACCGTGGATCTCTGGACCCCGATCATATCTTGTATGGTCTTTTAAGTGGCCAAGTGAGACTAAGATCCAGACGCCCGTTTATGCCAGCTGTGCGGAATCTTTTGGACAACCTTGCCAGATTTGGCATCCGCGCCTCTGAATGGACAAATCACAAATGGAAAACGGAGTATTGTGAAAATGCTTCCAGGCTCCGTGCTTTTGTGCCCGAGACCGGTGCCAGGCCTGTTGGGATGGGCTTACCCCGAGTAGCTTGGGTTAAGCTCAACACCCTGCGTAGTGGTGTTGGGCGATTCCATTCGTCCATGCACAAATGGGGTCTCACTCCTTCACCGAATTGCGAGTGTGGCGCCTCTGAGCAAACCGCAACCATGTACTAACAGCGTGCCCTATACATCGGGCACTACATGGAGCACGAGCTCTGACGGTTTTGGATGACGAAACTTGATGCTGGCTTAATAACATCACTGCCAGCATCTGATCCAGGCAGTGCAGCAGTCTGGGGTAGTAAAAGAATAAACCCTCGGCCCCAGTCCTGTTTGTGTCTGACCTGGAGTGATTGCCCTTCAAACGACGACGACGACGGCTCCAGCTCCTGAGTTACCTAGAGTTCCTGTAACTCGAGGTCAAAAAAGTTGTCACATTTAGCCATAATGAAGTAAGACTGCGATATTTTGAACAATGCATGAAGGATTTGATTTAAAAGCATATTGAACTTTAATATTTATTTACTCATTTATAATTGAGTGCTTAAATAAATATAATTGTTTGTGCAAAATGGTAAAATATTACTAGGCTATGTTTTTTTAGATTTTTTTAGTAAAGCAACTTCAAAGATCAAGATATATATTTTTGATTGATATTTGTTGAGATTTTTTTTATAGGACGTTAAAATCACCAATACCACATAAGTGATATTTTGTGCAACTAATTTTTTTGTAGAGCATTAAAATATTATTTTGCAAAAAAGATACCACAAATTAGCTGCATGTCATCAGTTCATCACTATTTAATCTCAAGCTAAAAAAGAAGTTTTCAGTAAAATTTGCTATGACAAACACTGGAGCTAAAGCTAATAAAATTTTTGTTGCTCCAGCTCAAGCTCTGGCTCCAAAAAATGTTTTAAAAGACTCCAGCTCTGGCTCCCTAGCCCTGATTTTCCCAGTCTTTTTTGGATGAAAATAAAAAAATCCAAGACAGTTTCAAAGTGATAACCTTTTTTTAGTCTTCACTAGTTTTTGGGACAATATTCTTATTAATTAGCAGGGGTCATGGGTGTTGAAAGTCTCTGAAATGGGGCTAAAAACCATGAAAGGTTGAGAAAAAATATAAGCACAGCATAAAACAAGTAAAAACTACTGCTATAAACGAAAGCTGCCACAGCAGGTTTACCTGTTACAACCCCAGTACATAACATCTTTCAATTTTAAATTAGTTTTCTGTAGGCTAGGCATAGTAAAATATAAATTTTTTTTTACCACATTTATCAGTTATTTCTTTTAAGACTAAAATAGCCTATTGTTAAAACAACCTGCCTTTTTATATTTACCATTATCTATATATAGTAGACAAAATGAAACAATCGACAGCAATTAAAAAATCAAAATAAAATTATCCAATATTATAAAACTGAATTAAACCACTTTATCCCATTAAATAAATTTGTTCATCTGCATTGTACAGAAAACAAATCTCATTCACTCTTTGCCGTTACTAACCTTGCAGGATTTGGAAATTTCCCATATTTAGAAGTTTATAAACTAAGCATGGCAAATAGTGAATGAGATTCCTACAATAAACAAATTATTATTAGTAAAAAATAAAGAAATAGTAGGCTGCCATAGTTTAATCATTTGTTTAAAAAATAAATAAAATACAAAAAAGTAGATTTATTTGCCATAGCTAAATTTACTATCATTAAATGAATTAAGAATACTCACAAATCCACGATATAGTTTAGGAAATGCTTTCTTCCCTGATGTAGTTGTGGATGTAATTCCAAAAATAAATAGCATGAAGCCTGATGCTTGACGAAATGATGTATAAACGTATGGGTTCATGCACAACATTTTCCAAAAACATAAAACCAAAAAAAGAAACCGATAGAGGTACTTATTTAAAGGCTACTTATTTAAACAAAAAACATGTTCATTACTTAAAAGCAAGAAAAATAAAGTTTAGAAAAGGAATCTCCATTGCTCATGTTGAGCAATTATTTTGTTTAGACACTTTAATTTATGGATTAATGTATCAAGAATTAACAAAAAGAATTCGGAAATTACTTTATTTAGAACAGTTCATTTCAGCTGTTTTTTTTTTCTGGTCTGCAGAATATTAAAAATACAATATTACACTCATTTAATATACTGGTTTCTTGGAATGTTTATTAGAAAAAAGTAAAAAACATCAAAATTAAATGAAAATATGAAAATAAAAAGCAATTTTAATTGAAAATAAATAATTAATTGGTACTTCAGGCATAACTTGGCCTACACAAAATTTCCATTGCAATCATATGTAGTTTGTAAAGATTAGGAAAAATTATGTACTACTGTGCAATACATTCACTAATAGCCTACCTTAAATGATTTAAAATTGTTTTTTTTGCAGTTAATATTTCAAGTGTTAATTTGATTTTGAAACCTTTTTTTTAGTTGAAAACTATTGGCTAAAACCTGAGGCATAGCTAGTACAGAATAACTACCAGCTGCTAGCTATCCATTGTATGTTGTGGATAAATCCAAGGATGGCTGAATCCTTGGGAGGGGCAAAATATATAGCCTAAAAATAATTTTTGCTTCAGTTCAATTCCCTGCCATAACATGCCATGGATCACCAAATTACCCTATGTTTCTTTTATTAAAGTTAAGCCTAAAAGTCTACTAAAAATATTACGTATTAAGAAATATAGTTAATGCTTTAAAAATCAAGGCAAAAAAAATTTTAAGGTTGCTCAACTTGGAACTGACAGAGTGTTTTGATGCAGCTCCAAAAGAATTTTTGATCAGATGCTTAATTAATTTGAATTAGCCTATTATTGGACTGCCAGAAAAAATTTTTCTAAGTTATAGGTTAACCTACCATATACAGTAAAAACAGGTTTTAAAAATGAAATTATTTTAAAAATCAGGGCAAGATCACCAAAACTAAGGCCAGAACTAAAAATTAAAATGGGGTAAAAGAGTTATATTAGCTTTTGTTGATTTGTCTTGAAGTTAACCCAGCCATCGGAGGTACATTTCTGCGTCTCTTGATGCCGATCTCAAGCCCGGATAAATGGGGAGGGTTGCGGCAGGAAGGGCATCCGGCGTAAAACTTTTTTTCCAAAACAGACAAATGCATAATCACTATCAATCCATACCGGATCGGTCGCGGCCTGGGTTACCAACGACCGCCTCAGGTGTCGCACAGCAGGGCACCTGTGGAAATTATGCTACTACTAAACATAGTGAAAATAAGAGCAGAAAGAGAGGAGGAAGGCGAGTGAAGAAGCAGCGAGAAGTGTGGAAAGGAAGACGCTCACTCATAAGGGTGGGTACTTTAAATATTGGAACAATGACCGGAAGGGGAAGAGAGCTGGTAGATATGATGGAGTGAAGGAATGTAGACATATTGTGCCTACAAGAAACAAAGTGGAAAGGTAGTAAAGCAAGGAACATTGGAGGCGGATGCAAACTATTTTACAACGGAGCTGATGGAAGAAAAAATGGGATAGGGATAGTGGTGAGGGAGGAGCTGGTTGAAAGTGTCCTGGAGGTGAAGAGGGTGTCAGACAGACTAATGGCCATGAAGCTAGAGGAAAAAGGGTCCATCCTAAATATAGTAAACGCATATGCTCCTGTCACAAACTTTGTTCGGGAATCCCAAAAGACCAGTTGAGCTAGGTAACCCGAATACCTGTGCTGAAAC
This sequence comes from Diplosoma virens, assembly GCA_963680785.1. Taxonomy (NCBI): domain Eukaryota; kingdom Metazoa; phylum Chordata; class Ascidiacea; order Aplousobranchia; family Didemnidae; genus Diplosoma; species Diplosoma virens. The sequence goes on along the minus strand of OY796881.1, from coordinate 44,514,481 downwards.
AACGCTGTGTCTAAATTTTATTTTATTCCGTCTCAAGAAGTAGTCTTGCTATGAGCCTGACCGTTTATACAGTTGGTTTAACGAAAGCTCGGATTGGTTTCGTTGAAGACTCTTCTTCACAACAAACAGAGACCACTGTCTCTAATAAGAACGAATGTATTATAAAAATCACGTCCGACCAAACTTCTATTCTACGCTTTGCCAAACTGCAAAGCGAACTAAACACTATAACTTGATTCAATCAACACAAATAATTCTACCTCTGTAGAATACAACTGCCAACCACAGGCACAAAATAAATTCAACACTCGACGACCAATACAAAAACTAACGGGCCTTCCGCGCCCAACCAATTACTTTTACTCGAGTCGTCTCAAAATCACATCTCATCTTAATAATTCGCTACGCATCGGCTTTATATAGAAATCAAAATCACGTGACGTAAACTTTCTCGTAAATTCAATATTTAGCCAGAACTTCCTGGAGAGATCGTTACGCGAATATTCTACTACGTTAGAGATAGCAAAGCTTGAACAACACATATTACCTCATACTGTCGAGCGAAAGACAAAAAAGATACATGTATCGAGCAATAGAACAAATTGGACATATATCGCAAACAGCGCTCAAAGAGCCGCATTTATTCTCTTATAATAATAGTACGAATTACGGGATAAATATATCGTTACGATTAAAATTATGAATGAAGTGTGACAGCTCCACAGGTTAACAACAGCATAGAGGAGAAAAATGATTTTTAAATGGGAAGACCTGGATGGGTTGATAAAAAGTATATCAAAAGAAGAAAGGATAGTTCTTGGTGCAGACCTTAATGGACATGTGGCCGAAGGAAACATAGGAGATGAGAAAATAATGGGGAGGTACGGTGCTGGAACGAGAAATAAGGAAGGATCAATGGTTGTGGATTTTAAGAAAAGGATGGATTTGGCGATTGTCAATACTTATTTCAAGAAGAAAGATGAACACAGGGTGACGTATAAGAGTGGAGGAAAAAGTACCTAAGTAGATTATTGTTATAGTATGTGACGTCATAGCGCACGGCTCTGCCTTCTTCTCTATGGCTTGATAAATGTGGTTAACTGCGTGATAAATTATTATTATAACGTACAGATTCAGCCGAATAACTATCGTGTAACACTGTGTAAATAAAAGAGCTAACTGCAGATACTAGTACAACTCATAACAATTATGTGATCTGCAAAAGGAGGAACTTGAAGAAAATGTGCGATTGTAAGGTAATATTGAATGAGTGCGTCGCAAAGCAGCACCGTATGGTGGTATACAAAATGGCTCTTATGATGAAAAAGAAAAAGCAGAGATAGTAAAGCCAAAGATACGATGATGGAAACTGAAGGAAACAAGCTGTCAAAAAGCGTTTAGACAAGAGGTGACCAGGATTCTGCGAGGCAAGGACGGTGTCTCTCCGGGACTGGTGCTCCAATTCCCAGGAGGCGAGGAGTAGTTATCCCAATAAACACATCCACGTGGCTGCAACGTTGTGACCACGAAACTTTTTCGTGGAATCCACGTTAAACTTCGACGTGGAAACAACGTAAAAGTGTGGAGTCGCGGTTACGTGGTGATCACGTTGTTACGCCACGTTGCATTTACTAGTATTCCACGTTGTATCCACGTTGTATCCACGTTGTGCATTCATCTAAATTTTACGTGGAATCCACGTTAAGCTTCCACGTGGAAATAACGTTAAACTGTAAAGTCGCAGTTTCGTGGTGACCACGTTGTTACGCCACGTTGCATTTACTAGTATTTCACGTTGTATCCACGTTGTGTATTTACCTAAATTTTACGTGGAATCCACGTTAAACTTCCACGTGAAAATAACGTTAAACTGTGAAGTCGCGGTTTCGTGGTGACCACGTTGTTACGCCACGTTGCATTTACTAGTATTCCACGTTGTATCCACGTTGTGCATTTACCTAAATTTTACGTGGAATTCACGTTAAACTTCGACGTGGAAACAACGTTAAAGTGTGGAGTCGCGGTTTCGTGGTGACCACGTTGTTACGCCACGTTGCATTTACTAATATTCCACGTTGTATCTATGTTGTTTATTCACCTAGATTTTACGTGCTTGCCACGTTTAACTGCGACGTAGAAACAACGTTACAATGTGTAGTTGCACTTTTGGGGTGATCACGATGTTACGTTGCATTCTATCGCGTTTATAAGGAAACCATAATATCACAATAGGCAAGACTTTCTAATATTTTATACTTTTACAATTTACATTGTAGGTTTTTGTGGCTAATTTCAAGAAAGGATAGCATCTAAAACCAGAAAAAACTACTAAATGAGATTATGATAAGCGAGTAGTTAACTCTTAACAACAAAGTTTAATCAGTTAAAAAAATTTTAATACTGCATTTGTAATTGAAAGCGATAAACAATTTGACGGTCAGACACACACAAAAAAAAAACAAGATTGCAATGAACATATGCGAAAAAACACCCATCTTGACGAAATCACTAGACGGCAATACGTTGGCAAATTGAATAAATTTAATAGAATATGATTTAACATTGAATTCGCTCAAGGAAATTAAGAACACGAGAAAATGTAGAATACTTTTTAAACACGTATATTTGAATAATAAAAAAATAAAAATAGTTGTTGCTACAACGTTATTAGTGGCATTATGTTGGAATTAAGGCGCGTTTACAGTCGTTTACAGTACTTTTTTCTTTCAGCGCGATTTTGGTTTGTTTTATTGACGCTCAAATCCACTCATGTTTTCGAGAAAAGATGAGTGAATTTGAGCGTCAATAAAACAAACCAAGATCGCACTGAAAGAAAAAAGTACTGTAAACGGCTGTAAACGCGCCTTTAAGTTGAAAAAGTCAGGTTTGATCAAATTTTTTCTTTTGGATTTACTTTGAATTGCAACTTTTAGACATCATAATAAGCCTACTAGTATTTTTTTCATCAATTCCAACGTACAGTGGTTTGGTAAATCGCCACGCAAAAATTAAAAACACAATTTTATTTCAAATTTCACTACTGCAACAATTAACAAAACAAGGCTTTAAACTTCCAATCTTTTCTTCATATCTCTAATCGAGCACTTACTTCTTTCTGCAATGCAAAAAAGTTTATTAAAAAGTAATAGTTTTATAGAAAGACATACCTAGATTTCAAATAGTCAGCTAAAAACTATTTTAAAATAACCACCTCAGTTGTTTGTAAAAATTTCTTAATTTATGCTGATTGAGCCGATTGCTAACGAAATTACTTTGATGAAATTATTATTGTAAGTGGAAAAATAGTTCTTTAAAGCTGTTATTGGGCCAAAATTATCAATCAATAATTATTACATCTTTAATCAACTTAAAAGATAGTTTAATTCTGCCTCTAATGGCGAAAAAATTTAAAAGTCGTTACGTTTTTCTAGATTATAAAATAAAAAACGTCGCAGTTTAACGTGAATACCACGTAAAATTTAGGTAAATAAACATTCATTTAATATGTAAGATAAAATTTAACTTCTTTTACTCATCTATAAGCAACCATGCATAAACCCCTGAAGTACGCAACTATTAGTTGATCCCTTTAAAACTAACAAACAGCTCAAGTGGTTTTAGTACAGCATTGAGGCACTGCGCTAAGAGTACATAAAATAAAGAAATAACGGTGATCAAATTTAAAGCCAGTCGTAATAATTTTAATGGGCTATAAACATAGCCATACCAGCCAAAACAATTTCGGGAACAAAATATTTATTGACAATTGCCCGAATCATGATCTTGTGGCATTGCAATAGATGTGACAAAAGCTACACATATTAGTCTCAAAAATCTAGTGATGACTAAAAAAAGGACCTTATTTTCTACCAGTATTTCAATTCTTGGTTGTCGTCCAAAATCAAAGTGAAGTCTAAAAAAGTTTTTACTTTTAATCAGGGTTCAAATTCTCAATTTTTGTCCTGTACAAAAGCGTCTTCGTTTTGATTTGAATCAGTTGGCAAACTTTATCGTGCCCAAATAATTCTGATTTTGCTTAAATAATTCCTTGCTGCTGCTTCGAAAATTCCGATTATGCCCAAATGATTTAATACCAGTACCCGAAAAATTCGGGTTTTGACAAAATTTTTTCAATGCCCTTTCCCTTCCGGGCTCAAACGGCTTAATATTTAAAATCATTTGCATGTAAAATATGACATAAAATAACCACCCTGCAAATAAAAAATACTTGAGCCTTGTAAAGTGTTGTCTCTTTTTTAATTTTTGTAATTTAAATCTCACCCTGTTACTTTTTTTTCAAGAACGCAGGTTAAAGTGCTAGAACTCGAATATGTCCTGGTATTTTGTTATCTCTATGATTTTAAGACCGAATATGCAAAAAAATCAAAAAATATTGTCTTAACATTTGACATATTAATTCGCTTTCGTGACCACATTTTTGATATAAATTATTCTAAATAAAAAACAAAAGTATTTTTCCCACCAGAAACCTTGCATTCACACAGCTTGTTATGAAACAAGATTCGTGCATTATTTAAACCAGCGTTTTGCATATTTTGAGAACTATAAATGTTTATGAAAAAAAAAGAGGGCCGTTGCTAAAATTTTGTGCTAAAATAAATCAATAAAAAACAATATATTTACCATAATTTATACAAAAATTTTTAAAAACATAAATAGTTTCTTAATGCAAGTTTTTAAATCTTTAGTCGCTAGATGGAACTAAAGATTTAATTTAATTCTAAGAAGTTATTTTGTTCATTTGTCAAATAAAAAATTATTCCTTGACTGTCTTTTTATTATTTTTAGTTTAAAATTTTTTTAGCTCATATGATTTTCTTCATGCAATAACATTGTTGTTTCTTAAATAACTAAATAAATAACTAAGTCTAACATTATCTGCAAATGTTTTTTAACAATCTTTAAATTTATTACGAGTATGTACTTATTTTAACAGAAGAGGGCGTAGTGGCACTTCAGATTTTGTAAATTTTTTTTTAGAAAGGGATCACTGGCCCAAAAAATATTAGGAAAGATTGATTTAAACAATGAGATTGTTATTCACACTCGAAATAAATAAGAGAATGAATCAGCTTTAACCTGGGACAAAATGTTAAAATTAATTTCTAGCATAAATTAACTCATTTAAACTTCCTACATATTTGTATGTTAAAAACTTGTAAGTGTGGAAGATAATTTGTATTAAAAACTTGACCAAGACCAAATAAAAAACTTTACTAATAAAATTTTTTCTCGATACTCATTTTATTTGACACGCGAATATTTTTTATCAAAAATGCTAAAAGTTAAAAGCGTTTAAATTTTAACATTTTTGATAAAAAATATTCACGTGTCAAATAAAATTAATAAATTAAAGTTAAATAAAAGAAAAAAATTAAACGTTCCTGTCGAAAGAAAAAACCTTTTTCGTTTTTTGTTTTCATCAAATTTTATAGTAAGAATTTTTACAATACGCAAAAATATACGATTGTTGAGAACATAGGCGTACGCAAGGGGGGTTTCAGGGGTCAAAAACCCCCTTGAAGAATGATGTTCAGTCATATATACAGTACATGGTAATAAATAGACTTTAATAATAGGATTTTGGTTTCTATTGTTTACCGCACTTTTTAAACTTAATTACTGCTTGCGCATCAATTTTTGCTATCGTTTAAATTGCTTCAAAGTTAGCTAATGTACTGTACATTGCCACTGTGAAGAAGACTTTCAAACTTGTAAAATATTGAAAGTTAAGCATGGGAATGGAAATAAACTGCATGGGAACAATAGCTTCATTTCACAATTTTTTAATGCTCCAAAACTTCAAAACATTTTGCGCAAGTCCATCAACACAATTTCGTCAACAACAAAAGCTTAAAAACTTGTTCAAATTTGTGCTATCAGATGGGTCTATCGACACGAGAGTGTTAGTACTTTTTCAAATTTACAATTTACCGTTGTAGAAGCTTTGGCAGAAATTTCAGCATGGCCAGACAGAGAAACCTCATCACGAGCTCTGCAGTTGCTATCGACAATTACGCAAAGTGAATTTCGCATTCCTCTCTTAGTTTTAAAATACGTTTTTGGATACAGTGTTGTTTTGTGTAAAGTTAAGCAAAAAAAAAGTCGATAAGCCTTCTTGAGGCCGTCAACATTGCACAGGATGTTGCAAGTGAGTTGAAGTATCTTAGAGAAAAAACCGAATATGAATTTCCCAGCTCTATATTTTTGCGCAAGAAACGGCCAAAGCCAAAGATTTTATTTTGAAAATACCATGCCCTCTTGAAGACAGACCAATCGATGCAATATTGCTGCTGTAACATATGAAGAACATTTTAGACTAGAGATTTTTATTCTATTTCTTGATAACTTTATTGTCACTCTCAAAGCAAGATTTACAGCCCACAAATCGATTATTGGTGAATTTCAGTGTTTAATTTCTGCTGATCAAACTAGTGCACCAAATCCTCAACAAATTAAAAGTATTCAAGTTTTGGGAAAACTTTACGAAAATGATTTAACGAAATCCTGGGGAGAATTAGTGCCTGAACTGATATTATGTTACAGGAAACTTTTTCGGTTGAACGCAGCAGAAAGACCAACTGATGCGTTGAGCAGCATCAAGGAATGCACTTCCGATGCTGTTCCGAACATATTTACATTGATGACCATTTTGTTAACTCTTTCAGTGATAACATGCACTAGTGAACAATTGTAAAGCTTTCCACATTACGCAGACTAAAAACTTGCTTACGAAACACAAGTGGTACCACTCGAATTAATGGATCTGCATTACTAAACATTTATAGGAGCCACACGCGTGCCTTGCCCTGATGATGTAATTAACAGATTAAGTGAAAAAAACAGGCGTTTGAATATAAGCCTTTAAAAAAATTTAAAATACTGTATTTGTTAAGTAAGGTTATTTTTTTGTTCGTTCGATTTTTCACCTATTGTTCTCATCATTTACACGAGTTGCTTTTAATTTGAAAAGTTTCTTGTCATGATTGAATTACTCGCATATACCTTTTCAATAGTTAGTTTTACGGTTTGGTAAAAAGAAATTCATGCTACTGCAGGATGTTCTTAAAACCAAAACACTTTATTTTTGAATGTAGGCCTAATTTTGGAAGTTTTTGCCCATTACCAGGACTACTGAGAGCAATCACATTTTCGGCTCCAAAACCCCCCCCTTTACAAATTTCTGCGTACGCCACTGGTTGAGAATGCCTTTTTAACAAAAAATTAACTCTTAAGTTTTGTCCTCATTGCTAAATTTGTCACTGTTTTTTATTATGCAGCTCTTTTCAAAAAAATTTAATAATCTGGTTAAAATGGGAACATCACAAACTTGATTAGAAGTCGAGATTATATAATTGTTGTGACAAAAGTAACATGATGCTTTTGTCTTGCCAATTTCAAAGGGCATTTATCTTATTTCCCTGAACTCTGCGTTTTCAAAATACAGCTGAGCAAGTAAGCAATTGCCCTTTCATTTTCAGCGATCTTGTACATAGTCTATACAAGTAAGCCCATTTGTAAAGATTTTCTTACCGGATTAACAAAAGGTTTGCGCTTTGTGTTTTGCCCACCATTCTTTATCGGGAAGTGCCCTGTTCATAACTTTTCCAGAAACCTTAAAATGAGGATAATAGCATTCGGCGGCTTTGCTTTTTTCCTGAAATACCAACACATTTATTAATACAACGGTTTCTTTTAAATTTGAAGCTAAATCTACTGTAATCTTGGCTTTAAAAATATGCTCTTGCAACTAATTGAAAAATCTTATAAAAACGATTTTGTCATATTCGATTTACCTTCTTGTTCAGTCAAGGTTTAACTTAGCAAGTAACATATTGAATAAGTTTTATTGGTTTGTTTTAGGTTACAGACCGATAAATTCTAAGGCGCCAAATTATTGAAAAAAGTTATTTTTTTCTCTTGTGTTAGGTTTGTTTAATGAAAAGCAAAAGTGATTTATTTTGTACCGCTTCCTCTTCCACATTGCTATTAATCGATGCGTGTTATTTTTTATATAATGTATTTACACTGTCAAAATAATGCTATCCTAATAATGGAGGTAATTAAAACAATTTTCTAAACAAACTACACGAAAGAAAAGAGTTCTACGTTTGTAGTTCAGCAAAAAATGTCATTGCTACGTTACATTTTTCCATAAAAAGTAGAATTTATTAAATTCTTTTTGTGCCATAACAAACATTGGCACGTTAAGGGCCGCTTCCACTACGAGCGTGAAATGCAGCATTCTTTGTTGTTTTTCATATAATTTTTTTACTTCTTTCCGCGCTTAAGGGCTGAGCGAAGCAAAAAAAATTAATGAAAGAAACAGAGAATATTGCATTTTACTGTTGTAGTGGAAACAAGCCTTTTTCAGTATAAAACCCGTTTTGAGATTATGATCGGGCAGAAACAGTATACTGTACTGTACAGTGGTAAACTAAGCAGCCTATAACGGTATAACATTAAACAAAGAAAAAAAACTTACCGAACTTTGTTTATCCAAAAACATGGCAAATCCCAACAAACTTTTGACTAATACAGCTCACTATAACAAAATTTTTCACCATTTTTAACAATGTATAACCTAAATAGATAATTGCGTAATCTTCCATAAATAGATACAAAATACAATCAATAATACACGTACATTTCTAATAATTCAGTTCAATTACTCACTAAAACTTTGCTTAGAGAAAAAAGAGAAAGTAGTACATGTAAATCAACCAAACAAGAAAGTGAAAAATTAATTAGCATTAGCAGCGACATAATGGCAACAATAAATTTTCAGTAATTATTAACTGCAACATAAAGTAATGTCCGCAGTTGTAAGCTACAATCTGACTTTTGCCCTTTCCGCCTAAAAAATTCGGGTGCCCCTGGTAGTAACAATTTTAAATGAATTTAATACAAATATTTTAACAAATACTCGACTGATTCTCATGAAGTACATAAAAAAGTTGAATAAATGCTTCCTCATATTGAAATTTTTTATTGTTTCTGAATTCAGCACCTTCAATAAATTGTAAATTTATTTGCTGATTGACTCGAAACAATATTTTTATCAGCTTTGATGATATGCTTAATTACTTTATCTTAAGCTATGAACAATGAACCGCTAGACTAAAATCATCACAACCAACAAGAAACTCGCCTTATTAACCTCAACTTTCATCATTAAAAATATTTGACAACAGCTGGCAGTGCCAAATGTTTTATCGGATTAAATAAGTGTTAATTTGTCCAAACTTTTTCGTTAATTTGGTTTTTGTCACGCTAATACGGTTTTCACTTTTCGCGCCAGAACCCAACATACTTTTTAAATTGTAGAATGTGGATTATGAGCACACATTAAAGTTTGTTTAAAATGAAACATAATGTAAAATTGACGATCAGTGCATTTCCAAACAACAATGATAAAATTGACTATAATAAAACTGCCATAAATAATTTAATTTAAAAAAAGGAAGTCCCTGCTTTACTATTTAGAAGTCGAACTGTAATTGTAGAAGGCTTTCTCATGGACTTCTAAATATTAGTATTATCAATTTTTTTAATTTTCAAAACTTTTAAAAACAACGACACGTTTTTTGCGTTTCCTATTTTATTGCGACTTTGGGAAAACCAGTTTCAGTCACTTTTTCTGGTTGGCAATCAAATTAAAAACAATAATTCCATGAGCAAATATCCTGTTTTCTCCAAACACAAGCTGGTTAATTGCCTAACCGTTTTTTTTAATTACTCGACTAACTATGGACAAATATTTTGTTTACTTGGTTTAATGGTATAATTAAGTTTATTGATTCCTTCGATCATACTTTTTTTCATTTGCTGTTAAATTTCTGCTTTAGTGAATCGACATTGACCCAGTAATTGAGAATAAGAAGATAGCGGCTAAACCTAAGCCGCACAACGTCAATTTTCCGCAGTATCAGTCCATAAACTTTACAACAAAGTAATAAGCGCATAAAAAACAAAAATCAAACGATAAAATTTTACAAAAATAGAAAAATATACTTTTGTAATTTTATAAATGCTCAACTACGTGATTGATTGAGAAAAAAAGAAATATAGATTATATGGGTGAAATGAACATTCTTTGAAAAGAATGCTGTATAAACATTTATGGAGAAAACCACGAACTTGACCGTAACAACAAAAAGCAAAACAAAAAAAAAACTATCAAAAAAAGTCCTGCCAAAATGAAAATATAAAATGTTCCTTGTCGTACCAAAAAAGTATTAAAATTTAAGCTACAAAAAAGCAACAGAAAATAAGTGTACGTCTAATAAAAACTTACTAAAATTTTTCATCATGATCAGTAGTTTTTAGATTGATAAATACTAATTATCAGCCCAATTTTCTTCTGAATTATTTCAAACTCGTACTGTTTCTGTTTTTTTATAAAATTGTTTCAAGTTTCCTTAAAAAATATAAAATAAGCAGCCAACAGTTGGATCAAGTTAAAAAAATGGCCATAAATTGATCAAGTAAAAATATGATCTCTAATTTGAACTAATAAAAAAAACCTATGAAAAACTCCTAATTTGAATAGAAATTTTTGGATAAAGTTTAAAAAATAGACCTGGAAGTTAACTTGATCCTCTTATTTGAACAAGTGATATTTAATTTTCTTTATTTGCTTTCATTAAATTTAATTTTGTTCGGTTTTTTTATAAAAACTTTTTTTTACTTTTGAATTGGAAAATTCTTTGAGCTGTTTTAAATTCAGCTCAAAAATTTTATGCAAAGTGACACAAAATGACACATTTCATTGATGCTTTATCGTTTATATGGAAGATTAAATCTACGTTTGAGCTGCGATAAACGCACCTCGCTCAACCTAATCATATGCGTAGCAAATACAACGCTTTGCTTTCAGTACAACACTTCGCTTGCTTTCATAAAGCTTTTTAGTTAAATGCTTAGTTAGCAATAAACTTTAATATTCTTCAAATTAATAAAAAATTTGTTTTACAGATGGCAGATGCAAAGTCGGAAAAAGTGGGGGGGCAGGGGAAATTGTTTTTAAAATTTGCAAGATAGAAGCATTGTGTTAGATTTGTCTTGACAATTATATAATTTCGACCAAAATCTAATCCACAAAGTTTGAAATTGTCGATCTAGACTAGGGGTACTTAAATTTTTTGAAAAAGAGCCGCCTTACATATAACAGTAATTTAGCGAGGAACACAAAATTCAGAAAAAAAGTACTTTTTTATTATATAAACGTACTTTCAACAAACGTAGACTTTAGCAAATTGGAGACAAAATTTTTCTACAAAATTGATGAAGACCAAAAAAAAAGCTTTTTATTTGAGTTCAAACTGGAAAATGTAAATTTTTTTAGTGCAAAATGAAGACCATAAAAACAGAAAAGTTCAAACTTTTTGAGTAAATCAAAAACTTTTGCGAGTTAAGTAAATGAAACAGTGGCCAAAATTGAAGATTCTTATTTATCTATCTATCTATTTTTTTGTCTTCACTAACTTTTTAATAATTTTTTTTCCATTAAACTTGCACTTAAATTTTGCATTAGTTAAGAGAGTGCCTTTGTGACCAAAAAAGTACTCTTGTTAAAATTTTGCCCAACCCGCCTAAAAACTTTGTGGTGCCTGTGATTTCAGCACCTCTCTGTTTTTTACTTTCCACTGGTCTACAATATCAAAAGCTTTTGTTAGATTAAAAAATGTAGCAAAAGTATGAAATATTGTGGGCATTTTTTATAATTTTATCATAAGTATAGTTTATTGTATAAGTAATCAAATAATTTCGTCTAAACTCTAAAGCCAAATTGTGTCGCAGATAAATTAAATTTCACCAGGTAAAAGCGAATTCTATTAATTGCAGTTTTTTTATATTTTGCTAAATTGAGGTGAAATCGATATAAGTGTATAGTTAATAAATTGATTATGGCCTTTCTTTCCAATTGGGATAATTTCTACTTTTTTTTGATGCTTCAGGATATTTTTCTTGTTTTATGAAAGAATTAAAAATATTACCGATGAATGGCGAGATGATGGAATAGTCGTTTAAAAAAAAAATTTTCAACATCATGTTCTTCAATTGTTTTCTGATTATTTAATGCTTTTATAATGAAACTTTTTTAGTGGTTGAACAAATATATTTAAAATACTCTACAATACATTTTTATTTCTCAGCCATTAATTAACTTTGCCTTGTTGTTTGTCATGCTAGAAAAATTTGCTAGTAAAATGATGATCCGAAAAACTGCAGATTGTTTATAGTTGCGCTCTACTGTACATATGGCTTCTTAATATCCGCGTCCGCTTAAGTCTAAATCAACCTTTGCACTTTAGATTGCTACAGTGTTGGCACAACGTTTAGTTAGTATATGTTTGTAAGGCAACTACAATATTACGCTAAGCGAGATTTTTTAGAGTAGCTGCATTATGCTGGATCTAAATTTTAAGTTTAGTTTCTAATAGAATTTACTTTTTGATTTACCGACAACTTTTCTCATCGGGTTCGTCCAACTTACAGTATTTCAAGAAAAAATGCAGAATTTGAAAGCACAAATTTATTTTAAACCAGCACTTTTAAAATTGCAAAGCAAAACTTTATTTTCATTTTTCTTCTTCTGTACGAGTATTAATTTTTTTCTGTAATGCAAAAAATTATTGTAAAACAAAAAGTTTTGTGGGCTAAAGACACACTTTAAGTTAAAATTGTCATGAAAAAAAGTAATTAAAATTTTTAGGATGCCGTTTTACTATGTGACCTACCTTTTGAATATGAATAGTATGTGGTATATCTTTCGTAAAGGTAGGCCACATACTAAACCGGCACCATTTTTAGTTCAGTTAATCGTAGATATTTTAAAATTTATGCTGATTAAGCCAATTGATGACGATTTTACAGCAATAAATTTCTTGAATTTCTTTTGTTAATTACTTACACTGAAATGATCTCAAAAAGTGAAGAAATATTTTCTTGAAATAGTTATTGAGCCGAAATCGTCATTCAGTAATTGTTACAACTGTTAACAACTGAAAACTTGTTTCGGTGGAGCCCAGTTTTAAATCAATATAGTTTGAATATTACCCAAAAAAATCATAAAATTACAAAGATGGATTAATTTTGTGAATATTGGACGTTTTCTCACTTGGTATGATGAAATACAATTAAATGCAACTCTTATAAAATTCAACGGTTGCTTTTTTTAAAAGTAAAACTAAAATTGTCATTTCGCTAACGTTATTGCTTCTATATCATAAATAAATTTAGTAACAAATAAGTTACTCCGAACATTTAAATTTTAATTTGTTAGTAATCTGCAAACAACGGTTTGGAAAACGCTGGAAATAACAATTGCGTTTTTTCGAATAGAAGCGGTGGCTTTTATTTATTTTGTGACCATTTTGTGCATTTTCAAGGCAAGGCGGCTTCTAATCAAAAACGATTTATAATTTTCTAGCTCAAATTATTATTTTGCTCATTGCTGAGAGGTAGGGGGAACAAAACCTGAAAAGAGATAAAAAACTGGTAATTGTTTTCCTTGCCTGCAATATATATCCAAAACACGGGAGCATAAAAAAGTAGATAGAGCTCTTACAATTTTATTATACCTGTCCCTAAAATTATACAATATTGTCCAAAATTAAATAAAGCAAAGCCAAAACTATTTGCAGTTCAAGTAAAAAAAATAGCGCGGCTGAATTTTACAAGTAAAAACTATTTTGCTTTTTACTAAGTTTTTGTAAACATTTTCTTTAGCGCGATAAAAGTTTGCATTTGTTGAGAGTGCCTTTCCATCAAAAAAAGTGCTTTTTCAACTAGATTTAGTCACTTTCGCCGAAAAACTTTGGCGCCCCTGCTGAAAGGTACAATTTGGGCCAATAATTCGAAAAACACAGCAGCTTTTTATTAAGAGGCGCATTATACTGGCGTGATTACGTTATTTTGTGATGTCCTTAAGAAAAAAATATTGTACGGCACTTCTTTTCTTAAAAAGTATTAAAACAAAGTTTTCATTTGTAATATCTCTTTGAAAAAATTTAAAAAATAAATAAAAATTTTCAACTGGCTCGCAATATTTTGGAATCTCCAATAGTAGATCTAATTATAACTCCTCCGACGCTTTTTTGTGAGCTAAAAGAATAAATATAAAAATGAAAATACTTTGTTCTTACTAAATATTAAATTGGAAAGCATTTTTACCACATAGAGTAGATTAAAAACTCTTAAACTGAAAATTGCGCAACTCGCGAAGAGAAACGCTTAAAATCTTAAGAAGAGCCACAAAAAAAGGTCTTTATCTCCATTCTTAGTTGTTTTTTTGCATTAAGAAACTTTATCCTGCAGGTGCAGTTCGTTTTCTGTACACAAAAAATTGTTTTGCCCTAATAATTCTCTGTTGCTGCCCGAAAAATTCTGATTTTGCCCAAACTTTTTGAGTTTGATTTTTTAAAAGACTTTGTGGGCCGCGAGTTTGACTTGCCTGTGGTTGCTGAAACGAATTATTGCACTAAAATAGAAAAACATGGAACTCACCACAATGTTTTCAATCCATAAACATGGAACCACTCCGACAGAATCCTCGTTAAAAAATTGTTAAAAAATTAAAAAATTTTTGGTGAAAAAAAGTGCCTTTTCTACTAAAAAAAAGTGCTTTTTTGGCTAAATTTAGCCACTTTCTCAAAAATATTTTTGCTCCTTTCTGAGAGGTACAACCAGGGCCGATAATTGTAACAAAATCAGTCTTTTATTAAAAAGCAAGTTTTCCTGGTGTAATCATGTCATTCTGTTTTGTCCTGGGGAAAGACACTATACGACGCTTTCTTTTGATTGACAGTATCAAAACAAAGTTTTAATTTGTAATATCTCTATATAAACACTTAAAAAATCCAAATAAAAATTTTCAACCGGGCCACAATATCTTGAAATCTCCGAAGGCAGGTCTAAGTATAACGCCTCAGACGTTTCCTCGTAAGTAAAAAAATAGATATAGAGATAAAAATACTTTATTCTTACCAAAGGTTAAATCGGGACGCATTTTTACCATATGAATCAAGGATTTTTAAACTGAAAATTGCGCACACCACGGGGAAGCGCTTAGAGTCTCCAGAAGAGCCGCAAAGTTGGTGAAATATTGTATAAAACTTGTAAAATCTACCAAGCTAAATCAGAAACAGCATAGAGAACTAATAAATATGTTCAAAGAGGGGTGCCAAGGAGTCAAACCTTCAAGAGTTTTAGCATGACTAATATATACTGTAGGGGAGACTGGGGCAAATCGGGACATGGGGTAAGTTGGTCCAACCTATGTACTGCTTATACTGTTGGTTGAAATAATCTGTTGCGTTAACATTGGCCACATCTTGCTGTAGCAACAATACTAGTTATGCGATACGGTCGTTAGCAAGTACTTATTTAAGCTGATAAGAAAAAATTCAATTTTTTGCAAAAAAAGTTAATCTTAAAAAAGCAGGTATGTTGCTTACTATTTCTGTATGTATATAATTTAATGCCACAATGATAACAATGCTGATTGTGATAAAATAATGTAGTAATTTAAAATTTATAGCTGGCCTAGATCTTGAAGTGAAGTAAAGATACAACACTTAGTTTCAAAATGGCACCTTTGGGGTAAGTTGGGACATTGTCATGGGGGCAAGTGGGACCACTGTCCCAACTTACCCCATTACACTTATAACTTAACTTTCAAGTGGTAAGCATTTGTAATGTCGGCTGCGTAATGCCGAAAAATATTCAATAACCTTGAGCTATTTACATGTAAGTTTATGTGATAATAAAACCTTTCAATCTAGCTAATCAGAAAGTTCACGTGTTCAAATCTTATTAAAAGCAAGAAATATAACCTACCGGTAAAAAATCTATTAATTATGATGTTGTCTACAAGTAGAACCAAAACAAATAATAAAAATAGTGCTCATTTTAAATTGCTTATATCGTCTTTTTTAAGTGGAAGAGTAATAGCCTATGCCTCAAAAATATACAAAAAAGACCAACAGAGGACAGACTCCAATAGATGTCCTGAAAAGGGCAGCAGGTGCCTTACGGCAAAGTGGTAAGCTGCGGCAGTCTGCTCGATAGTTTAACGTGAGTAAAACCACACCGAAGCGCTTTGTCGATCAGATGTCAATTAAATGATGAGGATATACAGCAAAAAAAGTCAGGCTACAAGCGTGTGGGTGACAGCATCGCATTTTTTCTACAAAAATGGAAGAAGACCTCGCAAACTATATTAAATCATTAAGTAACATGTTTTATGGACTCTCAACAAACAAATGTCGCCGACTAGCTTTTGAATTCGCAATAAAAAATAATATCACGATACCGGACAACCGGAAAAAAAAGAAAACAGGAATTGACTGGTTCTTACCATTTAAGTTTAAATATGGACTATCTGTGCGAAAGCATGAAGCAACATCTCTGGCACGTGCAACAGCGTTCAATCGCCACACTATTGATAAATTTTTTAATCAATTAGGCGATTTATATGATCGCTACAAATTTGAAATGCACGATATTTACAACTTAAACGGAACGGGTTGCACAACTGCGCAACAACCGGGGGTGTGGTTGCACCCACAGGAAAATTGGGTCAGTGACTAGTGCTGAATATGGACAACTGGTCATTATCTTACACGCAGTGGGAGCATCTGGAGTTGTAGTGCCACCAATGTTTGTCTTTCCCAGGGTTAATTTTTGGAATAATTATTATTGGTGGGCCATTAGGATGTATAGGAGGTGCTAACAAGTCGGGCTGGATGAATGAAGACTTGTATGTCAACTTCATTAAAAAAGTGCCTCAAGTTGTAGGATATGTGCCAGTGTTTATAATTAACAAAACTGACATTGCCACATTTCAACGGAATGATGTGATTGCAAAGTTACCGGAACCAGTAAAGAACACTGGAAGCACCAGAAAATGTAATCAATTTCCTGTTGATATAACACATTTGGTTGAATTAATTTTTTGATAAAAATTAGTCACTGGGAAAAAGATGTGTTCTTCTTGTTGTCCGCAATGCACAGTTGCATGTATGTATAGTAGTAGCCTACAGTTGATTGCTTTTAAATTCTTTTTTTTTTCTAATAAAATTGCCTTTATGCGTGTGTGTGTGATAAATATTGTAGCTGTCCCAATTTGCCCCATAGATTGTCCCGACTTACCCCATGTGTGGGGTAAATCAGGATGTTTGACTGCATCATTTTAAACCCTGTTTTTGGCTGTTTCCCAATTTTGAAAACAAATGGTACTGCTCATGTTAATTTATTAGTTTTTGAAGTTTTCTATCCAAAGTTTTATTTTAAAATATCTCATGTAGTTTCCGATTTATGGTCCAAAAACTGAAATTTGTCCCGACTTACCCCAGTCTCCCCTATAAACAAAAATTTAAAATAATTATTGTTGCTCGAAAACTATCAAAGATAAGAAAGAAATGAGTTGTCTTACGTAAAAGTTTGAAAAAATTTGACTTCATTCAAAGTTTTGACTTTATTTTGACAATTCCAGTTCGCTCCAAAGCTCCCCCTCCCCGATTCTTGTGTTCTGGGTTCGAGCATTGTTAGTACAACACTGATTTCAAATGTAGTTTTATGTTTTTTGCTTATAAAGTGTGTCATTGGTTTCGTGAAAAAAGATGTATTTTTAAGTGGGTTAGAATAGAATTGCTCTTTCTGTGTTAATTTTTTTCTTGATGTCGCGTGGTTTGCATATCTTTTTAATAAAAAGATAACAGTAAAAAGTTTTTTTGCAATATCGGTTTAAAAACAGTAACTTGCAATTCCGATCATTTCAATGTGTCAAAGGTTTTGAAAAACGCCACATAAACTGCGTTTCATCATAAAACTCTGCTCGCTGCTCACAATATTTCTTTTTATCAAGGAATTAAACAAATGGCTTTTAAAAGTGTTAATCCAGTTCTTCAAAAGACAATAAACCGACAACGTCTTGATAAGTGGATTAATTTTTCCAGTTGCAGAACTGTACAAACAAAAACAAAGCGTTCGTAATCTAAAAACAGTCTTAAGTTCTTCGTATTGTATTAGCTCGCTTTTAATTT
Organism: Diplosoma virens; assembly: GCA_963680785.1. Classification (NCBI taxonomy): domain Eukaryota; kingdom Metazoa; phylum Chordata; class Ascidiacea; order Aplousobranchia; family Didemnidae; genus Diplosoma; species Diplosoma virens. The sequence goes on along the minus strand of OY796881.1, from coordinate 44,496,410 downwards.
CGAAACGCAGCGCGTTTTTAACTCATTCATGCCAAAGGTTGCAAAGTTTTTTTGTTGCATTTTATAAATTGATGCTATTCACGTCCAAACAACACATTAAGAATATTTTTAAAATTTTTGCATTTTAATTTTAGCATTATGAGCGGTCCTATATATAACACATGTATAGGGTGCCAGGCACAAGCGCTAGCGTATGTTGCGTAAATCTCGTTTTTCTCTTATACTTTTCTCCATTCTTCGCAAGCGATTTAATTGTTTGATGTATATTATCATGTGCTAGCAATAGTTTTTATTTTCATTGAAAATAAATGTAAGACTGTTTAAGATGCTTGATATGAAAACCAGTGTCAGCTGATGCATTTCTCAAACTCGCTGCTGTTTTTAGATGGCAATTTCCACAATGAGTCAGCGTTCATGCTGAGCAACTCAGTGCTCAAGACACTCGAAGCATATGTTGTGCAAAAATTTTTTGAAGTCGGTCCCTCATGCTTTGCTCAAATAGAATTATCAACACACTCTAAAAAATAAAGGGCAGATCCACCACAACGGGTGGTAATCTCTTGTTTTTGGGACATATATACATACGCAGCTTAATGTCGTCGGCAGCGTGGTCGAGTGGTTGAAGCACCGGACTGATGATCAACATGGTCTCGGTTCAAAACCCACTTGCGCCATTCTGTTGTGTCCTTGGGAAAGACACTTTACGGCACTTTCCCCTGCTTGGTGGTCTTGACAAGCAGTTCTAAATTACAGTAATATCTCTACTAAATTACTAGCGGACAGCAATATCTTGGCATCTCCGGAAGCAGGTCGGGGTAATTGCTTACCCTATGTATAGCGCCTGCGGTGCTTTCCTGCGAGTCAGGAGGATAAACATAGAGATAAAAAAAAAATGTGAAAGCCGGTGAAAAAACAAGGTACAATATCATTTATTTTCTTCACTACAAAGAGCCTGGCATAACATCATCGCACACTCAGTTCATTTCAATCATATTTTCTGCGCGATAGCGCCATCTACAGTACACTTTATGAAACGAAAAGAATGTGTTTCAACTAAGTGTCGACAAAGAAACCTTTTAAATTTTCTACGTTTAATATGAAGCAATCTCAAAACAATTAGTTTGTAACAAAAGCTTATATTTCTGTACAGAATAATATACACAGTTAGTAAAAGATAAAATAGTAAAATGATTTTAACTAAAAATGCAAACGGCAATGAAGAAATAATGAAAAAAACGATAATTTATTATTAAAAACAACATCTTATATTCACGTTGTGGCAACGTTGATGCCATGTCACATTGCCATGTTACTTTGCCACCCAACCACCACCCGATTACAACGTTTACTCAAAACTATTTATTTCTCCAATAAAGTGACAAACTCAATGTTTAAAGATCGTTTTATAACTTTATCCAATGCCAAATCATTGATTTTTAATTACAAATCAAACTTTTTTCGGATTCACGTTGTGGCAACGTTGATGCCATGTCACATTGCCACGTTACTTCGCCACCCAACCACCACCCGATTACAACGTTTACTCAAAACTATTTCTGTCTCCAATAAAGTGACAAACTCAATGTTTAAAGATCGTTTTATAACATTATCCAATGCCAAATCATTGATTTGTAATTAAAAATTGAACTGTTTTGGGATTCACGTTGTGGCAACGTTGATGCCATGTCACATTGCCACGTTACTTCGCCACCCAATTACCACCCGATTACAACGTTTACTCAAAACTATTTCTGTCTCCAATAAAGTGACAAACTCAATGTTTAAAGATCGTTTTATAACATTATCAAATGCCAAATCATTGATTTGTAATTAAAAATTGAACTGTTTTGGGATTCACGTTGTGGCAACGTTGATGCCATGTCACATTGCTACCTTACTTCGCCACCCAACCACCACCCGATTACAACGTTTACTCAAAACTATTTATATCTTCAAATAAGTGACAAACTCGATTGTTAAATATAGTTTTATAACATTATCAAATGCCAAATCATTGATTTGTAATTAAAAATTGAACTGTTTTGGGATTCACGTTGTGGCAACTTTGATGCCATGTGGAATTGGCCACGTTACTTTGCCACTGACTTTCCACTAAAAGACAACGTTTGTTTTAAAATATAAATTTATTTGTATTTTGAAATAGCTTTATATTTTAAGCTACTTTTATAACTTCTCTATTTGCTTTTAGATTGATTTAAAATTGACAAAACGTTTTTGCGATATGACGTGGTGTCAACGTTGATGGTACGTGAAACTTTCCACGTTACTTTTGCCACCGAAATACCACTAAAAAATAACATTGATTAAAAATAGTATTTTTTAGAAATGCAACATTTAAATTTTTTTTAGCTCTGTTCTAATTATTTAAAAGTGATTTAAAGAAAACTCAAAATAATTTTTTTTTTACGTTGTGGCAACGTTGTGGTCACGTTATTTTTACCACGTTATTTCGCCACCCGATTTCCACCTAAATCTAACGTGGAATTCACGTGGTGTGTTTGCTGGGATACTCCTTATCCTATTCTCAAGAAATAAGCAAACTGGGCTAATAAGTATCGGGGGAATTTCCGAGACGCCTACAAGTTGGGTCTCTTGCAATAACTGTCTGCCAATCTATTCCCACAAGCAGCGTCAAATTTACAAATTTTACTTTTTAAAACCCTTTTTGGGTTTGCTGAAACACACAACATATTTACACATTATTTTACACATAAATCATTAAATTATTGTTAATTAAATTTTAGAAGACGTTTTGCCACGTTTTTACTAATCGAATTGTGTTAAAATTGTCTTCGCGCTCTTTTTCTTTGTTAAGTAAAGTGTTGCCAAATCGAAAATTATGAATTTCTAATTTTACTGATAAATCCTTTTTAGTAGCGCGAACAGACGGGTTACCTGATAAATGGGACATAACAGCAGAAATGCTAAGAAAAACAGCTGAAACTGTACTGGGAGTGACATTTGGGAAACGAAAAGGAGACAGGGAGACGTGGTGGTGGAATGAGGAAATTCAGAAGAGCGTAAAAGAAAGAGGCAAAGAAAGCATGGGACAAAATAAGAAATGAAAATACTAAAAAGATATACAAAAAAAAAGAAGAGTAAGGCAAAGAAGGCAGTTGTAATGGCGAAGGGACGTGCGTATGACGATTTGTATGCTAGTTTGGAAACAAAAGAGGGTGAAAAGGAGTTGTACAGATTGGCCAGGCAGAGAGACAGAGCAGGGAAAAATGTATAGCACGTGAGGGTCATAAAAGATGAAAATGGTAGGGGAGACTGGGGTGAGTCGGGACAAGTTTCAGTTTTTGGACCATAAATCGGAAACTACATGAGCTATTTTAAAATAAAACTTTGGATAGAAAACTTTAAAAGCTAATAAATTAACATGAGCAGTACCATTTGTTTTCAAAATCGGGAAACAGCCAAAAACAGGGTTTGAAATGGCGCACTCAAACGTGCTATGGGGCAAATAATATGGAGACAGCTACAACATTTATCACACACACACACGTATAAAGGCAATTTTATTAAAAAAAGAAGAATTTAAAAGCAATCAACTGTACATTCAACTGTAGGCTACTACTATACATACATGCAACTGTGCATTGCGGACAACAAGAACAACACCTCTTTTTCCCAGTGACCAATTTTCAGCAAAAAATTAATTCAACCAATGTGTTATATGAACAGGAAACACCAATTGATTACATTTTCTGGTGCTTCCAGTGTTCTTTACTGGTTCCGGTAACTTTGCAATCACATCATTCCGTTAAAATGCTGCGATGTCAGTTTTGTCAAACACTGGCACATGTCCTACAATTTGAGGCACTTTTAAAAAAAAAGTGCCTTCAAACTCAAGTCCGTCAATAGTATCCACTTGGGCGATATATCGTACTTCTAGAGATTTTCTTTCCACTTAAATCACTTTCGATAACTTCGTCATCACTCTCTTCAGTGCCTGTATCACTTTCCAGCACTAATTCTACTTCACTTTCACTATCAGAACTAACTTTACAAATTAGGGATTTTCTTGCCTTTTTTGTTTTTTTAATTTTTGTTTGACGATTTGTTTTATTAACTACAATTTCATCTCTGACGAGGGTGCTTGACAGCAACCTTGATGACGCTCTTTTTCTTCCGCCTTTTCGTGTATTTTTTCTTGCAGCAGCTTTTGGGATAGGCAATATCTGTGAAGTTTTCCTTGTAAAGTGCTTTTCCAAGTCTACGCAGTAAAATATCATATGAACCTGTACTTGAGGTACTTGGTTGTTTGGAGTTTGCAAATTTTTACCCAGTTGAATTGCTAGACTCTTGTTCACTTAATTCATCCGGATATGATATATTTTGGATTCTAGGATCTTGTTGGTCATTTAAGCCACTCACATTGACACACTCACATACCTCGCATTACCTCCAACCGTTAGATCGAACATGTTATGGACCCTTTAAAACTGCCTTTGGTGTGGCAATGGATGGGTGGATGCCCTCTCACCCAGGTCGTATTTTTACAATATATGACGTACAATCTCCGGTTACTGAAGCTCAGCTTTATTCACTTACTATTCGGAATATTCAGAATGGCTTCCGTGTCTCAGGTATACACCCATATAACAGAAATGTCTTCACAGATGAGGATTTTGCTTCAGCCGAAGTCACCAATTGCCCAGATATGGGGATTGTTGATTGTGCAAGTGGCTTAAAT